>JAYESA010000008.1:22985219-23647719 GCA_036927795.1 Iris macrosiphon | reverse complement strand
TTATGATTATTTGCCTATTCTTACATGTATTTCCATTTCTTAACACTTGTGCATCTTGTATCATTTTCTATTACTCATCACATATGCTTTACCTAGTATTTGGAATTACTTTCAGAGTTTTATATTTTGCTCCTTTTCTGATTGGATATATTTTTCAGATGATTGGCAAAGAGTTGTGTCCTACTTATTACGACCCGCAGGATGGTGAGCCACTAGAGAACACTCCACTAGAGCACGAGGACATAGTACCAGTGACCGAGGAGGCCTAGTTATATAGTTGTGGACTTGTACTAGTCTTATTTTGGACTCATAGCATGTATATATATTATTTTGGAGAGTTGTTGAGCTAGACTTATAGTATTGGTCTTGAGGATATTTTGTGACTCATATTTCTCTTTTATTCCATATCGTACTTTCATCCTCCTTAGTTTAATTTTGTGATTGAGTATAGTTTACATTTATCGGATACCATATTTTCCCTCCATTTGGAGTGGAGATGATTGACAGGTACCATGTATATATTGTTTGAGATGTTTAGATAGTAGAGTTGACCCAGACAGTGTTCTACCACCGATGTTGTGGTATAGGCTGGACATACCCACGTACTCGTGCCCGAATATCTGGGTGCAGATCGTGACACACTTTTAGTGGTGGCCCATTCAGGTTGTTTCTGTCCTCGAGGTCGTAACTAGTGCGATATCATAGTAGTGCTCACCTAGAGTATTGCTACGAGCCTGCCTTAGGATATAGGATCTAGGATGAGAGTATACTCAATCATAATTAGGAAATATTCTAATTTATCGATTTTGTAACCGTTATCATTCTGAATATTGATTCTTTAAAATATTACTATCCTTCTTTGATGATATCGTATCTTATGCAGTATTGACTTCTTTGTTTTAATCTGTCTTCAGGATGCCTCCGAATATCAGATTCTTTCGCTCGGAAGCATCGACAGCTTCCTCAGCTACTTCTTGGCCTGCTGCGGAGAGGGCAGCAGCTACTACTGCTTCTTCTCCAGTTGAGAGGGTCACCTCACCGGCTCAGGTGGGGGTCTCAGCAGCCGCCTTTGAGGATGCTCCTCCCCCAGTTCGGAGGGCAGACCTAGCTTTTTTTGAGGGACTTCCACCCTCGCCCTACAGTGCCAGTTAATGCTACCCACCAGTTCGTACTATTTCAGCAGATAATGGTGGCCCAAAGGGCCCAGGATGAGGAACAGCACAGGCAGACTGATATGATAAGATAGGGCATTGAGAATGCCCACCAGGTTGCCATTACCACAGTGGAGAGGATAGCACCACCACAGCTATAGGAGATACAGCCCAGGCCCAGTATCATACAGTATGTCAAGAAGTTAGATCCCTGGCCCTTCTAGGGGACAGAGGGCATTATATATACAGATGACTGGTTGGAGAATATGGAGCGTGTCATGCGCTTATCCCGCCTTGCAGAGGATCTGAAGGTGGAGGCAGTGGGACTATAGATAATGGATATCGCCAGTACTTGGTTCTGGATTGAGCCACAGATTGCCAATCTGGGACTGACATGGGATGGGTTCAAGGACTTATTCAAAAGAAAGTTCTTTTCGCCCACCGAGAGACTCGATTTGGAGCGACAGTTCCAGAACCTTCACCAAGGGAACATGTCGGTAGAGGAGTATGCCGAAGAGTTTGGCAGACTAAGCAGATATGCAGATTATATAGTGAGGGATCCTGAGATTTGGGTGAGTAGATTCAGAGAGGTCTTAAATTGGGAGGTGAGGGCTCTCATTTCCTCGAGCCATAAGACGTACGTAGATATCTTGAGGGAGGCCCGCAAGGTTGAGAGAGACCTGAGTTTGAGGCCCCAGAGAGACCAAAATATTTTTGGTGCTAGTAGCAGCGCGGGTCCAACCAAGAGGCCTATTTCTAGCCATAGAGACAGCAGTTCCCTGCACGTATCAGAGCACAACTACAACAGACGCACCAGATGCATAGGCCAGCCCAGCCAACTCGTGTTTGCCCCTTCTGTAAGAAGTCAGGGCATGGGTGGGTTGTTTGTAGGAAGAGGCTTGATCAGTGTTTGTTTTGTGGCTCAGTAGACCACCAGCTGAGGGATTATCCTAAGACGTTAGCTCTTACATCTCAATACGTAGCCCTGATTCAGAGAATATCCATGAGACACCCAGCAGGACAGCAGAGAGGACTTCCTTTGCCGCCACAGCAGCAGAGGTTCATGCAGCACCAATAGTAGCAGAGAGGTGCACAGTAGGGGTGAGTTTTTGCCCTGAACATGAAGGAGGCAGAGCCAGTCAAAGACGTTATAACAGGTTCAGTCTTACTTGATTCTTTTCTAGCTCGTGTTTATTTGATTTTGGTGCTTCACATAGTTTTGTTTCTGTATCCTTTGTTTTAAAGCATAATCTAGAGGCTGAACCATTGGGGAGAACTTGCAAGATTACGACTGGGGTGGCATTATCCTGGTCAATAATGTTTGCTAGGACCGAAGAGTTCCCTTGGGTGATTGAGAGTTGAGCGCGTGTCTACTCGTAATGCCACTACCAAGCTACGATATAGTACTCAGGATGGATTGGTAGAGTAGGCACGCACCATGCTAATATCGATTATCGAGGAGATAGAGTTTTATTTCAGGCGCCAAAAGAGCCAGAGTTTGAGTTCATCAGAGGAGCAGCAAAGTAGAGCGAATAAGATTTCTATGGAGCTTTGATAGAAGAGCAGGATTGCCACATCCATTGATTGCTGAGTATATAGATGTTTTCCCAAAGGAGTTATCGGGGTTGCCACTAGACAGAGATATAGAGTTCTCTATAGATTTGGTGCCAAGCATAGAGCCAATATTATAGCACATATATAGAGTGAACAACAATGAAGTGGCTGAATTGAAGAAGCAGGTGGATGAATTATATGACAAGGGCTTCATCAGGACCAGTTCATCACCATGGGGTGCTCCGATATTATTTGTACCAAAGAAGGATGGGTCGGTACGTATGTGTATCGACTACAGGGCACTCAATAACCTCACTATCAAGAACAAATATTCATTGTCATGGATTGATGATCTCTTCGATCAATTAAGCGGGGCAAAAGTATTTTCAAAGATAGACTTGAGGTCGGGGTACCACCAGGTAAAGTAAAGAAGAAAGACATTCCAAAGATAGCTTTCAAGACTAGGTATGGATAGTTTGAGTTCTTGGTGATGTCGTTTGGGTTGACCAATACCCCAACAGTATTCATGAACCTGATAAATAAGGTGTTTCATCAGTACTTGGTTCAGTCTGTGGTAGTATTCATTGATAATATTTTAATTTATTTGAAGACCCCGGAGGAGCATGAGAAACACCTGAGGATATTTCTAAAGACCCTCAGGAAGGAGAAGCTATATGGCAAGCTTTTGAAGTATGAGTTTTTCCTTGGTAAGGTCAAATTCCTCGGACATGTGATTACAGGAGACAGAATATCAGTAGACCCAAATAAGATTTTAGCAGTTGAGTCATGGTCTACCCCGAGTTTAGTAGAGGAGATCAGGAGTTTTCTTAGACTGGCAGGCTATTATCGAAGATTTGTCATAATTTTTCCAAGATTGCAGAGCCGATGACTAGACTAACCAGGAAGGACGTGGAGTTCATATGGACAGAGGATTGTCAGTTTGCTTTTGAGGAGCTAAAGAAGAGGTTAACTACAGCTTCAATATTGGCATTGCCATCAGGGGCAGGAGGATTTTCTATATATAGTGATGCATCAGTAAGGGTTTGGATTGTATGTTACAGCAGAAGGGAAGGTGATTGCCTATGCTTCTAAGTAATCACGCCCGCATGAGAAGAATTATCCTACCCACGACTTAGAGTTGGTAGCAGTTATTTTTGCTCTTAAACTGTAGAAGAACTACTTGTATGGAGAGCGAGTAGAGATCTTTACAGATCACAAGAGCTTGAAGTATGTGTTTACACAAAAGGAGATCAACATGAGGTAGAGATGATGGTTGGAGTTGATGAAGGACTGCGACATTGCTTTACAGTACTATCTAGGAAAGGCCAACGTAGTCACGGATGCCTTGAGCAGGTATCTAGTGGCTATGTATTTGACGAGGGACCGACATTTATTGGCCGATCTTGATAGCTTGGGCATTGAGGTATTAGTTCCTGGAGTTATAGCACAGATATGGGGACTTCAGGTACAGTCAGAGTTGATAGACCGGATCAGAGCTGCACAGGTCAAGGATGAGTCTCTGAGGAGCATCAGAGCATAGGTCCGGATAGGATTGGTAGAGGACTTCAGTATTGCAGATGATGGATCATTGCGGTATAGTACTAGGTTGTGTATGCCGAGTGGAGCGTTGCACAAGGAGATTCTTTAGAAGGCGCATTGATCTCAGTACTCTATGCATCTAGGTGCCAACAAGATGTATAGGGACATGAGATAGCATGTTTGGTAGTATGGTATGAAGCGGAAGATGGCTAGCTTCGTATCTAGATACTTGGTATGCCAACAGGTAAAGGCGAAGAGACAGAGGCCAGGTGGATTGCGTCAGTCTTTACCCATTCTAGAGTAGAAATGGGAGCATATGACGATAGAATTTGTTTCAGGGCTTTCGCGTTCTCCAGAAGTCAAAGACACAATTTGGGTCATCGTAGACAAGTTGACCAAATCAGCCCATTTTTTGCCATTCAAAGTGGGTATGTCTATGGAGAAACTTACAGAGATGTATGTGCGTCAGATAGTCAGATTACATGGAGTTCCTATGAGTATAGTCTCAGATCGGGATAGTCGCTTCATGTCCTACTTCTGGAGGAGTTTACAGGCTAGCTTGGGTACTCAACTCAAGTTCAGTACCTCATATCATCCTCAGACAGACGGGTAATCGGAGAGGACTATCCAGACTCTCGAGGATATGCTAAGCACATATATTTTGGACTTTGGAGGTTCTTGGGAGGATCATCTTCACTTGGTAGAGTTTTTTTACAATAACAGCTACCAGACCAGTATCGAGATATCACCATTTAAGGCATTGTATGGACGTAGATGCCGCACTCCGTTATTATGGGATAATATTGGAGAGAGAGCTTTATTGGGACCAGATATGGTTGTGGATGCAGCTGAGAAGGTGAAGCTCATTAGGGATAGACTTCGAGTGGTGCAAGACAGACAACGGTATTGGTCCGATAGCCATTGCAGACCCTTAGAGTTTGAGATATAGATTTTGTTTGTATTGCTTGTGATTGCTTGTTTTAGTTAGAGTGTTAAGGCTGTATTTTGTGCTAGGATGTTGATCTGGTTTTATTGAGAATTTCTCCGATACGAGACATGATTCATTTTGGTAGAGGCAGAAAGCTTAGTCCACGGTACATCGGACCTTTCGATATTCTTGAGAGGGTCGGTATAGTGGCCTACATAGTAGACTTGTCGCCTGTATTAGAGGGAGTGCACAATGTGTTCCATGTGTCACAGCTGAGATGGTACATGACAGATCCTAGACATGTACTAGATTACTCGGAGATCAAGGTTGGTTAGACACTCGGCTATCCAGAGCAGCCCATGGAGATCTTGGACCGCAGGAAGAAGGTGTTAAGGAACCAAATGATTCCTTTGGTATCGCGTGGAGGCATAACTTGCCAGAAGAGAGTACTGGGAGCGAGAAGCCGAGATGCGCGAGAGATATCCTTATTTTTTTGAGCCATGAGGTATAATTATTTCTTGCTTATATTGATGCTTTTAGTAGTTAGTTTCTTTCTTAATTTTGAGGACACAATTTTTCTAAGGTAGGTAGGTTTGTCACCCTCACTTTTTCAGCTAGGGGTAGTTTGGTAAATTTGCATATGTATTTATTTTTAGAAATATAATATTAAATATTATGCATGTTGTAAATGTTATTTATTGTATTATTTATTTATTGTTAGATATTAGTATTTAATTTTGGACTTGTGTTAGTGGACCTAACTAGTTTAGATTAGATCCATAGACCATATTTTATTCAAGTTAGATTTGAGCCCAATAGTAAACCCATTCATTAGGAGAATGGATGAATTAGCTAAACCAATTGGATTAGAACCTTCCATTCTTAATTAATTCCTTAATGACAAGCCCCAAGGGGTATTGTGAATACTTTATAGTAGCTTGGAGGAGGGGTAGAGGCCGACCACCATAGAGGGAGGAGAGAGACTCTCTCTCTCTCTCTCTCTCTCTCTCTCTCTCTCTCTTCATTTTTATTCCAAATCTAGATCTAGAATTTCCCTCTTCCAAATTTCTTTATCCCTACACCAATCCCTACCTAAATTACTTCCTAATTTCTTTTCTACTCATCATTGAAGGCTATTAGAATAATGAGGAAGCAAGGATCTACAAGGAGGAAGCAAGAATCTACAAGTTGAAGGCTCTTGACACTCATTTGGAGAATTATATTGGGAATCCATCTCCCAATAGGTACAATTTAGTTTTTTCTCTCTAATTAGACTCTAAATCTGTAATTTAATTATTATGAACCCTCCTATGTACTAAGGCTACCCATAGGAAGTGGAATTAGGTTCATAGGAGACGTATGAAGAAAGCTATGTGGTATTTTGTGTCAATTTTATAGAAATTTTGAGAGTGGCACATCTTGTGTTTGTCAATAGGTTAATTAGACCAAATTGACATATGTTTGATTGTGTGTGACTAGTGTCATATCCACAAGTGGATACGTGTAGGTCGTATCCTGATAATTTGGTGATATAGATTAATTTTGGAGTTTTCTTCCGACATGGGGGATGAGCATGTCACATTTTGACACGAGCACGTAGATGAATAGATAACACTTAGTGTTGCATCCAATTGTAATTTTAGACTTGATCATGTCCTTCGGGGTACGTTTGGTGGTGTGGTGGAGCCATATCGCAAGCGTATCATAGATTGAGTGTGATACGGGTAAGGTGCACTCCACATATTTGATTCTTTGTATTATAATTTAATTTACCTTGGTTATAGCTATTAGAGTATTATAATTATAATTGTTATATGATATAATATATATATATATATATATATAGTTATATGTATGTTTCTAATTTTATTGTGATGTGTTTGCTGGTCCTTGGAGAGTTCATGTGCATCATTAGTGTGGGTATGTGTTAACACACACACACACACACACACACACACACACATATATATATATATATGTGTGTGTGTGTGTGTGTGTATGTATGTATGTATGTATGTATGTATGTATGTATGTGTTCATGTGAGCTAGGGGAGGCCAATAAGCAGGCTGGATAAGCAGCAGTAAAAACAGCAAGAAGCAGCAGCAGAAGCAATAAGAAGCATCAACGATAAGCATAAGCAGCAACAATAAGCAGCAGTGTCATTAGTGTGTAGCACAAGTGCTTAGAGATTAAGTTGTAGATAAGCTAAGTTAGTTAATGTTGTTAGTTAGTACATATATATATATATATAAGCACTAGTTAGCATTAGCATTGGTTAATATTATTTCTAGTTTACCTTGAGTTACACCAAGGTAATGAGAGTTGAGGTATCATAGGATATAGGTATTGAATATCAATTGGATATGTTAGTATGTTAGTTTGGTATAGTATTGTTATAAGTTATGAGTATAAATGCATGTTAGTGTATAGTGAGGTATGAATGATTAGTTAGTTAATGTTAGATATTGGATTATCTTGTGATACCAAGGTAATATCAAAGTATTGGTTTATACTCAAGGTATTAAGTTTGTATATCAAGATGGGTATGTAGGTGGTGTGATACCGCTTTTGGTTCAAAGCCAAGGTATCCACTTAGCATTAGTTAGCTAGGAGTGTTATATATTTTTATCTTGTATATGTATTATTGTATTTTCATATCTAATAACTTACGTATCTTATGATACGGTAATGTGTTGGTATCCTAGTATCCTAACATAGCTAGTATAGCCTAGTTATATAGTGTATGAACTAATATCCTAGAGATAGACTCATACAACCTAGAAATAGCTAGTTTGACTAGTTTGACCTAGAGTTAACCTAGTTTGACTATTTTGACTTAGAAATGGCTTTATGACCTAGAATTAAACTAGTTTAACTTATTTTTATTCTAAAACCTTATATTGATGCAATATTTTATATATAGGACTGTGTGACACCAGCTTGGGCATCGAGAGACTCACCTTGCTCAAGACCTTAGGCGAGTACATCTCTATGTTAGTTTTTATTTTATGATAGTGTATATATCACTTGTTCTAGAACTGCGTACTTGATAAATTAATCCCTCTTGGGTGCTTTAATGCATTTAATATCTTACAAGGCATTGGGCTTACTATTTGAGGTGATTGATAGGTCAAAGATCGTGGGATTTGATCCCAAGGTTTGTGACTGTAAATATCAACATATGTTGGGTCTCCCTTGTGCACACAAGATTAACGAATATTATCATCAGTATAGACCTATTCCGATAGATATTGTTGATCAATATTGGAGGCAGTTGTCGATAATATCCATGGTAAAGAGTGACAATAATTTCTTTTCTTTGCCACAAGTAAAATTTCTTCACGCAAGGTGGTGTGCCTCATTGGGAGCGGAGCAGGAGTCCATTGAGCTTAAAATTCAGAAATTGCTAATCCGGTAACTACTAGAATGCATGAGCCATCCGTTGTTTCCAATCGTAAGGGAAGACCTCAAACAAGAATGAGTAGTTCACAAAAAAAAGGATGGAGTCAACTAAGAGAGATCCATCGTTCTTTGAGCATGTTGAACGAAGTTTAGACAAGCTCAGTCTACTATGGTTGTCAAAATTGTGACCCGAACGAAATAGAAGAGTAAGCTAATTGTTCGAAGGAAAAATCAAAAAATGGACATGCCAAGCCTTGATATCGTGTATATGGAAGGCTTCCTACCTTAGATACATAGTTACATTTGGTCCATTGATAACGTTCCCAAGGATGACCATTGTGGATTTAATATGCTTGCAAGACATCATGGTTATTCAGACAAAGAAGGATGGAGACGTATTAGGGTAGAGTTGTACGAGGAGTTGGAGTCTCATCTTTTATTCTACACCAGCATATTGAGCCAAGAATATGTTGGAGAGTTATTGACAAGCATTCCTTGCACCGATACTGTTACCGGAGAAGAGCACTACTTGTCAAACCCGACCGCTGCATATTTATTTGCTAATAGGTATAAGATATCAATTGTACTTATTTTTGACAATATTAACAATACTTTTTTTCTGATGTGCCCTCCGCCGGCCGAGCACAAACTATCAAACCTATGTACTATAGGACATATCGGGAACCACTTTTTCATACCAAGGTTGATCGGTCATTCTTCTATTCCTCCACCTTCAATAAGATGGTATAAACATGCACCAGTTGAAGCTATCGCCTATACGATACCCTTTATGGATAAAATAAATCTCTATAAGAAGTTGTTAAAGATGGAGGAACACAGAGATATGCCCGTTAGCCACTTCGATGTTCAAATTGACTGATACGAGTGGACTATTTATATTTTGCACTTTTGTATCATTTTATATAATTTTGTCACCTAGTTGGTTCAAGTATAATTATGTATAATTTTGTATAATGTTGAACCATTTTTTATGGAACTGGACAAAGATATTTTTCTTTACATGGAGTAGGGTTTGGCATCCTTCTATTGTCTTCGTATTGACGTGGGATGCTGCACCAAGCTCGCGGTAAAGGTATGCTAGTATACCACTTCCCTAAGAAATTTCATCCACAGTATCCATGTCGAGCAAATTCAATAGATATCTTGCATGAATCAAAGTTTCGAACTTATCCAGAATGCCGACGGCTCCTAAGACAAAAAGCATGTATGCACGGGCTACCCTATCGACAGTTTCCCATTCGGCCTCCTTGCCTTTGAATGTCTCTTCCATATATTTCAAATGAAGACCATATGACTTCTAGAAATCTTGAAGGGTTCTAAAAGTACTATCTTCAACTCCAAGAGAATCTGATACAAAGTCTATAACGTAGTCGTGCCACGATAAGTCCTTCTCAACAAATATATCATTCATCATGACCCGACCTTGGACATTGAGGCCTAATATGTGATGGACATCATCCAAAGTAATTGTCATCTCCCTCGTTGGAAAATGGAAAGTGTTGGTCTCTGGATGTCAACGCTCTACGAATGCTGATATAAGCGCAGTGTCCACCGTCTGGTACGCGTACATGGACAAATTATGCAAACTAGTAGGAATTATTTTGTTCCTGGTGGCTTCCCCTAATTTGACAAACAGCTAGTTGTTGCACTTCTTCCCGTGGTTCACGACCGTCGTGAATATATGATAGATCCTCTGAAAAGTTAACAATCAGAGGAAATTAGCTTCTTGAAATATATAGTAATCTCAATCAAAACTTAATTTTTCACAACATAGTGTACATACTGGCTCTTTCCATATTTTAAATGCAATATGGTTGTCGAATGACAACAACATAGAGAAACCTTTTGGATGACTTGAAATTAGACTAGTCGACTGCTACGACGGTCCTGAACCATCATCTGGCCGGGTTCGGGTAGTAGGCACATCTTTATCGGAGGAGAAATCGGACGGAGGAGTGATAAGAACCACATATTCATCGGAAAAGGAAGAAGACGGGGGAATATGAGGAGTCAATTTCTTCGAATGAGACTTGCGCGATGGTGCAGTGACTCGTTCGGGTTCGACAATAGTGAGTGGTTTCTCAACCACACGGTCTATATTGCGTTCCTTGCGTGTTGATGTTGTGGGTCATTTTTTCGCATCTACCGATTTACTAAAAAGAAATAAAATAATTTCAGATATATAGTTAAACATCTAGAACTGTAAGAAAAATTCAACAGTCAATATATAGTACATGAATATAGGATTACCTACAGTCCTATAAATAAAACAGGACTGTAGGCTTACCTACAGTCCTACATATACAATAGTACTTATAGTTCATATCACAAACAATGATGGATAAAGAACTAAAGCAGATAATTGATAACATAACACAACACAACATAACTTAGGCCTAAACTGGTTTTGGTAAACATAAACTGGTTTTTATAAACATAACTTATTATTAAATTGTCTTATAACATAAACTGAAATTGAAACATAACTGGAACATATAATGGAATGCATATGATGAAATACATATTGTTATGAACTCGGCTCAATAAAAACAACTTGTAGTGATGCAGCACATCATAGATCTTATAACCACATTATACAACAAATCTTATAACTACCACAGTACATCACAAAGTCTTGTATGTACCATGGCATGTGTAAACTTGGTAGGTCATGGGGCCCTTGCCTAGCAGGGTCGGTTCATGCTTCATGGGTCCCTTAGAGATTGGGGTAGCCGGTAACTCAATATTCTTTCCACCAAATGATCTAGTCAAATTTTATCTCGTTTAATTATTATTTTAAGTTCTTGAGTCATAGACACTCAAGAACTTCCTAGAATAATGAGTTACGAGTATGAGCTATTCACGAGTTATCACTGGCAAACTTATCGTATCTGCAATACGCAATACAGTGGCAATACTTACACTCGATTGCCCAATGCCAAATGCAATAGGTTTATCATAAACAAAAGTTTCCACGGTGTCTTGAGGGTCAGAACATGTGTTAAATTGTAAGAGCACAATATCCAACTATATAATACACAAAAAAATATCTCAAGCAAAAATAGAAGGAATACATGATAAAACTAGGCGCATAAACTAACAGAAACAAGGTTGGCACACAAACTAGGTTGCCGCACAAACTAACAGAAACAAGGTTGGCATATTTTGTCAAGTTAACTAACACGGCATACTTGACAAAAGTGTGAGGGAAAGAATAAGGCGTGCTTCCAAAGAAAGTGCACGGGCAAACTAGCTAAAAGATAAAACACACAATCCAATGTCTAAGCACGACAGATGAGAAACTCGTCAGTCAAGGAGCACACAAATCAATAACATAAAAATTGAGAAACCAACCAAAACTTTGTCCCTAAGAAAATGAATAGGGAAGAATGCACAAGCAGACCAAACATAAGAAAAGTGCGCCGGTTGTTGAAACATAGAGAAAGTGCACCAGATTGCTAAATGCGAAAAAAGTGTACTGACTGACTGTGACATACTTTCTCTTGGTTTCCCAGAGAGAACATTGATTGGATACGCACCAAAGTGCGCCAAGCTGGGTTTTCTCTCGAAAGTGCGCCACTGGCACAAGGAGTGTGACTGGCGCACTTTTGCTAGAAGATTGAGTGCAGTATGATTAGTACGTACGAAGAGTTGGAATAGCACACCAATGCGCCAAAAGTGAAACATACATATTTTTACACCAAAGGGATTCTCTTGCATACTCTTTACAGAGCACTATTCTTCTTCTCTAGTCAGCTATTTTGGTATATATATTGTATGAAGTTTCAACACTGAACTTAGCTGGAATCAAAATCAAGCACGGCCAAAAGAAAATTTACATAAAAAGGGTGCTCTACACTATGAGCTAATTAGTTTTGTAAAATATAAAGTTTTGGGAGAATAAGCCCCAGGAAAATAAAAATGAACCCACAAACCCAAAATCAGGTCCATGCAATTTTAACCAAGAAAATCAAGAACAAGTATTAAAGATGAAGTAGGGCTCGGTCCCAATAATATGAGATAAAAATAAACATGAAAATATTACGAACTAAAAGCATGCATAAATCCATGATTTTCTCTTATAAAAGATGTACTTCCTAGAGTGGCTTCTTAGCCCCAACTTCTTATGGTCCAACTCATAGGAAAATCTCCCTAGGGTTAGGGATTGAGGGAATGGAGCAAAGAAAGGAGAAAGAAGAAAGAAAGTTAAAAGAGTAAAATAAAGAATAAAATGGAGTATATATATATATATATATATATATATATATATATATATATATATATATATATATATATATATATATATATATATATATATAGAGAGAGAGAGAGAGAGAGAGAGAGAGAAGAGAGAAGAGAGAGAGGGGGGGATGGTTTAGCTATGGTTTCAGTCAAAATAAACCAAACCAGTGTCCAGTCTACATGCGGTTCCTAAATCGGGTCTATGACAATGCCAATGGATATTCTATGGGTCTCGGGTAGTCTCTCTTAAAAGAATAAATACAAATGACAGGAAGCATCATACAAATATAGCAAAAATACATTATCAAAATATTAAATTGAATATCAAAAATTTAATAAATACTAAATCTGGAAATGGGTGTGACATCTCTACCCTCCTTAGAAAAATATCGTCCTCAAAATTTTACTAAGGCTAGTCGAGCTGAAAAATACGCTAGAAGGCTCAAAAAATCACAAATCACTTATCCAAAAATAAATCACTTCTAGCAAATAACTAAAATAGAAGAAATAACTGCAGAAAGTAACTGTAGAAAGTAAATAGTTGCACGCAATCACATACAGGAAAATGGAGGTATATGGATACATATACTCCTAAGTCAGTCAAATAGGAATTCTTCCTTGCTTGCCTATGCTGACTCACACAAATGGACAAGAGCCAAACCTTGAGATAAGTTGGTACCAATAAATATATCAAGATCATGACTCAAATCCATGACATACCTTCACATTCGGGATATATGATGGATATCACGTACCACGAGATACGGATGGAGAAGAGCAAGATGACAAACTCATCTCTGCTCGATAAAAGAATCGAGACGTCTGTTGCACTCTAGCACAGCGAAATGCAAGATTGTTCAACAAGAACCCTAGAATAAGACAAACTAAAGGAAACTCAAAAATCTTACCCACAATCATAGCGCCTGCGGCTAACAACTGCTCTAGGTGGCCGAATCCTTCTATACACGCACGCCTAGGGGCTGCAGCTCTAACTTGCTGCTAGTTTTGCCTTGTTTGCTAGGCTTGCTGGGCTTGCACAAACTGAGATGAACGATACTGCTGGAACTGCTGAGTCTGCATTGGAAAAGGATACGAAGCTAGTGGTCGAATGGCTAATACTGGTCTCCTTGGGCCTCCAATCGTTGCCTGAGGCAGAACTAGAAACTATCGGAATGAAGAAGCTTCAGGGTACACAAGCAGACAAGAGCCAATCATATGGTCGAATGCCCCATATCTGAGATACTAGCCATTCAAACTGTATCGTAGGTGTCATAATCGTGACCCACCATGAGCTGCTAAATATCTAAGTACAAACCCTATTCGTATCTTTTGGCTCGAACCTCCTTGAAAGCTACCATATGAGGAGCAAATTGGCTAAGTTGGCAAAACTCGACCGTATACTGGTCAACTGATCTTGTCTGCTGATGGAGGTTGATGAACTGCTGCTAGAGCTGGAACTTGGTGGTTGTGTGAAAATACTTCTCCTGTAAGTGCTCTTTGAACGTCTGCCAGTCAATAGGCTTCGGAACTGCCATTTCTTGTACTTCCCACCAATCTTGGTCAAGATCTGTTAGTTGTTGCTTTACAACTTATACCTTCTCATCCTCAGTTCATAGTTGCATCCATAATGGCCTCAAAACCCTAGAGCGAAGAATCTACTGAAACTGCATCCTCAGTGCCGAGAAACTTATTTGGACATAACTGACTTACGTTGGATATCGAGTTGAGACTATAACGCCCACTGGTCTCGAGCGCTACTTTAACTCCCTGGAAAATAGTCGTATTGATTTGTTCCTGTCATTGCTGAAACTGTTAGCAAAGATGGACCACTTATTACTGGAGTTAGAGTTGTTGTTATTGTTGTACCATCATCAAGGCTTGGATCATCCCAAATATGGCCTACGAACCTGCCTGCCCTAATTGTACTGGAAGAACTAGTGGTATTGTCTGGGTTGGCTAGATTGGCTGGATTGGCTGGGCTAGCTGAGCTGGTATGAACGGTGGAGCGGACTGGACTAGTCATCCCGACAAGATTGGTGGAACTAACTGTGCTGATTGGAATCGAGTGACTAGCAAAGCCATCTGATAGAGAGCTACTGATGCTTGTCTTTGGTTCAATAGCGGGACCTGATCTTAGCCTATTACTAGATCTACTAGCGATGCAACGGAACCTTCAGAAGGAGGAGCAGGTGGAGTATCCCTGAAGGATAAGGACACAAAGCAAACAATAAGGGACAAAAATAGAATAATCATGTCAAGCAAGTTTTTAATTTAAGGAAAACGGGAAGGTGAAGGTTCAGGTGGAGTTAAATTTAAGATAAGTAAATGATTGAGATTCTAATGGGATGAGTTCCCCCATAAGTCTGAAAAATAAACATGCATGGGCCACCATTAAAACCTTATTATGTTCCGCTCCCATAATACTAGATAAATACGAGAACTGACATGGCCAACCACACCTTACAGAATACCGAAATAAGTCATAATATGCTAAGGTTGTCAAGCAAAAAAATGGATGGATTCTAGCATGCTATGAAATCAGTCATATGGTATACAAATTCGAGTATCTCAATCCATCAACAACAATTTCAAGAGTATATCATACATGAATATAAAAAGGTATCCCAAAATACATATCATACATAATCATTAAGCTATGAATACAAAATACTGCAGAAGCAGAGTATAGTTATACATGATAAAATATACCAGCCATGGTCTAATATATATATCATGTTGACCGTAGTCTCAAAAATATAAGGAGGAAAATATATCCCTTGCTAACACCATAAATCAAGAAATTAAATGAGAGGTGGAAGAAGGAAACCCACTCGTGAGCTTCGGCCACAGTCCTTCGAGTGCGAGCTATCTTGTTGGAAGTACGGAGGATCCTGGTTCTCTTCGGGTAAATCTGGCCAAGCAAAATAAGTGGGTTCATAACCCAAAGCAATAAGTACCATAAAGGAGCTCAAGGTGTTAACCATAACCACAATCAGCAGAAATAAGAGACAAACAAATAACTAAATAAATATTGGTCAAGCTTTGTACGATACCATTGTACTTGTCTTAATAAAATAACTATAAGGACTGATGCACTGATAATAAACTAATTATAAAGAAAGATAAGGCAACGAGCGGCAAAAGGACATAGGATCTAATATGGATCCGGACTATAATCCTCAAACCAAACAAGGACCGAGTTTGCAGACCTTCACCCGAGAAGAACTTTGCACTCTAACCATGTGCCGAAAGAATATAGAATACAACATGACGAGCTAGATGAAAAGACAGACATTCATATCATGGCCAAACATGCCTACGACTTGCTATAATTAACTAACTAGGGTTATCACAAACCTAGTTACTAACAAATGCATATTTTGAAGAATATCGCTACCACCGGCACTCAGTCAACCCAAATGGCCAAGGATACGCTTGTCTAGTACTTTTAGTGCACATTAAAAATAATGATGGATAAAGAACTAAAATAGATAACTGATAGCATAACACAACATATCTTAGGCCTAAACTAGTTTTGGTAAACATAAACTGTAAACATAACTTATGTGTAAATTGTCTTGTAACATAAACTGAAACTGAAACATAACTGGAACATATACTGAAATGCATATGCTGAAATACATAATGTTATAAACCTTGGCTTAATAACAATAACTTGTAGTGCCGCAGCACATCATAAATCTTGTAACCATATTATGCAAGAAATCATATAACTACCATGATAAATCACAAAGTCTTGTATGTACCGTGGCATGCGTAAACTTGGTGGGTCATGGGGCTCTTGCCTAGCAGGGTTGGTCCATGCCTCATGGGGCCCTTAGAGATCAGGGTAGCCGGTAGCGCAATATTCTTTCCTCCCAATGATCTAGTCAAATTTTATCTTGTTTAATCGTTATTTCAAGTTCTTGAGTCATGGACACTGGAGAACTTCCTAGAATAACGAGTTACAAGTATGAGCTATTCATGAGTTATAACTGGTGAACTTATCGTATCCGTAACACGCGATATATTAGTCAATACTCACACTCGATTTTCCGATGTCAAATGCAATAGGTTTATCATAAACAACAATTTCCATGGTGCCTTGGGGGTCAGAACATGTGTTAAACTGTAAGAGCATAACATCCAACTATATAATACATAAAGAAACATCTCAAGCAAAAATAGAAGGAACGTATGATAAAATCAGGCGCACAAACTAACAAAAACAAGGTTGGCGCACAAACTAGGATGGCGCAAGGTTGGCACACAAACTAGGTTGGCGCACAAACTAACAGAAACAAAATTGGCACATTTTGTCAAGCTAACCAACACGGTGCACTTGACAAAAGTGCGAGGTCAAGAATAAGACGCGCTTCCAAAGAAAGTGCGCAGGCAAATTAGCTAAAAGACAAAACACACAATCTAAGGTCAAAGCTTGACAACCGAGAAACTCGTCAGTCGAGGAGCACACAAATCAATAACACAGAAATTGAGAAACCAACCAAAACTTTGTCCTTAAGGAAACGAAGTGGAAAGAAAGTGCTCGAGCAGACAAAAAATAAGAAAAGTGCACCGATTGTTGAAACATAAAAAAAGTGTGCCAGATTGTCAAACATGAAGAAAGTGTGCTGACTGACTGTGGCACACTTTTTCTTAGTTTTCCAGAGAGAACTTTGATTGGATACGCACCAAAGTATGCCAAGCTGGGTTTCCTCTTGAAAGTGCACTACTGACTCAAGGAGTGTGACTGGCACACTTTTGCTAAGAGATTGAGTGCAGTATGATTAGTATGTACGAAGAGTTGGGACATCAAACCAATGCGCCCAAAGTAAAACATATGTATTTCTATGCCAAAGTGGTTCTCTTGCATACTCTTTATAGAGCACTTTTTTTTCTTCTTCAGTCAGCTATTTTGGTATACGTATTGTATCAAGTTTTAGCACTGAACTTAGTTGGACTCAAAATCAAGCACGGCCAAAAGCAAAGTTACATAAAATATGGTGCTCTATACTATGAGCTAATAAGTTTTGTAAAACACAATTTTTTGGAAGATCAAACCCCAAAAAAATAAAAATGAACCCATAATCTTTGCTTCAATCTAGACTAACTCATCCGGGACTCACATATCTGATATCACTTGTATTCTTGACCCGTTTTCGCATCAAAACATAAGTCAAAATGATCCAAAAATTCACCAAGTCTTCTCATTGTTGCATCAAAACCAAAATCTATCCTCGAGAGTTTCTTTGTCCATTAAGTTATATTCTACTAATAACTGTTCATGCCATGATCAATATTCGTCTAACCAAATCGTCCAACTTCATTGTTACTGTTTGATCAATCTATTGTCCACATCTAGCATTCCTCAAAAATACTAAGTTCAAAGTTTTAATCCGACAATCTACCTATCATTCATCCTACTAAAAAATTCTCCAGCTGAAGCTTGTATTATCCTTGCTGTATTTCAATCTCCTCGAGTATATTTACGTAAGTATCAAACCATTCACACAATATTGTATTCTTTATACTCCATGATATCCTCCGAACTAGATTCAAGATCGCTCGTCTAACTCAAGTTCAAATTCTGTTATCGCCTACCATAATTCATCGAACCACACACTTTCTTAACTTGTATCAATCCGTGCTACTTCCAACTATCGATATTGTATCAAGTTAATTAAATTTGAAACCACCATATCCATATCAAGCTAAATTATATCGAGCGATATCTTCTAAATCTAAATTTTTCATGCGTGCTATCTTCCATTGTGCTGACTCTGATCGCATCCTTGAGTCTACAATCTCGACACAAAAACTTATTTTTATTGATTAAATCTAAAATCGCATATACGATCCACTAAGTTTCCTCGACCAAGATATTTTATTTACCGTTCTAAATTCTTTATTGATATCGATTTTGATTCACACAATTCATCGACAAATCGTCTGAATGAACTTCACACGAGACATTCAAATTCATGACTATCTAAACAATACTTATTCTAAGGCTTTATATCAAATACATTGCTTGCTAATCGACTCATTGCTATCTCGAAATCCTTGATTCGCTCGAACATTTCCAAGACAATCCATACACCACTCATGATTTGAGCTACTCTAAGAATTCTTAAAACACAATCTATGTGTAATTTTCTCATTCATTCATTCATTCATTTAATCATTCATTTATTCATTTTTGATGCTATCGTATACACCACGTAGGGATCAAGTTATCGGGTTAAATCCTCAATCGTGTTCGTATTACTCATTCGCATATTTATCTAATTCATTTCTTAAAACTCTAGCACGATTCCTTTGCTTCGCCACGATAATCTTAGTCTTACATATATCTCTATCGATAGTCATCCATGCAAACTATATTCTTGATTCATATCCTCCCGACATGAATAACCATTTTGAACTATTCCTCAAAATTCGAGCATGATCCTCTATGTTCGCTACAGCGATATATCGATAACATCTCTATCGATTTTAATTCTAGTTTTGACTTATCCTTCTCCGAACGATATCCAAATCACGCTCGCAACTCGCTCACAATAAAGGGTCTAGGTACACGATACTCAACACGACTTAGCCAAAAGGCTACGTGCATTGCTATCACGTCCGAACGATATTCTATTCTTGTATACTAACCTACTAGTATTAGCGTAGAGCTATTATGGTTTGCACGTTACTAACTCGAGCACAAGTCTATTCACATAAAGTCTTACACAGCTCAGCACAAAGGCCATCCCATAACTATCTTGTCCAATAAAATATTTGCATGCACCTTGAAAAATATTTAGACTTATTGTATGGAACATTCTGAAAAACTTCGAGGGAGAGCGTCCGTACATAACCCACGAGCGAAGTTCAAATCTGATACGAAACCAAGGACGTAAAGTCGTGCTCTGATACCAAAATGTCAGGTCTCGGTCCCGCAGGACCGAACATCCTCGCTTGGTTATGATGTCACACGAGCCTAAGTTACGGCCGCGCAAGGCAAGCACCTGAAATGATCGATTTAAGCTAAGCCATAGAGTCGTACAGATAGTCCCAATGCAACAGAATAAGAATAATCAAAAGTATGAAATAAAACAAGCTATTTATTGATGATGATGGATTATTATAAGCGGCGCTAGGCCGAGATTATAAATCACTCAAGCTCCCTCTCTCGAAACAATAAAATTTGCCAAGTGGCTTAAAACTTTGGGATAATACATAGGCGATATCCCAATACATTACATCTTGTATAGGGTGCTTCATCTTCTATCGCAATGGTCCAAGGCCCCAGAGTTAGCTCCACACCTTAGCGTGCACGGAAGAAACTTTGCACCGAACGAGGTTCTTTCGTACCCTACAAGCAATCTGGTGGGTTATCAGTACATGAATGCACTGGTGGAGAGGCTTCTCTTCCGCTCAATAAAACCAAACACGTTCATTTAGTTAGGTGCACCAACTATTTTGATTATCTTTCTAGTCTTGCCTTAGGATCAGTTTTATGGCAGACAATATAAAGCCTAACTCGTGTTACAGATATAGAGTGTCACATAAGATAATACGGCACAACTTACCAACTTACTAATCGACCTTCCCTGTCCAAGGTAAACTACGTTAACCAGCACAAATATATAGAATGGATCAAAGGATCGCATAAGTAAAACATAAGTGTCACGAGCGTATTTCTGACTCAGGTGAATGATATACTTAGACTACTCAGATGTGTTATTCTCAGATTGCACATGTGTGATACTCAAATTATTCAGAAGCGTTATACTCAAGTCACTCGGATGTTCAAAGTATATGTTTTAATGCAATGACTCGCACACGAATTGTCGTAATTAAGCTGACTTAATCTATATGAAATGGCTCACTGGCACTATAAGCCATTTATGGCCTAAGGTAGACAAGCACTCCAGCCATAGGTGTGAGCTACCCCGAATCCTCGAACTACTCTGCATCACGGGGTAGTCCTTCCTCAAAGTGTTGCACCAACCGAAAGGACGCGTGATACCCGATTTCTTATAGGCCGTCATGATCCCGATGCCCCAACAATCGTCCGAGGAATAATGCTTATGCATAAGCCGTCCGCAACCATGCATGTTCTATTTTATTATATTTGACGGGCTCCCAGAGTCATTCTCTTTTCTCAGATTTAATAGGCTCCCAGAGCCATAATGGATTATCAACTGGGTTGGCGGTGCTCCATGCAACGCGGGTAACGAGTCCGGCTGCACGTCCCTGACATCCCCGTATATAATCTTACTTTTCTTCTTCCTTTTATTCATTATTTTATTATCATTATACAGCTTTCGGTACGGGTACTACCTTGGCGACCCAACGGTCCTGAAGCCATTCCATATTTCTATTAATTGGCTCAGAACGACTATTTTGATAGTCTTTATGCCTCAAGCGAGTGAGCCAAATCAAGTAAAGTTCTTTACTGAATATAATCAAGAGTCTACTTGAAATATAAGCAATACGACTAGCACAAGGGTAAATGTGTAGTGCGAGAGTTTAACTATGATTCGAAGTTCATTTCCATGTTCTACACAAACATATTAAGAGTGGGATTATTTTCTTAGCTAGGTGTATTGAACTCTTTTATTAGCATGCAATATTTGATTCGCCTAGCAACTAGCATGTATCATTCATGTTATTTGGTGTGCAGGTTAAGCAAAGACAGGTTCATCGGAGCCACCCACCTTAGCGATAAATCGTATCAGCCGAGCGAGACTCCGAGTGAGCCTTTAAAAGTCTAAGTTTGAACTTCTACTTTGGAGGGCCAAGTCTGAAAGCACAAAGCAAGGCAGGACGTGTCCTTACACTTGCGCCATTTGATTCGGCTCTCTAGACTGAGTGGAGCGGGTCGTTACAAACTCTCCCTTCCCTTTGTTGATAGCAACATCAGAGTAGGAGGAGCGAGGCTTTGGCAGCCAAGTCTGGCTGATCTTCTTCGACTTGGTTGCAATTGAGAAGCTAACACTACCCCCATTTAGCATTTCTTCATAAGCTTGTTTGTCAAATTGTAATTACTATAATAGAGACTTTGACTCCATCTCTAGGACTGGAAATATCCCATATCATTACGGTATTAGAGACTTGTTATTTCATCAATATTAGGGATTGTTGTCCCATCTCAAGATTGCGAGTGTCCCATGACATTATGGTATTGAGATATGTTCTTACCAAGAGCATCATATGGTGTTATGGTATATTAATTTTTTTATTGTTGTACGTCTCTCTTTTTTCATAATTACTGTACTTTTTGGCATGATTTTATGTATCTTGTTACGTCCCACTAAGGACCTGGTTCATTTTTAGGTTATTGTTAAGCTCGCTTGGTAGAGTAGATAGGTAGTTTTTGATTGGTCTATAGGATTCAGGTATCACTAGTAGTACTTCCTTATTATTCTTCCATGTTTATATTTATTACCATGATATCATCTACTGTGTTGCCTAGTTTTGATAGACTCATTTTGTTCTTTCGAGTCTATTCGAAGATATATGCTAGTGGGCTGCAGACCATGAAATATATTATTCATTCTTGTTACTTATTCTTTATGTGGATTGAGATGTAGTTAGACTTGCCATATTAGAAATAATGCCTATTATAGACATCGTATATATATTTGAGTTGGGCTAATATATATTTGAGTTGGGCTAGAGTCCACTTGATATGTATCTGGTCATTATCATATACTTTGGTCCTACGTATTTTTGGACTGGAACGTGACATGATTATTGTGGTGGCCCATGCAAGTCAGAGCATATCATGTCTGTTAGATAATTGTACTGATACGAGCCTACGAATAAGGATAGACCAAAATATGATCTCAATCCACAACTGTTTTGATAACTCTTTTTTGAATTCTTCCATCACCTTTGAACCTCGTATTTGTATTCGATCATATATTTCTTGAACTTCTTATTATTGTTTCTCATCTTTTCCTATTTCAGAAAGATGAACGCTAATGCTTGATGGAAGATAGAAATATCGGTAGTAATATGTAAATATCCCATAGGTAAATTATACTGTTAGTTGGATTACTTTGACAATTAAGGATGTATTAGAGGGAATATAATTTCAATTATGAATGCACTAAAAATTTACGAGGATTATCAAACAATATTAAATGTTTTGAGAATTTTATTTCTTAAAGGTATAAAATTGTGTTTATGAAATATTAGTAGATTCTAAGGTGGGTAGACGTATTTTTAATTTTAACTTACAATTAATTTTTTTTATATTTTAAAGGTGAAACACTTAGATGGTGGATAAGAAGGCAATCAAGTAATATAATATTGAGAGATTTATGTTCTCTTTACTTCAAAAAAAATCAGAAGAATAGTTATGAATTATTTGAGTTAATTTTAAGAAGAATAGTTATGAATTATTTGAGTTAATATGAAAAAAGGACTTGAATATGAATTTGACTTTGAGAAGAAATGTATCTTAAGGATTTTATTTAAATTTTTCTTTAATTTTGATAGATTGGATTTAAAATTTAAGAATTTGATTTTAATTTTGAATTTTGAGGGTTGAATCATCAATTTTAAAATTTTAAAATAAAAATTAAATTTAAAATTTGAAGAGTAAGGAATTCTATAATTTAAAATTTGATATATGATAGATATAATAAATTTTGGTTGTTTAAATTTTTGTAAATAGAAAAAATGGACAGTCCTGAATAAGTTTTATAGTGCCTTTATAAATTATATCAGTTCTGGTGGCGCCCTTAGAGCATCCACAGTGGAAGAGATTTTTTTTGGTTTTTTTTGAAATACCGGCATAACGCATGAGACCCGACGTAACACTCAGGACTTTTGACTACATTGCATGCCTTTTGGGCCCACTGCCCCCCTCCCCCCCAACTCATATCATTTTTAAATGGAAAAAATAATATGCCCCCGTGGCTCGATCCGTTGATCTTCTGCCACCCTGCCGGGATCTTATACCACTCCTCGGTAACCACAAGAGCCACTCCAATTCAGTGTGGGAGATGTTTCAAGTGCTACATTTTGACTTTAACCAAATTTTGTAGCATTTGAAGACTACATTGTACACTTGTCCATACATGAAATTTGCTAAAAAGCTAAGAGAGACTCCAGATTTGGAGCGTGTCCTAACTCCACTAAATTAATTATTGGGCCCACCAAAAGTAACCAAACATGGAGAAAAAATAAAGAGAAAAGAGAGGAAGGAAAAATCTGACCAAACATGATAAAAATAAAAAGAAAAAGAGGGAGAAAAAAGATGAGGTTAATTTGGAATATTTATTTGGAGTGTACCATTGTGTGCCAATATAAAAAAATAATCAAAAAATAATAATTTATACAATTTTTAATAATTTAAAATACGTATTTGGAGTACCCTCACTGTTGATGCTCTTAGGGAGTAGCGGTTATAATGTGTTTTTAGAGTACCAGTTATGAACAGTTATGAGATACCCGATTTTGAATGGTTTTAAGTAGCAACTTTTAAAACAATCCAATCCATGATGGGTAACGAGCAATTTTGAAAGAATTTTACAATAATAAATGAAATCAAATTAATAAAATTGTTCAAGAACCACCGATTTGGGGTGTTTATAAAGCCACCAAAAATTACATTACACTGATTTTGTAAGGTATTTAAGCCGACCAATACCAGTGTCTCATAAAAATTATCCAGCAAACATTTTCATAAACGGTTCAAAAATACCCCAAAACTAATAAAAATAGATTTTCTCTATAGGCACTATGATTTTTTACTTAGGACGTCCCATTGTTTTAATTTATTTATAAGTTTGCCATTGAATTTTATTACTTGAGGCTAGCCCAAAATATAGTATAAAATACAATGAGCTTTTATTTTTTATTCCTCTCACTTCTCCCCCATTCTCTCTCTCTTCTTCCCATGCTCTCTCTCTCTTTCAAAACATAATTTCTCTCAATTCTTAAAATCCTAAACCCTAAAGTATAGATTGGTGGTCCAAATCCTAGTCCCACTATCAAAAAGTAACAATATTCAATTGTTATTTTGTATGTCATCGATAAACTATGATGATTTTGTTTTTAAATACTAGGTCCACATAAAAATATTGAATTATATGTGTTTAATGTAAGAGAAATGTATCTCAAAAAAATCGGGTCATCTAATACAGTAAATTCTCTTTTCGCTATGCCTGAAGAACTCCTCGGTTCTTCTGAAGCACTCTTGATAAAGAATTTGACAAATTATGTCACCCTCACTTTTTTAACTAGGGGTAGTTTAGTAATTTGGCATGGATATTTATTTTTAGAAATATAATATTAAATATTATGCATATTGTAAATATTATTTATTTTATTATTTATTTATTGTTAGATGTTAGTATTTAATTTTGGACTTGTGTTAGTGGACCTAACTAGTTTAGATTAGATCCATGGACCATATTTTATTCTAGTTAGATTTGAGCCCAATTGTAAGCCCATTCATTAGGAGAATGAATTAATTAGTTAAACCAATTGGATTAGAACCTTTCCTCCTTAATTAATTCCTTCATGACAAGCCCCAAGGGGTATTGTGGACATTTTATAGTAGCTTGGAGGAGGGGTAGAGGTCGGCCACCATAGAGGAAGGAGAGAGACTCTCTCTCTCTCTCTCTCTCTCTCTCTCTTTATTTTTTATTTTAAATCTAGATCTAGAATTTCCTTCTTCCAAATTCCTTCATCCCTACACCAATCCCTACCCAAATTCCTTCACAGTTCCTTCTTTACTCATTATTGGAGACTTTTAGAACAAGGAGAAAGCAAGGATCTACAAGGAGGAAGCAAGAATCTACAAATTGAAGGCTCTTGACACTCATTTGGAGAATTGTATTAGAATTCCATCTCCCAATAGATATAATTTAGTTTTTCCTCTCTAATTAGACTCTAAATCTATAATTTAATCATTAAGAACCCTCCCATGTACTAAGGATACCCATATGAGTGAAATTAGGTTCATAGGAGTCCTATGGAGAAAGTTATGTGGTATCTTGTGCCAATTTTGGGAGAATTCCGAGATTAGCACATCTTGTATTTGTCAATAGATCAATTAGACCAAATTGACATGTGTTTGATTGTGTGTGACTAGTGTCGTATCCACAAGTGGATACATATAGGCCGTATCCCGATAATTTGGCGATAAAGGTTGATTTGGGGGTTTTCTTCCGACACGAGAGTTTGAGCATGTCATATTTTGACACAGGCACGTAGATGAATAGCTAACACTTTGTGTTGCTTCTATTTGTGATTTTAGACTTGTTCATGTCCTTCGGGGTACGTTTGGTGGTGTGGTGGAGCCGTATCGCAAGCGTATCATAGATTGAGTGTGATACGGGTGCGGTATACACCACGTGTTTGATTCTTTACATTATAATTCAATTTACCTTGGTTATAACTATTAGAGTATTATAATTAATTGTTATATATATATATATATATATATATATATATATATATATATATATATATATATGTATGTGTGTGTGTGTGTGTGTATGTGTGTGTGTGTGTATGTGTGTGTGTATTAATGTGTGCATGTGAGCTAGGGGGCCAATAAGCAGGCCGCATAAGCAGCAAAAATAGCAAGAAGCAGCAGTAGAAGTAATAAGCTACAGTAACAGCAAAAGCAGTAAGCTGCAGCAGCAGCAAAAGCAATAAGCAGCAATAGCGATAAGCAGAAGCAGCAGCAATAAGCAGCAGTAGCATTAGTATGTAGCACAAGTGCTTAGTGATTAAGTTGTAGATAAGCTATGTTAGTTAGGTAGTTAGTTAGTTATATATATATATATATATATATATATATATATATATATATATATATATATATATATATATATATATATATATATATATATATATATATATATATATATATAAGCGCTAGTTAGCATTAGCATTGGTTAATATTATTTATAGTTTACCTTGAGTTACACCAAGGTAATGAGAGTTGAGGTATCATAGGGTATGGGTATTGAATATCAATTGGGTATGTTTGTATGTTAGTTTGGTATAGTATTGTTATAAGTTATGAGTATAAATGCATGTTAGTGTATAGTGAGGTATGAATGGTTAGTTATTTAATATTAGATATTGGATTACCTTGTGATGCCGTCAAGGTAATGTCAAAGTATTGATTTATACTCAAGGTATTGAGTTTGTATATCAAGATGGGTGTGTAGGTGGTGTGATACCGCTTTTGGTTCAAAGCCAAGGTATCTACTTAGCATTAGTTTAGCTAGGAGTGTTATATATTTTTATCTTGTATATGTATTACTGTATTTTCATATCTAATAACTTACGTATCTTATGATACGGTAATGTATTAGTATCCTAGTATCCTAACATAGCTAGTATAGCCTAGTTACAAAGTGTATGAACCCAATATCCTAGAGATGGACTCATACAACCTAGAAGTAGCTAGTTTGACTAGTTTGACCTAGAGTTGACCTAGTTTGACTGTTTTGACTTAGAAATGGCTTTATGATCTAGAATTGAACTAGTTTAACTTATTTTTATTCTAAAATCTTGTATTGATGTAATATTCCATATATAGGACTGTGTGACACCATCTTGGGCATCGAGAGACACACCTTGCTCAGGACCTCAGGCGAGTACATCTCTCTGTTAGTTTTATTTTATGATAGTGTATATCACTTATTCTAAAACTGCGTACTTGATACTGATACTTGGTTACACAGACCGGTACTATATGGATCCCGTCAGGAGATGTTATCCCTTACCGCGTTCAGCAGGTACTCCTTACACATATATTTTATCGTATGCATCAGGTATTAATTTTTATGTGCTTCATGTGCATCCACTATTTTGTGTGCTAGTGTGACTATAAAGTATTCATATGCGTAACGTGTCATGATTGGATCCATGAGTATTGGTTGGGGAGGGAAAGTAGAAGTTGGTTATGTGATCAAGCCCTATTTATCTCATGTGTATGTCGATTATACACCTCGCGTATAATAGAGTTACCTATTTACCTCATGTGCAACCTAAGCCGACCACATAATGAACTTGCGCTCTAAACCACATAGCTAGTATCCATGTTCTTCTACTTTCAGCTTATTTCCATATTTCCAGTATTTACTTTCCAGTTCCTTATTGTGATTATTTGCCTGTTCTCACATGTATTTCCATTTCTTAATGCTTATGCATCTTGTATCCTTTTATATTACTCGTCATATATGCTTTACCATGTTTTTGGAGTTGCTTTCAGAGTTTTGTACTTCGCTCCTTTGCTGATTGGATATATTTTTTAGATGATTGGCTAGAGGAGCTGTGTCCCACTTATTACAGCCCGCAGGATGGTAAGCTACTAGAGGACACTCCCGTAGAGCAGGAAGACATAGTACCAGTGACCGATGAGGCCTAGTTATATAGTTGTGGACTTGTACTAGCCTTATTTTGGACTCATAGCATGTATATATATTATTTTGGAGAGTTGTTGAGCCTAAACTTATAATATTAATCTTGAGGATATTTTATGACTCCTATATCTCTTTTATTCCATATCGTACTTTCATCCTTCTTAGTTTGATATTGTGATTGAGTATAGTTTACATTTATCAGATACCATATTTTTTATTCGTTTGGAGAGGAGATGATTGACAGGTACCATGTATATATTGTTTGAGATATTTAGATAGTAGAGTTGACACAGACAGCGTTCTACCGCCGATGCTGTAGCGTAGGCTGGACGTACCCACGTACTCGTACCAGAATATCCGAGTGCGGGTCGTGACAAATTAATTTTGGATTTTTTTGTTGTAGGACTGACATTCGTATAAATAAATAGGACTGTCAACAAACTGACAGTCCTATTTTTAATTAGGACTGTCAACAAACTGATAGTCCTGAGTAAAAATAGGATTGTCACTTGTACTGCGGTCCTAGTTAAATTTAGGACTGACAAATTTTTTTGCAGTCCTAATTTTCTGTATTCATGCTTTTGATCAATTTTATGCAGTTTTATTAATTTTAATTTCTATTATAGGGGTTATAATGTTTTCGATATTATAGTACCTTCTCCAATTGCCATTGATGTAGCCAATTTATTCTCTACCAATATTAGCTTAGAATCAGACGAACAAGCGTTACATTGGTGCAGAGAAGTTGGACAAAAAAATAATATAGTCATTGTGATCACAAGATCAGCCTGAAGCCGGCCAGGACGTACAACTATAGAGCTTGGATGTGAAAGAGGTAGTTTATTCCAGTCTTATAGAAAGAAAGATATAGTTCTCCAAAGAAAAGTTCCAAAGATAAGCGTTGGTACAAGAAAATGCGGTTATGCATTCAAGATCTCTCTTGTAAACATAGAAGATGTGAAGTGGATAGTCCAAGTGAAGAATGGAATCCACAATCATGATATTGCCGAAATACTTACGGGTCATCCCTATGTGGGACGGTTTGAACAATGTTAAGCGGAAGTTAGTTGAAGATTTGTCCGCTTCAAGAGTTGCACCCAGAATTATTTATTCCGTCATACGACACAAAAACAAGAATAACAAGTCAACAATGAAGTCAATCTATAAAGCAATTTTGAATTCAAACCCTAATAGTAAGAAAATAAGAATAGCGATGCAGCAAGTATTGAAGTTGCTTTTTGAGAATCATTATGTGGAGCACCATAGAAGGCATCCACAGAGTAATAAATTTATTTCACTATTTTGAGCTCATCCCGGTTGCACATATTTAGCTAGGTCCTTCGCTTGCACACATTTGGCTAGGTCCTTCGCTTGTACACATTTGGCTAGGTCCTTCGCTAACGTATTGGTTCTTGATTGTACATATAAGACAAATAAGTTCAATATGCATCTCTTTCACGTTGTTGGCTTCACCTCTACAGAAAAAATATTCTTAGTTGCTTTTTGCTTCATGAAGAGTGAGAAACTTGAGGACTACACATAGGTGTTAGAAAAACTCAAAACACTTTATATTGGACATAGAGAGCCATCTATTTTTATTACTAACAGAGAATATGCCTAATTAATGCTATAGAAATCGTCTTTCCTCACGCGGATACACTACTAGGCACTTGGCATATCAATCATAATATCTAGTCACAATATAAGTTGAAGTTCGGAAAGGTAGATGGTAAAATTGACAAAGACATTTTTGAAGAATTCTACAGTGATTGGAATCATGTATAGCAAGCCAGTACAAAAGACAGTTACGACACAGTATGGTACTTGTTCAAAGAAAAGTGGGAGACGAGGGAGCCGACATGCATTTCTTATATCAAATATATATGGCTAGAAATGCATAAAGAACACTTTGTCTTAGCATGGGCAAATAAGGTGAAGCATTATGGCACAATGACCACCAACCGGGTTGAAGGATCACACTCAAAATTAAAATAACATCTAAGGTTATCGGTTGTCAATTTTGTCTTCGTTTGGCAAGCTATCAATTTAATGCTAGATTAGACGGTGACCGAGATTAGCACATCATTTGAGATGAGCCTGAATATTGCAAAGCATAAATATAAAAATAAATCCCTCTTGGATGCTTTAATGCATGTAATATCTTACAAGGCATTGGGCTTACTATTTGAGGAGATTGGTAGGTCATAGATCGTGGGATTTGATCCCGAGGTTTGCGGCTGTAAACATCGACATACGTTAGGTCTCCCTTGTGCACATGAGATTAATGAATATCGTCGTCAACCTAGACCTATTTCGATAGATTTTGTTGATCAACGTTGGAGGCAGTTCTCGATAATGCCCATGGTAAAGAGTGACAATAATTTTTTTCTTTGCCACAAATGAAGCTTCTTCACACAAGGTGGTGTGCCTCATTAGGAGTGGAGCGGGAGTCCATTAAGCTTAAAATTCAAGAAATTGCTAATCCGGTAACTACTAGATTGCACGAGCCATCTGTTATTTTCAATCATAAGGGAAGACCTCAAACAAGATTGAGTAGTTCACAGAAAAAATAATGGAGTTAACTAAGAGAGATTCATCGTTCTTTGAGCATGTTGAACGAAGTTTAGAACAAGCTCAGTCTACTTCGGTTGTCAATATTGTGACACATACGAAACGGAAGAGTAAACTAATTGTTCGAAGAAAAAAACAGAAAACAGACATGCCAAGCCTTGATACCGTGTATATGGAAGGCTTTCTACCTAAGATACCCAGTTACATTTGGTCCATTGATGATGTTCCCACGGATGACCATTGTGGATTTAATGTTCTTGCAAGACATCTTGGTTATTCAGACAAAGAATGATGGAGACGGGTTAGGGTGGAGTTGTGCGAGGAGTTGGAGTCTCATCTTTCATTCTACACCAGCATGTTGAGCCAAGAATATGTTGGAGAGTTATTGACAAGCATTTCTTGCACCGATATCGTTACCGGAGAAGAACACTACTTGTCCAACCTGGCCGCTAAATATTTATTTGCTAATAGGTATAAGATACCAATTGTACTTATTTTTGACAATATTAAAAAATATTTTCTTTTCGATGTGCCCTCCGCCGGCCAAGCATAGACTATTAAACATATATACTATATGACATATCGGGAACCACTTTTTTATACCAATGTTGATCAGTCATTCTCCTATTCCTCCACCTTCAACAAGTTGGTATAAACATGCACCGATAGCAGCTTTCACTTGGATGACACCCTTTATGGATAAAATAAATCTCTATAAGAAGTTGTTGAAGATGGAGGAGCCTAGAGACATGCCCATTGGCCACTTCGATGTTCAAATCGACTGATACGAGTGGACTATTTATATTTTACACTTTTGTATCATTTTATATAATTTTGTCACCTAGTTGGTTCAAGTATAATTTTGTATAATATTGAACCACTTTTGTATAGAACTGGACAAAGATATTTCTTTATATGGAGTAGAGTCTGGCATCCTTCTATTGTCTTCGTATTGACGCGGGATGCTGCACCAAGCTCGCGGTAAAGGTATGCTAGTATACCGCTTCCCCAAGAAATTTTATCTACGGTATCCATGTCGAGCAAATTTAATATATATCTGGCCTGAATCGAAGTTCCGGACTTGTCCAGAATGCCGACGGTTCCTAAGATGAAAAGCATGTATGCACGGGCCACCTTATCGACAGTTTCCCCTTCGGCCTCCTTCTCTTTGAATGTCTCCTCCAAATATTTTAAAGGAAGACCATATGATTTCTAAAAATCTTGAAGGGTTCTAAAACTACTATCCTCAACTCCAGGAGAATCGGATACAAAGTCTATAACGTAGTCATGCCACGATAAGTCATTCTCAATAAATATATCATTCATTATAACCCAACCTTGGACATTGAGGCCCAATATGTGATGGACATCATCCAAAGTAATCGTCATCTTCCCCGTTGAGAGATGGAAAGTGTTGGTCTCTGGATGCCAACGCTCTACGAATGCTGATATAAGCGCAGTGTCCACCGTCTGATACGTGTACATGGCCAAATTATGCAAACTAGTAGGAATAATTTTGTTCTTGGCGGCTTCCCCTAATTTGACAAACGGCCAGCTGCTGCACTTCTTCCTGTGGTTCACGACCGTCGTAAACATACGATAGATCCTCTAAAAAGTTAATAATCGGAGAAAATTAGCTTCTTGAAATATATAATAATCTCAATCAAAACTTAATTTTTCATAACTTAGTGTACATACTTGCTCTTTCTATATTTTAAATGCAATATGGTTGTCGAACGACAACAACATAGAGCAACCTTTTGGACGACTTGAAATTGGACTAGTCGGCTCCTATGACGGTCCTGACCATCATCTGGCCGGGTTTGGGTAGTAGGCACATCTTCATCGAAGGAGGAAGGGGATGGAGGAGTGGTAGGAGCCACGTATTCATCGGAAGAGGAAGAAGACGGAGGAGTAGGAAGAGCCAGTTTCTTCGAACGAGACTTGCATGGCGGTGTCGTGACTCGTTCGGGTTCGGCTATAGTGAGTGGTTTTTCAACCACACGGTCCATATTGTGTTCCTTGCGTGTCGATGTTGTGGGTCATTTTCTTTTCGCATCTAACGATTTACTGAAAAAGAAATAAAATAATTTTAGATATACAGTTAAACAACTGGAACTGTAAAACAATTCAACAGTCAATATATAGTACATGACTGTAGGATTACCTACAGTCCTATAAATAAAATTGGACTGTAGGGTTACCTACAGTCCTATAAATAAACAAGATTACCTACTATATATAGGTAAATAAAACAGGATTGCCTAACACACACACACACACACACACACACACACACACACACACACACACACACACATATATATATATATATATATACAACAGGATTGCCTACTAAATAATACAAGATTGCCTAATATATACCTACAGTCCTATAAATAAAACAGGACTGTAGGATTATCTACAGTCCTACATGTACAATAGGATTGTAGGATTGCCTACAGTCATATATATATATATATATTAGGACTGTAGGAATTTTTTTATAGTCCTGTAGGTTTCCAGTCCGAGTGTGGGCGTTGTTCGATTTTTCTAAACCCTAAGTTTGATTTTTAGGGTTCATCAGTTCATATATCAACCCTAAATTAGTTCTAAACTATTTTATGTAACTATTTTAGGCATTAGCAAAGATTTATGAGAATTAAATCAAATTTAAACATAAATAAAATCAAAACCCTAATGGAGAAATGAATGGTTGGATACATACAGAGATTTTGAAGAAGGTTTGGGTGCCATTGTCTTAGAATTGGAGGTGTTAGAGAGAAAGAGGGAAAAATTTGAAGAGAGAGTAAAAATATAGAATGAAGGGTTTTGGAAGGGTTTGGGGGTGGGTAGGCTGTCCTAAGTAAAATTTGGACTATCCTCAGTAAAAATTGCAAAAGTCTGGACTATCCTAAAGTAATGGGATGCCCTAAGCAAAAAATGTAGTGCCTATAGAAAAAACCTAAAAATACTCGCACGATGGTGCTTGAACTTGTACCTATGACCTTGTGAGCTAACCTAGTAATTAGGCAAGCGACCTTGTGCCAAGTGAAAGAAACTCGTTCGGTGCAGATGCCCCCTTTGTGCGTGCTAAGACATGGAGTTCACTCTGGAGCCTTGGAACATTGTGTCCAGAGCTGAAGCTCTGATACCAATATGTCACTTCCCGATCTCCCGTAGGTAATCAGCCGTCCCCGCTAGGCTGAATCACCGCGCCAGCGCTCCCGCGGGATAATCTTTTCCATCTGGACATGATGCCATACGAGCATAAACCGCGTCCATGCAATATCATGATCCGAACAGACGGTAAGATGACTAAGCCACATAGTCGCACAGATAGTCCGAGTCATTTCCATTCCAACCAAAGGTCAAGCATTGTACTACCGTTAAGCACGATCTATCCGATCAACCGACTAGCGTCCATCCATTTGAGACAAACATAGCACACACTTGCCGTTCCCAGTCTAACTCTAAGTCTTGTTGCCCTTACGCAGTTTGAATCGGCTGTCTATTTGAACGGAACGGATCGTTATATTTTTCCAAATTCGTCTTATCGTGTCGAACCAGAACCAAAGTAAAGAAACCTAAAAATACCGTTAGCAGACCCTTAGTAATTTCCTTTCACTTGAGGGCACTTGTTCCCAACCAAGCACACACATACACAGCCCATAAGAAGGCTTTTGATAAGGGCAGTACACAATTTACTTAGGGCTAGCCCATTGAAAATTTTTCCAAAAATTACAAGTTTGCCACTCCTCAAAGTTACTTACTAGCCCACACCAACCTATATAAGTAAAAATAATTTCTCTTCTTTGTTTTTCACCTACACATGAAAAACTCTCTCATTCTCTAAGTCCAAAAATCTAAACCTAACTTTGGAATTTGATAGTTGTGGTCCCAAGTAGAAGAAAATTTTGATTTGGTGATTGTCCAACGAATATTCTTCCGGTATATCTTCGACAACATACGATGAATAAGTTTTGCGATTGTCACAAAAATATTTAGTTTTATTTGACTATTGTAGGAGCGATGCATGAAATTATCTTCGATGAAGAAGTCAGATCATGCAATCCATTAAATATACACTCCGGTCATTCCGAAGAACATGTCGGTTATTCCGAAGCACGTACGGTACGTAAAATAACAACCCTAAGGACTGTATAAAATTTGACAGTCCTATGTAACTATAAGACTATCAGTAAATCGACAGTCCTATATAAATATAGGACTGTCATAATTTTGACAGTCCTATATACTAAGTGGACTGTCAAAATAGTGATAATCCTGAATCTTAAAGACTGTAAAAAATTTTACAGTCTACTCAATACATTAGTCTGTAAATATTATGACAGTCCTAATTTGTACTGCCAATTATTTGAAGTTATTAATTTTTAGATTATTTTATATTGGTTATAGGACCAACCTCGTACAGATGTTGTGGTACATCCTGCTATTGGGGTTGATGTGGAGAAGGTATTCTCAACGGATATTCAATTTGCATCCCATAAAAAAGTATTAGATTGGTGCGGAGAAGTTGGAAGACAATATAACATAGTCATTGTCATTGCAAGATCCATCAGATCTCGGCTGGGCTAAAAATATGTAGAGCTGGGCTGCGAAAGAGGAGGTGTGTTCAGGCAACATCGTAAAAAAGGGTGTTGTTGAAAAAAAATCCTAAGAAAAATGTTGGGACGAGAAAATGTGGTTGTCCATTTAAGGTGTTGATTGTAAAAGTAGAAGATGTAAAGTAGATAATCAAAGTTAAGAATGAAATACACAATCATCCTATTCCAGAGACACTTACAGGTCATGCCTAAGTGGCACGGTTGAAGAAGAATGAGAGGAAGTTGGTTGAAGAACTATTCCTTTTCGGAGTTGTACCCAAATAAATTTATTCTGCCCTACGACAAAAAGAAGATGAGAACAAGTCAACCATGAGGACGATCTATAATAGTTTGGCGAGAGCGATATGTAATAGTATGAAAGAAAGAATGGCGATGCAGCAAGTATTGAAGTTGCTTGGGGAGCATAGACGACACCCTACACGGATGCAATTGCTGGCTATAAGAAGATGATGAAGATGGAGGATCCCAAAATCTTGTCGAAGGACTACTTTGATATTCTAATCGATTGATACATCTTATACTTCTGTATCATTTTATATGTTGTGCAATGAGCCATGTATGTTGAACTGTATATTGAACTGTATGTTGTGTAATGAGTCATGTATGTTGAACTTTGGTATCTTTTCCAATATTTATATAGATAGTTTTAACCCACTCTCTGTATAAAACTAGGACTGTCAAAATCTGGACAGTCCCACAAGCAAACAGGACTATCAATATTTTGACAGTCCTATATATATATATATATATATATATATATATATATATATATATATATATATATATATATATATATATATATATATATATATATATATATATATATATAACTAGGACTGTCAAAATCTGGACAGTCCCACAAGCTAACAGGACTATCAAATTTATAACAATCCTAGTTTTAATCCACTGTTTGCACATTTTTATATATAACTAGGACTGTCAAAATTTTGACAGTCCAATAATATACCAGTCCTACAGGCTAATTGGACTATCAAAATTTTGACAGTCCTAGTTTTAACCCACTGTCAATATATTTATATATTATGAAACTAGGACTGTCAAAATTTTAACAGTCCAATAAGCTATGTAGACTGTCAAAATTTTGATAGTCCTAGTTTTAACCCACTGTTTACACATTTATATATAAAAGTAGGACTATCAAAATTTTGGTAGTCCCACAAGCTATGAGGACTGTCAAAATTTTGACTGTCCAATAAGCTATGTGGACTGTCAAAATTTTGACAGTCCTAGTTTTAATCCACTATCTGCACATTTATATATAAAAGTAGGACTGTCAAAATTTTGACAATTATACAAGCTATGTTGACTGTCAAATTTTTGACAGTCCTAATTTTAATCCACTAAAAATTTTATATAAAATTAGGACTGTCAGGATTTTGACAGTCCCACAAGCTATGAGGACTGTCAAAATTTTGACAGTCCTAATTTTAAACTACTAAAATTTTTATATAAAACTATGACTATCAGGATTTTGACAGTCCCACCAGCTATGAGGACTGTCAAAATTTTGACAGTCCTAATTTTAACCCACTGTCTCTACAAATGTATATATAAAACTAGGACTGTCAGGATTTTGACAGTCATGATAGCTATCAGGACTGTCCAGAATTTTATAGTCCTAATTTTTAGCAACTGCCTCTGCACATTTATACATAAAAGTAGCTGTCTCGAAATATGTCTCCAAACACAAATATATGAACGTTCTTCTTCAAACATGTCCTAGTTTTTAACCAACAACTGTATGAAAGTTTAACAACTGTATGAAAGTTCTTCTTCAAACATGTCTCCAAACACAAATTGTATAAAAGTTTTACAACTTAAACAAGTCTCAAAAAAATTCAACAAAATATAACCAGTCAAAGTTTTTAAACTTATAAGTTTTACATGTCTCAAAACACAAATTGTAGCAAAGTTTTACATGTCTTGAAACATGGCCTAAACTTTATGCCGCCTCTTTGTACGTTGCTCTCTATTTTCCAAGAAAGGGAAATCTTCAGTGTTGTCAATTTGTTGTAGCTCGTCATTGATTTCCATATAATTCGTACCCTGGCAACTTACGAGGCTTCTTCCCAACTTCTTTACTTTCCTAGCCTATTCATGAGAATTAAAAAAATATGTTAGGTTATAAACATTTACATATATCAAACTGAAAGTGAAAAAGTTGCCTCACCATCTTGACCAATACAGTATACAAGACAAATTTGGCGGGGAGATCTAATGGTACACGCACAATATTGCCTTCGCATTTGAACAATGTAGGTAGCCTAACACCAGCGTAGTAGGCGAGGTAGTCGTCGCTACATTCCATCATGTAACTGCTGCTTGTCGTTCAGTTTCTCTAATGATGTGACATTGCCACTCAGTGAAAAAGTTTGAGACCCAGTTGAACGCCGCAGGAATATAGTTTAGCAGTTTTGTACCTCGCAGAGCAGTTATCATTTTCAATGTGCACTTCGGGACTGTTTGTACGTAGACAAACTGACAGAGCACTTTATCAGGCATATAAGCCTCCTCGATTTTATGACAACTTATCAGACCGTAATATAAAGCGACTGGTTGCAATGGATGACTAGTCTATGACAAATCACGATATGGATCCCAAACAATCTGTAACATATAAAATTTAGCATAACGTCATTTAGCATAACATAATTTAGTAAATTATTACAAAATATTAAAAAATTAGATCGCAATTCACCTCTTCTATCGTCATATCTTCAAGTGCATTGCGTAGGGCGGCCAATATGTGTGGACGTTTGGCATCTTCCTTAGTTGGCTTCCATCTGCACATTCTAGGAAGGTGCTCGTCATACCCTCGGTTAAGTTTAGCCTGCTGCAGGGTTGGAAAGTGCTCGTATATACATGCCTTAACATAACCAAGTTAAAAAAAATTAGTCCAAAAATTAACAACAAAATATTTTAGTATGTATACAAGTTGACAAAGATATATCTATACATGGAGTGGAGTTTGGCATCCGGATATTGTCTTGGAACCGACGCGGGATGTCATACCAAGCTCGCTGTAAAGGTATGCTAGTATACCGCTTCCCCAAGATATTTCTTCCACCGTGTCTATGTCGTCAAAATTTAGGAGATATTTGGCATGTATCGACGTTCCAGACTTATCCGTAATGCCGACAGTCCCTAAGATGAACTGCATATATCCACGGGCCACATTATCGCTATTGTCCACTTCGGGGTCCGGATCAGCGAATGTCTCCTCCAAATATTTTAAAGGAAGTCCATACGACTTCTTAAATTCTCGAAGTATGGTAAAACTAGCCACATCAACTCCCAGACACCCTGGTACATAATCCACGATATGGTCATAAAAGTTGATGCTCGATTCGTATAAGTATGATTCATCATGACTCGACCATCAACCCTAATTCCCAATATATGATGGACGTCATCAAGGTAATCGTTAACTCCCCGTTTGGTAGATGGAAAGTGTTGGTTTCTAGATGCCATCATTCTACAAATGCTGATATGAGTGCATTATCCACCGTCATATATAAGTACTTACCCAAATATTGTAAACCGGTGAAAATGATTTTTTTCTTCACATCGTCTCCCAATAAATCAAATCCCCATGTATTGCACTTTTTGCCATGGTTGATCACCGTTAACATACGAGAACTCTCTTGAAAAGTAAAAAATTGGATGAACTTATACCTATATATAAAATATAGTTATCTATAAATAATTGGATGAACTTAGAACTTACAACTATATATAAAATTATTATAGCGTAATGTACTTACCAGATTGTTCCATATTTGGTATGCAATATGGTTCTCGATCGACGGCAACATAGAGCAACCGTTTGGACGAGTCTTGACTGGACTATATGGCTACTAAGACGGTCCTGAACCATCAGTAGGCCGGTTTCCGAGGGTTTGTGGCAAAGTCTCGACAGGACTATCTGTATGCTGAGAAGGTCCTGAACCATCAGTTGGCCAATTTTGGATATTTGGTATGTCCTCATCGGAGGAGGAAGAAGAACCAGAAGTACTAGGAGTACTAGGAGCACGTCTCTTCGAAATAGTGACAGTCTTCTTCGTCACTCGACGTTTCCTAACTTCAGGGCATACCTCGGGGTCGCGGATAGTGAGAGTTGGTTCAATAGTACGCTGAACATTATGTTCCTTACGCATCGACGCAGTAGGGCATCTTCTTATGATATCTTCATCCTCAGTGCCCTTCCGAGGGTCGTGACTATAAGACAAAAAAAAAATATTTTTTAACATCCCAAAATTTATTCAACATTCAGGACTGTAGAAATATCTACAGTCCTATATGTATACAGGGGACTGTAAAAAAATTTACAGTCCTAAATTTATACAGGACTGTTAAAATTTCTACAGTCCTTTATACATATAGGACTGTAGAAATTTCTACAGTCCACAATGTATATAGGACTGTAAAAATTTTTACAGTCCCGCATGGTTCTGTTACATACGTTCGATGGATGTCGAACTTGTATGTCCTAAAATCGGGTACGAAACTCTATAAAAACGTCGAAACTATATTCAGGACTTCTATGCCATAATTTTAAGATTGGAAAGATAATTTTTGAAATTTTTTTGAAATGTAATAAAACAAGAAGAAGGAAGAATTATACCTTAATTCTTTCGAGAGTTTGGGAGCCATCAACAAGGAGGAGGACGAAGAAGTGGAGGAGGAGGGCTCCGACAAGAAAGGGAGGAGGGAGGAGGGCTCCGGTGGGGGTTTGGGAAGAGTGTTTTATGTTTGGGCTAGTATGAGTAAACTTTTGGACTATTATGAGTAAACTTTATTTATTAATGGGCAAGTCCCAATCCTGGACTAGCCCCAAGTAAATTGTGTAGTGCCCTTATCAACAGCCCATAAGAAACATAAACCGACTTTTCAAAAATCCCCCAAACCCTCATTTCAAATCCTCTCCCGAACCCCCGCTCCTTCCTTCCTTCCACCACCACTAAAAGTAGAACAATATCCTCCGACTCCGAAGACCCGTCCACCCAGCCCTCCTCCCAATCCCTCCTCTCAGAGTCGTGCCTCGTCGGCTTCATCCTTGCCAAAATCGTCGGCCTCCGCCACTACACCGGCCGCGTCAGCGGCCGCGAGCTCGTCGCCCTCGTCCGCGAGCCCCTCAACCCCTTCGACTCCAACGCCCCCAAGGTCCTCAACACCCGCCACGCCCAGGTCGGCCACGTCAAGCGCGCCATCCCCGCCGCCCTCTCCCCCATCCTCGACTCCGGCCTCGTCTCCAACCTTGAAGCCATCGTCCCCAAACCCCCCAAGAACCCCAACCCCTTCTGCCTCCCCTGCCAAATCCACCTCTTCGCCCACCCCTTCGCCTTCCCCGCCGTCCATTCTGCCAACGTCCCCACCGGCCTAACCCTAATCCACCCCTCCCACCCCGAGTTCCCCCTCTCCAACTCCGTCATCGTCCAGGAACGCAGCAGCACCGTGAACTCGAGCAGCGTCGACAAGATCTTCGCTCTCGTCTGCGGCGACGCGAAGAAGAAGGAGATTGTCGCGATGGAGCCGGATAGGAATGTGGTTGTCTCGGAGCTGTTTGCGCACCAGAAGGAAGGGCTCGGGTGGATGTCTGGCCGGGAGAGCTCGTCCGGCCTCCCGCCCTTCTGGGAGGAGAAGAAAAGTGGGGTATTCTTGAACGTGCTGACCAATTTCGAGACCGACGAGATGCCGGAGCCCCTCCGCGGGGGGATCCTCGCTGACGACATGGGGCTCGGGAAGACACTTATGTTGCTTTCTTTGATCGCTACTAATCGTAGTAGTAGTAGTAGTAGTAGTAGTAGTAGTAGTAGTAGTAGTAGTAGTAGTGGTGTGGTGGTGGTGGTGGTGGTAGTAGTAGTAGGCAGAAGGTGGGTAATATGAGAAAGAAGCGCAAGATGGACGATGGCGGTCCGTGCAACGCCACTCTGGTTGTGTGCCACTCGTCGGTGCTTGCCACCTGGGTGGCGCAGCTTGAGGAGCACACCAGGCGGGGGAGCCTGAAGACGTACATGTACCACGGTGTAGAGCGGACCAAGAAGTCGGAGGAGCTTGCGAAGCATGACATCGTACTGACTACTTATAATACCTTGGCTTTGGATTTCATGTCCTCGGGGACCGATTGTCCCGTGTCGAGGATGATGTGGCTGAGGGTTGTTCGGGATGAGGCGCACGTGATCAAGAACGCAGCAGCGCAGTAGGCAAAAGCGGTTATAGCGTTGGAGGCCGAGAGGAGGTGGGTGGTAACGGGGATGCCCATTCAGAATAGTCTCGGTGATTTGTTTGCTCTGATGGCTTTCTTGAGGTTTCAGCCTTTCTCGATCAAGATCTACTGGCAGAGCTTGGTGCAACGGCCAATGTCTTCTTCACGGATCCCACGGATACCGTATCGTGTTGAGCAATTGCTTCCTCATCAGAAGAGAAAGATGTCCCCAACAGAGTCGCCATCTTGTTGTCTGATAAAATAAACGAAAAGATATGGAAACGAGGCTTTATACGAAAACCCGCCCTTTATGTTTACAAACAAGCAGTACAATTAATCCTATATGAGGATGTCGAGTATAATTTTTTAATCTGGATAAATATTGCTATAGGAGTCTGATCTGCAGTCGATCACTTTGTTCCTTAGACCACACGATGATGAAGAAGTGTCGTAGAAGATAGTAAGCAGCTTCGAAGGTTGCTAAAGAGAGTGGATGCTCGATGCCAAAGTCATCGATCGCTACTCTTTGCCTGAGCTCTGGATTCTTCTCTCTCTCTCTCGACCGTCTCACCTTCAATTTTTTGACTTTTTCCTCTGTTGATAGAGGTCTCTATTTATAGAGTTTTAGTGACAGTGACCACTCAGTCGGTGTAGAAACCGAGTAGTGGAAAGTAAAGCACCCTTTTATACGACGGTTACAATAACCATTGCCTGCGTATAGATGACCTTTTGAATGATCGTATGACGCGTGTCCAACTAAGGGACAACGCATATATCTGCTGCGAAGATCACGGCGTAGAAGCCACGTAGGTAGTTATCCTTTGTGTAGAAGAGGTTGGCGTAGAAGCCAATAACTGTCACCATGGCGTAGAAGCCAAATAGGCATAGAAGCCGAGTGGGCGTAGAAGCCGAGTAGGCGTAGAAGCCGAGTGGGCATAGAAGCCGAGATGATGTGGACGTCTTAGTCAAAATTATGGCTCTTGGAGATATAATCAAATCTCTTGCATTAAATGCAGAGATCTGCCCCCATCCTGCGCATTAAATGCAGATGCTTGTCTTTAAGATTTGCCATCATTCTGCGCATTAAATGCAGATACGCGCCTCGAATCCTGTACGAAGAGTAACTGCTGATGTGGCAGTCTGTTTATCTTCTGTGGAGCGTAAGAAGCTCACGTCTGCCTGTGTAAAACTAGGCAGCGTATTCCCTTGTATGCGTAAGAGTAGTTTACGCAAAGGGGACGTCACTAAACGACGGTTCAGTGACATTTAATCAAATCTCCTGTATTAAATGCAGAGATCCGCCATTATCCCGCGCATTAAATACAGAGGCATATTTTGAAGGTCTGCCACCCTTCTGCACAGCAAATGCAGATACGTGCCTCGGGCATCTGTCAGTATTCGACGCTTTAAATGCAGAGACGTGCCTCGAGAAACTGTCACCTCTCTGCGCATTAAATGCAGAGACGTGCCTGGAGCCCTGTACGAAGAGCAGCTTTTGACGTGGCAGACTGTTTCTCTTATGCGGAGCATAAACAGCTCACATCTGCCTGTGTAAAACTAGGCGGCGTATTCCTTTGTACGCAAAAAAGTGGTTTACATAAAGGAAATGGCGGTAAATGACAGCCTGGGTTGTAGTGTCGAGCCATCATTATAGCCGTCGCCTGGGTAGTCGTGCCTTACTCTTTGTCAGGAGTCCAGACGTCAGGTTCATTGCATGATCTGACAAATTTATTTCGAAGAATACGAAGCGTTCCTCGTACACTTCAATGCTGCATTGAAAGCGGATGAGTTTTACGCCATAAAGGCGATGAAACACCCTGTTTACGCTGAAGCAGCCTGGACATACTGCATTATGCGGATGGTCCTTGAGTTTATATTTTACGCTGTGCTCAGCAAAAAAGCTATGTTTGTACGTTGATGGCTCTGAAGTCCTCTGTTTACGCTGCCTTGCATCAATATGCTGCGTATAGCTATCCAGCGTATTTTTTATGCTTCTACAAGGCCCCCTTCAAAGCTTTTAAATTCCTTGTAATTTGAAACGCTTTGAATGAAGCATGAGACGTTCCTCGTAATTTAAAACGCTTCTGAATGGAGCTTGAAACGGTCAAGTCTGACATGTTTTTTCAAGGCTGACTTTATGGCGGAGTTATTAGGGATCGGTCTGATCTCTTTCGCCTATAAAAAGGCTGAGGAGTTAACCTGTTCTTCCCACATTTCCTTCACCACACAGAGATGATCGCCGGAGTTCGTCGGGTCGACCTGGGGAAGAAGAAAACCATGTTCTTCCAGCATGTAAGGAGCCGAAAAAGACGGCATCTTCGAGCAAATATCCTCTGCAACAATGGATCATGGAAGGATATCATAGCCTCCTTTGCTCGGGATAATCAGCAACTTTGTATGGCGGTTCTTCCGAAGAGAGAAAGGGTCGTATTTGACCATACAACTTGCAAGCTGTATCTTCTCCTGATACCTCCGTGGACGAGAGCAGATAGACTAGCTTTGTCCAGGATTGAGTTGGGTGAAATATCTTAACTCAATCTGTCACGGCGTTAGACGTAGAAAAGCAGATTTACCCTGCTTTTCTGTATTTGGAGGATGGGTCTATGCCCAGTTTTGTATCCTCCTGCCGTTGATAATATGCCAATCGGTTTGCGGGAACCGACTGACTGCTGGAGAAGATGGATGAAGAATTTCGCCCATGCAAGAACCTGGCAGAACAGATTATGGGCGCAATCTTCAGACGACGATGGGGAAGTCCTTTGTAGACGGAATTTCCCTCATATGTAATCATGAAAATAAAGAAAAACCCTTGTAGACTGAATTTCTCTCATATGTAATCATAATTTTAATCTTAATAAAATTGTCTTCTTCTGCGCATATGATTGTTTTGCCCTATACTTTGCTGTGAAGTCTGAATATGTGTAGCTTCGACACGTCTGGTAACTTTACGCCGACTCTGTTAGAAAGAGTGCTAGATCCTGTCCTGTCTTTTACGCATAACTAGGGATGCGTAGAAAGTCGTTTAGCATTCGAGTGTTCGAACTGTCCTGCTGTTTAGGAATGAGGAACCGCGTAGAATTCTGAGTTGTTACTTCTGATAAACAGAATTTCTGTTCAGTCATCATCTTCAAGAATAATTTCTCGAAATATCCCTTGGAACTGGGCGAGAAATGGCTGTCAAACTGAGTCGCCATCTTAATTTGTAGATGAAATATTCATACTGGAGTCTGGATGAACTTCGAATCGACCCATGAAGGAGATTAATTTTCAATGTTGAACTCTGTATGCTTCGGTTACTTGGGATATCTTGAGGTCAAGAAGGAGTATCTTCTGTGTGAACTCTTGCAATTAACCGCCTTGAGAATCGTTCAGATGTACGCGTACTCCGGCCTGCGTATCTTTTGGATGTGCGAAAAGTCATAACATAAAATCATAAGTTCGTAGCCTCTCGAGCGTAAACTAAACGCCACCGAGCGTGAAATCATAGACTTGTAGTTCCTGAGCGTGAAGTCGTAGGTTTGTAGCCTCTCGAGCATGAGAGCATCCGGGCGTAAAACCATAGACTTGTAGCCTTTGAACGTAAAACCGTAGATTTGTAGCTGTCGAGCGTAGAAAGCTCCTTAGCGCAGAACTGTAGATTTGTAGCCTGTGAAAAGAAAATCTTTCGAGCGTGAAGTTGTGGATCTGTTGCCTCTGAGCGTAAACTAAACGCCACCGAGCGTGAGATCATAGATTTGTAGCTCCTGAGCGTGAAGTCGTAGGTTTGTAGCCTCTCGAGAGTAAAAGCTACCGAGCACAAAGGCATCCGGGCGTAAAACCATAGACTTATAGCCTGTGAGCGTAAAACCGTAGATCTGTAGCTGTCGAGCGTAAAAAGCTCCTTAACGTAAAAACCACGAATCTGCTTTGCGCGAAAACTTTTCGAATTCGCTGACTGTCCGCCTTCTCTGAGTAATAGGCTGACGTAGTATCCAATCATAACCGAATATTAATTAGGAGATTTAGTTTGGGATTCGAGGAGTCCATCCGAACTCTATATATACCCCAAGTTTCTGAGAGAAAAAAAAATTTATCCGTCTTCTGCGAAAGAAAGCCTTCGACTGTTCGAGTTCTTCTTTGTTTCTTCTCCGAGTCTTCAAAGTTTCCAGTAATGGCCCCGAAACAAACCTCCTCCTCTAAGGGAAAGAAGGTTGATTCTTCTTCTCGTTCTTTTGCTCAAGCGAAAGCGTCTTTGGTCGGGCAAGGCGAACTTTATTCTGAGCGGAGTATCCCGCCGACGAGCAGTGCACCCGGCCTTAAAGGTAGAGCTTTTGGGACAAAAAAGAACGACTGAAAATCCTTCGCACACGTTGTACGTGACCGTTCTAGGTCGTCTTCTGTGCTGATAACCTCTTTGAGGAAGATGATGCACAGAGACGTTTCATCTTTTACGTCCATATTTCTAATGTGTCAGCGCAAAAACTCCATATTTTCGCAGTCTGGCGTAAAAGCTTTGACTGTCGAAAGTTGGCGTATACTTATGTAATTTGAGCATTACGCAGGGATAGAAATTTCGGCGTAATAACTCAAATTTTGGCAGTCTGGCGTAAAACACAGACTGTCGAAAACTTTGCGTATACTGCCAGTCTTGAATTTTATGCTTTAGGAAATGGATTCCAGCGTACTGATCAAGTTTTTACAGTCTTGGCGTAAAGCACAGACTGTTGATTTTTGGCGTATGCTGTAAGATCTGCAATGTCTAGTTATAGGAACTGATGCATTTTTCTTGCACTCTTGCAGTTAACCTGCATGCGTCTCCGCTAGCCGATGTGATGGGTTCTGCCGCCGGGATGCTGCACTCCAACTATTTGGAGGATCTGTCACACGTGACATTTCCTATCTCCGGGCCCCAGTATCCCGAAGGAAGAGAAATTTTGATATCGGCTCAGGGTGAGCGAACGCTGCTGAACATGATTAATGGAGAGCCCCTGACGTACATAGACAGGGACCAGTACATAAAGCCGGCTTTCCTCTTCGGAGACATGATTGACAAGCAGTCCCAGACGAAGCCCAAGAGAGAACTCTGGGTTTTCCCTGTCGGAAGCTTGGTTTTGTATCTGCCCAAGATGCCGAGAGACTATCCCATCTCGGCCTTCTTCCACGCTACACATCCCAGGAGGATGTCGTGGACGCTGACTCCCGATCTTCACGGCAGGCCGGGAAAGATCTTTCATCTGAAAGGAGCTGACCAGGGGTCGTTTGTCAGCCGCCCTTCCGGCTCTGTGACGATGTTCAGGGGACTGTACCCGGGCAGTGTCCCGAGTGAAGACAGTTTAGTGATTCAGTCGGTCCAATTACCGACTTTCTGCAATAATTTCATGTGGCACGGGGGAGTATACCCTAAGGTGAACCCTCGGTGCAGTGGGTGAATCACCCCTACAAATCTTCGATGGGCTCGCTTAGCTGATTGGGCCCTGAAGCATTTTCAGACCGAGTTGGAGAGCATTGGTCTGTTTACAGCTGTGAGTGCTACCATTGTTGGGTTACCTCCTACCCCAACCTGTTTCTGGCACTGATGGAGCGATATATTTCGCTCACTGGGACTTTCGCCACTCCACTGGGGGAGTTGGGATTGGCCCTCCATGAGATGGCAGAGATCTCGAGACTGCCGATGGGGGATACTCCATATGAAGAGTATGTTCCCACGAACCGGGAGCTAGGGGATTCAGACCCTCGGGTAGTGGAAATATACCAGGAGCTGATGTGCCACTACCTCGCTTGCACCGCTTTTTATGGTGAGCCCTCAGATTTGGCTCACATCACTAAATGGACGTCCTACCTCTTCTTTCACCGGCCCAGGACTGCTAAGCCGGAGAAGGTATTGGAGGGCAAGGATCAGTCTTTGAATCCTCTGAGTGTGCTTAATGCTCAGGTAGTCGACGATCTCATGGTAGACGCTGGGGTTCCGGACCGGCTCCTCGACGAAGGGATAGGAAAGTATCCTATAGGCACTAAGGCCTATAGTTATTTGAGGCGCTGTCGCAGACCTCTGTCCAGGGAAGCTCAACTGGCTGGCTTCCTCTCCATATGGCTGCGCCGACTGGTGGTACCCTGCATCGCATTTGCGGACCGTATTCACCGCAACATGCTATGGCCTATAGTGCATCTAGTATTCGGGGCAAGACTGGGCTTGCTCCCTGCCATGGTATACCGTATACAAGCTGGCCTGAGGGCCATGACTGACGGGCTGCTCGCCGATGAAACTTGGCGCGATAGCTTTCCCATAGTAGAATTACCATACCTGTACTTGATGGGATGGTTAATTCTTCATAACCCTAGGGTTATGTCTCCTGGCTCCGGTAGTAGTTCGGGGGCTAGTTTCTTGTTGAACTACCAGAATTCCTCCTGAAACGTGACCACAGTTATAGAATATCGGCGGGTGCTGAGTTTTAGTTATAGCTGGAAGCTCTTCTACATTGTTCCCTCTGTACATCGCAATCAATCGGGGATTAGGCTTGAGGATTCAGGTAGAGGGAAGACCATTCTTTCTCCTGAAGCTTTTAATTGGTTGGTCTGCATTAGACCTTCCAATTTACTGTACAGAAGTGAAGACCATTGCTTCTTGGAGCCCTACCTGCCTAGTCGGTTTGCCAGGCAGTTTGGGTATGATCAGTTGCACGTGGGCAACGCCGTCACCAGCTTTCGATCCAGGGGTGGACTCATTGATGGAGCGAGAGGCTGGCGATACTTCATCATGGGTTGCATTGGAGCAATTTTTACTGTGCCGGTCATTACACTCTCCACGGAGCTGCACATCCTCCACTCATATGCCCAGTTCTATGTGGAAACCAACACCTTCCATCGCGATTTTAATATGCATGGAAGTTTTAGGGTGCCCTCTTCCAAGTCTGGGGGAAGAGTCGAAGTCCCCTCGATTTCTTCCGACGAGGGTGAGGAATCCGTCAATCCAGATGGGCCTCTGTTGGCGGTATCGAGGGGTGAAGTACCTCTGTCTGCAGGGCCTTTGGTAATATTTGGGAAGCGAAAGGCTCCTGCTCCGAAGGAGAATTCCCTTCGTAAGAGGAAGAAGAAGACGGTTACTCGTCCTCTCCGGATTCCTGGTATTGAGGCACATGGAAGTGAGCCTGCATCTCCCCATGTTGGGGATGATTCTTTGATTGGAGGTTCCTCGCCTTTTAGAGAGGGACCCTCTAATGTTTCGGCCGATGGTGCCGGAGAATTCCTGTTGGAGGCTGTTGTCGCTACTACCGCTTCAGGTAGTGGAATGAGATCGCCTTCGGGGCCGAGCCGAATGAGGATATCTTTGTCCGGATCAACATCGGGAGAGACCCCTGCCGTGTCTGTAGGTGCACCCAGCGAGATTCCACCTGGTGAACCTCAAGTGGATCTCGGCGAAGACCTGGAAGAGCATTTCCCAGTGTTTGTTAGCGCACCCCCTTCTCCAAGTATGACAGTTCGCCTAGCATCACTAAGAAATGATTTAGCTGTACTGGCCGCAGACGCGACATATACACCATTGGCCATGGGTAAATATCGTCTTTTATGCCTCTTCTTTAGGAAAATTAACATTATGTTGATATTAACTTCCTTTTGTCTTCTTTTCAGGGGAAGACCTCTTCGGGGATGACAGTGTAAATGCACCCTTCGGCTCTGTGTCAGGTCCTGGCGGTGACACGGAGGTGCCTGATTTTGAAGAGGAAACATCTTCGGGTGCCGGCTCGCCTGTCGACGAGATTCCGATATCTCAAGAGGAGGATGAGCCTGTCATTGCGACAATGCCTCCTTTGAGTATGCTGGTATCTTCGTCCGGTGTTGGCGCTTCTTCTTTTGTCGTACCACATATTGAGGCGACGGCCGTGGCAACATCGTCTGCGGTTGTTCTTGGAGGGGGACTCGCCACTATCGCGGCCACTCCCAGCGTCCATTTGGATCTAGCTGCGCTGATCGAGAAGTACACTGGTATCTTCTATACCACTTTGAAAATGTTAATATCAATGGTGTTGGCGAAGAATCTGAGCTTTGCGTTGCTGAAGAGGTCCTCCCGGTCCGCGATAGTGCCGATCCGAGAATTCAACGACACTGGGGTAGCTGACACGCTGGAGGAGATAGTTAATGTTTGGAGCAACCCATTAACGAATACTTGCAGCTAGCTCGAGACAGCGTTGAAGATCTGGTCCAGGCTAGATACGACTCCATGACTGCGCGGCTTGCCGAACAGATGGAAGGCCTAATAAATCCATCCAGACACATCAGCGGGAGATGGATGAAGAAAAAGTCATCATAGAGGAGGCCATTGCTCTTCAAACGAAGTGCCAGGACGAGCATGAAGGGAATGTAGCGAGGGTCCGCAGGCTGGAAACGAAACTCGCTCAGGCAAAGGAGTGGGCTTCTCAGTCGTCGGAAGCTCTAGATGTGGTGGATGGCCGATTGGTCGTAGCACAACAGAACTTGGCACGTGCAGGAGTTGCCCGTGCTGGTTTTCTTTGGGCTAGAGCCGAACTGTCCCTCTTGAGCAACGATGGGACACGGCTGGAGCGGGCTCGCGCTGATGTCTTGGATTCCAGGACTGAGAAGATGGCTGCACTAGCGCAACAGCTTCGCGACCTGACCGCTCCCCCCAAATGATGTACTTTTGCTTTTGCTTTTCAATGTACTTTTGCTCCTTTTTGGGAATAATAAAGAGGCTTTCATCTGACTTTGTGGACCCATCATTTTGGAATATAAATGACAGGTTTGGGTGAAAGTGATATCAGAGGTAATATGGACGTGATATACTCTCGGTAAGTTTTAGCATGATATATCTATTCAGAGGTTATATGGACATGATAGAAATATGCTTTTTAGCTAAAATTTGTACACAATACAATATCAGAGGTAGTATGGACGTGATAGGTCTTAAAGTTCCAAATTAGTTAAACATATCTATTCAGAGGTAATATGAACATGATAGAATACGACCCAACTAGTTTCGTTTTGGAAGTAGTTTTGTCAGAATAAGATTTTTGCCATATTCCACTTGAGCAGAGGAGGTTAAGCATAGTATCTTTTTCAGGAATTTGCTATTGATAGGAGCCATTAGTAGGTCTCCATTAGGCTGGGCTAACCTGTAAGCGCCGTTTGAGAACGTTGTCTCGATCACATAAGGGCCTTCCCATTTGGGCTGGAATTTGCCCTTACTCCTGTGAGTAAGAATTATCGGCCTTCTCACAGCTAGAACTAGCTCGCCGACTTTGAACACTATTTTCTTTACTTTTTTGATTAAAAGTTCTGGAAATGCGTGCTTGGTAGAACGCGATGCGCTGTTGAGCTTGGAGGCGTTTCTCGTCTAATCCTTCTAGCTCTTGAAGTCTTAACAGGTCATTCTTTTCTTGAGTCAACTTATTAGTCACGGCTATCCTGAGTGACAAAATTTGGATCTCGATGGGGAGAACTGCTTCGCTCCCGTAGACTAATGAGAATGGGGTGCAACCTGTCGGTGCTCATACCGTTATGCGGTATGCCCAGAGACATTCTCCCAGCTTCTCATTCCAATCCCTTTTGTTCGAAGAGACGAACTTCTTCAAGAGCTTGATAATGGTTTTGTTGAAAGCTTCCGCCAAACCATTAGCAGCAGGATTATATGCCGTAGAGGCGATATTTTTTATCCGATTTTTATCGCAAAAATCGATAAAACGCTTGGCTGATGAATTGAGGCCCATTGTCATGAATTATCCTTTGGGGTATCCCGAAGCGATAAATGACGTGATGCTTGATGAAGCTGATCATATTAGATGCCTTCACCTCAGCAAGAGGGATCGCCTCTGCCCATCTGGAGAAGTAATCCGTGATGGCCAGTATGAACCGGTGACCTCTGGAAGAAGACGGGTGAATAGGACCAATGATATCCATATCCCATGCTTCGAAAGGCCAGGACGCAACCGTAGGATGTAGATATTCAGGAGGTTGATGGATAAAGTCTGTATGGACCTGGCAGGCTCTGCATAGTCTTGCATACTTTATTGCATCTATGATCATAGTATGCCAGTAATAGCCCATTCTCCTTATGCGATCCTGTAGCTTAGGACCGGGTTGATGCGCTCCGCATACGCCGTCGTGAGCTTCACGGATAATCCGCTGTGCTTCATCACCAGAGAGACATCATAATAATAGTCCGTCATAAGACCAGCGATATAGACATTATGAAGATGTGTCGAAATAGAATCGCAATGATCGTCTTTTGACGGATACTGCTTCTTTAGGGTCTTCTGGCAAGATTCCGTATGCTACAAAATCTATAAAGGGACTTCTCCAGTCTCTCCTGGGAGGATCTATGTCCACCGCGTAGCTGTGTTCTACATGAAAGTTATTTTTCACACAGAATAAATCTCTGTTAAGAAGGATTACCAAATTCTGCCTTCTTATAGGGGTAGCTAAATCTGCAGCTAGACTGGCTAGGGCATCAGCTTCCAGATTCTGAGATCGAGGTACATGCTCTAGGAAGAATCCTTTGAATGTCATGGCTATCTCGACCGTTGCTCGCTGATAGGGGATGAGGTCTGGATTTCGGACTTCATATATTCCTCTGACTTGATTGACGATCAGCAAAGAATTACCGAAAGCTTCCAGAGACTCGACACCCAATTCTTTAGCGACTTGGAGGCCGATTAGTAGAGCGTTGTACTCTGCCATATTGTTAGAACATGGCTCGCTAAGAGAATAGGCTCGGTAGATGATGAGCTTATCAAGAGTAACCAGGACAATTCCTACTCCCGAAACCACATTTTCCCTGGGACCAGTCCTGGAGGCACCATCGAAGAACAGTTGCCATGTATCACTTTCCATTGCGAAACTATATTCTGCAACTTCGTCGGGAATGTCCTCGTACAGTTTGGAGGCCTCCGGGATCGGATGAGCATCTAGGAAGTCAGCCAATGCTTGGCCTTTGACAGACTTCTGAGGGACGTACACCATGTCATATGGTGTTAATAACATCGCCCAAGTCGCTAGTCGGGAATGAAGAACACTCGGCTTGTTCATCAGCACTCGAAGAGGAATGATCCTGGAGATAATGTGAATGGTTTGGCCTGTGACATAGTGCCGCATTTTCTGGATAGCGAACATCAGAGCCAAGCATTCTTTCTCCACTGGATTGTACCGGTGTTCGGCTCCGACCATCATCCTGCTGAGGTAGTAGATAGCCTGTTCGTGACCCATATCGTTCTTTTATGCGAGAAGAGCTCCCAAAGAATGATCTATCGCTCGAACATACAGCACGAATGGCCTTCCTATGACTGGAGGCACCAGAACTGGCGGACTAGTGAGGTAGCGCTTGATATCACCGAACGCTTGCTAGCAGGCTTCGTCCCATACGAAGGATACACCTTTCTTCATGAGACGAGAAAAGGGCTGACATCTTCCGGAGAGGTTGGATATGAATCTCCGGATATAAGCCAAACGACCTTGAAATCCCCTGAGTTCCCTCAGATTGCAGGGCGGTCGCATTTCTAAGATGGCCTTAACTTTATCAGGGTCCACTTGAATGCCTTTGGCGGTAATGACAAATCCCAGAAATTTGCCACTAAATACCCCCAGAAAGGACTTTGTAGGATACATTTTGAGTTGATGTTGGCGCATCAATTCAAATACTGTCTTCAAGTCTCGGATGTGATTATCCTTGAGGCGGCTTTTGACAGCTACATCGTCCACGTAACATTCCACTGTCTTGCGTAAATGCTCATGGAATATTTTACTCATAGCCCGTTGGTACGTAGCCCCGACATTCTTTAATCTGAAGGGCATGACCGTATAGCAATATACCCCCAATGGTGTCCGGAAGGCAGTATGCTTCTCGTCTTCAGTATGCATCTTGATTTGATTGTATCCTAAAAACCCGTCCATGAAAGACATACGTTCAAAACAGCATGTATTGTCAATCATGACATCTGTGATGGGAAAAGAAAACTCGTCCTTGGGGCAGGCTACGTTCAGATCTCGATAATCGATGCAGACTCGTACTTTCCCATTCTTCTTCATGACCGGGACAACATTGGCGACCCAGTCGGGATGTTGTTCTTCCCTGATGAAGCCGCAGGCTATCAACTTCTTGATTTCAGCTTCAATGGCGTCCATCATATCTGGACGGAACCGGCGTTGGTGCTGCTTCACAGGTTTTGAATCGGGCAATATATTGAGTTTATGAGTAGCCACCTTTGGATCAAGGCCTGGCATGTCCTCATAATTCCATGCAAAGACGTCGATATATTCTTTTATCAGCTGGATAACTTCTTCCCTTTTTGCTTCAGAAAGATTGTTACTGATAAATATCGGCTTAGGCGAAAGTTCATCCCCAACGCCAATCTGGATAACTTTATCTTCAGTGGGAGGTTCTCTCTGCTCGAAGCGGAACTCCCATTGTGTATCCATTTGCTGAGCCCAAGCGTCATTCTCAAACAGTTCAGATTTTTGTTCGTCTGATTCGAAGGAATCCGTCACTACCATATTTACTGATAATGTTTGCTCGAGAGCATGAGATGAGTCGGAGGGCGCTGAGCCGTCTTGAGAGGAGGAAAAGATATCCTCGTTTGACTCAGGAGTTGCGAGGGAGGTGGTATACCCTAACCCGAAACGAGTTCGTTGATAGTAGGGATCGCCGTGCTGCGGCATTCGTCTGCCTTTCCCGTAGTTGAGACCCGGTTCCAGCTTCAAGTTGTAACCCATACTTTGCATGATCTTCAAAGCTTGCGGGCTGTATCTGTGAACCTGCATTTTACCGGCATCATCATCGGAAGAATCTTCTTGCACAATCGGTTCATTGCGCATGCGACCGAAGACTATTGAATGCTGACTGCTGCAAGTAGGCGGGACAATAAAGATAGAATCTTCATGCGGTCCATATGTCGTGGTGACATTGGATGATGACACCACTTCCCATATGTACGGATGATAGGAATCTATAGCTTCCAAGAATTTTTGCGCTATAGGTTCTATATCGTCATGGGGGAAGGATTCCTGATTTGGAATTTGAGCGTCAATATACTGGAAAAGAGGATGTTTATTATCATCTGAAACTCCGTTCCTGGTTGCATTTACATCAATCGACTGCCTGTTGCGCCGAAGGTTGATGACCAAGGGTGGAGGCTTCTGGTTCAAAGTGATCACTAGAGGATCACCCCCTTTTCCTGACCTGGTTTTGTTCAGGTGGATAGCCATAGGTTCTATGGCTTTTGGACGAGTAGTCCGTCCTTTCACCTTTATTGACTGAGGTTGCTTGGCAGAGGGTTCTTCTGGCTCCCGGTGGAATTCCTTCTCTTCTTCGGCTAACACCTCTTCCGTGTAGTCTTGAGAGTATAACACGGCATCAGAGTAGTAGGATTCTACTCCTCTAAATGGGTTTAGGTCAGCAAACTCTGTTTGTACTGTTCCTCGGGCGTCTACATATTTAAAGCATTGATGTAGAGTCGAAGGAACGATATTGTGGTCGTGGATCCAAGGTCTACCCAGCAGAATGTTGTAGGATACCTCTGAATCAATGACGTAACATGTAGCCACCGATCTGAGGTTGCCAATCTGGATCCTCAGGCAAATTTTTCCCAACGGCTTACTTCTTCCGGCGTTGAAACCCATGATCGTAGTGGTGGTATAAGCCAATTTGCTGGTAGGAATCCTCAGCGGTCTGAGCAAACTATGAGGAATGATGCTGATTGATGATCCCGGATCTATGTGAATCCGGTCGACCTCCATGGAACCGACGTCCCCGGTGTAATAGAGGGGTCTGTCATGCTTGTTGTGTTTTAACAGCATGTCGTCTTGAGTGAAAGTGATGTTCGGGACCACCTCCATCACACTGTGGCATTGAGGGCATGCCACTGGTTCTTCGTCAGGGGACTTGAGCTGGGTCAAGTATGCATCCGCCTGCATCAGTGCTTCACTCAGGGCTTGACGAGTGTCTTGAGAGAGCCTGAGTAGCTCAAAGATGGACAACCTGGCTGGTGTATTAGCCAGTTGGGCCAGGATGTCGAAGTTGTACGTCTTCTCTAAATCTTTGTTTCGAATGTTTTTCACAGGTTTATCGAAGCGCACTTCTTTTTGCATCCCTCTGTCCGCCGAAGTTGGTCTCGAAGGACCGGCCTCTGGTACGGCAGTTTCCGGTTCTGAAGGCTTGGCAGCTGAAGCGTCTGCCGATGCATCTTCCTGGCTGGCTCCATAGTCCTGGAGGTAGGCTTTCCCTGAGCGGGTTCCAGTAGCCAAGACCTCGTCTTCTGATGCCGAGTGTACCGTAATCATGTGACACGGTTTGTGCTTTGAGTTCTTTTTAGACTTAGCCTTAGCAGCTTGAGTCTCTTTCTCGATCTCTGGCACCAGATCTGGATGAACCCATATAATCTCGCCTCGTTGGTTAGTTAGGGGTAGCAGGTCATAATTTTGACCCCTAGTCGGAGGGAGATTAACGATGTTCATTGTTGTCCGGGAAATAGGTGTAACACCGTCCGGGACTTCTTGGAGAGGCAGATTGCCAAATTGAAGGGAGATCATGTTGGCCGTGACCGTCTTCTCGCTGTTGCGCATAGTGATGGCCTTAGCATCGATCAGCTCCTGGATCTTCCTTTCAGTATATAACACGCCTTTGTAGGGTGGTGTACGTATCTGTGGAAGATACAGTACTTGGGATTATTAGTACTGCCGACTTCATTGGGCTGCTTCTCCTCCGGAAGGGTAATCTTGCCACTTTTGATGAGACACTGAAATATGCTCGGAATATCGTCGTCGTCGAAAGAGTATACTTCGATGGGCCTGGAAGTCCCAGTTTTTGTCTGCGTGATTGCCGCAGTCTTTTGTCTGGACGTATTGATCGCCAGAGCTTCTTTTCCTTTGGAACTGCGAGGATGGTCGCTGTTGGGGGATGACCTCTTGCCTCTGTCGGAGGTAGAGATCATGATGCCATTGTCACGTGCCTTGCGACTGTTGTCCTCGGCGGCTACCGCTGAGATGATGAACGAGGACCAATCATGGAACTGATATGGTCCTGTGAACACCGAGATCACGGGAAGAAGGTTCTTCTTGCAAATGTCCACCAATGCAGAGTTTGGAACTCCGGGAGGCATTTGCAAAGTGGCTGGATAAAAACGTTCGATGAAGGTGCGAACGTCATCTTTATCCCTCTGCTTCACTTCGATGAGAGAGGACATCGACATATACATCCCTCCTTCGTAGAATCTTGCGAAGAATAAGGCTTTAAAGTCGTCGAAGGAAGTAATGCAGTTGTCCGCCAGGCTCGGTACTACTGGTAAGCTACTCCCGAGAGACAGCCCTTGAACACCCGAGTGAGGAGGGCGTCATTCCCCTGTAGCAGCACCGTCATCATACTGAAGTAGTTCATGTACTGACTCGGTGATGTTTTTTCCTCGAACAAAGCCATGGTCTGTGGTTTGTATCTAGGAGGGAAAGGGACCTCTTCCCAGATAGCCAGATAAGGCTGGTTGATTCCCAATTTCTTGAGCTGATCTTTGTGCTTCAAGACATCAAATTGGGCTTTCAGCTCCCGTACTGCCTGTATCAGATTTTCAGCCGGTAGTGGGACCACGGAGTGATGAGAAATCGATTGTATTACGACTCCAACGGGAGGTAATATATTCTCCGATTGAGGAAGTGGAGGAACTACTGACTCTTGATCTAGAGCAGGCTCTTGGATCATGTTGGATGGTGGTAAGTCCACCCCCACATATATCTGAGTTGGAGGGACCGATGCTTGAGCCATGGCAGCTGCGTGTTGAGTTAGCATCATCTGGTGCATGTTCTCTATCATGGATTGCATCTCCTTTAAAAATATCTCCAGTATAGTGATGCGTTGCTCAGCGCTCCCAGAAGGGGAAGCTTCCTCGCGTTCATCTCCAATGGCATAAACTCCCATCTCCCTGGGTGTCATTGAAAGATTAGTATAGGTCTCTGTAGAAGTTGACTCTATACTTTTGGCGTCTGATTCGGGAGACTGGCGACCCCCAGCATCGGAATCAGAAGAGTACAAAGCGGGTTGTCGTGACCTCGAACGAGTATTTTGGAACACCCCAGCTTCGGTGTTCCTAAGGAGCATGTTGAATCTCCTTCGGCTCGGAGTTTTAGAGGGATGACGTCTTGAGCCCGACCTTCCTCTAGGTATGTGTGAAGCCATGTTCACAGATGCATGCGTGAGCTCTTCTTCCTGGAAAGATGGAGAGTGGCTCAACCGGTCGAAAACTGACCATTTTGCTTCAGAGCAGCAACAATTAATTACAATCCTATGACTATTACAACAGTGCTCGCTAGGAGGCGTAATAGACATGATGGAAGATCCCCTCTCCTTGCGTTTCTGGATTAGATACTTGCACAGGTCAGGAGGAGTTGCAGAAGAAGAAGATGATGGCTTGCTCCTTCTGTTCACATCGGTGGGCATATGGATGTTGGGAACCATAGTTTTTCCTGTGCCACCCGTATACAACAGGTTGGCCATCTGGGTGGCGGATAATCTCCGAGGAGGGTGTCTTTCCGCAAATTGAGCCTTCTTTACGCTGAGGGGCTTCTCCTGGCGTAATTTAGAGCTCGGCTCCGGTTGGCGTAAAGCTGAGGATGTCCTCAGTCGGCCATCAGTTTCTCGCGTAATCCGGAGGGCAGGCAGATTGTTCCCTTGCTGGCGTAAAGGCCGAGAAGTTGTGTAGTCCGCCGCTTGCTTTTCCTTGCGTAGATTGCAGGGATCATTTGCTTTTTCGAGGAAGACAGATGCATTTTTACGCGCGGAGCGCGTTTGGGATTCCTGATTTGGCGCTGAGGCATTATCAAAAATTTTGTCTATTCCGCCAGGGACGGGAGACTGAATTTTACGCGCAGAGCGCGGAGTAGGCTTTTAGACTAGCGTTGAGGCATTGTCCGAAGTTTCGTCTGTTCCGCCAGGGACGGGAGACTAAATTTTACGTGCAGAGTGCGGAGTATACTTCTGGATTAGCGCTGAGGCATTGCCAGACGTTTTGTCCGCCCTGTTAGAGATAGGCGACTGAATTTTACCCGCAAGGCGCGGAGTATAGTTCTGGGTTAGCGCTGAGGCATTGCCAGAAGTTTTGTCTGCCCTGTCAGAGACAGGCGACTGAATTTTACGCGCAAGGCGCGGAGGGAGCAATGCTATAACCTCATTGGTCGGAGAGATCGGAGAGTCCACAGGAATGGTAGAGGATGTCTTGGGCATCCAGACTTTACGTAGCTTTCGGTTATTTTGGACAGAGAGAGAGTGAAAGCTACCCCCTGTTCGAAGAATATCTTCGTAGGCAGACTGGTCGAACTGGACGACCAGTGTCTTCTTCACGGATCCCACGGATACCGTATCGTGTTGAGCAATTGCTTCCTCATCAGATGAGAAAGATGTCCCCAGCAGAGTCGCCATCTTGTTGTCTGATAAAATAAACGAAAAGATATAGAAACGAGGCTTTATACGAAAACTCGCCCTTTATGTTTACAAACAAGCAGTACAATTAATCCTATACGAGGATGTCGAGTACAATTTTTTAATCTGGGTAAATATTGCTATAGGAGTCTGATCTGCAGTCGATCACTTTGTCCCTTGGACCACACGATGATAAAGAAGTGTCTTAGAAGACAGTAAGCAGCTTCGAAGGTTGCTAAAGAGAGTGGATGCTCGATGCCAAAGTCGTCGATCGCTACTCTTTGCCTGAGCTCTGGATTCTTCTCTCTCTCTCGACCGTCTCACCTTCAATTTTTCGACCTTTTCCTCTGTTGATAGAGGTCTCTATTTATAGAGTTTTAGTGACAGTGACCACTTAGTCGGTGTAGAAACCGAGTAGTGGAAAGTACACCCTTTTATACGACGGTTACAATAACCATTGCCTGCGTATAGATGACCTTTTGAATGAGCGTGTGACGCGTGTCCAACTAAGGGACAACGCGTATAACTGCTGCAAAGATCACGGCGTAGAAGCCACGTAGGTAGTTATCCTTTGTGTAGAAGAGGTTGGCGTAGAAGCAAATAACTGTCACCATGGCGTAGAAGCCAAATAGGCATAGAAGTCGAGTGGGCGTAGAAGCCGAGTAGGCGTAGAAGCCGAGTGGGCGTAGAAGCCGAGATGATGTGGACGTCTTAGCCGAAATTAGGGCTCTTGGAGATATAATCAAATCTTTTGCATTAAATGCAGAGATCTGCCCCCATCCTGCGCATTAAATGCAGATGCTTATCTTTAAGATTTGCCATCATTCTGCGCATTAAATGCAGATACGCGCCTCGAATCCTGTTCGAAGAGTAACTGCTGATGTGGCAGTCTGTTTGTCTTCCGCGGAGTGTAAGAAGCTCACGTCTGCCTGTGTAAAACTAGGCAGCGTATTCCCTTATATGCGTAAGAGTAGTTTACGCAAAGGGGATGTCACTAAACGACGGTTCGGTGACATTTAATCAAATCTCCTGCATTAAATGCAGAGATCCGCCATTATCCTGCGCATTAAATGCAGATGCGTGTTTTGAAGGTCTGCCACCCTTCTGTGCATCAAATGCAGAGACGTGCCTCGGGCATCTGTCAGTATTCGACGCTTTAAATGTAGAGATGTGCCTCGAGAAACTGTCACCGCTCTGCGTATTAAATACAGAGACGTGCCTCGAGCCCTGTACGAAGAGCAGCTTTTGACGTGGCAGGCTGTTTGTCTTCTGCGGAGCGTAAACAGCTCACATCTGCCTGTATAAAACTAGGCAGCGTATTCCTTTGTACGCGAAAAAGCGGTTTACTCAAAGGAAATGGCGGTAAATGACAGCCTGGGTTGCAGTGCCGCGCCATCATTATAGCCGTCGCCTGGGTAGTCGTGACGTACTCTTTGTCAGGAGTCCAGACGTCAGGTTCATTGCATGATCTGACAGGTTCATTTCGAAGAATATGAAGCGTTCCTCGTACACTTCAATGCTGCATTGAAAGCGAATGAGTTTTACGCCATAAAGGCGATGAAGCACCCTGTTTACGCTGAAGCAGCCTGGATATACTGCATTACGCGGATGGTCCTTGAGTTTATATTTTACGCTGTGCTCAGCGAAAAAGCTCTGTTTGTACGTTGATGGCTCTGAAGTCCTCTGTTTACGCTGCCCTGCATCAATATGCTGCGTATAGCTATCTAGCGTATTTTTTTATGCTTCTACAGGAAAGTGTTGGTTTCTAGATGCCATCATTCTACAAATGCTGATATGAGTGCATTATCCACCGTCGTATATGAGTAGTTACCCAAATATTGTAAACTGGTGAAAATGATTTTTTTCTTCACATCGTCTCCCAATAATTCAAATTCCCATGTATTGCACTTTTTGCCATGGTTGATCACCATTAACATACGAGAACTCTCTTGAAAAGTAAACAATTGGATGAACTTATACCTATATATAAAATATAGTTATCTATAAATAATTGGATGAACTTAGAACTTACAACTATATATAAAATTATCATAGCGTAATGTACTTACCAGATTGTTCCATATTTGGTATGCAATATGGTTCTCGATCGACGGCAACATAGAGCAACCGTTTGGACGAGTCTCGACTGGACTATCTGGCTGCTAAGACTGTCCTGAACCATCAGTAGGCCGGTTTCCGAGGATTTGTGGCAAAGTCTCGACAGGACTATCTGTATGCTGAGAAGGTCCTGAACCATCAGTTGGCCGATTTTGGATATTTGGTATGTCCTCATCGGAGGAGGAAGAAGAACTAGAAGTACTAGGAGCACGTCTCTTCGAACGAGTGACAGTCTTCTTCGTCACTCGACGTTTCCTAACTTCAGGGCGTACCTCGGGGTCGCGGATAGTGAGAGCTGGTTCAATAGTATGCTGAACATTATGTTCCTTACGCATCGACGCAGTAGGGCGTCTTCTTATGATATCTTCATCCTCAGTGTCCTTCCGAGGGTCGTGACTATAAGACAAAAAAGATATATATTTTAACATCCCAAAATTTATTCAACATTCAGGACTGTAGAAATTTCTACAGTCCTATATGTATACAGGGGACTGTAAAAAATTTACAGTCCTAAATTTATACAGGACTGTTGAAATTTCTACAGTCTTTTATACATATAGGACTGTAGAAATTTCTACAGTCCACAATGTATATAGGACTGTAGAAATTTTTACAGTCCCGCATGGTTCTGTTACATACGTTCGATGGATGTCGAACTTGTATGTCCTAAAATCGGGTACGAAACTCCACAAAAACGTCGAAACTACATTCAGGACTTGTATGCCATAATTTTAAGATTGGAAAGATAATTTTTGAATTTTTTTTGAAATGTAATAGAACAAGGAGAAGGAAGAATTATACCTTGATTCTTTCGAGAGTTTGGGAGCCATCAACAAGGAGGAGGAGGAAGAAGTGGGGGAGGAGGGCTCCGACAAGAAAGGGAGGAGGGGGGAGGGCTCCGGTGGTGGTTTGGGAAGAGTGTGTTATGTTTGGGCTAGTATGAGTAAACTTTTGGACTATTATGAGTAAACTTTATTCATTAATGGGCTAGTCCCAATCCTGGACTAGCCCCAAGTAAATTGTGCATTGCCCTTATCAACAGCCCATAAGAAACATAAACCGACTTTTCAAAAATCCCCCAAACCCTCATTTCAAATCCTCTCCCGAACCCCTGCTCCTTCCTTCCTTCCTTCCACGTAGAACAATGTCCTCCGACTCCGACGACCCGTCCACCCAGCCCTCCTCCCAATCCCTCCTCTCGGAGTCGTGCCTCGTCGGCTTCGTCCTCGCCAACATCGTCGGCCTCCGCCACTACACCGGCCGCGTCAGCGGCCGCGAGCTCGTCGGCCTCGTCCGCGAGCCCCTCAACCCCTTCGACTCCAACGCCCTCAAGGTCCTCAACACCCGCCACGCCCAGGTCGGCCACGTCGAGCGCGCCGCCGCCGCCGCCCTCTCCCCCCTCCTCGACTCCGGCCTCGTCTCCAACCTCGAAGCCATCGTCCCCAAACCCCCCAAGAACCCCAACCCCTTCCGCCTCCCCTGCCAAATCCACCTCTTCGCCCACCCCTCCGCCTTCCCCGCCGTCCATTCCGCCATCGCCGCCGCCGGCCTAACCCTAATCCACCCCTCCCACCCCGAGTTCCCCCTCTCCGACTCCGTCATCGTCCAGGAACGCAGCAGCACCGTGAACTCGAGCAGCGTCGACAAGATCTTCGCTCTCGTCTGCGGCGACGAGAAGAAGAAGGAGATTGTCGCGATGGAGCCGGATAGGAATGTGGTTGTCTCGGAGCTGTTTGCGCACCAGAAGGAGGGGCTCGGGTGGATGGCCGGCCGGGAGAGCTCGTCCGGCCTCCCGCCCTTCTGGGAGGAGAAGAGAAGTGGGGTGTTCTTGAACGTGCTGACCAATTTCGAGACCGACGAGAGGCCGGAGCCCCTCCGCGGAGGGATCCTCGCTGACGACATGGGGCTCGGGAAGACACTTATGTTGCTTTCTTTGATCGCTACTAATCGTAGTAGTAGTAGTAGTAGTAGTAGTAGTAGTAGTAGTAGTATTGGTGGTGGTGGTGGTGGTGGTAGTAGTAGGAAGAAGGTGGGTAAAGTGAGAAAGAAGCGCAAGATGGACGATGGCGGTCCGTGCAACGCCACTCTGGTTGTGTGCCCCTCGTCGGTGCTTGCCACCTGGGTGGCGCAGCTTGAGGAGCACACCAGGCGGGGGAGCCTGAAGACGTACATGTACCACGGTGCAGAGCGGACCAAGAAGTCGGAGGAGCTTGCGAAGCATGACATCGTGCTGACTACTTATAATACCTTGGCTTTGGATTTCACGTCCTCGGGGACCGATTGTCCCGTGTCGAGGATGAAGTGGCTGAGGGTTGTTCTGGACGAGGCACACGTGATCAAGAACGCAGCAGCGCAGCAGGCGAAAGCGGTTATAGCGTTGGAGGCCGAGAGGAGGTGGGTGGTAACGGGGACGCCCATTCAGAATAGTCTTGGTGATTTGTTTGCTCTGATGGCTTTCTTGAGGTTTCAGCCTTTCTCGATCAAGAGCTACTGGCAGAGCTTGGTGCAACGGCCAGTGGTTCAGGGTAGCAAGAGTGGGTTATCACGTCTACAAGTAAGCTAACCTTATTGTCTTTATTGTTTCTGCTATCTCAATTATAATGTTATCTGAATATTGCCTAGAGATTCTTTCTAGGAAGCATGGACACTCCACAAACCGGTTTTGTGTTCATGCTGCTTTGTGCTAGCACGTGTTGGACACGATACAGACACTCGGAAATACACTAGGAACCGTGTCCGTGTGACCATATCCGTGTCGTGAGGTGCCATTTTCGGGTCCGTGCAACATGTTCTTTTTTTTATCTATGGTTCGCAATCTGTTTTAGTTGATTCTTACATGTGGACATGTTTTGGGTTGATAGGTATGTACAAGTATGCACTCCCTGGTATATGTTCTTATATTGGAACAGATATGAACTTCGTTAAGGTTTTGCAGTACAATGCCTTTTTCCGACTTTTGTTTAATGTTCATGGATTTGGCTAGGGAAGTATGCTGGTTTTAACTGAATTAAGATGATTCACCGTCCATCCCCCTGTATTTGGGAAGCAACTTACTCATGTTTGTGAGAGGTCCAACAATTTTTTCGTGATGCTAGTATGCTTCCTATCTAGTTCTGGATCTTAAGATCAGGGAGTCTAATTTAAACCTCAATGAACTCTACAGTCACAGTATAGGTCCTATAGATATTACTATAGGTTACAACTTAGGAAAATGCTGTACTACTGATATACACATGTATTCCTTTCTTCATGTGTACTACTGAGTCTGATACATTTATATGTATGCCTGCCTATGGGATTTGTACCTGTTTGTCCAAGTGGTGCAGGACGATCAGCTCTAATGCCAATTTGCTGCAGGACATGCGCTCAACAAGCTAGGTTTAATTTTGAAAGGAAAAAAGTTCGAATTTTTTTTCGAAATCGATATAGGTACTATCAATATTAAGGTTAAAACTTTTGGTTTTTGTTGTGGGGGGGTGGGGGGAGGAGGAATCAAGAGATGTTGATTTAAGGTCTGTTTTAGGATTTTGAATGACAGATATGGCTGCTAAACAAAACTATAAAATTGGACTTTGGGGTTTGTTAAGAAGCAATTTTTGGGGCAAAATACTGGCGGCATTGGTAGGGCTTAAGTTAGACAAGTTTAAGCTTGTCTTGGAGGCATTTGGAAGGGCTTTTAGGTGCTGGATTTTATGGACAAAGTGAAAGAGAGGATTTTTGGGGGTGATATAGAGGGTTCAAATGTCGAAAATGAAGGGTTCAAAGTACAGGTTTGTAGGGTTTTAGGCAGGAAAGATGAAATTTTAGAGTTGTTTTGAGGGTCAAAGTAAAGCGATTAAAGATGCTACATAGGCTCAGAGTTAAGATTCAAGAAAAAGGTGGAAAGAAAGATAATTGTAGAAGCCTGACGCCTCTACGATTTAGGATGTCATGCCCAAAATCATGACACCCGCCATTAATCGCATTACATAATTGATAAGAAGAGAGTAAACTCAAAATTTTATTGCTTCCAAAAGTTCATTAGTTTTCAATCTTTATAAATAGGCACAACCAAAAGGGAAAATAAGACTCATAATCCTAACCAATCTCTATTCCATGAGCTTTATCCAAATAAGAGATAAAGACATTCCAAATGAGAGATAAATCTTATCCAAATCTTAGAAGCCAGAAGCGGGAGCGCGGGAACGCGACTACTTAGAAGAGTCTAAAGTTGGGAGCGGGAAGGGAGCGCGTGCTAATAATTTTTTTTATGTTTATTAATTATTGTTATCAAAACTTATAAATATCTTAATATTTATTAGAATATATAAAGTACAAGTTACAGAGAGATCATTCGCATGTTGATTTTTTATTATGTCAAGGCAAATAATCTTTAGTTTATTGGTACTTTGATAAGCGTGTATTCAATTTTTTCTAACTTTCTTCCTAAAATTTATATTATCTTTTAAAATTATGGTCATAATATGAGAATTGCTCATGTCACCGGGAGAATAAGCTCCCGTCGCATGAGAAACGAGCTCCCGTCATCGGAAAAACGAGCTCCCAACGAGCTTCCAAGTAAGAACCGCCAAATCGAGGTTCTTACTAAGATTCATAAACCTCCTAGGAGTTTCTGGCTTCTAAGATCCAAATTAGAGATAACCATGTCTAAATTCTAATTTGAATTCAAATCCAGACTCAGCTTCAATTTCATGTTTGAATTGGAACTTATAAAACATATGAACTAATTCTAAATACTTATGAAATAAAGTATCCAGAATTTATGGTCCCATCACAAAGTTTCTATCTATAAACTCTAGTTCTCTACTGGCATATGATTCCAGTTTGGCTAATATGATTTCCTTTGGATAGAGGGCCGCCTTATTGACGATTGGTTTGAGTATGAGCCTTTTGAGAACTCTTTCTTGAACGTTGAGTTTTTTTTTTTTTTAATTTCTCCTCTTTAATCCCTTGCCATCAGGCATCAAGTTACACTCTCGTTTGAATTCCTTATATCATTGCCACTCGTTGTCGAATCAACTCACGTGGACTTCCTTACATACTTGAGGTATGGAAGACATCATGTGCATGCTCACTCTTTAGGCCGTCTTGGGTCAACATTCGAAAACCCAAATTTAACTCAATTCAAGTTGGCTTAAAAATCTCCACTCAAACCTAATGCCAATTTAAACTGAGGATTGCTTGATAATAGTGTTCTCAATGCACTAATGAGGCATAACATTAAGGCACAAAGCTTTAAGCCTGAGTTAAAATGAGCAAGGGGCAACTGGTATTGGAGAAGGAAAAATGCCAAAGTTACAAGCTATATCAAACTCAATGGGCTGCACGTTCGCTATGCCTTTAGTTTTTAGCTTAGGAAAATGGTAAGGTTAGGTTGTTCTTAAGACAGTGAAATAATCTTTTGGAGTCCATTTTGATGAGAACTTCATAGATTAAAATAATACTCTAGTTTAAATCTTCGGAATTAGATATGTTTAAAATTCGTGCAAAGAAATCTTATTAAGCTTGTTAGGGGCTGTTTGGTTGCTTAAAGTGGGTGTGAAAGTGAAAAGTGCAAATACTGTTAGGGTTATATACTAAAAGCATCACTTTGTATTAACTACATTTTCTTATTTTTGAATGAGAATCATATGGACAAATGTTTGCATATTGTAATTGTTATAATTGTTAATGCAAGTGTCTAATATTCTATATTATAGATAATATAGTATATGGTGTCATATAAAAGATCATATTATCAGTTCCCTATGGAGTATATACACAACCTAGATGGATTTGGACAAACCATTGGTAAAGTAGTATAATCCGGTATTAGTCTATCTTGACTATAGGTTTACACTTTACACTAGTATACTTTGTGTGTATTGAACATGATCACTTGAGGTTGTTCTCTTTGTACTGACTACATAAGAGATCAAACACCTCTGTTATTATGGATGTTTGTGCTCTTAATCCGGATATAATAATAGACATGTTTATGCAGTGTGCATTACTTTGACTCAAGGTAGTCAAAGGCACAAGGCGCACTCAAGACGCAAAGGGTCAAAATCGTCTGAGGAGCATGACGCATTTAAGGCGTGCGCCCGAGCGACGCGAGGCGCAATATATATATATATATATATATATATATATATATATATATATATTCACATCGGATTTCTACATTGATAAACATGTGTGCTTCAAATTCTCCCATGTCTAGGTTGCAATCACTTTGAATTGAGTGAGTGAGAGAGAAAATAGTAAATCAGTTTAAAAAATAGTCTAAAAACAGTACAACAGTTAAAAAAAAGTCTAAACATGTTATTTTTTTCACAAGATTTTCAAGGCGCGCCTTAGCTATTCCAAGGCGCGCCTTAGATGCGCCTTAATAATTGCGTCCTGCCTGGAGTGCCCTGAGGCGCTGCCCCTGCGCCTAGGAGCAATGCGCGCCTTTGACTACAATGCAGTTTGACTCATAAAAGAGTGATTCATTATGGGTCAACAACCTCTATGAATTGGGTAATGGCATTGTGTGTATGAAAGGATGTTGATTATAAAAGGAATTCATGTCCCGATACGTCGGGTTGATGATGTCCCCTTAAGGAGCTCAAAATGATTGTCATGTAAATCCTATTGGTGGATTATATTCGACACGACAAATGAAGTCGAGTGGTACTACTTAAGGATAAAAGATGTCGATAAATATAGTTGTCAGTAACTTAATTTGATCGACGAACATTCGATATCTTAACATGGGGAGGCAAATATGCATATAATAAGGAGCCCAAAAACGTAATTTGGGATTAGGAAGGCAGTGCAACAATAGCTTTAGTGGACCGAGTAGTTAATGAGCTTGAGTTGTTTGTTCAGACTGAATCTGGGATACCCAGATCTGTTAGGAGACCTAATCCTTATTTCTTCTTATGGTCCCTGCCGTAGCCTATATATATCCTTTATTCTCTGACCGTCATAATGTATCAGAAAACAACAGCTTACTCGAAACTCGTTTTCATGTAAGGAGAGAGAGAGGTTGGCTAAGGAGAAGAAAATGTTGGGAGATCGTTATCCATACGACGTCCAATCCGAGGAAGGAATACGTGTAGAAGATCTTGGGGTCGCTAACTGATCGAGATTGCTGAAAACCTTCATCTTCTTCTCGTTACTTCAGGTATAATTCGTGAACCCTAGTTTTCGCCTTTGAAGGATTAGATTATGCATTAAACCTGCTAATCTTCTATTGTCGATACGCACACCAATCCTCGTGGTCATGAGGATCCCCAATTCCATCAAATACAGCATGGAATAAGTTGTACTTTCGGAAGATGCAAATCCAAAAAATATTTGGTAAGATATGAAAGTGGTTTATGAATGTGCCACTTTAAGATCCAAAATCATTGAAAGTCCACGTCTTAAAATTTAGAAGCGGAGAAGAGAAATATATATATATATATCATTTAAGTTTTTCCTATAAGAATAGAGTAGTTTATGGAGCATAAGAAAGCTCCATACATGATTTGACAAAATTTTATGAGGTTGTCGACCTGACGTCAACTCTCTATGTTGGTGTCTAATACCTAGCCAAGATAGCTAGGAGCATGAGAGGGCCATGCCATAAAATCTAGGTGGCCAGTTGACAAGTAGGTAGGCTATCTTTTGCTTTGTTGTTTAAGCTCATGCAACCATGGAGCACCCTCAGAGTTCCCCTAGACTATAAAAAGTAAAGACAAAGAGGATACAATTTGCTATGGGGAATTGCATTAGTAAGACACACACAAATATATATATGTTGAGAGTATTAGTGGGTGTTTAGTTCCACATCTAGTAGAATAGTAAAGAGAGGGGTTAGCCTCTCCTATATATATGTAGTCCTATCTATCAATAAAATTAAGCCAAGTATTAAACCAAGTTTCTATTTGGTATCAGAGTCAAATCCCTTCACCCTTCTCCAAACCCTAACCCTAACCCTCTCACAGCCGCCCTCTCCTTCTTTCCCCGCCGGCCTGGCCACGCGCCGCAGCGCCGCCGGCTTGTCCCGCCGTCAGCAGCCCCCGCCGGCCCCGGCGACCGCCTGGCCGCGCTTCGCAGCGCCGCCTGCCTGCCCCACCGTGGCTGTTGTCGCGGCTATTGCTGTTGTTGTCGCGACTGCTACTGTTGCCGCTGCGATCCCGGCAACCCTCGACTCCGACGATCTTCTTTTTCGTCTTCTCTCCTACTAGTTGTAACTTGGTTCTGTCCATATGCAACTACGATTGCACGGAAGACTAAAAAATTTAATTTTCTGATTATTGTTTTGTAGCAGTAAGTTGTAATCGGAATATTAATTATATATTTGCTTGTTGGATCAAGATATATCAGTGATGAAACTCTTGTGTGAACTCCTGATCTCGACTACAACTGTTGGTTCCTCCTTCTCGTCAGGCCATGCGACCTCGGGTCGAAGCCGTGCACGGGACGTAAGCAACGACTCTTAGGGACACCGCTGCCGCTGAAGGAGGAACAATAGACGTGGAGAAGACGATCAAATGTGGAGACAATCTAGATCTGCCACCGTTTTGCTGATCTTGCTGATGGAAGAGAACAAGAAGAAGACGATGGAGACAATCTATGGCAAGCTGACGGCCCAAGAGATGAAGGCTTTGGTGGACGATCTCTTCTCCAAGAGGCTGACCGAAACTAGCTTCCGTGGTGCACACGTAGATGTGGATCCTTTACCACACATAATGGGGAAGTTGGAGAAACTGGAGATAAAGTTGGAGGGTACTTCCAACTACTTGAAGTGCGTCAGGCGATGTGGACTCTGAAGGCAAGAGGTTTGGTGGGCTATGTGAATGGCTAAACCAAGGCACCTGAAGATCACTCCTCACAGAAATTTGCTGTGTGGGAGATCGTCAATAATGTTGTTGCTGGATGGTTGACAACCTCATTGATCGACCAAGTGTTGGGCAACGTGGAAGCAATGGAGGGTGTTTGTGACATTTGGATGACGCTGAGAGATACGTACTCAGGGTCGGGCAACCCTATGAGGGTTTTCCAACTACAAGATAAACTTGATAAGGTGGTCCAAGAAGATCATACAATCTCTGAGTGGGCGGCTTTGCTGAAGAAGTATTTGTCAGATCTCGACCACTATGACCCCATTGGCGTGGAAGATGAGCAAGTGGAACCGGCATTTGCGAAACATTATAAGAAGTTCAAGGAGTATGTTTCGCGACAGAGGATGATGAAGTTCCTGAAGGGGCTCAACCCAACATTCGAGCAGAGGAGGAATATCCTACTTGCTCAACTCATGCTGCCATCATTGGAGGAGGCCATAGCTGCTATGGTATAAGACGAGGCACGACAGAAGCTGATGCCTAGTACCACTAGCTCTCTGGGAGAAAAAATCAGCTCTAACAGCTTTTAACCCAAACCCTTCCGGAGGGGGAGGGTGCTACAACTGTGGAGACCCTGGACATTTTATCAGATTCTGTATGAAACCCCTGAGAGGCCAGTCCAGCGGCCGCGGACGCAGCCGTAGAGGACGTAGGGGTGGCAACGGAGGCTATGCTAGTGGTAGAAGTAATCATTCCGGAGGACATAAGGCAAACCTGGCAGAAGAAGGAAGTGAGAGTCAGTCACCTGATATGACCCATAGTAAGAGAAATGCTAGAGATATGGAGAAGCATGAAGCTTGAAACTAGCGACAGTCGAGCCAACACCTCTGGGGCATCAACTCCAACCACCTCCGAGGGTAACATCACACACTATTCTCATACAAGCACAGATATACCTGCTCATGCCCTGACATCTATCCACAGACCAGGTTGGATAATTGACTCTGGGGCATCTCGCCATGTCACGGGTGCCCATGATCAGTTCCAAGATTACACTTACCTAACGACGCCTAAAAGTGTTCAGACTGCTGAGGTACGGCTAGACCCATTATGGGTAAAGGCACAGTTGAATGCACCCCTTCAATAACCTTTACTGATGTCTTGCATGTTTCATCTTTTTCCGTTAATCTATTGTCCATTAGTGCCATTGTTCTTCAACTTAATTGTGTTGTTTTCTTTGACATTCCTAAGGTGATTTTTCAGGAGAAAGAAAGGGGGAGACGGTTGGGGACTGGCACTTGGCATAAGAGACTGGTACTTGGACGAGTGGGCTGGACGCAACACTAGCGTCACTGGTGGAAGAAGCACAATCGGAGGAGCCGCGAAGAACAGTGGAAGCATAATTATTATTTCAACATCAGCGCATGAGACACTCTTCATTCAGTCTACTGAGTCGGATGTATCCATCTATGTATCAAAAGGCTAATAAACAAAAGTTGGTTTGTGACGCTTATGAGCTTGGGAAACATACCAGAAGCTCTTATATGTGAGTTCTGGAAATAGAAGTTTAGCTGCTTTTGATATGATACACTCTGATGTGTGGGGACCTTGTCCTACAACTGGAGTTAATGGTTTTAAATGGTTTGTTACATTTATTGACTGCTACATTCGTGTCACCTGGGTATACCTAATGAAGAGTAGGAGTGATGTCTTTGCATGCTTTCAAGATTTTTATCGCAGGGTTACAACACAGTACAGTGCTAAAGTAAAGATTTTGAGATCTGACAATGAGACAGAATACACAACAAGGCTATTGAAGAGTACTTATCAGCCCATGGGATACAACATCAGACTTCGTGTGCCTATACACCAGCACAGAATGGCGTGGCAGAGCGAAAGGACATACATCTGTAGGAAGTAGCACGGTCAATGATGTTTGCCATGAATGTTCCTAAACACTTGTGGGGGCATGCCATGTTGACGGCTGCATATCTCATCAACATGATGCCTTCTCAGGTGTTAGGATGGAAGACACCGTTTGTAGGAGAGAATAAGTACATTGTTTTCCCAAAGGTATTTGGATGTGTATGTTTTGTGAAAGATAACAGACCTGCGGTAGAAAAGTTGGACTCTCGGGCAGTGAAGTGCATCTTTATTGGCTACTCAGGGACTCAGAAGGGATACTCTTGTTGGAGTCCGGTGGAGCGAAGGATCTTTGTAAACATGGGCGTTACATTTAGAGAGATGTAACCATACTACGGCAATGGTTTAGGTGAAGGCTTCGCATTTGGTGACACACCTAACACAGTAGGTGTTAGGAGTGAGGGGGAGATGGGTCCAAGCGTGATTGTCGGGTCAGTTCCATGTCCAATGATGGAAGCTGGTCCAAGGAAACAAGGGAGAGATAGCGAGGGTGAGGAAAGTGATGAGGATGCACATAATTAGAAGGAAGAAAGTGGTGACAATCAGGAGCAAGAAAGTGGTGACAATCAGGAGCAAGAAAGTGATGCTCCAGTGCAGGAGGGAGTAACAGACAACAGAACAATCTACAGAGCTCCAAGTCTACAGAAGGAGAAAGCAGCAGTCCACTACTGTGCCTATTGTCCCTATTGTGCAATGTCCCTCGCCTAACCCTGTCATAACTCTTGAAGATGCACCTCCCGCACCGGATTCCTCTGATTCGGATGGTATGATCTCTTCACCACTTCCTCATATTCCCTTAAGGAGATATTCTCGCAGTAATGCGGGAAAAGCCCCTAATCATTCTAGTTATGAACACGACATTGCCAATTTCTTATCCTACTCTAATATATTTCCTACCTATCGAGCATTCATTGCATCGTTAGACACCACATCTTTGCCTAAGTGTTGGCAGAAAGTGAAGGAAGATCCAAGGTGGAGAGCTGCAATGTTGGAGGAACTTGGGGCACTCGAAAGAAATGGGACATGGGAGCTTGTTCCATTGCCTAAAGGAAAAAGAGCAGTTGGATGCAAATGGATCTTCACAGTAAAGGAGACGCCAGAAGGAAAGGTGGAGCGGTACAAGGCAAGGTTGGTTGTAAAGTGATTCACTCAATCCTATGATCGACTATGATGAGACATTTTCTCCAGTGGCAAAGATGAGCACTGTGAGAACCCTGGTCTCCCTTCCAGCAAACCATGGGTGGAAACTGTATCAATTGGATGTGAAGAACGCTTTTCTTCATGGGATCTACAAGAGGAAGTATACATGGAGACCCCTCCCCGGGGTTTTGTACGAAGCAGTCGACGAAAAATGTGTGCAAGCTAAAGAAATCACTATATGTGCTCAAGCAATCTCCTCGAGCCTGGTTTGATAGATTCAGGAAGGCTGTCGTAGGCGTGGGGTACCGCCAGACCAATGCAGATCACACGGTTTTTTTCCAGCATGCAAGAGGCCACATCATCATACTTGCAGTGTATGTGGATGATATAGTTATCACAAGTGATAATGAGGAGGAGATCACCACTGAAGTCAAAACTCGCCAATGAGTTTGAAGTGAAGGACTTGGGAATGATGAGGTATTTTCTCGGGATTGAGGTGGCTCGAGGAAGAGATGGGATCGTCCTCTCTCAGAGGAAGTATGTACTAGACTTGCTCACAGAAACTGTTATACTGGGATGTCAATCGACAGTCACTCCAATCGATCAGAAAGATAAGTTGGGTGCAGAGGCAGGAGAGCCTGTTGATCGTGAGAGATATTAGAGACTTGTAGGCAGATTGATTTATATAGGCCACACTCACCCTGATATCTCATTTGCTGTGAGTGTAGTGAGTTGCTACATGCATGATCCAAGGAAGGGTCACATAGATGCAGTTTTTCGTATCCTGAGATATCTGAAGGGGACTCCTGGAAGAGGGCTATGGTTCAAGAAAAATGGACACCTGGGTGTTGAGAGGTACTGCGATGCAGATTGGGCAAGCTGCATGGACGACAGAAGGTCTACCTCAGGGTACTGTGTTTTTGTGGGGGGTAACATAATCTCATGGAGAAGCAAGAAACAATATGTGGTAGCACGATCAACTACTGAAGCAGAGTATAGAGCTATGACTCTGGGAGTGTCAGAATTGCTGTGGGTAAGAGAACTGCTGACGGAGTTGAAGCTGGGCCAAGGAACACCGTTGTATCTTCTGAGTGACAGTCAAGCTGCAATAAGTATTACTAACAATCCAGTTCAGCATGACAGAACTAAGCACATCGAGATCGATCGGTTCTTCATCGAAGAGAAGCTAGAAAAAGGGATATTAAAGCTCGATCATGTTCGCTCAGAAGAACAAGTTACAGATTGTCTGACTAAAGGTCTTAATTCATCGAGTCTTTCTAAACTATGTGATAAGATGGGGATAATTGATATCTATCGCCCATCTTGAGGGGGTGCGTTGAGAGTATTAGTGGGTGTTTAGTCCCACATATAGTAGAATAGTAGAGAGAGGGGTTAGCCTCTCCTATATATATGTAGTCCCACCCATCAATAAAATTAAGCCAAGTATTAAACCAAATATATATATATATATCCTCCATTCGTCCGAGCATAAAGATCAAAGGGGGTTGTAGCATCTTTTGCCTTGGGACTTCACTGGTTGGTAGGGGTATAGGTAAGTGGGTTAGTCCATGTTTTGAGTTTGATTCAGGTTAAAGGTTGAGGTGTATCTGACTTGCACCTTCCACAATTGTTAAGATGTCGGCTCTTCCTCAAAGTTTTAAGTTTCAGGACTTAATATTCATTAAGTAGTTGAATCAAGCACCAACATCAACATGTGAGGATGCCACTTTTGGGGTTCTTGAGACGGCAATCTGCACCTGTCTCTTTACTCTTAGCGTGCACATTGTCTGATTTTAGGTTGAATATAAACCTTGATGAGTACACTATCAGAATTGTTTAACAGGCCTACCTTCTTATATTATGTTTTCTTGTAGTCTTTAACAAACTTCCCAATAGTACATCATTGTGCACCACCCTAACCTACGACCATTTTGCTGGTTAGTTTTGTAGGTAGTAAATTTGTCGAAGGTTGGAGCATCTAGCATTACTCATAGTGGAATTACATGGCTGTTTAAGTGTAATACTATTAGGGGCTGTTTGGTAAGGAGGATTTGGATTGGATTTTCAAATCCAAATCCAAATTATGAATTTTGTTCAAAATCCAGATTTTGGAATTTGATAAATCTTGTTTGGCAAGAATTGGATTTGACAATGGATTTTGAGTTAATCCATATTCCCTGCTTGGTAATAAGGACACAAAGTCATAGAGGAATTCCCAATTCCCAAATTCCTTGTTTGGTTTGGCAATAATAAAAGGGGATATGATCACCACCTTTAAAATATGGTAAGATTACCACTTGTTTGATAAAACTGATATATAACCTCATTGCCGTCCAACTAATAATCAATATTATGACAAATGACAAATTGGGAAAAACTGCCACATTCCAGCAAACCCAATAAAAAGGATATATTAATAGAGAAGATGATTTATTGAACATATTTTGTACAAACACAATTTGTATCTCTTTCACAACATACATGAATTTCTCCCTCACATTTGTATTCATCACGAGATAGTAACAAGGACAATGACAAAAGAACAAAAGATGTATCTCAATTAAAAGGGTACATATTAAAAAAGAGTACACACTGCAACCAACATACCTAATTTGCACGGTACATATTAATAGAGAAGATGTATCTACAAAGGACACTAACAAAAGAACCCAACATGATGCATCTCTCTAACAAGGACAGTAACAATACAACCCAAAATGATATTACAACACTAGTATAAAACATGGTCCAAATAACATAAAAGTAGCAGTAATAAACATATAAAAAACAGATTCGAAAACAAAATACTAGGATTAACATGCTAGCAGACAACTACCAAAGCTTAAATTGGAAAGAACATTATTGTCTCAGAATAATGCATAATTTATACTTACATATAACCCAAATAGTAGGGGTATTACTATTTTTTTTTGGGTATAACACTTTTTTACTTAAAAATATAATTATTTAGGGATAAAATGTTATTTATTCATTTATGATGAAAGAAGAGATCCTCATTCGGTTAATTTCTTAACCGGTTGAATGATATTAAATCCAATCTAATTTTATTTTGATATATTAAATCAAATCCAATTTAATCTATAAATTAAAATCAATCCAAAATAATGGTAATTAAAGGAGGCGTTGGAGCCGGGAGAGACTGATCCAGTGGGGTGGGTGTCCTTTCTTGCTATAGCTTATAGCTTTGAATTACAAGTGAACTAGTTAGCACACTCACTTCCCTCGCCTCACGAGCATTTGCCCGCCTCCGGGGGCTTTAGGGAGGCTTTGTGATTAGTCATGAATTTATGGATTGAAGCAAATAGGATTCCCGGCCTACCCACTCCCAAAGCACTAGGTCTTTGGTAGGCAAGCGAACTGAGTCATCCGTATAGTTGAAAGGTAAGGACGAATAGAAGAGCACTATTTCCTAGGTCATTGCGTCAAAAAGTGGTCATCGAGCTCTTCACGAAGTAGTACCTGTGACGTGGTTTAGTCGAGCCTTTCTTCCTACTAGATCGGTCAATATGTCCTTCCCTACCCTACCTGCATTAAATGACATATGGTGGAGCCACACATTGGTCGATGTCTTGAACAACAAATCAAGGCGTCCGAAGGTGACAGTTAGAGAGACCACTCCGCGGTGACTGTTAGGTGCCCGAAGGAAGCAACAAGACGCCATTAAGCCCTAATTTCGTTTGAAATATAAATTGTTACCTATATTATGTTAGAACATAAATTAGATTTCTATCGGATAATAGCATTCCATTTTGTTCTCTCCCAGGCAAAAATTCTTAGTTAAAATTTACTAAATAAAAGATTATATCTAGTTAAAAATTTATCTTATAACTTGAATATAATACCACTTATCGTTAAAATTAATTTAGAATTAATTAAATTTGATAAGAGAATATTCTTTAATTGATTTTGATCTACAATCAAATTAAATAATAAAATGGTTACATGTCACTATTAAAATAATATAAATATGGACAATATTTTTTTTTTTCCTCAGTGGCTATGTTCTTCTCTTACCGCATTGCGAGTGCCCCGATCCTTTGTAATATAATTGGCAGCGTAGTTGGTTATCACTTTACTCATCCAAATATGATGAGGAATGCATCAACAATTAGTATCTTCACCCACTCGTGTGATACTTAAAATCGATACCTTTTCACCCATCAATATTGATAAGGAATGCAACCTAACTATCAAATATTGATACAAAAACCCCTTTAAGGCCACCTCATAACAACCAACACAAGAAATGAACGTAGCCCATGATGCACATAAAATGAAACAAGCACCATTCCTGATTAGAAACTGCATGCAACATTAAATAAAGAAGGCAGAAACATCATCAAGAAGTATACATAAACTGTAGTAGCAATAAAATGGTAACATTACCTGTAGAAGCATGAAAAATCTAGATCCATGCGCTCAACAAACATGCGTCCCACAGCCGACTCAGAAGAAATTAGGTCGCATGATGATCATGCGGCCAAGAAAAAACATCCATGCGCCTCCAAATATTAGCCGCATAAAGAACTGACACCAAGATTATGTCTGACACAGAATCCTGACAAATAATTTTCTGAACGCCTCGAAAGATGTGAGTACACTAAGTGACAAAAAGCTCTCGTCAGACTAATAATGACTTCTGACAAGCGTGCAATGCCACGTGTACGGGGCCTCATGCGTCCCAGACTTCATGCGTTCCATGCGTCTCTGGTCCTATGCGTTCCAGATTCCACGCGCCCCATGTGCCTCTGGCCTCATGCATTCAAGACGCCATGTGTCCTATGCGTCCCAGACTCCAAACATCCAACATGGCAAGGTTCCTTGAGACAATTTTTCTGTTGCGATTCTCTCAAACTAAATACGGGCCACTTGTCAAGCTGATCAAGTCACGCAAACGGAAGACGAGAACCGCCATAATCTCTAGCAAACATCAAATCTCAACAAAATGTCCACGTGGCAGCGTACCCTGGACTCAACCCATACTATGCGTTCACAATTGCAACCGTATTCTGTTGAAGGAGTCCCCTGCGGCCACCAAACCGAAATACATGCGGCACCTATAGCCCATCAACAGGATGGCTATAAATAGAGGCAACTTGGATGTCCCAAAGGTCGACTTTTTCTGCTTCAGAGAGACCATACCCCTCCAGGCGAGCTACGTACGTGCATACAAGCTCAGAAGAGAAGAGAAGAGAAGAGAGCATCCCTTATTCACTCGTTGGACCGTCAACGGAGTAAAAGAGTCGTTGCAGTACACGATCTCCATCGTCACAGTACCCAGATAAAAAATATTGTACTTAGATTTTCTGTCTAGGATTTTTTTGTACTCTTTTTGTTGGTTATTAAACGAAGGTTTTCCAAACCTACATTAATGGCGAACAAGGTGGCGACTTTGCTGGGGACATCTTTTTATCCTCTGATGAGAAGGTTGTGACGCAGTCCGATGCGTCGAAGCTGGGTTCGACCCAGTGGATGCTGGTTGTACGCTTCGACCAGCAAGCCTTTGAGAAAATGCTCTCTGGGGTGGCGCTTCTCCAAGGCTGGCAAAGTCTAAGAAGACCCGCAGGACGTGTTGCAAAGGCTGTTGTGCCTCACCCAACTGCCGAGCACGCGCTCCCTGTCTTTCTTTGCCGTAGGGATCGCACATTATGCGTCCACTTCTTATGCGACAACCTCTTATAACAAGAAGAGTGCTTAGCACTCGAAGACCCGCAGGACATGGGTTGCAAAGGCCGCTGTGCCTCACCCAACTCCGGAGCACGCGCTCTCCGTCTCTCTCTGCCGTAGGGACCGCACATCATGCGTTCACCTCTCATGCGGCAGCCTTTTTGGACAAGGAAATTGCTCAGCACTTGTGCTCTGGCAGAGGAAAATACTACGATGCCAGAAGTTGAAGCGCTAAGACACGTTCCATACGGCCACGTCAAAAGCCGCATGATGAGGACTATGCGACACTGCTCGGCAGCCGCAAACAGATGCCCGCGTGCGTCCAAAATAGCCACCGAAGTTCCATCTTCTATCGAATTTCACGCAGCGCTGACTCCATGCGCCTTGCTGAAAAAGGGGAAGATGTGAACTTGGACTCTTCATACCACGCACCGGCGTGTGCTGGGACGAAGAAGTCCAGGGCAATACGAGCTCGCCAAGCTCAAGCAATTGCTCCTTCTACCGATCGTTACCAGGCGGCGCTTACTATGCGTGCCCCTGACGGAAAGTCATACAAAACGGACATGGTCGGTCTAAAGAGTCTTCCGTTGGCAACTTGGGGCAAGTTCTTGTACGAACCCCAGGTCAGATAGCAAAATCAACACCTGCGCACCCGTGTGCTCGGTCTACCCAGACTCATAGGGAGGATGAAAAGGTGAATCAGCCCTCGCTCGACTTGCGCTACGTGATCAATCACAAGCGGAAAGTGAGAAAAACAACCACGACATATGAAGTGTCCTTCCCAGGGCATCACTGTGTCAACATTATCATCATCTGCTGTAACAAAACAACAGTACCTACAAAAAGGCAGTCGACATTCCAGCGACTGCAACCAAAGGCACCCACCCGGCTGCAATCCGGAGAACAGATGCAAGCACCAGAGAAAGAGGAGCTGCCCTTTGTCCCGTACTATTCTGCTAGGAAGGCCCCCTCCACGAGGGGAGGTCAGAAGTCTAGCACCTCTAGTCCGTTGCTCTCGGCAGCGAGTCAAGAAGACGTATCCAAGGAGGACATGTAGTGGAACCCGCGGAAGGTGTCTTCCTGGGCACCCGCTCAAAGAAGAAGCTGTCAGCCACTGGGGTAGTTCTTCCTTAGGACCTCACATACCCATGTGTGAACAATATACATGGTAGGGGACGATCACGAGGGCCCCAACGATCGACAACGTCTCAAAACCCTCGAGGCCAAGATGCAGACCATGAGTGCGTCGATGCAAGCCTTGACCCAGACAATGCTGAAAATCAAGGCGAATATGGTCCCACAACCAGCGAGGGCCTCTGATCAAGCAAGCATGGACCCCGGGATCAACGGGGATTCCAATGCAACCGCTCCACCCGTTGGTGGTAACCATCCCCTACCCCGGATCGTTTGCTCCTTCCGCAGTCGATGAAGCTCGGGAAGCATTGTGGGAGGTACGGGAACTCCGGACCCTCCTAGACTCTATGGGCAATCGGGACTCACTACGCGAGTTTGGGATCCGACAGCCGTATCCCCTCGAATGGAGAGACATACCGTATCCGTCCAAGTACAAGCCCTTCAACTTGACTCTGTTTGATCGGAAGACATTGCCCCGTCAATTCATGAGTTACTTCGAGACGGCAACAGGGCATCTGTCTCGCAACGACGCCCTCTTCCGAAGAAGCTATAGCAGGAACAACGAGGTCAGGACTGGCGTACCAACGAGAGTACATCCCCGACGATGGTACGCTCCAAATCGCCACATCCGATCGGGTCCATCCCATTCTCTAGCAGCGGACAAGTCCAAGCAGAAAAACTCGCTTCGACAAACCGCTACGCAAAGATACCGCTCAGGGGCTGGAGAAGTCCTACAACTTCGACATCTTGGTACAACTCGCCACCACTCCAGCGAAGTTGTCACTCTTTGAGCTTCTCTGACTCTCCAAAGATACTCGGATTGCTCTGAGTGAGGCATTGCAGAATGCCGACACCTACCTGGCGCAGGTCAAGCCGCCAGCTGAGGATCCTGCCGCATGCCCCCACTGCAATAACGTGACGGAGGCGATACACAACATCACGTTCTCACAACAAGACATGTTGTTGAAGAACAATCGGCACGATCGTCCTCTGTATTACACAGGGTACATCGGCACCATCAAGGTGGACCGGATGCACATCGATCCCGGCTCGTCAATCAGATCATCCTGCGTAGTCTGCTTCAGACTCTGGGCATCCCGATGCATCGCCTGGCAGCAACCAATACTGTCATCAGTGGCTTCAACGCAGGGAGGAGCTACACTCTGGGCAAGATTCGCTTGAAGTGTCAGATTGGCGACTTGAAAACATAGGTCACCTGCTACGTCATAGACGTAGACGTATCCTACAACGTCCTGTTGGGACGTCTATGGATACATCAGTATATGATCGTGCCATCAACCTTGCACCAATGCTTGAAGTACGTGGACGATCACGACGTCGTCAAGACGGAATTTGCTGACGTTGATCCATTTAAAGGGGTCGAGGCCTACTACTCTGATTCGATCCTCTACAAGCAAGTCGACCTAGATGAAGGTGGCAATGATGTCGACGATGAGGCAGAGACTGGGACATCGGGCGAGCCCTTGAGCATCTCAAAGCACGCGCTCCCGACATAGCTTCTCCCCTAAAGGTGAAACTATCCAAGAAAGCACATGAGTCTCTGGTCATTCGTCTCCGTAGACCGAGTCGATCACTGAAGGAAGATCCGACACCTACTACGACTTCCGAGCCGCTAGTGGTAAAGCTGAGCAGGAGATCTCCAAAGCCGTTGCTCGCAATAGGGGTAGATCTCAGGAAGGATAAACTGGAGGAGTACGTAGCTGTTCATGCTAACGTCCATTCTCTCGACGATGTAATTCATGAAGACGAGATACCTTATTTTATCAATAAAGGGCTATCTTTGAACTACTCAGATATTGCACATCTCAATACGCTATATTCCCTTGAGCACGGTTTGGGCTTGCACCTGCATACACAGGTGACTACCACCTATTCAGTCAACTGGATTCTCGCCAGTCAGAACTCCTACTTCATAGTTCCAGCAAGGAGAGGGGAGACAAATTCATCATCTTCGGCAGAGTGGACAATCTCCAATCCTTCGATCCAGAGGAACTGGAGCCAGAACTAGATACCGGCAAGATGCCACTTCATCGGTACAGCTCTCGAGCCAAGCACCTCATCCAGAAGATGGGATACGATCTGAGAGTTGCAAGGGGCTTGAACTACGACAAAGGCCGACGGCTGCCTCTGCATCTGCAGGCTCCTGCAGGCAAGCCCGATGATTACTACCATAAGACCAAGCATGGCTTAGGGTACGTCACGCCTCCCGCAACCCCCGAAGGCTCGGATGAAGAAGATGAGTTACACTCTTACTCTTCAGAATCTTTCTCCTGGGACTCTGACAACAGTATCGAGGAGATGCTCAAACAAACATTGTCTGCCAACATGGTGTCAGCCGACCCTGAGGAAGACGACGAAGATCCACCTGGACTCTTTGAAGTAGAGCCGTAGGCCCAACGCCTAGGCGCACAATAGGAGACGCGGTTCGAACAACGAAAACCTCCCACTGAGGACGAAGTCGTATAAATCGATCTGGGCGACGAATCATCCCCTAAACCGATCTTCATCAACAAGAGTCCAATGAGGATTGAAAATCTCTGCTACAACTCGTCAGGGAATACATCGATGTCTTTGCCTGGAGTTACGAAGACATGTCAGGTCTGGACCCTCAAATTGCGGTCCACAAACTCAACATCTTGCCTGACGCTAAGCCAGTCAAGCAACAACAACAGCGGCTCCGGCCGGACATCATGAACGCCATCGAAGCTGAAGTCAACAAACTGATAGCTAGTGGCTTTGTCCGCGAAAAACTACATCCAGATTGGGTAGCCAACATCATACCCGTCGTCAAAAAGAACGGGAAGATCCAGATCTGCATTGACTTCGTGATCTAAACGCTGACTGCCCTAAGGACGAGTTTTCCTTTCCGATTACAGGCATAATGATCGATAACACTTGTGGCTTCAAGCACTTGTCCTTCATGCACGGGTTCTCAGGATACAATCAAATCAAGATGTTTTCTAACGACGAGAAGTACACATCTTTTCGAACGCCGATAGTAGTATACTGCTACACAGTCATGCCCTTCGATCCGAAGAACGCCGGTGCTACATACTAGCGAGCTATGAGCACTATCTTTCGTGAACATCTACGGAAGACGGTGGAGTGTTACGTTGATGACATCGCCGTCAAGAGTCGCTCCAAAGATGATCACCTCCTGGACTTGAAGACTGTGTTCGACCTCATGTAGGCGCACCGGCTCAAAATGAATCCCACTAAATCCTTCCTAGGAGTCTCTAGCGGCAAGTTCCTGGGTTTTGTCATAACTTCGAAGGGTATCCACGTAGACCCTGACAAGACTAAAGCAATCCTTGAAATGTGCCTACCGAAGAACATCAGAGAACTTTATGGCTTTCAAGGAAGATTGACATATATCAGGAGGTTCATATCAAACCTCTTTGGACGTTGTCAACCGTTCACTCAGTTTATGAAGAAGGGAGTCTTTTGTCTGGAACGAAGAATGCCAACGCGCATTCGACGACATTAAGGAGTATCTCATGAACCCCCCTGTGTTGGTAGCCTCCGTTGTGGGAAGACCCTTCTTACTATATGTGCGGGCAATGTATCACTCCCTCGGGGCTCTGCTAGCCCAGACAAGCGATGCAGGTCACGAACATGCCATCTACTATCTCAGCAGAATGATGGCCGACGCAGAGCACATGTACAACCCCATTGAGGAGTCTCGCTCTGGTCTTCGCTACTCAGAAGACTCGACATTACGTGACAGGATAAACTATCTATGTGATCTCGTGAGTTAATCCGCTTAGAGTCCTTATGACTAAACCCGGAGTGCACAACTATCTTCTAGCCACATGGAAAATACTGTTGTCTCCATACAACATGGTATTTGTCCCGTAAAAGGCGGTCAAAGGCCAAGCATTGGCATATTTTTTTGCTGCCCATCCTGTACCGGAAACCTCGAAGTTCTACGAGGAGATCCCAGAGGAGGTAGCGGACTCAAACATAACTACAAGCGCAGAAACCGTTTGGCGAATGTTCTTCGACGGTGCTTCAAGAACAGGGCCCAAAGGCGATATTGTCGTTAGCGTCGGGATAATACTGATTTTTCCACACGATCTGGTCATCAACCATGCTTACTCCCTTACAGAGCCATGCTCCAACAATCTGACAGAGTACAACGCCCTCGTCATCGGGCTCCAACTCGCTAAACAAGTGAGAGTTGACTACCTGGAAGCCTACGACGATTCCAAGCTGATAGTCAATTAAGTCCGTGGCGAGTACGAAGTCCGGAATGAAGACTTGATTCCCTACCACCAAGCCGCGCTCGACATAATCTCCACCTTCGAGGGGTTCTTCATAGAGCACGTCCCTCGATTGTAAAATTTTGAGGCTGATGCACTGGCCGGCCTCACAACCTTTTTAGTTGTTCCAGTCAATACTCATGAACTGATCATCGTGGTCGGTCAAGAGCTGGTCTGCGCGAAGAACAATCTCTGTCTGTGCCTAAGTTACTCAGTAGAGACAAGCACCGACTCACAAGACTGGAGACTCCCGTTCATCGACTACGCAGTCTATGGATTTCTCTCCGAGAACCCAAAGGAAGCCACTTCCATCAGAAGACGTTTCCTCCGGTTCTATTACGATACGGCTACCAAAATGCTGTATCGCCGTTCCTACGACGGTCTTCTGTTACGATGCCTATTGGAAGCAGAAGCGAAGCAGGCTCTCCGCGAGGCTCACGACGGGGTTTGCGGTGCCTATCAGCCCGGACCCAAGCTACAAGATCGTCTCCGGAGAATGGGTTACTATTGGCCGACAATGGTCGCGGATGCTGTCAACTACGCAAGGAAGTGCCAAGCGTGCCAAATCCACGCTGACTTCATCCACCAAGCCACGAAGTTTCTACATCCGACCGTTGCGTCTTGGCCGTTCGAAGTCTAGGGAATGGACATTATCGGGCCGATTAATCCATATTCGTCGAAGGAACATCGGTTCATCTTGGCTATCACCGACTACTTCTCTAAGTGGACGGAAGCCGTACCACTCGCTGAAGTCAAAATATCAAACGTGATCAGGTTCGTCAAGTCATATACCGCTTCGGCTTGCCACGGAGAATTATCCACGATAATGATCCACAGTTTGCAAGTCGCGCTTTTTACCGATTTTGCGACAAAAAATCGAATTCAGAATATAGCCTCAACGGCCTACAATCCAGCAGCAAATGGTCTGGCGGAAGCATTCAACAAGACTATCACAAAGCTACTCAAAAAGTTCGTGTCATCCAATAAGCGCTATTGGAATGAGAAGCTGGGCGAATGTCTCTGGGCTTATCGAACAACGGTTTTGATGCCGACTGGTAGTACGACATTCTCCTTGGTCTACGGGAGCGAAGCGGTCCTCCCCTCGAGGTCCAAATTTTCTCGTTCCGAGTAGCTCTCTCCAACCGGCTAACAGTCGACGACAATCACCGCCGACGGCTACAAGAGTTAGAAGCACTCGACGAGAAGCGCCTTTTAGCTCAACAATGCATTGAGCTGTACCAAGCGCGCCTCTCAGGAGCCTTCAACAAACGGGTTAAGAAGAGGACCTACGAAGTGTGTGACCTCGTCTTTGTAATGTCCCGCTCTGCGTCGGCATTATGTATCAGGTGAGTGGGCAGAACTTCGTTCTCTGATTCTTGCACGCCCTAATAATAACCTGAGTTTTTGCTTGCAATGTTTTCATAAGAGAATGTTAGAACCTGCCTAGCATGTTAATGAACGAACTCACCTAGCTTGTCTTTGAAACGAATAAGTCTGCTTAACGAAGAATCTTGAAACGTTTGTCAATGAGTGCATGAACATGTTCACTATCGTCTATGCTTCGAGAGAACCATATCGTGCCTGAATGTGTTCAAGTGATAAGTCGGATTGTCCCGCAACAACGATAACTGTTCTGATGGTTTGTCTCGTCTGCATACTAAAGTTTATTTGATAGTGTTTCCATGCATTCGCATCGGTCGGACAATGGCTATTGGTGGAGAGCTGAACTGCATGTGTCACGGCTGCTACCATGATAGTGAAAAGCAACCATGAGTCACAGCTGCCCTTAGCATCAGATAAAGAGTCATTGGCATGCTGGATCAACCGCTGCCGATCCTGAGATACTCGGGGACCGCACTACATATAGCTAAGTTCATTGTGTTGGCTTGGATAGATGGACTGCCCCTAAGATGTGCATGTGTGTCTAGCTATGCATTTGTCCCTAGAGTCTCACGAGATACGCTGTGCACAGCCTGAAACAGTACGAACGGCTTGCTTGCTTATTGCATATGAAACTCTGTTTCCAAAGATATTTTCATAAACCAAGTAATATGACTGCTATTGAACTGCATGAAATGAACATAGGTAAAATTAGAAAGATCACTAGTAATGTAATATTTTATAACATGATTACTTAGTGTTGGTTTTAGTGAATGCTTGTTTCTGTTCAGTTTTATCTCACCAGTACTTAAAAAGTGCTGACCTACCAACAGTTTACTTGCTTGCAGGTATTGGATCGTCCGAGGGAGCGATAGGCGTGCCTCAGTCCCTAAGACCCGGAATCCTGGTTTCGATTGTGCCCCGAGATGCTATCGTATAAGGGGGCATACTGTATGGAACGAATGCCTTTGCATAAGAGAACCCAAGTCCCTCGATTTGTCTCGAATACTCAGTTGGCTAAATGCATTGCATTGCAACAATGTCCCTTTCCGCTGCTTACTCGATTGATGCGATGATAGCCAACAAACTTAAACGATGAAGTCTTGTGCGGGCGTAACCCCAGGCTCGCACGGCATCACGTCCCCGGTAATTCGAACGGGCCACACATCCCTTCCTCGCACCCGCGGGACGGGCGCGGTGATGCGCGTCAGGTGCGCCGAGGCGCGGTGATTCACGTCCGGTTCAATCCTGCCCGGCGGGGGCGAGCGAGACGGTGGTCCGGCCGAGCAGCCCCTCGGTTGGTTCTCAGGGGCCGGGGCGTGACAATGGTATCAGAGCGGAATCGATTTCTTGGCCCAAAATCCGTTGCTATGACACTGAGTTATATCGATATGGTATTGCAATAGAGCGTTCCATACAATAAGTCCATAGATATTCTCAAAGTGCAAATGTTTTCTAAACTTGAATTGCTTGATTGTTTCGATTGAGTACGGCGAGGGATGGCACTATCGCTGCTCGGAATATCGAGAAGTTTATCCTTGAAGTTTCGAGGACGAAACTTTTTGTTGGTTGGTAAGTATGTAATGTCCCGCTCCGCGTCGGCATTATGTATCAGGTGAGTGGGCAGAATTTCGTTCTCTGATTCTTGCACGCCTTAATAATAACCTGAGTTTTTGCTTGCAATATTTTCATAAGAGAATGATAGAACCTGCCTTGCATGTTAATGAACGAACTCACCTAGCTTGTCTTTGAAACGAATAAGTCTGCTTAACGAAGAATCCTGAAATGCTTGTCAATGAGTGCATGAACATGTTCACTATCGTCTATGCTTCGAGAGAACCGTATCGTGCCTGAATGTGTTCAAGTGATAAGTCGGATTGCCCCGCAACAACGATAACTGTTCTGATGGTTCGTCTCGTCTGCATACTAAAGTTTATTTGATAGTGTTTCCATGCATTCGCATCGGTCAGACAATAGCTATTGGTGGAGAGCTGAACTGCATGTGTCATGGCTGCTACCATGATAGTGAAAAGCAACCATGAGTCATAGCTGCCCTTAGCATCAGATAAAGAGTCATTGACATGCTGGATCAACCGCTGCCGATCCTGAGATACTCGGGGACCGCACTACATATAGCTAAGTTCATTGTATTGGCTTGGATAGATGGACTGTCCCTAAGATGTGCATGTGCGTCTAGCTATGCATTTGTCCCTGGAGTCTCACGAGACACGCTGCGCACAGCCTGAAACAATACGAACGGCTTGCTTGCTTATTGCATATGAAACTCTGTTTCCAAAGATATTTTCATAAACCAAGTAATATGACTCTGCTATTGAACCGAATGAAATGAACATAGGTAAAACTAGAAAGATCACTAGTAATGTAATATTTTATAACATGATTACTTAGTGTTGGTTTTAGTGAATGCTTATTTCTGTTCAGTTGTTTTATCTCACCAGTACTTATAAAAGTGCTGACCTACCAACAGTTTACTTGCTTGCAGGTACTGGATCGTCCGAGGGAGCGATAGGCGTGCCTCAGTCCCTAAGACCCGGAATCCTGGTTTCGATTGTGCCCCGAGATGTTATCGTATAAGGGGGCATAATGTATGGAACGAATGCCTTTGCATAAGAGAACCCAAGTCCCTCGATTTGTCCCGAATACTCAGTTGGCTAAATGCATTGTATTACAACAATGTCCCTTTCCACTGCTTACTCGATTGATGCGATGATAGCCAACAAACTTAAACGATGAAGCCTTGTGCGGGTGCAACCCCAGGCTCGCACGGCATCACGTCCCCGGTAATTCGAACGGACCACACATCCCTTCCTCGCACCCGCGGGACGGGCGCAGTGATGCGCGTTCGGTGCGCCGAGGCGCGATGATTCGCGTCGGTTCAATCCGGCCCTGCGGGGGCGAGCGAGGCGGTGGTCCGGCCGAGCGGCCCCTCGGTTGGTTCTCAGAGGCCGGGGCGTGACAGTCTTGACAGTAAGAAAGTCGATGGTTATAACCCACAAGACGGCCAACAAGTTTCAGCCTAAATGGTAAGGCCCATTTGTCGTAGAATTTGTATTCTCCAATGACGTCTATCGACTGGCAAAACCTAATGGTGACTTGCTCATGATGCCCATCAACGGCAAGTTCCTGAAAAAGTACTATGTCTAAGGCTAGGCTTGTACTTATCACCATTAGGACAACAAAAATGTACAGGGTTCTCACTTTTTGTTGTTTATCTCCAGTGAGTGTTTATGCACGACATCACCCTTCCTTAATAAGCCATTATCGGTATTCAGGAGTCCTGGATACGCAACGGATAATGGATCCTCAAAAGCTCCCCAACGGAGCTGTCCTCAGGTCCACCTGCACACTCCCGTAGGAACTATTCAAAAGAAACCAGTCTCGTTAGACGCTAGCCATGTCCATTTTACCTCTGAGCTATCGGCCTAACGATCTTCCTAGAGGAGTAACCCTCAGGTCTATCTACATTCCCAAATAGACCACACTCAGCAAACCACCCCTCGGTGAGTTTCTCGGACATTGGTTCACGTCCATATTATTTCTGAACTACTGTCCTAACATTTTTCTCCTGCCGAGTTTGCCATGTCCATATTACCTTTGAGCAAATCTCCAGAGGAGTAACCCTCATGTCTATCTACATTCCCAAATAGACCACACTCAACAAACCACCCCTCGGTGAGTTTCTCGGACATTGGTTCACGTCCATATTACTTTTGAACTACTGTCCTAACATTTTTCTCCGGCCGAGTTTGTCATGTCCATATTACCTTTGAGCAAACCTTCTGGGTTTGGCTATCGATTAGATCACGTCCATATTACCTCTGATAGAGTTTTCGTATTGAACTTATTATTTGCAATCTCGTGCACAAGAAGTGATAAGTCTACTAAAGATCCCCCAGTGGGATGTCTTCAATGGAAGCAAACAGTTCACGTCCATATTACCTCTGAACTATGAGCTGCTTATGTTCTCTATCCAAAGAAAACAACCACGTCCATATTACCTCTGGCTCGTTTCCTTTTCCTTTCACAAAAATATCAGGATTGTACCTAACCTCTCGGTATGACTATCGATTAGCTCATGTCCATGTTACCTCTAAGCTATCATCCTGACATCCTCTCCAGTAGGGTTTGTCATGTCCTTACCTCTGAGCAAATCTCCCGACTTGACCATCGATTATCACGTCCACATTTACCTCTTATATCGATCGTCGTCTAAACTTAGCACCCGTACTTAACTCTAAGTGCGCCAGCGGTGTGAAGTCCACCAAACTTGTCATGTCCATATCACCTCTGGCAAGACCTGTTTCGAATTTATTACTTGCACTCAAGTGCGCAAGAAGTAATAGGTCTACCAAAGATTCCTCCAGTGGGATGTTTGTGAAAGACTTCGGTGTTGTGCTACGTCCATATTACGTCTGGTACAATACCTAAAGTTCACACGAATAATCCAAAATGAAAAGAAAACTTTTATTTCTTCCAAACTAGGAACCAAAAGCAAACTACATTTGAGGACTTACTAACGCCTCAATCAAGAAAAAAAAAAGGGGAAAGAAGAAACAACTACTGATGCTACTGATCAGTGCACAACTCTTTTAATCGTACTCGGAGACGGGCAACCATGGCATCAATCTTGGCTTTGACCCGGCGCTCGGCCTCCTGAGCTACAGTAGCAGGATTATCAAGGTAAGCGTGAGCCTGGTGCGTCTCCTCTAGTCTCTTTAGTCTCTTCAAGGGCAGCCGAAAACTGGGCCACGGTAAGAGATTATGCACGGATAATCTCCCGTTCTTAGCGGGCCTCACGAATATGACCCTCCAGGGTCTTGAGGTTGGTCTGGAGTTGTGCAATCTTCTTCTGGATCTAAATAATAGTATGAGAAAATCCATCTTCTCGAGCGAAGCAGCCGCCTCGTCTGCTTCCAACTCGGTACGTTCGAGTTCCAGCTTCTTGAGTTCTTGCTCAAGTCTCGTCTTGGTCTTCCCATAAGCAGCCTTCACTTGTTCCACGGAGTCTAGGAGACGTTCATACTCTGTGGCCACTGTCGCCGTAACGTCAACCTGTTGCACCTGCTGCAACTCGTTAAACGCTATTCGACTTCAGTTAACTTCTGAAGCGGCAGGTTAGCCGTCTGCTCAGAGCCAGGAAGGGTCTTCAAAATCTATATCCGGCCCAGGGCTTCGTGCTTAGACCAAACGAAAGACATCCCTCGTCCCAGTACATTTTGGACTCCTTGCCTTAACAATATGTAGAAGCCCTGAAGAATAACCTTGGAAGTGGCTGTTACCGCAACTTCCGTGGACGACGTCAAGGGAACCGAAGTCGAAGGGATTACAGGCAATTCGATAATCTGGGTAGCATGTGAAGCCTTGGGGACAACACTTGACAAGTTGGGTGGTGGAACCACAATTGCCGGACGACGAGTTGCTTTTGCGGCGGCCAAACTCTGCCCCGTCAAAAGTAATGCCTGGACGCCAGGCAAACTGGCAAGCTTGGCCTTCACACTGATAAGACCAGGAACGAATTCCTCGGGAAGACTGCTACATCCAACAACTGAGGGAGCAACAACTTCATGTCGCCGAACGTCATCCTGAGGAGGTGACGAAGCGGTCGCCGTACCAGGTAGACCCGCGGCGGTAGAGGCTTCCCTTATACTAGCCTCAACATGAGGCACCGTCGAGTGCTCTCCACCTGCGGGAGAGTGAAGAGTTAGGGTCAGCCTCCCCGCTAGCTCCTTCTCCTTCCCTCAAGCCTTCCTCGACAACCAACACATCGGGAAGATCGGCATCAGAAGGTCCCGTGTTTGTCGAAGGTCCCTCAAGTGGTTCTCCTACCGCAGAGGAAGATGGGACTGACCCAGGTCTTACCCTGATGAGCTCTGGTTCAGCCTCCTCCTCCATGCTCTCTTTCGCCTCCACGTTAAAAATGTTTATCGGCGAGGAAGGGCCTGTCGAATCAAAACAATCAGTGAGTAACTTCACCCAAACGACGAAAAATTGAAGCCGAAAAACCTTCTCTCTCGAGAAATGACGAAACATTATACCTGAGTGAGGTATCGGAGTTGGCGGTTCCGTCGGAGCAGACAAGGTCGCCCCCGTAGCGTCCCTTTCCTCGTCGAACCTTCCTACCGTCTCAATGACAGGTTCGCCAATATATAGTTCGCAGGAATATGAGGTCTCCTTCTCCCGGTAAGAAATTCCTGCCGTAGCGGCCTGTGGAGGAAGTGTCTTCACCCCAGCTCCTGGTCTCTGCATAAATTCAGATAAACCAGGACGAAGAGGGTCATAAAAAGGGGACATGGCACTAAAGCTAAGAAGACGTAGGGATACCGCATCAGCATCAAGAATGAGATCCGGTTGGCGAATCACCAATGTTAGGGGCCCTACCTCCTTTTCCTCATCTCCCTCGGCATGCGTGGGGTCCTCGGTAGCAACCCTCTTCCGATAACTCGACCTTGAGGTCGCAGATGGTTCTTATCTTTTCTTCTTGGAGAGAGGGCTCTGCCCCGGAGAGGCCCTGCGCTTCATTGAACAGTCCACCGGAGGCGATAGGTCGTCAGAAGTATTCTCTTCTCCCGTCAGTAGGCAATGATGCAACCTTCCCCTTGCCTTTCCCCCAACCTTTATTGGACCCACCACTCCGGGGCTTCAGCTTAGTGTCCACGATGAAGCTAGTATCCCGATCAAAGCCGGATGGTGGTGCATTCACGACTACATGAAAGTTAGCCGCTGCATGAATAATATGGACCGAAACCTTAGCATCCGGCAGCGTGAATCGGACATGGGTATTTGTGGCAGAATAATAATCCCAGGCTCGAGCCTAATCAAGAAGGCTACCCTCAAAACCAAGATAGGGGCTGGGATTGCTCAACATGAGTTGGCTGTACCCGAACTGGCGAGCAAACCTACTCGGTAAATAAGGCTCCAAGAAGACAGTTCCGATTCCGGTACACTAAGTGCGAAGGTCGGATGGAGAGTAACCAGCTGAAGAGCCTCGGAGATAAGACCTGACGGTAAGCACCACCATCGCAATGAACTCTATCCACCTCATCCTCGGTAAATTTCGGGACCGAGACAAAAAAGAATAATTCGCCATATGGGCGATTGCGTGCTGACACGCGAAAACCGTGTTAAGGCATCTCATCATATCGACGAATGAAGGCGTCAGCTTCCGTCGTCATCCCTTCGAGGCCAGGACTCAATAGAAATGGGTAGTGCATTAGCAACCACCCCATTAAATAATGATAAGGCATCTCGATCGTGTTGAAATCTCTGGGACCGTCTCGATCCAGTACCTTGCTGGTAAAAACACGAAGTCCGCGATGGATGCTGCAGACCATTGCTGGGAGTAAGGCGAGGCGGTGACCAAAAGCCAACTTTACAGCAGGGAGGATGAGGTTGCGGCTAGCCCTCTCAATCGACCCAGAATCTCTCGGGACTACGCAATTTCGTAGCTACACCATCAAGAATCCAGCCAGCACAACTTTGTCTGACAATGGCGGGGTATCTTGATAAAAATAGCTGAAGGTATCGCCAGAGCTACCAAACCCCTCACCAGTTGCAGTCGTCCTCTTAATGCTTCGTGCCAGATCACGGATGACTGTGTAAGACTGGGGTGTCCGAACGGTGACCTGGTCCGAAACTGCAATCTCAAAAAGATGATGGATCCAGGCAATGGTATGGGGTAACGTCCCCTCCGTGCTTTTATCCCTCTTCTTCGAGGTCTGCTGACAGGTGTTATGGTGACACAATAATTCCCGGTACACTGCAAAGAACCCAGGGTATTGTTCCTCCAACTCATCGAACTCCTCGTTATCAGGAGTATACTATTCATACGGGTCCTCACCCCAGGGCAGCCGTGAAACATCGTACATCTCGTGAAGGGCGAGTCCCATCTCCCCGCCAGAGGTAAAGAAGGTCCTAGTACGACAGTTGTACATTTTCGGTCAATGCCACAAACATCATCGGATTCTTCTCCAAGTCATAACATGAACCCCTTATGACATAATAGAGACCGACCTCCTTTAAAAACTACTCGTACTTCTCCGGTACCTACATGGTTAAAACGATCTAAGAATATGAATAATGCACCCAATTGAGAAGACGTATTTTTTCCGTTGGATATGACCCCTTGTCCGCAAGTTGGTTCAAGAAAGTATCAGTGCCGTAGAAATGAACATTGGGCCCCATTTCACTAGCGAAGACGTCGGATTCCAACCCGCGAAGGGAGTAAGAAAACGACTCATTGAAAGTCGCTACTTCCCTCTTCAGCTTGGAGTTGTGGCGAATACAGCCGATCAGGATTCCCTTTTGGTCGGGAGTTAGGTTGTCCAGCATCCTCCTCGAAAGAGACATCATGTTGAAAGCCGACAAGGGCAAATGACACTCCATCGTAGGTATGTGTATCTTCATCCCGCCAGAGGAGAAGTCCCAGTTCTCTTTTATCTTCACCACCTTGGGGTCCGAGATAGTAAGAGCATCCCGAACATGAAGATGGGCTTCAAATGGGAAATATTCTTGTTATCCGCAATCGGCCCGGAGTTCAGTTGGTTGAGCAAGCAAAATGAAGGCTGGTCTGCTATAAACTTCAGCCTCGCCTCAGATTGACCCTTGTTTATCTTGGCCTGGACATGTTCCACGATATAGTCAAATCTTACGCCTAATGCAGCCTGAGTACGCCTAATAAGTACCTCCCCTGATGGTGCCGCAGGTAAAGTCACTGCAAAGATCAGAAGACAATTAGAAAATCAAGATAACATATGCACCGAGAGGCAACTCGGACATATAAAGGTTTACGTGCGGCCAAGGCATGTCAGACGCATATGATGCCTTATATGCGGCCAAGACATGTCAAGCGCAAGACAGGACATCCATGCGGACGAGTGAGACACATGCGACCAAGTTATGTCAGGACCTCCATGCGGTCGAGTGAGACACATGTGAGGTCATCCATGCGGCCAGGTCAAGACCGGAGCATGCGATCAAAGTGAGACCCGCGCATAAAACATGCGGCTGGGTCCTATGGAAAGTCCGCACATGTTTTAATCTATGCGGCGGACTGTGTGCAAAGTGTCCTCGTGTCTAGGCCCCTTCTCTTCCTTACCTTGGATGGGCACCTGAACATCTGGGTGGAAAGTCGGGACCGCATCCTTGGCCTTAGACGAGGACGCATGGCGCTTCCCCTTGTTGTCGGCTTTCTTGGCCTTTGACGAAGATGACGAAGCTTTGGGGGCCATGGCGATCAGGCAGAGAGTCAGAGACAGAGGAAAGGTCAAAGACTAAAGAGAAAACTCGAGCAGAGAGAAAAAGTTCTCTCATCGGCAAAAATCCTTATTTATAGGGCAAAGGAGATAGTGGCGACTCCTTGATTCTTGCACTGCACTGTCAGCACTAATGGTGACGACAACGCTTGGGTTTTTCACTCAACCTTATCATTTAATAAAATCGTCACTTTGGGATCCTTACTGAGGGATGGTGCAGAATCCCAAAGAAATCTCCTCGAGGATCGAGCCGAATCCTGCATTAAATGGAGATTTGACAGCTTGGCAAAGACTTGTTTATACAATCCGCCCTCCATGCGGCCCAAAGTCATTTCCTCCATGCTTCTTATTCAAAGTATCCCAAACTTATTAGTTGGAAAACTTTGAAGGGGTCTTGTAGAAGCATGAAAAATCTAGATCTATGCGCTCAACAAACATGCGCCCCACAGTCGACTCAGAAGAAATTAGACCACAGGATGACCATGCAGCCAAGAAAAGCAGCATCCATGCGCCTCCAAATATTAGCCGCATAAAGACCTGATACCAAGATTATGTCTAAATACAGAATCCTGACTAAAAGGATTTTCTGAACGCCTCGAAAGATGTGAGCACACTAAGTGACAAGAAGCTCTCGTCAGACTAATAATGACTTCTGACAAGCGTGCAACGCCACGTGTACGGGACCTCATGCGTCCCAGACTCCATGCGTTCCATGCGTCTCTGGTCCCATGCGTTCCAGATTCCACGAGCCCCATGTGCCTCTGGCCCCATGCGTTCCAGACGTCATGCGTCACATGCGTCTCAGACTCCAAACATCCAACGTGGCAAGGTTCCTTGAGACAAAATCTTTCTGTTGCGATTATCTCAAACTAAATGCAAGCCACTTGTGAAGCTGACTAAGTCACGCAAACGGAAGACGAGAACCGCCAGAATCTCTAACAAAATGTAACTTACAACAAAAAGTCCACGTGGCAGCATGTCCTGGACTCAACCCATACTATGCGCCCACAGTTGCAGCCGTATTCTGTTGAAGGAGTCCCTTGCGGCCACCAAACAGAAGGACATGTGGCACCTATAGCCCAACAACAGGATGGCTATAAATATAGGCAACTTGGACGTCCCAAAGGTCGGTTTTTTCTTCTTCAGAGAGACCATACCCCTCCAGACGAGCTACGTACGTGCATACAAACTCAGGAGAGAGAAGAGAGCATCCCTCATTCACTCGTCGGACCGTCAACGGAGTAAAAGAGACGCTGCAGTACTCGATCTCCATCGTCACACTATCCAGATAAAAAACATTGTACTTAGATTTTCTGTTTAAGATTTTTTTTTGTACTCTTTTTGTTGGTTATTAAACGAAGGTTTTCCAAACCTACATTAATTGCGAACATTACCACTATAGGACATAGTTGTTAAAGGCGCGCTAAAGCGCGCGACATGGCACAAGGCGCAACGCACCCTTTGCGCCTTTCATGAGCATGGCGCAGCGAGGTTCAAAAGGCACGCCAAAGGAGAGCGCCTTAGCAAGGCGCAAAAAGCACGCCTATGAATTCGGATCGGGTGCCTAGTTTCTACATGCTAACAACTCGATTCGAACCAAACTCTTATTCACTGTTCTAAAAGGCGGCTGCCTAGGCCGCGCCTAGGCGCTAGGCGGCTAGTGTCTTCTCAATGTCCGCATAGGCGTCCGCCTAGTCCCCTGACGCCTGACTATGCATGTTATGGGGTTTTTTGGACTTTTTATGCAATTTTTATTAGGTTTTTTGAATTTGTTTTTATATCTTTTGAACCGCCTACGTCTAGGCGACCGCCTAGGTGGGTTAGGCGCTAGGCGGCGGATACTCGCCCGACTAACGCCTAGCGCTTTTCACAACCTTGCTCTTATTTAATAAAGTCCAGTAACATAGAGAAGAGAGAGATTCTTTGTCTATTTCTCTCCCCTCTTCGCCTACAGTTCCCTCTCTCCCCTCTCCTTTTCCAGGTAATTTTTGTTTTTTTTTAATTTGTTGTCTCCAATTCCCTCTCTTTTGTTTTTTTTTTTCCCTGGTTAGTTTTATGCATACTCATATTTTATGATAGGACTAGCCATTTCCTTTATGGCTAACCATTGGACAATATCGTCATCTACTTTATGTTTTCGTATATTGATATTAACCTTTCTCTCTTACCATGTACCTTCTTCTGATAAATCATAATATCAGTATATCAGGTTTCTTATTCTTTGACCTAACTTGTTTTTCTGTCTTTGTAAGAATTATGTGAGTCTATGCATCATTTCCATGTTCTTGTTGTCTTGCAGAAAGCTCTCACGATTTTGTGATTATGTCAATCATTTTAGATATAGTACATCTCTTAGAAGCCAGAAACTCCTAGGAGGTCGACGAATCTCAGTAAGAACCTCGATTCAGTGGTTCTTACTTGGAAGCTCGTTGAGAGCTCATTTCTCCGATGACGGAAGCTCGTTTCTCATGCGACAATAGCTTGTTCTCCCAACGACGTGAGTGATTTTCATATTATGACCATAATTTTAAAAGAGAACATAAATTTTAGGAAGAAAGTTAGAAAAAATTTAGTACTCGTTTATCAAAGTACCAAAAAACTAAAGATTATTTACCTTGCCATAATAAAAAATCAACATGCGAACGATCTCTCTGTAACATGTACTTTATAAATTCTAATAAATATTAAAATATTTATAAGTTTTGATAACAATAATTAATAAACATAAAAAATTTATTACCACGCGCTCCTTTTACGCTCCCGATTTTAGACTCTTCTAAGTATTCGCGTTTTCCGTCTCTGTTTCCGTCCCCGCTCCTACTTCTGGCTTATAAGGTACATCTAAACATGCATACATTTTTTGTGTCAGTATGTTAGACTTGGCATTATTCATGTGTAGTCAGTTGTGCCCCATAGTACATGATTCCCCACAATAGTGATTTATTGGACATATCATCTTGTATCTTGTGCAGAAGAATTTGATTTCGATTGTTTCACATATTCTTGATTATGTTGTCAGACTAGTAGCACAACTAGTTACAAAACATAGATATAACTGTCCAATGATTTTTTTTTTTACAAAGAGTGCATCTTAATTCAAAAAGGCGCGCACCATGCTCTGCGCCTTGCGCCGAGGCACTATGAAGCCTTTGCGCCTTTGTACTCCTTGCGCTGTTAACAACTATGCTATGGGATACCTGCCGCATATAAGGGCATATCCATGAACCAACCGAAATGTGACAACAGTAGCTTACATAATTAGAAGCCATTTTGAATCCCAGAAATATAATGCCTCCCACAAGCTACATCAAGGAATTGCAAAATTTCAACTCTGCGAAGTAGTTGAAGATATTGCTAGAATACATAAATCTAAATTGCAGCTAACTGCTAGGATTGAAGTTTCAGCCCAACCCAGCAAGACATGTACATCAACCAGGGTCCCAAAACTCAGAAAAGAATCAGGACAGATAACTTAAATAGCACATAAAACTCCTTTAAAACCAGCAATCATCACAGAAATTTCCCACATAAGAAACTAGCAACAATCACATAAAATTCAGTCCAAATTCTGAATAAAGTGGCCTACCCAGAAAGCAAAAAAAGATGTTGTGACCTTCATATTATAACCAATTTTGCTTTAGTTCTTCATTGAGACATTTGGAAATAAAGATAGATGAAAGGTGAGGCAACATGCCAACAGAACTGCAGTTGAACTATAAGGATAGCATTACTCTAGAAGAATGTAAATGGTGCCAACAGCAAACTAAATAAGAAAATAAATTGATTACTATCTAATTTTTATTTATCCAGGAACCTGAATTAAATGTAATGGAAAATTTTAATAAAATTTACTCACAAATCATCCATTATGCACAAGCTATTGACTGCCTATGGGGCTACCAGCTACCGAATCTATAAAAAGTTCAGATTAAAACAAAGACATTGATATATGAGATGTTTGTGATTCTGAAACTCTAGAGGCTTTCTAAGACAAGCTGAAATAAATTTGGAAAGTCTTTAGTTCCTGGATCTAGAACAGTTTACAGATATCCTAAGAATAGAATGACCTTGTTAAAAGACAACGAAAACAATGATGTCTATTTTATCTCCTAAACATTAATAAAGATATCAAGTATGGCAGCTCTCGTAATTCCATTTTCATTAAAGCATAAATGACTTCCCTAACCCTACATTTGACAATGTTGTCTACTTCTACTTCCTATAACATGTTAAACCACTCATGTAAATATTTGAGTTGTTTGAACAAAATTTAAAAACCTGTAGTTATATGAAATAATGAAACCAAGAAAAAGCACATTCTCATCAATAATTGTACAAGAAGGAGCCAATAGATCACAGCCATTAACTTTCCAGGAGCAAAAATTCGTCCCAAGACACATAATTAATTTATATCAGAGCCATTCTCATCAATAATGAGAGTTTTTAAGCATTAATTTAGTAGCTCTCCATTGAGACACAGAATTTCTTAACAATATTAATGGGGAAAAATTAATTTAAAGTAAAACGTCATTTTCAGCATGTTAGGAAACAATAATATAATCAGGATCATCTGAATTCCGAACAAACATCTAGAGAAAATACAGCTTCCCAATTTCTAAACAGTGCATAGCTAATGCCACGGGAATGCAATTTTCCACATTGATTATTGTTGATAAAAGGTTTGCCATTATTCTCCAGTTTTCTCTATTTTATGCTGCTTTAGAATAGAAAGCATACTTATTGCCTTGCAGCAGTTCTTCTGTAAAAGTTTGGCTATCAGCCCATCTGTTCTCTCAAAATGTATGTGGTAATTGAGAAAATAAGCAACTGAAACATTATCTTTTAGTGCTGCCAATTTTCTGTGCCTCCTACTACTATAAGATAATCAGTTGTCGAAGTAGGAGCTTATGGGCTTGGAAAGACGAAGCAGGCAGTCTTCATAGTGTCTGGATGAACTCCCCTTTGATTCACTTCATTAATATCTGAAAACTGGAGGTACCACCAATAGAGACCTTTATGACTTGATATAAGCAATGTGGATCAGATGAATTTTTACGACTTGGAGGTGGATGCAATAGGTAATTTTTGTGTATGAATCCAAAGATGTATATATAGGTGGGATTAGCTGCACATGTATCATGTATGATGTCATCCTCTACCATAAATATTCAAGATAGTCTATAGTACTTGAAACTGTTTGAAGTTCAGTTGCAAGGTTTCATGTAAGTCAAAAACAAATGCAGATTTAGGTGATTTTCTCGACAAGGTCTAAATGGAATATTGCTAAAACATATGTAAACTTGAGTTTGTCTTTCAATCAAAATTTTCAGGCCTTGATTGGAAGCATCTCCCTGCGGAGGTTGAAGGTTATGCAGAATGACAGCAAGAGCTTAATTGGGCTGCCACTTAAAGTTGTTGAAACATGCTTTGTGGAACTCTCTAGTGAAGAACGTGAATATTATGATCAGATGGAATCGGAAGCAAAGAACACAGTGAGGGAATATATTGATTCTGGGAGAGTGATGCGCAACTACAGTACCATACTTTACTTTATATTGCGACTTCGTCAGATATGTAATGACGTGGCTTTGTGTCCTTCAGACATCAAATCACTGCTTTCATCTATTACTCTTGAAGGTGATAATAAGTTACCTTTTTTTTCTTTACATGAATTTTATCTATTTTTTGTCATGCATTTAATGGAACCTTGTTCTGCTCCTTGGTTGATGAATTCCTGTTTGTGACACTGTGCTCATTAGTTTTTTCAACTGATATTGATAATCGTTGATAGTACTTAGATGTTAGTTAAGGTTTTTGTGAAAAAGATGGTAGTTAACTTATGGGTAGTTTTGTGACTCAGTTAAAAAGGCACTAAATTATCTAGTCAATCCCCATTGCTGGGCAACCCAATGTTGACCTTTGGCAGTGGAAGGGATGGTTCTAGGTCAACTAGAACTTAGTCTAAAAAAATACTAGTCAATCTTTTGACTCTCAATACATTTTCGAACCTCAACATCGATATTATCACGTCCCATGAATTTTCTAATTTTTTTTAATTTATTTCATATATTTATTTCTCTATAAGGATCTCTTAGTTTATGTTCATTGCACAGACTGTAAATATAACACCACATATTTTTGATATACTTTTACTAGTATTTTTTGGTCTCACTCTCAATACATTTAGTATTGCCTTGGTTATTTGTTTCTCTATAAGGATCTCTTAGGTTATGTTCATTGCACAGACTGTAAACCACATTTTTTTGATATACTTTTAATTGTATTTTTTGGTGTCGCTCTCAATACATTGAGTATTACCTAAGTTTATATATCTTTGCTTAGTCTTAGTAAGCTTTTGAATATCTCTCTCTCTCTCTCTCTCTCTCTCTCTCTCTCTCTCTCTTTAACATCGTATGTAAATCATCATGAACCTTGATTTAGCTTCATTAACTGCGACTTTCTCCTTTCACTACCTACTTTCTTTAGATGTTCACATGTTGCCTTTGATGCTCCTAGAATCTATTTTGCTACTACCTTGATACAGTTGAAAATATTATACCATGTTACTTTAGTTTTTTAATGCACTATCTCCCTTATCTTTAAATAGAATTGATGTCTCTTATTTCAATTAATGTAGTATAGTTTCAGTCTCTTATTTATAGTAGTTTTTTCTCTTTCGCTTAACAATACTAGTAAATTCACGTGCGTTGCATAAGATAAATTTTCTTCTTCTTATGATATTAATGTAAAATTGTTTAAATATTTAAATATATTTAAATTAAGATTTATATATGTTTATATTTTAATTAGAATTTGTTATATATTTGATTATATTTTAATTATAATTTGTTATGAATATATTTTTACTTTTTATAAAGAGTTTTGAAAACGGTTAACGTCTAAGCGTATATACTCACGTAATTAAAAAATAAAAAATAAATAGATTTACTAATTGTTTAACTATGTAATAATATCTTATTTTAAACAAACATATTTCTAACTCATGTGGTTAAAGTGTAAGGTATTTTTCTTGGTTGGCTGGGTTCAAATCTTTGTAGTGTTATTTATAATATATTTTTTTAATAATTTTATGTAATATTAATTTTTTAAAATAATTAATTGATGATATATATACGGCTTAGACGGCTCAAATTTGAGCCGTTTCCAAGCCCCCTTAGATTAGTAGAGATATCTAACACCATCAACCTATGTTGTGTTGTCACACAATTTTAGTATTAGTTGTATAACTTTGCAGTTTTTCATGCTACCTTGTTTGCCTTCACAATAAGGCCTCGTTTGGTTTGCAAAATTATGACATTGGGAAAGAAAAGTCTTTTCCTTCCTATGTTTGGATGCCAAAGAAAAAGGTGTGAAAAGAAAAATGATTCCCAAAGAAAAATTGGGAAAAAATGGTTTCCACCCACCCACCCCCCCACCCTCCCCCACCTATGGATTTACTTTTCCATCCTAGGGATTCACTTCCCCTCCCAATTTTCTTAGCCTTTCCACACCGGAAAAGAAAATGGATCGGAATTACAATTTTCCAAAGGAAAGAAAAGGAATTCCTTTCCTTTCCGCAAACCAAACGAGGCCCAAGTGTAAAATTTGCTGGGCTATTATTAATTTCACTCTTAAAAAAGTCTTAAAATTTTCTATTCCTAAAACAAATATTTGTACAAGGTATGGAAATTAGGTCTATTACTGTGTCGGGTCTGGGTGATACTACACCCGGAGCCGTTATAGGTCTGGGTGCAGAGTTTTGGACCCAGACCTTACCCTGCACAGTAATATTGCTTATTACTGTGTGGGGTCTGGGTGCAGAGTTTGGAACCAGACCTTACCCTGCACTTAGTTATGTCGTGTCCGGACCGGTTTTAAATTTGTTCACCCATCCGGTCCTTTGATCTGCGTATTGTAATCAACTACCCTTTGCTTCCGATACATCTTCGGAGTGGATAATAAGTCGAAGCACCACATAACATACCAAACATCTTATATGTTTTCAGTTCTAATACATTTTGGCATCAAACTTAATAACAAAGAGACAATTGTTGCCAAATGTATATACTAAGATATCAATACACAAAACAAAAGATTATCAATACTAAAAATGAAACTTTATAGCAAATAAGCAATTTTACCCAAATGTATCTTATTAGATAATTAATATATAAAACAAAACAATAGAACCAGTTAAAATGGAATATTGCAAATAACTTTGCCATCAATATAACTAGCAAACACCAAAGTAGACATCCAAACTTAAATTTCTAGTAGAAAAACGAAGCATAAGACTTCATAAGAGGCCACTACTAGTGGTAGGTATTTGTCAATAAACATGTCACGTTTCAATACCGGAATACACCGGAATATGAAGAACGAGGGTTTGACCAAACCAACTACGAACTACTGTATACACCATTTTCTTGTAATACGGTCACGACTATATCTAGACAAGAGGTATATACTACTCTAGTCTCCCTAGGGTCTCACAGAACATGCTATATCTTAATCGGTCATACAAGAAATAATATTATAGAACATGTATAAAACAATATTGTGTCTCCGTCGCTCTATCAAAATGATAATGAAGCTAGCAATACAAAATGAAATGCTAGACGGATATTAAGTTATACATGATTGCATCATCAAACTCCTGTCTAATATATACAATCATGTTGTCTAAACAGACTTGGAACATTCTTCTAGAATACATAGGCTAAACAAGTATCCGACATCTAAACATCTCAAAAGAATCAAAATGATAACATTAGTGATGGAAAAAAAACCTACTCAAGATCTCCTGTAGCCATCCTCCTGTCTTGTGGAAGTGCTGGTAGATCATCAGGCTCTGCTACTAGATTTGGCCAACAAAATCAGGGAGGTCAACCCCTAATAACAAACACAAGAAAACACGAGTGAATTATACATGGAATTTCAATCAATGAAACATTGCATAGGGACCTGTGTCGTAGTCTAAGATTTGTAATCCATCGCCGAGGCAATAATCTACTCCTACACCAAATAAGGACAATGGATGAACTACTATGTCGTGACAACGTACATACTCAAGTCTACTGGCATCCACTATAGTATAAACATCAAGTTGCTTAAAAGTACGGCAAATCAATTTCTACGGCTTACTATATTAGTATCTGGGTTATCCCAATTAAGATATAATATAATGATTTGTCAATCGTGCACTGCCTAAGCAAGGCGGGCCAGACCTTATATGATGAAGTTTATCATATATCTATATACGGGGTTTCAGATACTATCGATACCAAACCCATACCATAACTATCTAGTGTTCACTAGTGTATACTGAAATTCAATCATCAATGCGTATCAGGCTAAAGAAATCCGGTCCGAAGAAATCCCCAAAATCAAGGTTTCAACCAAAATTAGGAAATCAGGATACGAGGTTGATATTGGCTATAACTGAACTATCACTATGGTAGCACCAATAGAGATACCGTCAGTAAAAGTTAAATGCCTCTGCAATGAAACGACACAGGTTTCAGAGCTATTTCTAAAATAGGTAGAGCCAGCGATACCGTAAGTACACTGTTCTGCCCCTCAGAATGGGTCTTACTTGCTGGAACTCAAAAACCAGTACCATAGTATAAGGTTAGTATACTGTTGATATATTGTCTGTACTAAATCAATACAGACAACCACTCGGGTCAGGGGTTTTGGTGTCCAATTTTTACCAAATATTCACCAAATGATTTCTATCAACTAAGGATAGCTAGCTAGGGGTTTCTACATCATTTAGGGCCTAAGTTTGAGATCTTAATCTCAGTATCAACTCAATTCTATGGATTTATCCCTAAAGTCCTAGGATTTATTCCAAATCATATCCTAACTCAAAACCACAACCAAAATCCGATGTCAACATATAAAATCAATCATAAATCATGAGAAGAACAATGAAGGAAGAGATAAAACTAAGCAACAACAATTTTTTCTATAATTAAATGCATAAAACTTAATTATTCACAAGTGCAAGATGTATGAGTTATTTTATTTTGTTATTTATCATATGAGGGTATAATAGTAATTGTGGGTGTATTGCATATCAATATAAATAGACATGAGATGCAACCTAGGGTTTAAGGCTCCTGCAATCTCCTTTCTCATATTCTCTCTTCCCTTACTTCCCCTTCTCCTCTCTATCTCTAAACTTAACTCTTGTAAATAGACATGAGATGCAACCTAGAGTTTAAGGCTCCTGCAATCTCCTTTCTCATATTCTCTCTTCCCTTACTTCCCCTTCTCCTCTCTATCTCTAAACTTAACTCTTGTAAATAGACATGAGATGCAACCTAGGGTTTAAGGCTCCTGCAATCTCCTTTCTCATATTCTCTCTTCCCTTACTTCCCCTTCTCCTCTCTATCTCTAAACTTAACTCTTGTAAATAGACATGAGATAACTTGGCATCAGAGCATATATTTGTGAGTATTGTACATCCCATCCCGACAGGGCCGATCGAACTGTTTCTCATTTTTTCGGCTGTTTTTCGTCTACTTTTCATGATTCACCGTTCGTCGTTCGTTGTTCGTGGTCGTTCGTGGTTCGTTTATGAGATCTAGGGTTTCTACAGATCTCCGTTGGTTATTCGTCGTCGGTTGAGGTTCGTTGTGAGATCTAGGGTTTCAAAGATCTCGTCTTTCTGTTGCATCTGCAAGTATGGTGGGGACCGAATCTTCTAGCGAGGTTAATAGTGGTGGTGGTAGCGGAGGTGGTTCTCCTTTTACTGTTATTCATAATGATGAATTGGGAAAGTCGATTACAGCGGTGAAACTCAATGGTGCGAACTATCTTGCCTGGTCCAAGTCTATCAAAGTGGTGTTAAGGGCGAAGAAAGTTGAAGTTTTTGACCGAAGAACCCCTGCCTGAAACGTCCGCTGAGTATGAAGATTGGATGAGTGCAGATGCATACGTTATGTCGTGGTTGTGGCATAGTATGGAACCACATCGCTGCTAATGTTCAGTGGTGTGAATCAAGCAAACAGATTTGGGCATCTTTGGAAGAATCTTGTTCGCAGAAGCGAAACGTTGCCCGTATCTATGAGTTGTACGAGTTATTGTTCAATACAAAGCAAAATGGGAAACCTGTGAATGAATATCTGGCTTCAAAGAAGGCTTTGTGGGAGGAACTGCTTCAATATCATCCTGTTACTACTGATTTGAAGGAAGCTCGGAGACAGAAGGAAGAGTTTCATGTTTCACTCATCCTAGCCGGCTTGGATCCTGCGCTCGAACCTTATAAAGCTCAAATCCTTGCTGGAGAGCAGTTACCTACGGTGGCAGATACTTTCTCCCGTCTCAATCGTTCCTTTCTGGGACAGAGTTCTGTGGTGCTGAGTACTGACTCTTCTGCCCTAGTTTCTAATGCTGTTGGTCGTGGTGGTGGACGTGGTATTGGACGTGGCGGTAGAGATGGTGGTCGTAGTTTTGGTCGAGGAGGAGGCCGTGGTGGTAGAGACAATGGTGGTGGTGGTGGTCGCGGTGGTGGTGGTGGCCGCGGTGGTGGTGGTGGTGGCCGTGGTCAACCACGAAAGTGTAACTATTGTGGAATGCTCGGTCATATAGAAGACTATTGTTGGGACAAATGGGACAAACCAGAATATGCACATCAAGTGCATGATGAAAATATGCAGTCCCAGGACACCACTTCTGCTCCCAGAGATGATACTTCGGGTTTCAATCAGACTTCAACGTCCGATACCTCATCTCCATTTCAACAGATCCTCCAGAAGTTGAACGCGCTTGCTAGTACCACCTCCCAACCTATTGCAACCATGGCACATATAGGTAATCCTGCTTTTGTGGCAACCCAGTCACCATCCACCTCTTGGGTCATCGACTCAGGAGCAAGCTCTCACATGTCTGGTATAACATCTATCTTTCATAATCGTAGTTCCATGAAACATAATATTATCTTGGCTGATGGGTCTACTCGTCCTGTGCTTGGGAAAGGTGTCATTCACCCTACTCAATTACTATCATTATTTGATTCATTATATGTGCCTAATTTTCCATTTAATTTGTTATCTGTGAGCCAGTTAACCAAATCTCTTCAATGTTCTGTGACATTTTCTCCCAATTCGTGTATTTTTCAGGACCTCAGGACGAAGAAGACGATTGGTTCGGGGCATGAAAAAGATGGACTGTACTACTTGGATCTACCTGGAAAGGCCTTCACTTCTGTTTCTACTTCTCCGTTGCAGTGGCATTATCGTTTGGGACATCCGTCTTTGGCTAAGTTGTGTCAAGTTGTTCCTAATTTGAGTCATGTTTCTAGTCTTGAATGTGAGGCTTGTCAGTTAGGCAAGCATCACCGTAGTTCCTTTCCTCGTCGTAGTGAGAGTCGTCAATTAGAGTCTTTTGATCTTGTTCATTCTGATATTTGGGGTCCGTCTAGAGTCAAAAGTTCGAAAGGATTTCAGTATTTTGTTATTTTTATTGATGATTATTCCAGAATGACTTGGTATTATTTAATGAAAGAAAGATCTGAGTTTCCAAATGTATTATCTGTCTTTTATAATGAAGTATATGTTCAGTTTAATAAACGTATCAAAATTCTGCGTTCTGATAATGCTTTGGAGTATACTCAATCTTCAGTGAACAGTTTCTGTGTTGATCGTGGTATGATTCATCAAACCAGTTGTGTCCACACCTCTCAACAAAATGGTATAGCCGAACGCAAACATCGACACATTTTAGATGTGGCTCGAACTCTCATGTTCAATATGCATGTCCCCAAACAGTATTGGGTAGATGCCGTTCTTACTGCATGTTATCTTATTAATCGCATGCCATCATCTGTATTAAATAACAAAGTTCCATTTACTATATTACACACAGATGTCGCACCCTTTTCCTTATCTCCTCGAGTGTTTGGCTGTGTCGCTTTTATTCATAACTTGGAACCTAATCGAGATAAGTTGGCTCCTAGATCTCTGAAGTGTCTTTCTTGGTTATCCCCGTACTCAAAAAGGTTATCGTTGTTACAGTCCACAGTCACGCAAATATTATGTCAGTGCGGATGTTACATTCTTTGAGTCTACCCCTTTCTTTCCTCCAGGAGACCGTTGTATTTCTTTTACAACAGATTTGATATCTTCCATACCACTTCCGGTCATTCCTGAATCAATTTCTGTCTCCATTCCCCATTTACAGGTTTATCAGAGATCCAAGGACAGGCCAGTGGTTCTGCAAAATTCAGCCTTCAACCAATCATCTTCCGTGCCTGAGGTTTCTGCTCCCATCATCACAGATCCAGATGATCTTCCTATTGCTCTCAGAAAAAGACAACGCCTTTGTACCACAAAGAATAAGCATCCCATTTCTAACTATGTTTCATTACACCGTGCTTCATCTTTTCATGCATTTGCTGTTTCATTGTCTTCTACTTTTATTCCCAAAACTTACAAGCAGGCTATGTCATCTTCTGGTTGGAAAAGTGTAATGGATGAGGAGATGTATGCTTTACATCAAAATCAGACTTGGGAGCTTACATCACTTCCTGTTGGAAAATAAACAGTGGGTTGTAGATGGGTGTACACTGTTAAGTATCATCTTGATGGTTCTGTTGAGCGCCTCAAGGCACGGTTGGTTGCCAAAGGGTATACTCAGACATATGGCGTGGATTATATGGAGACTTTCTCTCCAGTGGCTCGGCTGAATTCAGTTCGGATTCTTATTTCTGTGGCGGTTAATCACCGATGGCCTATATATCAGCTGGACATAAAGAATGCTTTCTTGCATGGTGACTTACAGGAGGAGGTTTATATGGATCAACCACCGGGATATGTTGTAGCAGGAAATAAAAGACTCGTATGTCGATTGAAGAAAGCATTATATGGACTGAAACAGTCACCTCGTGCTTGGTTTGACAAGTTCAGTTCAGTTCTCATTCAGTATGGCTTTCGGTGTACCACATCAGATCATTCAGTGTTTTGCCATTCTTCCTCAGCAGGTATTATCGTGTTGATTGTTTATGTTGATGATATCATTATATCTGAGAGTGATCATGCTGGAATTGCGGACTTGAAGGCCTACCTTAGTCGTCAGTTTCATACTAAGGATTTGGGTCTTCTTCGATATTTTCTTGGAATCGAGGTTGCTCGATCTAAGAAGGGGGTGTATCTATCACAACGCAAGTATGTTCTAGACTTGCTTTCCGAGACTGGGATGTTGGAGTGTCGGCCAGTTGAGACTCCTATGGATTATCATGACAAGCTTGATGCTGACAGGGGAGACTTATTTGAGGATGTTGGATATTATAGACGTTTGGTTGGCAAACTTATATATCTTACTGTTACTCGACCAGACATCACATATGCAGTTGGAGTAGTTAGTCAGTTTATGCATGCCCCTCGGCAACCACATTGGGAGGCTATCTCTCGCATTCTTCGATACTTGAAGGGTGCACCTGGAAAGGGTTTGTTGTACAAACCTTCCCAGTTGCTTACGGTGACTGGGTTCAGTGATGCTGATTGGGCAGGCAGTCGCAGTGATAGGAGGTCTACTTCTGGCTATTGTATGTTTGTGGGTGGCAATCTTGTCACGTGGCGTAGTAAGAAGCAGAATGTTGTGGCTCGTTCTAGTGCAGAGGCCGAGTACCGTGCGATGGCTCATACAGCTTCTGAGATGATGTGGGTGCAGTCTCTTCTTCATGAAATGGGAATTATGATTCCTATTCCGATGGAGATGTATTGTGATAATCAGTCGGCAATGTTTATCGCAAGTAATCCGGTGTTTCATGAGCGCACGAAGCATATCGAGGTGGATTGTCATTTTGTTCGTGATTTGTTGCTGAAGAAACAGATTGTCACTCCTTATGTTCGGTCAGAGGATCAATTAGGTGATATCCTCACCAAACCACTTGCTCGCGGTCCATTTTCTGATTTATGTAGCAAGCTGGGCATGTCTGATCTATATGCTCCTGCTTGAAGGAGGGTGTTAGAGTTATTTTATTTTGTTATTTATCATATGAGGGTATAATAGTAATTGTGGGTGTATTGCATATCAATATAAATAGACATGAGATGCAACCTAGGGTTTAAGGCTCTTGCAATCTCCTTTCTCATATTCTCTCTTCCCTTACTTCCCCTTCTCCTCTCTATCTCTAAACTTAACTCCTACAAATCCAAGTTTTCCTAATGGTGGTGAAGAAGGGAGAGAAGAATGCTATGATGGTGAAGAAGAGAGAGAAGAGTGAAATGGAGAGATTTTATAGGGGTGAACATTATTCAGTTTTGGAGAGAGAACCGAACCAAACTGAATAAAAGATTTTGGTCGATTTGTGAAAAAAATCGGTTTGGCTTCGGTTTTGAAAATACTAAAATTCTTTATTCGATTTTGGGTTTTGGTAAAAACCGAAAACCGAATAAGACTTATGATATTATGTAAATAACCTCAATTTATGCATATTTTATTATTAAAAATGTGTATATTTTGATACCAATAATTCTATGTATGTGTTTTAAAGTCCAACTTTGGTAATTTAAAAAATAGTCCAACTTTGAGCTCAACTTTTAAATACAACAAAAATATGTATAAAATTTATATTTTTTAATATAATTTAACCACAGTTCCAACTTTTGGTCTGATCCATTAAACAGTAAAAATAGCCCGATCGAACACTTGGTGGTTCGGTTTCGATTATGGCTAATTTTGGTTCGGTTTCGGTTTTAAATTTTTAGAAGTTCGGTTTTGACTATTTCGATTCGGTTGATGTCCCCCCCTAAGATCCCCCCCCAAAGATTTTATAGAGAAAAGAGAAGGATAAGTAAGTGGGTGGCCATTAAATGGTTGCCACCTCACTGATCATGGCCTTGCCCAGGAAACACAACCAACCAACCAACGAACGGACAATAAGTCAGTCCAGTCAGCACTGCTGACTTGTTCAGCATCACCCGAACGGTATACCGACCTTATACTGCTGGTATACCATCGGTATACTACCTACTCAGGAAAAAAAAATTATTTTAGGGATTTTCAGGGTAGTCTATATACCATAGTTTGCAATATCGGCCGATACCAATCCAATACGGCTTATATCGATATGGTTTGACATATCCCAATATGGAATCCACCGATACCGATACTGATTGATACCACATTGGGGATCTTTTTTTCGGTCATTTCGACAAAGAAAATTGAATGAAAAAGGCCAATCAACAAGGGTGTAAAAGCATAGTAAGGTTGTAAAAGAATGTAAAAAAAAAACTTATTTATTGCAGGTAAACCAATCGGCAAGGGTAAATACTATTTCATTCAATTTCAAAATTACTAAGAAATAACACATGAAATACTTAAAATTATGTCTAAATGTATAAAATAATTTTTTCCTAATTTTTAAAATAATTTATTAATAATTATTTGCTTTCCGATACCAAAAAATCCGATACTCCTATCCGAAACCGCCAATCCTAATACTCATAGATACCGATTCCGATACTGTGAACCTTGCTATATACATGACATAGTACGAATCTATCACATTTTCATGGATTTATCTCGGGGGTCTAGGGTGATCTTTCATATAATTATCTAGCAAAAACATGAATCCAAATCAAGTTACAAAGTCAATTAATTATACCCTATAGACGATCTGTCATAATCAGATAAATGGACCCAATATCGGATATGATACACGCAGTACAAGATATATCGGTATTGATACATGAAAAACATGATACTGAATGAAATATCCGTAGAAATACAGAAATTTGGAACGGGGAGTCACAACATCCAAAATAAATCTAACATTAACATCCCAAATATCACAAAAGTCTAATTGTTAGACACTTCTCAACATGCAAAGAGTTTTTACTAGTACAACTGTTTTTGAGTAGGTGATGTTCATACATCAGAAGTTAATATAGCGAATGTAGTGTGGGTGAATTATTGTCGTTTGGGTGAATTATTGTCGTTCTTTAATAATACTATTGTTTATATTACCTTTCGTAGTAATTAAATTTATATCATAAATATTTATTTCTACATTATAGGTTGCTATAAATAATACAAGCAACAACATTGTAGTGAGAAAACTTTTAATAGAGAACCACCCGCACTTGTACTTAGACATCTTATGCAACACACCGTCTAGATCTCATGCTCGAGTACATTGACAAAATTAAGTTAGATCTCATGCTCGAGTACATTGACAAAATTAAGTTTGTCTAAGTATTTTGAAAGGCTAGAATTGTTATTGCTTTTATGTCCAAGCAAACACTTTTACTTGAGAATATGAGACAATTTTTTGAGGAAAGGACTTCACTCGAGTGAACATGCTGTTTGAGTACTAGGGTGAGGTTTAATAATTCAAGTAGGACATTGGTGACTGTGAATGGTCTGGGTTCCTTCGGTGAGGTTTAATAATTTAAGTAGGATAGCGGTGACCGCGAATGGCTATAGTTCGTCACTAGCGGTATAAAAATATCTTGCTTCCGATTCTAGAAATAAAAGGGATTTCGTGCGGGGCCTATACCTTTGTGGGGTTCTCTGCTTTCGTATGTCGTTAGGTGATATACTGGATCAAGCATGCGATATAAGGTGGCTATGGCAATCCATTTATCTTTTTCTGAAATAGATCTCCTTTTGTTAGGCTTAGCTGAGAGAAGATGTTACTAGGTTTGACTCATGTTCTCTCACATCGGATAGTTCAAGAATAGAAATGGATTCGGATTATTGTTTCCTTTTTGATATTTGATGACATAGGAAATGTGCATAGAAAAAAGTTGGAAGGATAATGGAAGATACAATCCTTATGGTTTCCTTTTGAGGAGTGTTGTGAAGGTCATTCTTACCTGAACCATTTGTGGTGGAATTGAGGCGACTAGAAAGAAAGAAAGAGAAGCCTACTGGCTCATCTACAAGAAAGTGTTTGATACAAGAAAGAAACTCAAAGACAAGTTCAAGAACAATGGAAAGATAATGGGGCCTATTTTAGCCATTAGGGAAGATCAATGGAGAGACCATTTGCATATTGTGGGTTATTTTTTCAACCCATGTTTATTATTCAGAGAGAAAATAGGATCCCAAAAGTATCCTTAAGTTCAAGATTGGATTCATAAATTTTGCGGAGAAAATATGGTTTTGAATACTAAGGTTCAAGATGAAATCAGGGTTCAATTGAAATGTTATATGGATGAAACTTTATCATTTGGGAAGGCTAGTACATGTTCGCACTGAAGTAAAAAAAAAATGTAATGCATAATATATTATTATTTTTACAATCATATTTTATTAGTTTGATTGTTGAGTATAGTTGATTGGTGGGACATGGGGCGATGCTACCATCTCACTTTGCATTGTATTGCTCTTCATATACTTGGATTGTGTAGTAGTGTCCTAATTGATGAAGTTCTATCTGTATAATCCTTCAATTGATCATTATATTGAACTCTAGTTCCCAAAGTCAGCTTCTCCAATAGTCCATGAATTCAATCTTCAACTTAAGGTTACATTTTAGATATTATTCTCTCTCCGAAAAATAAATACTTGGGTTTAAAAAATAAATAAAAAATACAAAGGATGATTCATATGGTCTCTCGGTCAATCATCTACAATGGCCAGAATATGGCTACACTCTTTTCCATTGTTTTTGAAATTGCCTTTGAGTTTCTCCCCTTCATCAAACATTTTATTGTAGATGTAGCTCATAGGCCTTTTGTCCTCTCTACCTAGTCGCCTCAATACCATCCCAAATTGTTGGTATGACAATGGCCCTCACAACACTCCAAAAGGAAACTAACGACCTATCTACCGCTTTTCTTTCGTCCCTGTTTTTGTTGGCCATTTACTATGTCACCAAAAATCATAAAGAAATAAATTTCTCCATCTATATTTACACTTAAAAAACTATACAATATGAGATAACATGAAGTAATCCTAGTAACTCCTACTTTCACTAAGTCCATTCCTTTTAGAGACTGTTTGTCTCAAGTAAAAGTCTGTTCATACATAAACAAAGTTACGATTTTAGTCTTTCGCGTAATCGAAGAGGTATACTTTATTTTGCCAATATATTCGATGATGCTGCATAAGGTGTCCAATACAAGTGGAGGTGATTCTAGATTACAAGTTTCCTATTAAAATGTTGTTCTTGTATTTTTTGTAGCAACCTCATCATCATCATCCAAGTCTTCTTTCATCATAGTAGGGTCAACTATGGAGCATAAGAAGTTTCATACAAGATTTGACAAAGTTTTATGATCAACTATTGAAATGACATCAACCCTCTACGTTGGGGCCAAATTCTTATCCAGTGTACTATGAGCATAAGAGAGGGTCATGCTGGAAAATCTAGGTGGGTAGGTGGCAAATTTGTAGACCTATTTTTTATTATTATAGTTTAAGTTCATGCAACCAAGGATCACTTGGATCACTCTCCAAGTTTCCTTAGACTATAAAGAGTCTAGAGGGAAGATGATACAATTTGCTATAGGAAATTTGATTCATCTCAATGACCCATTGCACCAAAGAGTGAAGAGATGACAATCCCAAAATGGAAATAAATAATTGCGATATATATTTAATTACTAGAAAAAAGTAATATAATAATAGTACCATGAAAGAATTACAATGATACATCAGCACTGCATCCTTGAAACCAACTTCTGTGACACCTTAAGTTTATGTAAATACTCCGCAGTGTGTGGATATCTAGTTATGTGTCATTATTATGCATCCATTAGACCTAGGCGTGTGATATACGCCTCACCCTAGGCAGCGCTACAGATAAAGTCATGCGCTAGCTTGGGCCTCATTGTGCTTTGTCCTTGGGCACACTTTTAAAAATAGTGTGCTTGATAGCAGTGGAGAATATTGTGAAGTTTTGGTAGCTGTCTTAGACAAAGCCTTATCCTTTTCTTCAAATGACTTGTGTGTCCTGCACAAGGCATTTTATTTTGTTTTGAATATTGTGAAGATACTATACAACATACTAGGATGATTTGTGTGCCACTTAAATAATATATTAATAATGCAGATAAGGGATCCTTCCCTTGCTATAAAATTCCCAAATTAATTTCTCGAGTGATGCTTATTGTATAGGTAAATTGTAGTTAACAAATACTAAATAGATTATAATCTTTGATTGACCATATCTTTATAAAATGAGAATGTTACGAGAAGGGTGGAAACTAAAATGACTATGATTTTGAGAATTAAATCTGCAAACTTACAAGAGTACCATACTAGGTAGCAGAGAGAGAAAAACTTGTATGATACTCCTTTATATTAAGTTTCCAGATTTAAATATTCTCAAAATCATATCTATTTTAGTCTTCACTCATGCTATCAAATTCTCGTTCTTTAAAGATATGGACAGTTAGAGATTGTTGTCTTTTAATATGTCAATTCCAAATTATCTATAGCATGACTCAAGAAATTAATTTTGGTGATTTTATGGCGAGGGGTCCCTATCTTGCTTTATTTTGGTGATTCTATTGGTGGGTGGTGTAATTCCAAATCACCTAACCACAAACTTACCACGAATATGCGCTATTTTTATTGTATCTTTTAACATATTGCCCTAGTATCATTTGGCCTACACTAATTTTATGCACATCATGTTTCTTAATCTTCCCATCCAAGTAATATATATATATATATATATATATATATATATATATATATATATATATATATATATATATAAACTGTTATTTGTATTAGTTGAAAGATTTGTATAGACATTTTTAACTGAGAAAAAGGATGTTGCTTAACAAGCTCAGTTGATGCTTGGTGCCGCAGAACAATTATAATTCTCAAACATTATTTTCATTGTCTGTGCTTTCATTCACCAATTATTTTTTCTTTAATAAGTGTCATTTTTGAGTAGAAAATGTCTTGACCTTTCGCAGATGTTTCCACGAACCATGAGTTGTTGAGGAAGTTGGGTTCCATGATTGAAGACGGGGATGACTTCGACTGCCCTGTCTGCCTCTCGCCACCGTCAAAAACGATCATAACTAGTTGCGCTCACATTTTCTGCGAGTCGTGCATACTTAAAACGCTCAAGCGCCTAAAGCCATGCTGCCCAATCTGTCGACGTACCTTGAGCCAATCGGACCTCTTCTCAGCCCCACAGCCGAAACCATCAGACGACGACGAATATGCAACAGTTTCCACCCCCACCACCCCCCAGGGAGGAGCTATCTCCTCCAAGGTTTCAGTCTTGCTGAGACTTCTTCAGGCATCCAGGAAGCAGAACCCTTGTGCCAAGTCAGTGGTTTTCTCTCAGTTCCGGAAGATGCTGATCTTGCTGGAAGTGCCACTGAGGGCAGCTGGTTTCGTGGTGCTACGGTTGGATGGTGCGATGACAGTGAAGAAGAGAACCCAAGTTATGAAGGAGTTCGGAAAGGTTGGCCCCGGCGCCCCCACAGTGCTGCTGGCCAGCCTGAAGGCTGCAGGCGCAGGGATAAATCTGACTGCAGCATCGAGGGTGTACCTGGTGGAGCCGTGGTGGAACCCGGCAGTCGAGGAGCAAGCGATGGACAGGGTGCACCGAATCGGGCAGCAGGAGGAAGTGAGGGTGGTGAGGCTGATAGTGAAGGACAGCGTCGAGGAGAGGATATTGGCATTGCAGGAGAAGAAGCAGCAGCTGGCAAGGGGTGTTTTCGGGGGGAAAGCAGCTGCGAAGCAGCAGAGAGAGGCGCGAGTGGAGGATCTACGCACAATGATGGGCCTGTGAGCAGCGTTATCATCTTTCCTGGTCGGATGGATGGGTAAGTTTTTTGTATGCATGCATGCAGCATACGCTCGGGCGAGCGTGAATAACTCTACTTTTGTGTAAAAAGAAAGGAAGGGTGAATAATATTTACTTGTTTGTTTATCCTAATATTTTGGTTAATATTTAACTGAAGCTTGACCTAGCTCGTAGTTTGATGAATTTTAAAGCAGAACCATCTTCAATTCCTAACGGTGACATTATGGGTCATTTATAATCCTTTTCTATTTTATTTTATAAAATTTGAAGTGCTGTAGAACTAACTGATTGTGCTCATTTAACAAATAGAGAGAGAGCACTCTCTTTGTTGTCTTGTAAAGGTACTATTATATTTAGTAGTTAAGCTATCGGACTATTATAAATAGATGTCTATGGAGATTTGACATTTTGTTCTGAAAATAATTTTTTAAAGATGATGTTATAAAGTTGTTTTTCTAGATGTACAAATTTTGATTTTGTGTTTGATTACTTTTATCCGCAAATGGTTTTTAACCAACAAAAGTTTAAAATTTTGTTTGGTAATTTTTTTTTTAAACAAACGCATGGAATTTAGGAGCTCCGTCGTGGCAACTCATGGCAAGGAGGAACTCTGCCTTCGACCCTGCCTGTCGACGTCGTAGTAGTGGGAGCGGCTCGTTCTGGCGACGGTTTCGAGCTTCTTAGGTCTCGTCCTAAATTGGATTGGGGCGGGTGGAGACCTAACTGTTCCAGACATTGTAATGGTGGATTGGAAAGCAACTCACACAAATTTGGGGAAGAACTGAATTAGGGTTTCTTTATTGAAGAAGATGGGAGTTCGTTACAATTCAAGAAGAAGAAAAGGAAAACAATACAAAGCCAAGTACATTTCCATTTCTGATAACATTCTCTTGCTAACTTCTATTTCATGGTCTCTTGTCATGACTCGTACCCGAAAATTAGGCATGAGTTGTGGGTACTTCCATCCTATGCCGCAGTATCGACGGTAGAACGATGTCTATGTCACAATACTATCTATCACATCTCACAATAATATATAACCTGTCAATGATCTCAACTCCATAAGGAGGACAAGATGAATATAAATATAATGTCATACTAATACTCAATCACAATATAATCTATAGGAAGATGAATGTCACGATAAAGATATGAAATGATATAAAAGAAGTTCCAACACATAGGTCTAGAAATAAGCATCTCAAACAATAACAATAAATCTAAGAGTCTAGCTAACTTAAATATAACATAAGTCTCAAAAATAGTACAACTCAGAATATTTCAAAGTGGAACAATCCAAATATAATATGAATGCTAGGCTCTAAGTCACTACTAATGGACCCTCTACTAGAACGAGATCATCCTGAAGCTCTTGGATGTAAACCTCATCTACTCTCGGTCCATAAACGTGGGACAAAATTCCTCGAGATCGTCTTAAAATTGTTATCCAGTCATGATTGGAGCGATGCACATAAACTAACAGCAGTTCCAATTATAATGATAAAGACTATAAAACGGTGAGTAATGAATATATATGATGGAAATACAATACTGGAATGTAAGAAAACTGTCACGCTCCAGTACCGGAATACGGAGACGGACATGGCCAGCTACCCCGTACAAGGTACTATACGTCGTACGACGATCATGGCTGTATAAGACAAGGGAGTGCATGCTACAATCAAGTCTTTTATGGTCAAGAACTTCTATGTCTCAATCATTCAAACAAGAAACATTAAGCATAAAGCATATATGATAAAGCAATAAGGCGTCCCAAACGCTTTCTTAAAATATTCTAGAGACCAGCTATGCAAAATAAGGAGCTGGAAGAGTAACAAAAGTACATGACAGTGATCAACTGCAATCTGATTTAATACAATCATGTAAGAAAATTAATATCCAAACGAGCCGGCTAACATGTGCCAGTGGCTGCCAAAGAAGTAAATGTTCATAGATGAGCAGGGAAGAAGAAAATCTATTCGCTATCCCCTGCGACCATGTTTCTGGTACGTGCTATGAGATAGGGGAAGGTACGCTGGATCCTCAGGTGCTGGATCAAAACCTGACCATGCAAAACCAGTGGGGTTAGACCCCAAATAGCAAGTACCACAAATGAAGCACGAAAATGGAGAAACAAAAACCAAAAAAATAAATAATAATACATAGGTTCAGTGTCGTAATTTAGGTCCATGGCATATCCTAGCGTAAAGGCATAATCCTACAACCAAACAAGGACAAGGGTTGAACCATCACACTATGATAGTCCATTTCCCTAGGCTACTAACCGAATAATACAATCACAAAAAAGTCTATTTCTTATATCGGCCAATCATTTGTACTGCTTGCTATTTTGTGGAGTCTGAGGTTATCTCAGAAATAATGCATAATAAGTATCCTCAGACCACGCCAGTGCCGAACACAAGCTAACCGAACCAATAGATAAATAAAACAGGCACTTGCAGAATGCACCAGTTCCCCATAGGGCCACTGCGCTAAAAATACGGTATTAGCGGTTCCAGTGTCCCTATAGTAACACAGTGACTCGGCATAATAATGGGTCAGATACTGCACTCCACTAAGGCAGATGATATACAGTATCTGTGGTGGCCAGACCATAGTGCACTTAGAATGAATCTTTATGCGAAGGTTCGTTGGCATGATCTCGGGAAACCGTTTCCTCCAATGTTACTACCACTTTTAGTTACCTAATTAGCCCAATGTTGTGTTTGAAATCTCAATGCGTGGTCACATGAGAATTTTCCTTAAGATGTCGTACAAAGTATGAGCACGCTAGATACAAATCCATAGAAGTCAAATCTGGATTTACCCGAGCGTGTATGCAACATTCAGACAATCAATATCCTACCCACGCTTTGGTAGTTGACTCACTTTTTATGCCTATATATATATATATATATATATATATATATATATATATATATATAAATATATATATATATATATAATATCACACGTTCATGAATTTGGAGGCATTCTCGGTGCACAACCTAAATATAATCACTTAATATGTGACACGATGTGTCGTCCGGCGCACATTAAATCATGGACAAATATCAGGCAATAATAGTATCAGCATGGATACAATATTCGAGTCTAATTACCAATTATACATCGGGTCATGAAAGAACAAGAAATATTCAATCAAACAAGCAAGGTCGCATAGGTCTTTAGGCCGTATGGGAAGTCAGGCCGCATAAAAATTTTGGCCGCATATGGAGTCTGGACAACATGCTCAGGGTGAAAGTCTACTCCTTGGGACAAGTGTTGAAGTGACGGGCAATGAATAAAGTGTCAGTTATGTGACATAAAGTTATTGATGTGACAAGCTATAAAGTGTGTCAGGAAGAAAAGACAAAAATTATAGAAATATGTGTCACGGTTTCAGAGTCATGCGTCCAAGAAAAATGGTGGTCGCATACTCTCCAATGCCGCATAAGTGTTGGTGCCGCATGGAGTGTTGGCCCATTGGTCATGGTCGAACCGATTTTGATAGTCGATCTAACCTGGACTCGATATAAGCTACTACGATGATTTTCAGACGTACTGCGACGACTGCAACATCAACTGTTCAGAGCTGCTTTCCGTCATCTTGTCTGCCTTTACTTCCTGTATGCAATATAATTTTTTATTTTATTGAGTTTAGGAATATACTGTACACCGCGTCGTACTAGCAATTAGGCTACCATAAAATTATTTTCAAAATAGCCTATCTCTTTTTCTAAAAATAGCCTATCTTGAAATAGCTTTAGTTGGACCCAAAACTCAGCCCAGTTTCTGTTTTGGCCCTGAACGAAGGGAACAGAACTCGGGCTGAGTTCGGCATTAGTGGACGTTTTGTTCAGAAACTTGGTCTCCCTGCAGTTTCGGATACGACGACTATTTTCTGATATTTTGCAGACGAACTCTGGCCGAGTTCTGTCCGAAATCTCTTTGAGAAATCCTATAAATAGAGATGAGATTTCACATTTCTAAACATAAATTCACTTTCAATCTTCTCTTCTCTTCTGATATACGAGTTCAAAAAAAGCCTTCATTTTTACATCCCAAGCCAGTTATAATTCTCTAGTCTTAGTTGCCTGTACAGTACAGTTAGAAGCTCAGAGAGTTGTAATCAGAAGCTTGTTCAGAAGTTCTGTACTCCACACTTGAAGTCTTCGAGCTCTTCAGATTAAAGCTCGTGTCTGTAAGAAGTCGGCAAGCCTTCGGATCAAAGCTTGTGTTCCATTCGTATAGTATATTCCAATTGGGAGCTAGATTCCTCCCGCCTTGATTAGTCCTCACATTGAGGGATACCAGGATACATCAATGTGTTTCCGTTTGCCTTCTCACTCTTTACTTTACTTGTGCTTATACTGTGATAGTTGTGCCATACCTACAACACTATTGCTAGACTGTTATTATAGTTGTGACACTTACTTATATATGTGACACATATATAGCTGTCATGATACTTGTATAACTTGCTAGAAATTTTTTTAATTGCTAAATTCCGCTGCATACTCTATTCACCCCCCCTCTAGAGTATATTCTATTATATTTCGATCCTAAAATTGGTATCAAAGCAGGTTACTCAATATACAGGTATTATTTGCTCATACTAATTGCTCATATAGTTGGTATCAGAGCAGGTACTCTCTGAATTGGTTTCTGATCCCAATTGATCCTATAATTGGTATCAGGACAGGTTTATAGCATTTATCAATTTGATTATATATCTATCATCATCCTGCTTAGGTATATTTTCACTATTATTTAGTTAACTATTATTTACTTGCTTATTGCCTAGTGTAACTTATATCACATGGCTAACATGAAGGAAGGCCAATCCACAAACATACCTCCTCTGTTTAACAGAACAAACTACACTTATTGGAAGACACGAATGAGCTATTATATGAAATCTCTTGATTTTTATCTTTGGTCTATAGTTATAGATGGCTACAATAAGCCGGCTCGTATAATTGTTGATCGTAACCTGGTTGAGAAACCACATGATAAATGTACTGATAATGAGAAGAAACAAGCTAGTTTTGACGCACGTGCTATTAACGCTTTGTTTTGTGCAGTAGACATGACTGAGTTTAACAGGTGTCAACATGCACAACATCTCACGACGTATGGAAACTTCTCGAAGTAACCCATGAAGGAACCAACCAAGTCAAGGAGTCAAAGATAAGCATATTGACTCAAGAATATGAAGCATTCAAGATAAAGTCAAACGAGACGATTACACAAATGTTCACTCGTTTTCTCGATGTTGTAAATCCTCTGTCCTCTCTAGGCAAGGAGTACAACAACCATGCGAAGATTCATAAAGTACTGCGGGGTCTCACCAAGAATTGGAACCCCAACGCTACAACAATCATTGAAGGAAACAATCTCACAATAACGATGCTTGAAACATTGGTGGGGAAGCTGATGACACATTAGCTAGACTTGCAAGACTTCGAAGATTCATCACCCAGGGAAAAATTAATCGCATTCAAGGCACATCACAAAAGAACTATTGAAAAAGAGTCTGAAGACGAAGACTCAGACGGTGAAGAGAAAGCTCTAATGGTGAGGAGCTTTAAGAAGTTTGTAAGATTCAATCGTCGAGGCAAAGACCATCACAAGAACAACAACAATGACGAAGAGCCTGTATGCTACCGATGCAAAAAGAAGGGTCACATCAAGAAAGACTGTCCGACATCATCAACAAAGAAGGTTACAAAATACGAAAAGAGGTACACAAAGAATGTAATGCCTCAAAAATATGCTAACACAAGTATATGACACGAAAGTGAGGCCAGCAACTCAGAAGACAATAGCTCTCAAGAAGCTGCTAATGTATGCCTAATGGCATTTGATCAGGTGGAGCATCCTACCCACTCTAGAAGCAAATGGATCCTCGACAGCGGTTGCTCACGACACATGACCGACGATGCATCTTTGTTTGTAACACTGTCGAAGAAGAAAGGACACGTCTCCTTCGGTAACAATCTGAAAGTTTATATAATAGGTATCGACAATATTGGTAAGGCTTCATATCCGGTGATTAAGGATGTTTGTCTAGTAACCGAGTTAAAGCATAACCTACTTAGCATAAGTCATTTAGCTGACCATGGTTATGGTATTAACTTTGTTAAAGACAAATGTACTATAGTTGATAGCTCAACTGGCATTACTATTTTTGAAGGAATTATGGAAGATAATATCTATGTTTTCTATCTTTTGGAAGATACTAACACTACAGGTAGATGCCTATATGCCAAAAATAATGAGAATCAACTATGACACATGAGGCTAGGACATGCAAACATGGACACAATATCGAGATTATCCAGAAAGGAATTGGTACGAGGCTTACCAGAGATCGCCTTCAAGAAAAATATGGTATATAGCGATTGTGAAAAGAACAAAGCTACAAAATTAATATTTAAGTCTATCAACGCTATAAGTACCACTCGACCTCTAAAATTATTACATATGGATCTGTTTGGACCCAGCAGAGTTGCTAGTGTAAATGGTAAGTTGTATGCATTAGTAATTGTAGATGATTACTCTAGATACACGTGGGTATATTTTCTTGCTCATAAGAATGACGCACTTTTAGAACTCGTCAAATTTGTAAAAAGGTACAAAATGAGAAATGATTCATGATCACTCACATTAGAAGTGATTATGGCGGTGAATTTGAAAATGCTGACTTTGAGCAATTTTGTAACACAGTTATTTGCATGAATTCTCGTCCTAGAACTACGCAACATAATGGCGTTGTAGAACCTAAGAACAGAACTCTTAGCAAAATGGCTAGAGTAATGTTAAACCAATTCAGCCTACCTAAGTATTTCTGGGCAGAAGCTGTAATACAACGTGCTATATTTTGAATAGAGTTTTGATTCGACCTAAATCGAAGAAAACTCCCTATGAATTATGGTTTGATAGAACTCCCTATGTTTCATACTTTAAGATATTTGGATGCAAATGTTTCATTCTCAATACAAAAAACAACTTAAACAAATATGACGAAAAGGCCGATGAAGGTATATTTCTAGGTTATGCGGCCAATAGCAAAGGATATCGAGTCCTCAACAAGAAGTCAATGACGATTGAAGAATCAATCAACGTCACCTTCAATGAGATGAACAATGAAACGAACAATGATAGTGACGATGAAGATATCGGTACATCAAGCAAAGCACCAACCGAAACGGAACCCAGTACCCGCTACTTGGAGAATCTGCCAGAGAGGATGAATTCATGGGCGATCACCCCAAGGACTTGGTAATAGGTGAGATCACAAAAGGTGTAGGTACTCATTCCTCTAATTGAGATATCTAGTGTAGCTTTTATTTCACAGCTTGAGCCTAAAAACAATGAAGAAGCATGTAGTGATAATTACTGGATAGAAGCCATGCAAGGAGAATTAAACCAATTCGAACGGGATCAAGTTTGGGAACTTGTTCCCAAGCCTAATGATCATCCGGTCATTGGCACCCTTTGGGTATTCTAAAATAAATTAAATGAGAATGGTTTAGTTACATGTAACAAGGCTAGACTCGTAGCTCAAGGATACAACCAAGAGGAATGTATCGACTACGATGAAACTTATGTCCCAGTTGCGTGTTTAGATTCCATTCGCATGCTATGCGCATTTGCATATTTTTATAATTTTAAATTATTTTAAATGGATGTCAAAAGTTCCTTTTTAAAGAGTTTCATAAAAGAAGATGTTTTTGTAGCTCAACCACCTGGATTCACGGATTTCAAAAATCCAAATCATGTTTTCAAGTTGAAGAAAGTCTTATATGGACTGAAACAAGCCCCTCGTGCTTGGTATGACAGCCTAAGCTCTTTTCTACTTGAAAAATATTTTTCAAAAGGAAAGGTTGATACAACATTGTTTATGAAATATTTGAAGAATAATCTTGTGCTATGTCACGCCCCAGTCCCAAAACTACACGGGACCAGGCCACGTGGCAATAGCCAGCTGACACGTCTTCGAGGATATCCTAATTTAATGGATCCACAAAGAGTGCTACGCTGTCCTATAATACTAACATGTCCAATATCAGTCAATAACAGGTAATCTAATCTCATCCATAATGTCAAGAGCAAGAAGTACTAAATAGACTGCTGGAAGATAAATACCAGTCTGAAATATCATAGTACAAGCCAAGATGTCTGGTGGGAACAAACCCACTACTATGACGAAATAAAGTACTGAAATGAGATATAAAAGATAATGACTAGGGCATCGGCTGACTAGGTAATGATGCACCCAATCTAGGCTGAAGGCCTACCAACTGATCACGGAAACTCTGACGATTGCACCTCTAACTCCTCAACTGTAGCAAATCTTGTCTCCTGCCCGGGGCCGTATACTGTGGGGGTAGAAAGCCTCGTCTAAATCTGGAAAGGTACCAGGTCCTCAAAGGGACGTAACAAGATACATAGAAGCATGCTATATATAAATACTGAATAAGATAAAATGCAATAAAGGAGTGTGCTAACCATCTAAGTGAATGCAATGTGAGAACAACTGTGAGTATATGGGAAAGTGTAGGCTAGACATATACTGACGTAATTCACCAGTCGTGGCAACCGGCTAGTATATGCCACACATGCCCCCTATAACACGGGCGCAGGAATACAGTAACGTCCGACATTCTATAGAGTGTGGTATCTGCAATCTCATCAAGTAACGCCCAACACTCTACAGAACGTGGTATCAGTAATATATAAATACGTCCGTATCACTCCGTCGAGTGCGGTATCAGTGTAAAGGAATGGGATGTCCCGTATGCCTACTAGTTGTCCTCCCCTCCTAATGTAGATATGCCCGTCAAATAAATTGGCGCGCATATCCCTTATCTAGATGCCAAGTCTCTATACTGAGATAGTCCTAGATTCCTATGCTAACCGTGATGCACGTCACACGCGGCGATAGCTAGTCGATCACGCGAACACGCATCCCAACATGAGATTTATCACTATGAATACGTGTAAAAGTGTCAGGTCCTGGAAGATAACAGGGTATCATCCAATGAGGTGAGTCTGCTAATGACTAAGTCCATATATACTAATCATTGACGTATCCGTCGAATGCACCCGAGACAATCTCGGACGCGCACAGTTGTATAAAACAACAACAAGCATACAATACAATATTTGCATAATTTAAATTAGACAGTAAAAATATAGCAAGGTATCTTGCCTGGGTCATGAAGTTGTAAATGCCAGAAGCTGATTCCTGCAGTGTCTTCCGGCTGATCCAAAGGTCCTAAACACAAATATAATATACAATCTAATATCAGATGCCCACATTAATTGCACACGACTACAACACGTTGCTTGAATATTATCACAAGTTCACGACTGTTCGAATACTGCGTCACATGTGCGCTTAGCTAAGGTGCACACGTATTCAGTACTCGATCATCCTTAGTCTTGATACAATAATTTCAAGTTATGGTCTGACCACGATCGCTGTTCTGTGCGAACATGTTCCTTGGTTACTATGTTCATTACGCGTGGTCTATGTACAGGTTTTTGGGTGGAGATGCAAGTCCTTGGCGTTATGCCTCATGATCTAGGGTTTGCTAGTAATACATAGATTCCAACCCTTATTATTCATTAATCAAATTTGCACATATTTAGGGTGGTGTCGGATCTCAACAATTATAAGCACGTCGATACGATGCTACGATATTCACATGAAGAAGCGAGGTTTGACGTGGTTACCTCTATGTGGCGTTGCTCGGACAAGGTCTGCTCTCGTCGTGGCGCACTCCAGCGAGACTGTAGCAACGGCGGCAGCGGCAGCAATGCACGGGGTCGGGTCGGCCGGCTGAAGGGCAGCGGTCGGCTGTAAAGTATGGAGGCAGCGGTCGGGGTGTATATGGCAGCGGTCGGGGTGAAGTATGGGGGCAGCGGTCGGGGTGAAGTATGGGGCAGCGGTGGGGGTATAGTATGGGGCGGCAGTCGGCTAGAGTATGGGCATCGGTCGGCTAGGGTTTGGAGAGGGAGGTGATGATTTTCTTAGGGTTTCAAGGAAGAAACTTCATATATATATATATGTAGGGAATTTGTGGGCTGTCCTCGGCTTGGGCCTGTCTGGTCTCATTGAGATGGGCTGGTCTAATGTGGAAGCGTAAATGTGGGCTCGGTTAAGTGTTGCTTGAGGTGAATTTAGCCTTAGTTTTAAAAGTTTTAAAATATAGTGCACCTGCCGATCTTTTTACTCGAATAACGTGTAGTTAGGGAGTGACGGAGGGACGAGCATCTAAGGTTACACAATGGTCAGGGGGTACCTATAATTGTCTCACATAAATTCCAATAAATCCTATTCTATTGATTTAATTCAAATTAAAAGCCTAAATTGGTCGAGGGGGTTTACAATCTACCCTCCTTAGAGCATTTCGTCCTCGAAATTAAAACATACACATGGTAAAAAAATTTAACTGAATTTAAAATGCTAATACATACCTAGTCCTTCGAAGAGATGGGGATAACGTTGTCTAATATTCTCCTTGTGTTACCAAGTCGACTCGCCTGGTGCATGATGTCTCTATGCAACGCGAACTAAGTGAATAGTCTATCCTCGCAGTACCTTCTTGCTCCTGTCCAGGATCTCAACAGGCTCCTCTTGGTATGATAAACTCGGGCCAACTGTGATCTCTGAGTGGTCAAGTATGTGACTAGGATCTGGTATATACCTCCTCAGCTGAGATACATGGAAGACGTCGTGAACTCCTTCCAAGGTCGGCGGCAAGGCTAATCTGTAAGCAACCTCTCCAACGCGTTCCAATATGTCGAATGGTCCGATGTACCTTGGACTCAGCTTCCCTCTACCTCCAAATCGGATAGTCCCTCGAGTAGACGAGATCTTTAGAAATACGTGGTCTCCAACCTAAAATTCTAAGGGTCGACGATGCGCATTTGCCCAATGCTTCTGTCTGTCTTGTGCTGCTCGAAGGTGCCCTTGGATCTTCTTCACCTTTTCTACTGTCCGAACAACCAACTCTGGTCTGAGAATCTGTCGCTCGCCTATATCACTCCAGCATACTGGAGAACGATATTTCCTTTCGTACAACGCTTCATAGGGAGCCATCTGGATGCTCGCTTGATAGCTGTTATTGTAGGAAAACTCGACAAGATGCAAATGGTCCTCCCATGATCCTCCGAAGTCAAGCATGCACGCTCTCAACATGTCTTCTAGCGTCTGAATGGTGCGCTCCGACTGGCCATCTGTTTGGGGGTGATACGTTGTGCTAAACTTCAGGCGAGTACCAAGACTCTCTTGTATACTCCGCCAAAAGTAAGAAGTAAACCTCGTATCCCTGTCAGACACGATGCTAACTGGCACTCCATGTAGGCGCACAATCTTCCTCATGTACATATCTGCTAAGGCCTCCGTCGATTACCCAACTCTGAAGGGTAAAAAGTGTGCGGACTTGGTGAGTCTATCCACGATTACCCATACTGTATTGCGCCCACTAGGACTTCTCGGAAAGCCCGTAACAAAGTCCATAGTGATATGCTCCCATTTCCACTCCGGTATAGGGAGCGGTTGGAGCAATCTTGCAGATCTCTGATGCTCAGCCTTGACTTGCTGACACACCAGGCACTTGGCCACAAAGCGTGCTATCACCCTATTCATTCCGTGCCACCAGTAGTACTGTCTCAAGTCCTTGTACATCTTCGTGCCTCCTGGATGAATAGAATAGGTTAAACTGTATGCTTCTGCCATTAACTCCTGACAAAGTTCTCCATTTGGAACATAAAGATGATCTCCGCATCTCAAATCCCATCTTCATGTATTCTCAGTCTTGTTTGCATCCCAGCCTCTGTCATCTGTCTAAGCCTCTAAAATTTGGCGTCTGTTGGCAAAGCGGTCTTGATTCTCTCCACTAATGTCGATTGCAATTGGAAACTCGACAATTGTCCATCTACTCCGGGCATAACGACCTCTATACCCATCTGTTCTAGCTCTCTCAACAGGTGTGGTTGGGTGGTCATGAAGAATGCCATGGGTCTTCTGCTCAACGCGTCAGCTACTACGTTGGCCTTTCCCGGGTGGTACTGTAACTCAATCTCGAAGTCCGTCATCCCCTCGAGCCAACGTCTCTGCCTCTGATTAAGGTCTTTCTGGGTGTAGACGTACTTCAGGCTCTTATGGTCAGTAAATATCTCCACTCTCTCTCCATATAAGTAGTGCCTCCAAAGCTTCAAGGCAAAGATCACCGCTGCAAGCTCCAAGTCGTGGGTGGGATAGTTCTTCTCGTGGGTCCTCAATTGTCTAGAAGCATAGGCTACAACCTTTCCATGCTGCATTAGGACACATCCTAATCCTTTTCCGGATGCATCACTATAGATTATGAATCCTCCGGGTCCAGTAGGTATGGTCAAGATTGGTGCTGTAGTCAAACGCTTCTTCAGTTCATCGAATGCCTTCTGACACTCCTCTGTCCAGGTGAACTCCTGCTCCTAACGGGTCAAACGGGTCATCGGCTCTGCAATCTTTGCAAAGTTCTCCACGAACCTCCGGTAATATCCGGCAAGTCCTAGGAAACTTCTCACTTCTGAAACACTGGTAGGGGTTGGCCATGTCTCTACTGATGAAATCTTTGCCGGATCTACTGAGATGCCATCTCCCAAGATAACGTGTTCGAGGAAGGTGACACGATCCAGAAGAAACTCATATTTGCTCAGCTTGGCATAAAGCCTCTCTCTCCGTAGTGTCTCTTATACTAGTCTCAGATGCTCTTCGTGCTCCTCGTGGCTCTTTGAATACACTAAAATATCGTCGATGAAGACTACTATGAACCGGTCTAAGTATTGGTGGAATACTCTGTTTATCAAGTTCATAAATACAGCTGGTGCATTCGTTAGTCCAAAAGGCATCACTAAGAACTCTTAGTGACCATAACGAGTCCTGAATGCTGTCTTTTAAATGTCTTCTCTTCGCACCTTCACTTGATGATAACCCGATCTCAAGTCAATATTTATGAACACTACTGCTCCTGTCAACTGGTCAAATAGATCATCAATTCGTGGCAGGGGGTACTTGTTCTTGATAGTCAAAGCATTAAGGGTTCTGTAATCAATGCACATGCGTACTGTTTCATCCCTCTTGGGTACGAACAACACTGGTGCTCCCCATGGTGATGCATTAGGACAGATAAATCCCTTGCTCTGCAACTCCTCTAATTGTAGCTTCAGCTCATCTAACTCCTTCTTCGCCAATCGGTATACATTGGAAGATACCGGCGCTGCTCCGGGTACTAGCTCGATGGTGAACTCTACGTCTCTATCTGGCGGTAAGCCTGGCAGTTCTTCGGGGAATACATCTTCAAATTCTGTAATTATTGGTGGGGGTGCAATCTCCATAGCCATGCAAGTTCCCGCTATCTGTCCTACTCCTTGTTCGATGGTCCCTCGTATGTACTCAAACTTCGATTGATCTGGTGGTCTAAAAGTGACGCTACCCTTCCGGCAGTTCAGTACGGCGTTATACTGGCTTAATCAGTCCATTCCTAACACAACATCAAAGTACGGCATAGGCAATACTAAGAATCGCGCTCTCATCTCTCTACCACATACAACTACCGAGCACTTTCTGATAGTGCTGGTAACCGGCACGATACCTCCTCCGGTAAGAATCTTCCAACTCTTAGGTAAGGGGGAAGTCGCTACTCTATGTATTGCTACAAATCTACTAGATATAAATGATAATGTGGCTCCAGAATCAAACAATACAGTTGCAGGTAATGATGCAACTAAGATGGTACCTGTGATAGCTTTCCCTTCTATTTCTTCCTTAGTAGCTGCTAAAGCAAAGGCTTGCCCCTGCCTCTGTCCTCCTGTCTGCTGTCGGGCTCGCTCGAACTGTGCCTGCTGTGGGGCCAAGGGTGGTCCCCTCTAAAATCCTTCGGGTGCTGGTGGTCGCTGGCCTCTTGGTGGGGGTAGTATCCTCGGGGATGGTGCTGCTGGCCTCGGTCCTGTCTGTAGTGCTGCATCTCTGCGTTGCGGGCAATCTCGAACAAGGTGCTGACTAGATCCACATATCATGCATAGTCCCAACTTCTTCCGGCAATCTTTAATGAGGTGTCCCTTCTTGCCACAATGGTGACAAGTCGGAAGCTCCTGCTGTGGGTATGGCGCTGCTCTCTGCTGCATCTGTGCTTCGGGGCGACGAAGAGGTCCTCCTGCTTCGGGCTGTGCTCTGGCTGGTGTAGTCGTGCTGGGACGTCTAGCTCCTCTGATGATGGCCTCCTGGATTCTCGCCTCTGCAAGAACCTCTTCATAAGAAATCCTTGCCTGTGTAGTGGTATACCTCTGTAGCTCAAAATTGAGGCCATGATAAAATCTCTGGGCTTTCTCGAGATCGGTGGGTATCAGAACGGCACCAAATCTGCTAAGGCGACTGAACTTCCCGTCATAGGGGTCAACAGTCATATTTCCCTGTTATAGATGTAGGAACTGGGAGTACAGGACATTTTTGACTGTAGCTGGGAAATACTTCGCATTAAAGTATTCTAGGAACTGTTCCCAAGTCTGGTTCTTGCCTACACTGCGCTCAATGGAATCCCACCAATGATGGGCGTTGCCTTTCAGTTGGGCCCTCACTGCGGTCATCCAAAGGTCGGGGTGCAGTTGTGAAGCTTCTAGTAGCATCTCCGTATTGGCGACCCAATCGGAGATCTGTTCTGCAGTCTCATTGCATAAGAAATTATCTGGTCCCATATGTCGGAACCATCTAACAGTGCCATCTGTCTGGGCTGGTGGAGGTGCTGGTGCTGGTGCTGGGACAGGTGTCCTCTCTAGTACTGCCATCAAACTCTATCTCAATGTCTCTGTCTGATGCCACTGTGCTTGCATCATTGTCTGGAAGAACTGAAGCATCTGTGGCTGTCCATCTAGCTGTGGCATCTGGGGTGGATAAGGCGGAGGCGGTGGTAGTGGAATCTCTGGCTGTGCAGTAGGCGTCTCCTCAGATATCAGCCTCGTAGTCTGCGGCATTGGTGTAGCTCCTGAAGTCTGGCCCTCACAATGTTGCATGGGGATTGTCTGGGAAGTCTGTCCCTCAGGCTGCAGTGTAGGATCGCCCTGCGATATCTCGTGCCAGTGTATCAGCGAGGTCTGTAGCGGGGGTTGCCCTTGGGGTACCTCCTCTCCTTGAGTGGTGTTATCTGGCACCGCGACACGGGGCGCTCCTCGTCCACTGCACAAATTCATCTTGCTGCAAGAGATAGGACTTCATTAAAGGAGTACGAAACAAACAAACATGATGCAGATATTTAGAAACAGTATGAAGGAAGTTCAAAGACGAATCAGAAGTGGATGAGACCTAGCAATTTCTATCCTATTGCAGGCTCGCTGGGCATGTTACCATACCACAAGAGAAAAAGTTAACCTGCATGGGCCACCACTAATACCATGTCACGCCCCAGTCCCAAAAGTATACGGGACCAGGCCACGTGGCAATAGCCAGCTGACACGTCTTCGAGGATATCCCAATTTAATGAATCCACAAAGAGTGCTACGCTGTCCTATAATACTAACATGTCCAATATCAGTCAATAACAGGTAATCTAATCTCATCCACAATGTAAAGAGAAAGAAGTACTAAATAGACTGCTGGAAGATAAATACCAGTCTGAAATATCATAGTACAAGCCAAGATGTCTGGTGGGAACAAACCCACTACTATGACGAAATAAAGTACTGAAATGAGATATAAAAGATAATGACTAGGGCATCGGCTGACTAGGTAATGATGCACCCAATCTAGGCTGAAGGCCTACCAACTGCTCACGGAAACTCTGACGGTTGTACCTCTAACTCCTCAGCTGTAGCAAATCTCGTCTCCTGTCCGGGGCCATATACTGTGGGGTAGAAAGCCTCGTCTAAATCTGGAAAGGTACTAGGTCCTCAAAGGGACGTAACAAGATACATAGAAGCATGCTATATATAAATACTGAATAAGATAAAATACAATAAAGGAGTGTGCTAACCATCTAAGTGAATGCAATGTGAGAACAACTGTGAGTATATGGGAAAGTGTAGGCTAGACATATACTGACGTAATTCACCAGTCGTGGCAACCGGCTAGTATATGCCACACATGCCCCCTATAACACGGGCGCAGGAATACAGTAACGTCCGACATTCTATAGAGTGTGGTATCTGCAATCTCATCAAGTAACGCCCAACACTCTACAGAACGTGGTATCAGTAATATATAAATACGTCCGTATCACTCCGTCGAGTGCGGTATCAGTGTAAAGGAATGGGATGTCCCGTATGCCTACTAGTCGTCCTCCCCTCCTAATATAGATATGCCCGTCAAATAAATTGGCGCGCATATCCCTTATCTAGATGCCAAGTCTCTATACTGAGATAGTCCTAGATTCCTATGCTAACCGTGATGCACGTCACACGCGGCGATAGCTAGTCGATCACGCGAACACGCATCCCAACATGAGATTTATCACTATGAATACGTGTAAAAGTGTCAGGTCCTGGAAGATAACAGGGTATCATCCAATGAGGTGAGTCTGCTAATGCCTAAGTCCATGTATACTAATCATCGATGTATCCGTCGAATGCACCCGAGATAATCTCGGACGTGCATAGTTGTATAAAACAACAACAAGCATACAATACAATATTTGCATAATTTAAATTAGACAGTAAAAATATAGCAAGGTAACTTGCCTGGGTCCTGAAGCTGTGAATGCCAGAAGCTGGTTACTGCAGTGTCTTGGTTACTATATTCATTACGCGTGGTCTATGTATAGGTTTTAGGGTGGAGATGCAAGTCCTTGGAGTTATGCCTCATGATCTAGGGTTTGCCAGTAATACATAGATTCCAACCCTTATTATTCATTAATCAAATTTGCACATATTTAGGGTGGTGTTGGATATCAACAATTATAAGCACGTCGATACGATGCTACGATATTCACATAAAGAAGCGGGGTTTGACGTGGTTACCTCTACGTGGCGTTGCTCGGACAAGGTCTGCTCTCGTCATGGTGCACTCCGGCGAGACTGTAGCAACGGCGGCAGCGGCAGCAATGCACGGGGTCGGGTCGGCCGGCTGAAGGGCAGCGGTCGGCTGTGAAGTATCGGGGCAGCGGTCGGGGTGTATATGGCAGCGATCGGGGTGAAGTATGGGGCAGCGGTAGGGGTGTAGTATGGGGCGACAGTCGGCTGGAGTATTGGCAGCGGTCGGCTAGGGTTTGGAGAGGGAGGTGATGGTTTTCTTAGGGTTTCAAGGAAGGAACTTCATATATATATATATATGTAGGGAATTTATGGGCTGTCCTCGGCTTGGGCCTGTCTGGTCTCATTGAGATGGGCTGGTCTAATGTGGAAGCGTAAAGGTGGGCTCGGTTAAGTGTTGCTTGAGGTAAATTTAGCCTTAGTTTTAAAAGATTTAAAATACAGTGCACCTGACGATCTTTTTACTCGAATAACGTGTAGCTAGGGAGTGACGGAGGGACGAGCATCTAAGGTTACACAATGGTCAGGGGGTACCTATAATTGTCTCACATAAATTCCAATAAATCCTAGTCTCTTGATTTAATTCAAATTAAAACCCTAAATTGCTCGAGGGGGTTTACATGCTAGTTCAAATCTATGTTGATGATATTATTTTTGGTTCTACTGATGAATCTCTTTGTCAAGAATTTTCTAAGTATATGCAGGGTGAGTTTGAGATGAGCATGATGGGGGAATTAAAGTTCTTCCTTGGACTGCAAATCAAGCAAACCACAAAACAGACATTCATCAACCAAGCCAAGTACACAAAGGATATGCTAACAAAGTTTGATCTGGAGTCAGCCAAGCCACTTGGAACTCCGATGGCAACCTCAACTAAGCTTGATGTAAATGAACAAGGAAAACCAGTCGACATACGTAAGTATCGAGGTATGATTGATAGTTTACTTTATTTAACAACTAGTCGTCTTGATATCATGTTTAGTGTTTTCTTGTGTGCACGATTTTAAGCTAACCCTAAGGAATCACATTTGTTCGCCATTAAGCATATATTCTGATATCTCAAAAGCACTTCTTCTGTCGGTTTATGGTGTCCCAAAACCACGTCCCTTGACATAGTCGATTATTCGGATGCTAATTTTGCTGGATGCAAAGTGCATAGAAAAAGTACTAGTGGTACATGTCATTTTCTAGGCAAAGCTTTAGTCTCTTGGTTTAGCAAGAAATAAAATTATGTCGCATTATCAACTACTGAGGCTGAGTATATCGTCGCAGGACGTTGTTGTGCACAAATTTTGTAGATGAAGCTGTAAACCCCCTCATTTATTTTTATAGATAGTCTGGTTATGGGTTAAAAATTTTTGGTTTAGCAACAGACGTTTGAGGTTTAGAATTAAGGATACAGATGTCTGACCGTTTAATTAAATCCTTGGTGCGCCCTACCGTTGTTGAAATATTCGGAGCCCAACATCAGCCCATAATTTCCAACAAGTTATCGCATTCTAGACTTGACACGCCAACTTAAGCGCTGGACTTTTCCGTCACTCAAAATCATAATTTCTTGTGCTCTAATTTAATTGCACAACTTTTCGTATCCCAAATCCATTATTTAATCATATGTCGCACACCTGTGTCGTTGCCATCAATTTTGAGACACCAACTCAACCCGTTGAGCCAGACCAATTAAAGGGTCCAAGACTGACACCAAGCCTGCACCATTCTTGACCTTTGTGTCACTCCAAATTGAGACCCCAGGTGCCCCCATTTAATTTAAGAGCATATGACATTTTTATTCTAATCAAATTAGGGATACCAACTTTGACTAATCCTATTTTAATCCCAATTTAATTCCAATGCCCCTTTAATTAAGTCCATGCAAAACACACAACACTCCCTCACCTTACAAAACACCAAACACCAATTCCCCCACAAATTATGCATCATTTCATATGTTTGTGCAAATACCCAAAATTAAGGGGCTTATTTACAAATGTTGTAATACGTGTCAAAACCTCATTGGTCAAGACCAAATGAACAAGCCCCCTCTTCTTTGACCGGTCAAGCCCATCCCCACTCTCTCTCCTTTGGATGAAGAATTTTTTCGATATGAAATCCTCACCATCCATTCAAATTGGGGCTCATCCACACCACACAACCCTCATACAACTTCCTATAAAATGTCTCCATCACCACACTCTTCCCCATGTCGGCCCTAATCCCCAAACCTAGAGAACACAACCCTCTCTCTCTCTCTCCTTCCTCTTCTTCATACTAAACTGTAGGTTTCTTCTCCTTCTTCCTTTATTCTTCTTCTTCTTCTTCTTCTTCTTCACCTCCTCCATTTATTTAACCGGCCACCCGCCGTGCCTTCCCCGACTTCTACTCTACTCTGACCCCAGCCCAAGTCAAGCCAAGCCCACGTCCCTTCCGGCCACCTTCAGCAGCCCGCTGTACCTTCTTCTCCGACTACGTTCTCCGGCCACCCTGTCTCTCCCCCTTTTTCTATGCGATCAAGGATTCAGCGGCTTCTTCCAACCGTCTCAATTCGTGAGCTCTAGAACTCGATCCATGGCGAATGCTCTGATACGTACTCAATCCACATGACTGTCAAGTATAAAAGGTGATCCAGTCAGCATCCAGCATTGCCACGTGGACATATTACCTGTACCTGTAACAGAATGTAACAGAAACAGAAGGAGTATCAGTACACTATAAATAAGACAAGTTAGAAGGAAAATATATGAAAGAAATGATATAGATTTACTTAGCTTCTTTGTTTAGCTTTAGGTCATTAGCTCTGTAGTTCTAGTTTCCTTTCTCCATTGTATTTCTTACCGCTCTCAAGAACCCTAAATAAAGATTCCCCTGTTCTTCCCCAAATTACCATTTCTTCTTGAATTGCTATGTGAATTCACCTCAAATTTCTGTAATGGCCTGTCATCTAGATTTGGGACCTATCAATTGGTATCAGAGCTACTTGCCGGTTCTTGAAACCAGTCAAGAAAGGAGCCGGAGCTTCCGACGGGGATCACCGGAGGATCGCCGGAGCGCCACCGAGGAGGAGCGTTTGATGGTTCTTGAAGCCGGTGGATGGCAAGCCTCGAGCAGCCATGACGGCCATGGTCCTCGACACAGAGCTTCTCCAGAACAGCCACCACAGCCGTTCGACGCCGTTCTTGGAGCCTACGGAGATCCGAGCTCGATCTACCATGGATCTCGCAAAGAAGTTCCACCGGAGCCACCGCCGTCACCGCCGATCACGGCGGAGGAGAGGAGCCGGAATTCCCGACAGGGATCACCGGAGGGTCGCCGGAGCGCCACCAAGGAGGAGCGTATGATGGTTCTTGAAGGTTCGATTCTCAATCTCAACTCTAAATTCGATAGAATGTTGGAGGAATTGTTGAGAATTAGAGGAGATGAAGCCTCACCTCCGGCCATGGCTGCCCCACTTCCACCACCTCCACCATTACAAAACCCTCCATCTCAGTTCACCGCGGCACCCCCCTCACCTTGGGCCTATCATTATATACCACAATTTGGGGTGAATCCAAACCCTAACTCTTTGAATTCCAATTCCATGGGTTATCAAAACCCTAGCCAGAACCTGTCATATGTTCATGACATGAGCTTTCAATCATCACACACGGGTTCGAATCCTTACCAGATTTCATATGGGTCTTCTTTGGATCCGAATCAAAGAAATCAAGATTTTCAGAACCCATATGTCTCCATGGAGGATACATCATGTGGAATTAATCCATCAGTCCTCAATCTTGGATTTAATCACCTCGGAATTCCAGCAATTCAGACCTCAGGTTATAATCACAGGAATGTGCCAGCATATACCCAGCCTGTAATAGCAGCCAGTGACTACCCAAGCCACTGTCATCCTGCAAATGTGGGAAACTTTGCATATACAAATCCTTTGAAGGAGTTTCAACAGCAAGTATCTCAGGAACTTCCCCAAATGGTAATAGAAGCACAGCAACAGGAAGGAGATGCACAGATGGATGACAGTGGTCCAGTTCCTGAAAATGAAACCAATGTATTGATGTCTGACAACGTTGGTAAGGTTAAAGAGGTAGAAGTTGAATATCAAATGGAGCATGGCTCTGAGTCTAATGCTATTTCTACTATAAATGAGCAAAATAACATAGGGAGCTATGAGGAAGGGGATAATGTGTTCAATATCAAAGATGATGAGGTTCTACTAGTTCATGAAGTACCTACCTGTCAGTTAACTTCAGTGCAGGTATCTCCTGACCTTCAGGAAAATGATACTATGCTCATTAAAGAAATCATGGTGGAACCACAGGTCCTCATTCAAAGTTTTAGCATCACAACAAGCCAGTCTTTGTCAAGCTTCCTGTCATTTCCTAGGAGCAGCTTCCCCAGGTACCAGAATTCCAGCTGGAAATGCTCAAATATACATAGGAAAGGATGCAATAGAAAAGGATGCAACTGCAATGTAGACTTTGCAGAGGAACATCAGATGATATGGGATCCAGGTATACCTCTCAAGAAAGATTTAACAAAGTCAAAGAAAGAATTCTATGCTAAGGAAAATAACCACTGCAAGCATCCTCCTCCTAGGAAGTCTGCAAAAACCCAACAAACTAATGAATCAGATGCACACAGGGTGATAACTGAACTGAGGATGGTATGGGATCCAGGGATCAGAATCAATTCTTTCTTGACCTTGGGACAAGGTCAAATTAAGGGGAGGGTATTGATACGTACTCAATCCACATGACTGTCAAGTATAAAAGGTGATCCAGTCAGCATCCAGCATTGCCACGTGGACATATTACCTGTACCTGTAACAGAATGTAACAGAAACAGAAGGAGTATCAGTACACTATAAATAAGACAAGTTAGAAGGAAAATGTATGAAAGAAATGATATAGATTTACTTAGCTTCTTTGTTTAGCTTTAGGTCATTAGCTCTGTAGTTCTAGTTTCCTTTCTCCATTGTATTTCTTACCGCTCTCAAGAACCCTAAATAAAGATTCCCCTGTTCTTCCCCAAATTACCATTTCTTCTTGAATTGCTATGTGAATTCACCTCAAATTTCTGTAATGGCCTGTCATCTAGATTTGGGACCTATCATGCTCCGTAGTTCTTCTCCGGCAGGGCCATGCGACGATGACTGCGAGCATCTCTACATACTGATATAGCCTCTCCATCAGTGACGATCGTCTCCACCGGTCAACGGGAGTTCCACGAGTCGACGATCCCAGTCGACAGTTCTCCACACTCGACGAGCAGCTGGTGTTCTCCTCCGGCGACGAACACGATGACAATGAGCTACTCCATCCGTCGACGTAAGCTCCACGAGAACGACGACAACCTCCCCTTGAAGCACCCCGACTGGCCACGACATCTCCGGCGAGCCACTGCACCATTCCAGCTATTTTCAGTCGACCGGCCTCGACCACCTTCACCGAGTTCCTCCACCCTGCCTCTCCCTCCATTCCGATCATCATCATCATCATCCCCTCCACTCATAGTCGCCTGAGCCACCCCGACGTCTCCTCCTCCGAGCACAGGTCGATCATCACCTTCCCGCTGTCGACCCCGGCCTCCAGTTCACCACCAGCTTTACCACCCTTCACCACCAGCATCACCACCCTACTCCGGCCAGCAACCACCACACCGCCGCCAAGGTGAACATCCCCCTTCCCTTGTGTAGTTATATTTTGTTTAGGGATGCATATAGCTTAGTTAGAATTCATGTTTATATATTGAGTTTAGAGTTTATTAATGCCATGTGAGATCTTGGGGTTATTACATGATATAATATGCACTTGATGGTTATGGATGATATAGATTAAGTGTAAGGTTGATGAATGCTAGGTATAGGATTTTAGGGCATTTTATTTAATTTATGCATATTGTTATTGATGATGAGCAGTTTAAATGGTTGTGAAATGATGTTGCGATATTAAGAACATGGAATATTATTGAGGTATAGATTGTCGTAGAATGACGTTATGATATCATAGCATTGGTTAATATTAAGAGCTAATATTTTAATGATGAATTAAATTGAGGAGTAGCTAATTTATAGAAAGTGGTGTTCAAATAATCTATTGACGGTGTTTATAACCGAGGGTTTAAATAATTATTAATAATCATTTACTCGAGGATAATTATTTTGTTTGAGGATGATATGTGTAAACGTGCTTGATAATGTCTGTGAAGACCATGGTAAAATTTGAGGATTTGATCATGGCTTGAACTACAGAACACCGTGGTGAGATATAAGAATTGATGATTGTTGATGATATTGTATAGGTGAATAATCGGAATTGACGTAACATACCTCGAGTCAACCTTGGTCAACCCTCTAGCTTCGTGTCCATATAAGTTGTAACTGAGTTTGAACATATGATTAGACGAGTGTCACATCTTATTTTAGCTTTGTCATAGTTTATTGATTGAGCTTGTATCTCAACTCTAGGTACTACGGGACCTATGGACTTGGACGTGGTACCGGATCCCCGTCACAGCAACCAGACGCAGGCAAGTGTACCTTGCTACCCTGTAATTCAGTTACCAGATATTTATTATTTTATTATGTGCATTGTGCGCGAGTTTGATTAGAATTGTTACTCCGCATCTGGGTCAAAACCGGGTGCAGACGTTCGTCGGTAATGTCTGGTAACGAGTGTTAGATGTTCGCAACACCTTGATCTACGTACCTGTGTACATCATAACCCTAGGACACATTCAGACACTGTCATCGTGCTAGATTTCCTGTATCCTGATACTGACATCGTGACCGAAACCTGGGATGACCTAAGGGTCGCGTTGATTGATAGTTACTCCAGTATGACGAGACTGTTAGATAGAGGTTCAGGTTCAGCGTACCATCATTGACCGCTTGGGATGGGGAAGACAGTTACTAGACGTTTGGGCTCCTATGCATGCGCTTATATACGTATATGTCCAGATTATGTAGTGTTCCTGTATCCGGAGTAGTAGTATCACCCGTGTGATTCTGTGCTCGGAGCTACGGTACGCCCCGTGTGTCTCTGTGTTCGGAGCTACGATTTTATTTTGGACAGCCCACGCATCGAACATTGTCTTCAAACTGTGTCTCACTTAGGTGGTTATGCTAGATTACACCGTCGTTGCACTTGTACTGTCTATTGTACTTTGGCATGCTGTAGTTTTGTACCTTGTTATGTCCCTCTGAGAACCTGGTCCCCTGCCAGTTTTGCAGCATAGACGATTATGGAGCATTTGGAGTTGCTGATGGAGTTGTATGGCTTGCGGACAGTGTACCAGGTACTCATATCATTTATACCGGCATTATGGTTACTTTATTCATATTGATTATTCATCTGCTGTTGTAGCCTAGTTTTTGTAGACTCATCTCTTTTCGAATCTATTCGAGTTTGTGTGTTATTGGGCGGCTGACTTTAGCACATGTAGCTCTTTCTTGTATATTGTTGTACATTGTGGATTGAGACGTGGATGTTTATACTTACTGGATTATTTAGATAGTGACCATTGTTATTACAACTTATACGTAATCGAGTCAGACCAGAGTCTGGTCGAATGTGTAGCTGGCGTGTCGCGTATTCCTGGTCCTACGTATTTTGGGACTGGGGCGTGACAGAAGCAAACCTTAGAAGACTATGACTTGTAATATTCACATATTCCCATTTACTGTGACAACACTATCACTATTAATTTGACTAAGAATCCTGTATGTCACTCACGCACTAAGCACGTTGAGATTCAACATCATTTTTTTAGAGATCCTCAACAAAATGGAGAAATTAATTTAGAATATGTAGACAGGAAAAAATAACTGGTTGATATCTTTACTAAACCTTTAGCAGAAGATAGATTCAACTACTTACGTCGAGAATTAGGAATTTTAGATATCAATAATATTTATTAATCTTATCTTATTTAATTACTTCTAATATACAAAAATTGTTTCGGAGACAAGGTTACAAAGGATATGTCTATCACCACGACTATGACTAAAGCGAAACAAAATTTAAGTGTCCTCCGGTGGACCTCCGCTAGCTGGGATAGTACCCCTACAGCTAATCTGAGACAATCGTGGTATACGAAAAGTAATTCGTAAAATAATTTTAATTATATTTATCGAAATTTAAAATTAATAACTTCTGATGATGAGTAGATATCTAGCTGTTATGTTTTAGTCTAGATATTTTTAGTTGATTTTTTTTCACTTTATGTTTATGTATCTTGGAAATATCTTCTACATTCCATTGATTAGATTTTATTTATGCATTTTCAGTTATAATACTTTGTGTATGGTAAACTCTTTCAGTTAGCTGTAATCAAAAGTTTATCTATTTATGTTTTATTTTATTTATATGCATGTTAACTTTTCTGTCTCGCTTAGCATTCATATTTAGCTACTGTATTTTTAATTAAATGCTCTGTTTCTGTGAAATATATGCAATCTATTTTTTTTCACTTGTCTGTCTTTTTTGTAAGCACATTTTGCAGGGGAGATTCCTTCTCCTAGAAATTTTGCTAAATGACAACGTGAGAGAAAAAGATACAACATCTGGTGAGAAAAGTAATCTGGTGAGAAAAGTACAATTGATTTTCAAATCAGTTCGATCAAGATGTTATATCGGTCAAGGTTTGTCAATTGTCAAAATGGGAGAGATTATTGGCCCATTGGTCATGGTCGAACCGATTTTGAAAATCGATCTAACCTGGACTCGATATAAGCTATTGCGATGCTTTTCAGACGTACTGCGACAACTGCAACATCAACTATTCAGAGCTGCTTCCCGTTGTCATGTCTGTCTTTACTTCCTGTATGCAATATAAATTTTTATTTCATTGATTCTAGGAATATACTGTACACATCGTCATACTGGAAATTAGGCTACCCTAAAATTATTTTCAAAAATATTCCATCTATTTTTTCTAAAAATGGCCTATCTAGAAATAGCTTTAGTTGGACCCAAAACTCAGCCCAGTTTCTGTTCTGGTCCTGAACTAAGGGAACATAACTCGGATCAAGTTCGTCCTGAGTTCGGCCCGAGTTCGACCTTAGTGGACATTTTGTTCAGAAACTTGGTCTCCCTGTAGTTTTCGATACAACGACTATTTTCTGATATTTTGCAGACGAACTCTCCTTTGAGAAATCCTATACTTAGAGAAGAGATTTCATATTTCTAAACATAAATTCACTTTCAATCTTCTCTTCTCTTCTCTTCTCTTCTGGTATACGAGTTCAAAAAAACCTTCAATTCTCTAGTCTTAGTTGCCAGTACGGTACGGTCTAGAAGCTCAGAGAGTTGTAATTAGAAGCTTGTTCAAAAGTTCTCTACTCCACCTTGAAGTCTTCGAGATCTTCGGATCAAAGCTCGTATTTGTAAGAAGTAGGCAAGCCTTCAGATCAAAGCTTGTGTTCCATTCGTATAGTGGATTCCAACTGGGAGCTAGAGTCCTCCCGCATGGATTAGTCCTCACATTGAGGGATACCAGGATATATCACTGTGTTTGCGTTTGCCTTCTCACTCTTTACTTTACTTGTGCTTATACTGTGATAGCTGTGACAAACCTATAACAATTTTGCTAGACTGTTATTATAGCTGTGACACTTATATCTGTGACACATATATAGCAGTCATGATACTTATATAACTTGCTAAATTTTTTTTTAATTGCTAAATTTTGCTGCATACTCTATTCACCCCTCCTCTAGAGTATGTTCTATTATATTTGATCCTACATGGAGGTTTCTTGGACTTAGAGAATTTCTCATTCGTTAAACGAGTGAAAACACATGGTATTCAAGGACACGTATAAATAAGCAATCATGCGTCCAACAAGATGGACACATGCTGTCAGTACGCAACAAGAGTTTAGGCCGCTTAACCCTCTTGGGCCGTATAATACTCTCAGCCGCATAACCCGTTGGCCGCATAAAGACTTCGTCTTCTCCAAACAGCAGATTCGGCCATGACAAAAGCTCCAAAAAGTAAAATCTTGTTTTGTCCATAAAATCCTCATTTTAAGTCTAAATCAGGTGAACTAAAAGCCAAAATGCTCTAAATTAAAATCTCTATCATGTAGCAAAAACTGGTTTTCATTAAAACCAAGAAAAACTCATAAAACTCATAAAACCATAAGTTTAGAAATGTAGATCTACTCAAAACCATCCATCAAAACAGAAAACTCCAAGTTCTAAAAGTGCTAAAAAACACATAACAAACATAATGGAGCAATAATATGGTAGGTTTCTCCAACTCATGCATGGTTTACTTGCCTATTGAAAAAGGAAGAGAAATCTAAAGAGAGAGGAAGAAATGAAGTAATGAATAGAGAGATAAATGGTTGGGTTATATATGGTAGGAAAGGGGGTTGAACCAAAGATTCTCATGACTTGAATCAAACCCATAAAATAAACCATGAACCAGGTTAAACCAAATAATGGGTCTAGTCTTCAAGCACATGCAACTATGTGAAAATAAAAATACATTCCAAATACATATATCGGGAACGGGGAGTGACATCTCTATCCACCTTAGAAAAATTCCGTCGTCGAAATTCGAATCCAAGTAATAGCCATAGAAGTCAGGACAAGCGCGATACAAATCTACTAGCAACTACACATGCAAGCAATATCATCACAACATATATGTGATCACCTGATCACTGAATCTGAGATATGAAGGCATAAGAAAGAATATACTTTCTGAATCGAATAGGTACGGGAACCGGGATCGAATATCGTCTTCGCGCTCCCACGTCGATTTCCCTAGAGAGTGATGTCCCCAAGCAACCCGGATAAGAGAAATAGTCCGATTCTTGAGCACCTTCTCCCTTCGGTCCAATATGGAAACAGGTTGCTCCTCATAAGATAAGTCGGTACCAACGACTAATTCAGAGTGATCGATGATATGAAAAGGATCCAAAATATACCTATGCAACTGAGACACATGAAATATATCCTGTACCTCATGTAGCAAAGGTAGAAGGGTAAGACGATAAGCAACATCTCCTACCCGCTTGAGGATATTGAACGAATCTACATATTGCGGACTAAGCTTCCCGCGAACCCCGAATCTAATAACTCCACGGGTAGGCAAAATTCGCAAGAACACGTGGTCGCCGACACGAAACTCTAAAGATCTACGATGATGATCTGTCCAATGACGATGCCTATCTTGTGCAACTCGAAGTCGCTCTCTAATCTGCTTGACAACCTCTACTGTCTGCGTGATCATTTCAGGGCCTAACATCTTCAGTTCATCAATGTCGTCCCAAGCCAACAGTGATTTACACTTCCTGCCGTATAGTGTTTCAAAAGGTTCCATCTGAATACTGGCATGATAACTATTGTTATACGAGAATTCCACCAAGTGAAGGTAATTCTCCCAAGATCCAACATGGTCTAAGGTACAAGCTCGTAGCATATCCTCCAAGGTCTGGATGGTTCTTTCTGATTGTCCGTCTGTTTGGGGGTGGTAAGCTGTGTTGAATCTTAACTTGGTTCCCAAACTCAGATGCAAACTTTTCCAAAATTGTGAAGTGAACCGAGTGTCTCGATCTGACATGATACTTACTGGGATATCGTGTTATCTCACTATCTGTCGCATATATATTTCAGCCAATTATTCTGTAGACTGTCCCACTCAAAAAGGAAAAAAGTGAGCTAATTTTGTGAGACGATCCACTATCACCCAAACTGCATCTGGACCAGTCGGTGATCTAGGTAAACTAGTCACAAAGTCCATCGTGATGTGTTTTCACTTTCACTATGGAATAGGAAGCGACTACAATAATCCTGCCAGTCTCTATTATTCTGCCTTAACTTGCTGACATATCAAATACCGTGTTACGAAGAATGATATTTTTCTCTTTATTCCGTTCCACCAAAAGTGTTGCTTGATATCTTGGTACATCTTCGTGCCTCCCGGGTGAATGGAATACTGGGAACTGTGTGCTTCAGTCATAACTTCTTGTCGAATATCCCTGCTTGGTATGCATAGATGATTCCCAAACCTTAGCATTCCATCCGCATGTACTGTTAACTCCTTCCGAAGGCCTGACTCACATTCTTCTCGTAGCTTTTGAATCTTTGGGTCCTTTACCTTTGCTCGTTAGGCTTTCCTGTTCGAGCAAGAATAGGAACAGTTAAGCCAGCATAGATCAAAGCTCAACAAATGGGCTATTTGCTATAGTTCAAAGCCCTATCCATAGAAGGTCCGGAGACATGAGAAGGTAGTTTACTTACTTGCTGCTTTTAAGAGCAAGGCGGTCTAGCTGCTGTTCCAAAGATTTCATGCCACCTACCCTCAGTTTCCCAGCCTAGAAATTAAGGCCTGTAATTCGGGTCGTTCGCGGTTAAAACTTTGGGAGAACTCCATTATCGCAGAAATATTCCCCCATGGCACACCCAGAATATGGGGCAAGAAATTGCAGAGGAGCAGGATCCGAAGCGGTGGCTGCTACAAGAATGGAATATTTAAAAGCATTCAATTCTGAAAGAATTTGAAATTTGACCCTATAACTGGTAGCCGAGAATGATAAGGAACATTTGTCTTTCCAGAACCCCATATTTCTTCCAGAGAATCTCCTAATTGTTCCAGAGCAACTAGAAAGTGAATTTATTGAATAATTAGTCAAAATTAGCATATCTATTAAATGGATAATATATATATCTATTTATTATTTATATATGGATAGATATAATATTATTTTTTTATTTATAGTAATTCATAGTAAGAAAATGAACCATTTGTTGGACAATTTGTGAGCTAATTTGATTCTATCTATCAAAGTTGACTGAATCTGTAGGCTAGCCTGAACTCCTGTACTCTGTGGAAGTAATATCTCGATACCCATCTCTCGTAAGTCTTATAGAATGTGCTTCTGAGTAGTCAACATAAATTTTTTACCTTTTCTGCTAAGTGCATCAGCTACTACCTTAGCCTTGCCTGGATGGTATTGAAGTTGCACATCATAATCTTTCAACAACTCTAGCCACCTTATCTGCCTCATATTCAGGTCCTTCTGCGTGAATACATACTTCAAACCCTTATGATCCGTGAATATTTCTACTCGATGGTCATATAAGTAGTGCCTCCATAGCTTAAGTAAAATTACTACTGCTGCTAGCTCTAAATTGTGAGTTGGATAGTTCTTCTCGTGATCTCTGAGCTGTCGAGAAGCATACACTATCACTCTCCCTTACTGCATCAAAACACATCCAAGTCCTTTGCCAGATGTATCACAGTACACTGTGAATCCTCCGGAGCCTGCTGGAAGAGTAAGGATTGGTGCAGAGATTACCTTCTTCTTCAACTCTTCAAAGGCTGTCGGACATTCTGCTGACCATATAAACTTAACTTTCTTGTGCGTCAACGGAGTTAATGGTACCGATATTTTAGCAAAATCTGACACAAATCTCCTGTAGTATCTTGCCAAGCCCAGGAAACTATGCACTTCTACTACAGTCTTTGGAACCAGCCAGTTCTCTACTATATCTACCTTCTTGGGATCAACTGACACTCCTTCTCCAAAAATAATGTGCCCAAGAAAGGATATGCAATACAACCAAAACTCACACTTACTAAGCTTTGCATATAACTTGTACTCCCTCAAAGTTTGCAGAACTATCCTAAAATATTCTTTATGCTCATCCTCATTACGAGAATACACCATGATGTCATCGATGAATACTACCACAAATTGGTCTAAGTAAGGCATATAAATACTGTTCATCAAGTCCATGAATACCGCTGGAGAATTAGTCAGTCCGAATGACATAACTAAGAATTCGTAATGCCCATATCGTGACCTAAATGCTGTCTTTGGTATATCCTGCTCCCGAACTCACACATGATGATATCCTGATCATAAATCTATCTTGGAGAAGACTCTTGCTCCAATTAATTGGTCAAACAAATCATCAATCCTTGGTAATAGGCACTTGTTCTTTACTGTCACTGTATTCAACCGCTTGTAATCCATACACAACCGCGTTGATCCATCCTTCTTCTTCTTCATTAATACCGCTGGTGCTCCCCACGGGGATCCACTGGTCTGAATAAACTTCTTCACCTTCAGTTCTTCCACATGTCGATATAACTGATCAAGCTCTGATGGTGACATTGGGTATACCTTCTGGGATACTGGTTCTTCTCCTAGCATCAACTCTATGTAGAACTCTACTGCTCTAACTAGGGGTAATCCAGGAAGATTGTTGGAAAAGACGTCCATGAACTCTTTAATTATCTTGGGTAGCGGGTCCTCTTCCTTTGCTACTGTTGTGACTCCTCTCTTATGCTGGTCTCTTGTTATTCTGCTAAGGACAAACTCTTCTAGACCAAAAAAACTAAATAATACTCTACCCTCATGGTAGTCTATCGTTGCATGACCGTCTCTCAACCAGTTTATGCCTAAGATAACGTCAAAGTTACCCATAGGGAACTCGATCAACTTTGCAGGTAATAAATGCCTACATACTACGACTGGACATTCTAGGCACACTCTACTAACTTCTATAATTCTATTGCCAGTGAGTATATTCAGCCTCTCTGGCAATGCCTCAAACTTTAATCCAATATGTGTCGCATATTGTGCAGATATAAATGAGTACGAAGCTCCAAAATTAATTAAAGCAATGGCAAAAAATGTTGTAACAAAAATATTACCTGCCACTACGTCGTCCGACGCCGTATCTTCCTCCACAGACAAGGTGAGTGTCTGCCCTTGGCCTTGTTGAGCTCCCTGTTGTTGTCTTCCTTACTTCTGTGGTTGCGGCCCTTGCTGATTCTTCTGTTGCTGCCAATAAAGCTGGGCCTGCATCGGCAACGGACGCTGAGCTAAAGGTCATACAGCTACTGCTGGTCCTCCTTGCTGCACTGTCTTTGGAGCTGGCAATGCAGAAAACTGTTGTACTAGCCCTCCTGGCCTCTATATCAATGGGCATATGGCAACCTTGTGATCAGGAATCTCACATCTCAAACATAGTCTGTTAGCTGCCCGACAAACATCCCGAGTTTGACCTTCCTTGCCACATTAGGTACAACCTGTCAGCGCTCTCCGTCGTTGTTGTTGCTGCTGTTGTTGCTGCCTCGGCTGCTGTTATCGAGTTGGTGCCATCACTGTCGAGGTTACTGGCCTCCTCTATGTCACGTAATGGATGCAAATTCCAGGGGATGGTGCTGAAGTTCGCGGTACTGGTCCTCCCTTATTGTTCTGTCCATGAGGCCCCTTCCAATCTACTCTTCTGGATGCCATCCTCTGGGAAGTAAGCTCAACCCTCTTGGCTGCTGTCAATACTGCCTCGAAGGTCTGGTAGTCATGCACCTCTACCATGTGTAAGATTTTCAAGTGAAGTCCCTGCTAGAACCTCATTGCTCTCTCCAACTCTATTGCCACCATGGTTGGAGCAAATATGCTTAGTCGGCAAAACTCTGCCGCATAGCCGTAAACTATCCTTCCAGCTTGCTTGAGGTTAATAAAACTTTGCTGCAACACACACTGAGCCATAATCCTAAAGTATTTTGCCCTTAATCGGGTCCTAAAATCCTCTTATGAAATATGATGCCTCAATTCTACCTCCATCGTCGCCCACCAATCCCTCGCCAGATCCTGGAGTTGTAGGCGAACCAAGTCAACATGTTCCTCGGCCGAAACTTTAGCTGATATTAGAATGGTCTCAATATCCAAGAGCCAATTATCTACTGTGATTGCATCCTCTACACCATTTAAATATCTGGGATTCAGTTTGCAAAATCTAACAGATGTCCCAGAATCTGTCTTCCTTTTCGCTCTAGGACCGTTCGTAACCCTTGGTTCAATAGGACATTCTGTTCTTGCTGCTGAAGCTATTGTTGCTGATGTTGATGTTGTTGTTGTTGTTGCACCACCATCTGGTGTTGTTGGGAAGCCAACAATCCACAGATAATCTCTAGCAAGGTCGTGGTATCTAGTATTGCCGACACTGCGGGAGGTACGGGAACACCTGGAGCCTGCTGCTTTGTTCCATTTATCTTGGGCTCAACTCGGATCCTTGGTTGGGGTTCCACATGATCTCGTTCTACTGGAAAATCTGCCTCTCATGTTGCTGCAGCATCGGAGGAAGGAGAAGCCCTAAAGAAGAGCACAAGAAACATCAAGTACATGACGAGAAGAAACAAGGAAGCAACCAATCTGGAAGAATTCTTGCTGAGTATCAAAGAGGACAAATTCAGGATTTTAAGAAGGATCATGTTTGATTGAGACTCCTATGACTATGATATCCTACAAGTCTAAAGAACAGACCTACATGGGCCACCATTAAAACTTTGTCATGCCCAGAACCAGAATACGGAGACGGACATAGCCAGCTATCCCGTACAAGGTGCTATATGTTGTACGATAATCATGACTGTATAAGACAAGGGGGTGCATGCTACAATCAAGTCTTCTATGGTCTAGAACTTATATGTCTCAATCATTCAAACAAGAAACAATAATCATAGAGCATATATGATAAAGCAATAAGGCATCCCAAAAGCTTTCTCAAAATGTTCAGGAGATCAGCTATGCAAAATAAGAAGCTGGAAGAGTAACAAAAGTATATGACAGTGATCAACTGCAGTCTGATTTAATACAATCATATAAGAAAACTAATGTCCAGACGTGCCGGCTAACATGTGCCGGTGGTTAAATGCCAATGAAGTAAATGTTCATAGATGAGCAGGGAAGAAGAAAACCTACTCTCTATCCCCTGCGACCATGTACCTGCTACGCGCCATGAGTTGGGAAAAGGTACGCTGGATCCTCGGGTGCTGGCTTAAAACCTGGCCATACAAAACCTGTGGGGTTAGACCCCAAATAGCAAGTACCACAAATAAAGCACAAAAATAGAGAAACAAAAACCCAAGGAAAATATATAATAATACATAGATTCAGTGTCGTAACTTAGGTCCATGACATATCCTAGCGCAAAGGCCCAACCCTACAACCAAACAAGGACAAGGGTTGAACCATCATACTATGATAGTCCATTTCCCTAGGCTACAAACCGAATAATGCAATAAAAAAATCATTTCTTATATCAGCCAATCATTTGTACTGCTTACTATTTTTGGAGTCTTGAGGTTATCTCAGAAATAATGCATAATAAGTATCCTCAGATCACGTCAGTGCTGAACACGATCTAACCGAAACAATAGATAAATAAAATAGGCACTTGCAGGATGCACCAGTCCCCCGTATGGCTACTTCGCTAAAAATACGGTATTAGCGGTTTCGGTGTCCTTATAGTAAAACAGTGGCTCGGCATAATAATAGGTCAGATACTGCACTTCACTAAGGAAGATGATATATATTATCCGTGGTAGCCAACCCACAACGCACTTAGAATTAATGTCTATGGGAAGGTTCGTTGGCATGATCTCGGGATACCGTTCCCTCCAATGTTACTACCACTTTTAGTTACCTAATTAGCCCTATGTTGTGTTTAAAATCTCAAGGAGTGGTAACATAAGAATTTCTCTTAAGATGTCGTATAAAGTACGGGCACGCTAAATAAGAATCCATGGAAGTCAAATCTGGATTCACCCGAGCGCGTATTCAACATTCATACAATTAATATCCTAGCCACGCTTTGCTAGTTGACTCGCTTATTATGTCCGTGCTTGGAAAATAATATATATATTTATAATATCACGCATTCAAGAATTTGGAGGCATTCTCGATGCACAACCCAAATATAATCACTTAACACGTGACACGATGTGTCGAACCCTAGCGCACATTAAATTATGGACAAATATCAGGCAATAGTGGCATCAGCACAGATACAGTATTAGAGTCTAATTACCAATTATATATTGGGTCACAAAAGAACAAGAAATATTCAATCAAACAAGCAAGGCCATATGGGTCTCTAGGCCGCATGGGAAGTCAGGCCGCGTGAAAAGTCCTGGCCGTATATGGAGTCTTGGCCGCATGCTAAGGGTTAAAGTCTACTCCTTGGGACAAGTATTGAAGTGACGTACAATGAATGAAGTGTCAGTGATGTGACAAAGTTATTGATGTGACATGCCAATAAATGTGTCAGGAAGAAAACAAATCGTAGAAATATGTGTCACGTTTTCAGAGTCATGCGTCCAAGAAAAATGGTGGCCGCATACTCTCCAATGCCGCATAAGTGTCGGTGCCGCATGGAGTTCGATGCCGCATGGAGGTCTCTTGGACTTAGCAAATTTCTCATTTGTTCTGCGAGTGAAAACACATGGTGTTCAAGGACACGTATAAATAAGCAGTCATGCATCCAACAAGATGGACACATGCTGTCAGTATGCGGCAAGAGTTCAGGCCGCATAACCCTCTCGGGCTGCATAGCACTCTTAGTCGCATAACTCGCTGGCCGCATGAAGACTTCGTCTTCTCCAAACAGCAGGTTCGGCCATGGTGAAAGCTCTAAAAACTGAACTCTAATTTTTTTTTCCATAAAATTCTCTTTTTAAGTCCAAATCGGGTGAACCAAAAGCCAAAATGCTCTAAATTAAAAGCTATATCATGTAGCAAAAACTGGTTTTTAAAAATACATGTTTAATAGATCAAAAACAAAAAAATTCATGAAATCCATAAAATCCTAAGTTTAAAAATATAGATCTACTCAAAACCGTCCATCAAAATAGAAAACTTAATGTTCTAAAAGTGCTAAGAAACATATAAAAATATAATAGAACAATAATATGGAGGGTTTCTCTATTTCTCATACAAGATGTACTTGCCTATGAAAATGGGGAGAAAAAAACTAAAGAGAGGGAAAGAAATGAAGTAATGAAGAGAGAGAGAAAATGTTGGGTTATATATGGTAGAAAAGAGGGTTGAACCAAAGGTTCTCATGACTTGAACCAACCCACAAAATAAACCATGAACCATGTTAAACCAAAGAATGAGTCTAGTCTCCAAGCACATACAACCATGCTAAAATAAAAATACATTCCAAATACGTATATCGGGAACGGGGAGTGACAAAAATTGGAGAGACAATCATCATATCACAGGTACATGGTAAGTAGTGAAAATAAGGTAAATATAAATACTAGCAAGTATGAACTGAGAATAGGGAAATAAAAATACTAGCTAAGTGACTTGAAATATTAGTTATTATGTGATCATCTTGGGACAAGATCATGCTCTACCATATATAATTGACTATGCACAAGTACAGATAAGGGATCAGGTCAATCAAGTATGATTGACTATGCACAAGTACATGTAAGGGAACCTATCATATATGGGGAGTTATGCAAAAGTAATAAGATCAGGCTACACCTTCGTGTGGTGAGGGTGAGTTATTCACAAGTAAGTGGGGTATGATCACATAATCGACTAATACTTCCCCGTCCCCGGCTAGTACGATGGATCCAATCACGACTCCTCATGACAGATATCTATGATACTAGTCCGTGAATCCATTGTGTCAGGAATCAAGTATAACACTACAGAACTAGAATCATAGTAATCATCAAAATAGCAAAAATTATCATAGAATGTACTCGCCTGTGGTCCTGAGCAATGTGTGAGGATTGATGTCCAAAATGGAGTCACAAAGACTTAAATATGAAATATAAGTGTCAATGATTGTTATGAGATGATATACATGGTTAACTAGTTTGTTATGGTATTTCTAGGCCACTTTTAGGTCTTTAATAGGGTATACTAGTCAATACTAGGCTAATTAGGTTAATACCTTGTTATACAAGGTTTTCTAGGTCCTAAAAAGGTCTATTAGTCAATACTAGACCATATTAGTTATGTCTAGCTTATACTAGTAGTACTAAGGTATTCTAGCTATATTAGTTACTATCTAATAATACTAGTTAATATGACTCTAAGTATCTTATAATATGTATTCAAGTATATAATCAATACTTACCAACTACTAGTATCACATTACCCGTATCTTAACTTAATTCAATACTTAATATTAATACATTAACCTATCTGTATTCTATATTACCTTAACTACTCTAGTTATTAATCTTAACTGACACCCCTACCTAACTGATACTTGATACTACATGCAAATATTCAGTTCTCATACTTTACATCAACCAAAATCCTATACTTGACTGTACCCAAAATTTCTCAGCTAATACCATTCCACATTATTTATGACACATACACTACTTCCACACTTACCCCAACTGTCTGCAACTAGGTTGCAGACCTCACTCCTCACATCTCTTAATTGATATTGCTAACTGCAGCATTGTAGTAGTCACTGCAGTAGGCAACCTGATCCCCCTTGCCTCCTTCACAAAACAACATCAACAACAACAAGGACAACAACAAACAGCAGTAGCAACTTCTCTATCATCCTCCCCCCTTTCAACTTACTTGCTAGTTGCCCGAGCTCCTACTCACTGTTACTTCTAATCCTTTTATGAACCTTGATACATCTACACTGTAATCAGTGTTTCTCACTGATAATATTATCATATCTAATACCTTCCTAACTGATACTCTCCCAGTATCAGATATCACATCTCACCACAAATAACTACACACTACCTAGCTGTGCCCGACACTCATCATCTGGATTCACTGATGGCAGACAAGCCTCAACCTAATCCCAGATCACACACACAGGTTCAAACATTCCCCAAACTCTGGTAAACACTCCCTTCAAGTCCTTGCATTGGGTAGTGATAATATGCACATGCATACCACTAAAATTAGGCATGCTATATACATTCATACATCCAAGTCTTTAACTGATATTAATTATTGGCACTTTTAGCCTCATGAACTACACACACAGAAACACATATATATGCCTACATACAACTTCAGATATATATACATATACACAAAGGCAATTGGTCGAATACTTAAAATACAAAACTTAAGTTACATCTTAAATTATACCACAACCACCCTACTAACATCATGATACCCCCCCAATAAAAAAGGAACCAATTAAACATATAATTATAACATATACATATGAGTAATAGATAAATACAATGTATCATAGAATAGATAATTGTAATTGAGCTCCAACATCCAAATTATCAACTCGTATCATGTCGTAACACAACGTATCACGATACGTCCTATTCGTATCCAATTGTGGACATGTAGCTACCCCCACAATATTAATTTAGATCTAATTAAACATATTTTACTCAATGGCACACTCTTGGTGCACCAATCTCGGATTTCTCCTAATTTGGGCATAAAACTCAATATAGAAGTCACAATAGAGGTCATATGAACCTAGTTCTTCTTCCTATAGGTAATCTTAATACATGGGTGGGTTCCTAATGGTCAAATATAACAAATAGAACATAATTAGAGAGGAGATTTCATAATTATCTATTGGGAGATAGATTCCCATTACAAATCAAGTGGACACGATTTGTACATGAGCTCCTAGCCAAACTCCTTCTTCTCCAATACTCCTTGAATCCAAGCTTCTAGTACTCTTTAGATAATGAATATGAAAGGAATTGGAAGTAATTTGGTAGAATTTGGTGGAGGAATGAAGCTATTTGGGAAAGAACACTAATTAGGAAATAATTGGATGAAGGAATGAGAGGAGAGAGAATCTCCCTCCCTATAATTTGGGCCAGCCATGTGTGCTCCCCTCCTCCAAGCAATGCACATTGACCCATCTACCCCTATTAGGTTGTCATGAAGAGGGTTTTAATTAATGAAGCTTCTAATCCTAATGGAGGTTTAACTAACATCTAATTAATGACAGAGGAATTGATTTAAATGAGTCAAATGAGTCTAAAGGGCTAGTCTATCTATTGATCCAATATGTCATGTCATGTTAGGTCTACTAGTGTCAAGTCTAATTAGCTAGTCTAATCTACTAATCAATAAATATTAATCACATATATAATATAAATAATGAATTAACAAAAATACCCCTAACTAGCAATGTAGTAGTGACATCTCTGGTACTCTGTGGCTGTTGATTCAGTTGGAGTGATCTGGCACACTCGTATGAGCTGGCAGGCTGCAATGAAGATGAGATGGCAGGACTTCTTTTCTATTGCGTTGATATATCCTATTGATATTTATGGTACTCGTTCATGCATTGCTTCTCTTAGAAGTATACCTGAGAGTGATTTGTAAGGTACTGAGCTAAGTACCTAACAATACCCCCATCAAATTAACCTTGTCTCAAGGTCAAAGTGGGGAAACCTCTTGAGAAAGTCTTCGTAAGGAATCCGTTAAGCATCTACGGCAGTCCCATCCTTCCATTGGACCAACAAATCCACATAAGCATTATTCCTCCTTTGAACCAATCTCCTATCGAAAATTAGTTTAGGTTCCAGTATAGTGTCCTAAGATAAAGTTGGGGTGCTTGAATGTAAAGTGAGTTGTCTGCTCAGTTTGGCTTTAAGTTGAGAGGCATGAAAGATAGGGTAGATGAGAGAATCAACTAGTAGGAGTAACTTATAAGCTACAGGTCCTATCCTAGCAATCACCTGATAAAGACCATAAAATTTTGAAGATAAGTTCTTAGGGCTTCTTTTGGCCAACCGATACTTTCCTGTAGGGTTGAAGCCTTAAGTAAACCCAATCTCCAATTGCAAACTCCCTATCGGTCCTATGTAAATCAGAAAAACTCTTCATTCTGTCTTGAGCTAAATACAAGTTATCTTTAAGTAACTGGAGGGCATTGTCTTTTGAGACTAGAACAACTACAACATCTTTGTCTTGGACAGTGTCAGGAAGAAATGTCAGAAGATCTGGAGGGAGAGGTCTACCATAGACTGCCTCAAATGGGGGAACCCTAGTAGAGGAGTTCCAATTGGTATTGAACCAATATTCAGCCCATAACAAAAGTCTAGACCATTCTTTGGGTTTGTGGCTGCAAAAGCACCTTAGATAACCATCTATCCATCTGTTAGTTACTTCTGTTTGCCCATTTGTCTGTGGCTGGTAAAAGTGTTGTATTTGAGCTGGCTTTCCTGCAATTTAAAGAACTATTTCATAAGAGGCTAGTAAAAATAACATCTTTATCTGATACAATGGACTTGGGCATGACATGTAGTTTAAAAACTCCTTCTAAAAATACCTAGGCTACAGTCTGAGCAGTGTCGGGATGGTGTAAGGCAAATAAATGGGTGTATTTTGTTAGCATTTAAACCACTACAAAGATAGTAGATTTACCATTGCTAGTAGGCAACCCTTCAATGAAGTTGTTGATATGGTATGTTGGGTGTCATATTTAAGTATAGTATAAGCACATGGGAATATCCTGAGGGCATATTTGGGATGCCAGAATATGTCACAGGATATTCCATTATGAGATTATTGTCATAATGGTTGAGATCATTGTATTAATGACTGTAAGGCTATATAATGCCAATGAGACAATCAATAAAATCATCAACTAATTTCAACATGGTATCAGAGCCAAGTTTCCACAAACCCTAGCCGTCACCAAGCTTCCACAAACCCACAGGAGGATTTTCTAGATCTTCTCCACCGAACTCTTCCACGCCCCCCTCCCTTCCCGCCTCGTCTACCCCCCTCCCTTCAAAAAAAAAAAAAAAAAAAAAAAAAAAAAAAAAAAATCTTCACGGCTGCTGCGACTGCTGCTGCTACTGCTGCGACGGCGGCTGTGACATGCGTGCTGCCGCCTCCTCCACACCAGCACTAGACATCGCCTAATAGGGATGCCTAGATCTGGAAAAAGGGGGGACATGTTCGGATCTAGGAGCGGACGACGAGGACGAGCGTGAGTCGTGGAGCGGACGTGACGTGATTGGATAGACGAAGCATCGATGGAGGAGATCATCAAGAAGCTAGATTCTGCAGAGGTGGCGACGTTGATGAAGTTGTTGACGATGTCGGCTGGTGAGAACACGACACGAACGTCGCCGGAGTTGAAGCTTCCCTCCATCGATCTGAAATTAGATGGACCAGCCACCTATCTGAGTTGGTCACGGCGGGTGAGAAGAACCCTCGCAGGAAAAAACATGGAGGGGTTCCTGATGGGCGAGACGACAGAGCCGGACGAGGGCTCGACAGGACGCGATGAGTGGAAGTCCACTCATATGGTGATCTACATCTGGCTTCTCAACTCCTTAGTCCAGTCTATTGCCGCCACAGTAGACGGTATTGAGATGGTAAAAGATGTGTGGGAGAAGTTGAGAAGGACCTATGATGGTGTGGGGAACAACTTACGGGTCTTCCAGATAAAGGGGGAGATTGATGACACCGTACAGGGAGAGAAGACGGTGCAGGAGTATGTTACGGAGTTGGAGCGTCTGTGGTTGGATTATGATCACTCCTCAGATCGGGCGAGCTGCGGGGACCCTAAGTGTAAGGAGAGACAGGTGTGTCTGCAGGAGAGGACGATGAAGTTTCTCAAAGGGCTGACTGCAGCTTTCGCACAGAGGACGGCCCTACTTCTAGCCCAACCAAAGATCCCTAGCCTTGAGGAGGCTATCTCAGCCATGATCCAGGAGGAGACACGCATCAGGCTGCAAGCAGGGACATGTGGTCCCCCCGAAGCAAAGTCAGCACTAGCGATCACCAGCTCAGGTAACACACGATCTAAGGGAGAACCCTGGCAGGATAACCGGCAGTGCTACAACTGTGGGGAGATGGGTCATCATCGATATGCTTGTACCAAACCACCTAGGGAGGGAGACTCAGGTGGTGCACGAGGACCGTTCGGCGGACGAGGATATAATGGAGGACGTGGTCGTGGTCGAGGGGGTAGACGAGGCGGCCGAGGAGGTTATCGAGCAAACCTCCTGATATCAGAAGGGAACGGAGAAGCTGATGGCACCATTACTGTGGAGGACCAGGCACTGGGAGACATGAGGAGTAGAACAGAGGAGGCGTCCACCTCATTCTTTGTTAGGGGCAACGCTGCCATATATGCCCATCCATCAGAAGGTACTGACGAATCACTTGCCCTTGCGTCTATCTCTTCCCTTAAATCATCAGACTGGATTATCGACTCGGGAGCATCTCGACATGTGACTGGGAATGCTAGTGAGTTTTCTTCCTACACTCACCTAGCATCAGCAGACAGCATTCAGACAGCTGATGGCACTTTCCAGCCAGTGGTCGGTAAGGGTACTGTTAATTGTACAGGTTCAGTAAGATTATCCAATGTTTTACATGCTCCATCCTTTCCAGTCAGTCTCTTGTCCATTAGTTCTATAATCCTCCAACTTAAATGCATTGTTTCTTTTGATATTCCTAAGGTGACCTTCCAGGAGAAAGGGACAGGACGAAGACTTGGGACTGGCACTTGGCATGAGGGACTGTGGTACCTAGATCGAGAAGGACTGGACTCAGCATTGGTATCTATGGCAGAGAAGGCTGGCATGGAAGGACTGCAGCAGAGGACTGAGGATACCTTGATGCTCCATCATCGGAGGATGGGACATTCTTCCTTTGATACTCTAAGTAAGTTATATCCAGAGATTTATGCAAAAACAAAAAAAGAGAAATTAGTATGTGATGCGTGCGAGTTAGGAAAACTTACTAGGAGCTCATATGTTGGCACGGGTCATAGGAGCACTTTTGCTTTTGAGGTAGTACATTCTGATGTCTGGGGTCCATGTGCTACTAACACTATGAATGGTTATAAGTACTTTGTTTCTTTCATTGAGTGTGCCTCTCGTGTTACCTGGTTATATTTGATGAAAAATAAGAATGATGTACCTGCTTGTTTTCGGGATTTCCATAAGCATGTCCAGACTCAGTACAAAGCAGTTGTGAAGGTACTGAGGTCTGACAATGGAACGGAGTATACCAACAGGACGCTTGCAGAATACTTGTCAGCACACGGAATACAGCATCAGACCACCTGTGCATACACACCAGCACAAAATGGAGTTGCAGAAAGGAAAAACAGACACCTTCTGGAGGTCGCAAGAAGTATGATGATCGACATGAATGTCCCACAGAGTCTGTGGGGGCATGCAGTGTTGACAGCAGCTCAACTCATCAACAGGATGCCCTCGAAGGTCCTCGGATGGAAGTCCCCATGTGAGGTATTGCAAGGCAATAATAGTGGGATACTCCCACTGAAGGTGTTTGGGTGTGTGTGTTTTGTGAAGGACAACAGGCCATCAGTTGGGAAACTTGACCCTAGAGCGGTCAAATGCATCTTCGTAGGCTACTCGGCGACCCAGAAGGGGTATGTGTGCTGGAGTCCAGTAGAGAAGAAGAAGTTTGTCAGTATGGATGTCCACTTTCGGGAGCATGAGCCATACTACCACCAGGACGGAACTTCACACAACACGCCTAATACTGCCAGTATTAGGCGAGAGGGGGAGATGGAGAACTTTGTGGTAACCGATTTAGAAGTTTGGCATGGAGGCACGGAGAAGGGACAAGAAGGTGAAGGTGTTAGGCCTACGGCTCAGGGAGAGTTACTTACCTACAGCAGGAGAGAGAAGCAAACTGCAGGACCAGTACCGACAGTGCCAGTGCCAAGTCCTTTGCCTGCGTTCGTCCCAACTCCTGAGGCACCGACACCAACCCCCCTTCAGGTGATACCCCCTCCTTCACAAAATATCATTCCTCCTACTTCTAATCCTCCCACACCACTATCTGTACGGAGGACCACTCGCAGCAATGCAGGAAATCCTCCAAACAGATATGGTTGGGATATTGCTCAGTTTGTTTCTTATGACCATATCTCTTCTTCTCATGGAGCATTTATAGCATCTTTGGATAGTATTACTGTACCTAACAATTGGCAGGTTGCCAAGAACGATCCAAAGTGGAAAGCGGCAATGCACGAGGAGTTGGGAGCTCTGGAGAAGAACCACACTTGGGAGCTTGTGAGATTGCCAGAGGGGAAGAGAGCAGTTGGATGCAAGTGGGTCTTTACCGTGAAGCAGAACCCAGATGGACAGGTTGAGCGCTACAAAGCTCGACTAGTAGCCAAAGGATACAGTCAGACGTACGGCATCGACTATGACGAGACCTTTGCACCAGTTGCAAAGATGAGCACTGTCAGGACTCTGATTTCTCTGGCAGCGAATGGTGGATGGAAGCTACACCAACTGGATGTGAAGAATGCGTTTCTTCACGGAGATCTAGTGGAGGAGGTGTACATGGAGATACCACCAGGATTTGGCACCAATCAGACAGTAGGCAAGGTCTGCAGGTTGAAGAAGTCCATCTATGGACTGAAGCAGTCTCCTCGAGCGTGGTTTGACAGATTCAGAAGAGCGATGATAGGGATGGGATATCAGCAGATCAATGCGGATCATACTGTGTTCTTCCGTCGGAGTGGAGGCCACATCACCATGCTTGCGGTGTATGTGGACGATATGATTATCACAGGAGATGATGAGCAGGAGATCGCCCAACTCAAAGGAAAGCTTGGCAAGGAATTCGAGGTGAAGGATCTCGGCCTTCTTCGGTACTTCCTTGGGATTGAGATTGCTCGAGAAGCAGAGGGGATTGTTCTCTCTCAAAGGAAGTATGCACTGGACCTTCTCACAGAAACTGGGATGTTGGGGTGCAAACCTGCAGCGACACCAATAGATCAGAGGTTCAAGATTGATGCTGAGGCTGGAGAACCAGTTGATCGGGACAGATACCAGAGACTGGTTGGCAAGTTGATCTATTTGAGCCACACACGTCCTGATATCTGCTTTGCAGTAAGTGTGGTGAGCCGCTACATGCATGACCCACGGAAGGGTCATATGGATGCAGTGTACCAGATTCTGAGGTACCTGAAAGGTGCTCCCGGGAAGGGACTAATATTCAGGAAGAACAATCACGTGAGCATCGAGGGCTACTGTGATTCTGACTGGGCTAGTTGTGCTGATGACAGGAGGTCTACCTCAGGATATTGCATATTTATAGGAGGTAACTTGGTCTCCTGGAGGAGTAAGAAGCAGTCTGTGGTGGCCAGATCGACAGCTGAAGCAGAGTACAGAGCTATGGCCTTGGGAGTTGCAGAGCTGCTATGGTTGAAGAATATGCTGGTGGAGCTGAAGCTGGATCAAGGAGCCAAGATGAAGCTGTGGTGTGACAATCAGTCAGCTATTAGTATCGCCAACAATCCAGTACAGCATGACAGGACCAAACACATCGAGATTGATAGATTCTTCATCAAAGAGAAGTTGGATAGTGGATTACTGGAGCTTGGCCATGTTCCAACCAGGGATCAAGTAGCAGATGGACTAACCAAGGGACTCGCCTCAGTGAGCATGATTAGAGGATGTGACAAGATGGGCTTAGTGAATATCTTTCACCCATCTTGAGGGGGAGTGTTGATATGGTATGTTGGGTGTCATATTTAAGTATAGTATAAGCACATGGGAATATCCTGAGGGCATATTTGGGATGCCAGAATATGTCACAGGATATTCCATTATGAGATTATTGTCATAATGGTTGAGATCATTGTATTAATGACTGTAAGGCTATATAATGCCAATGAGACAATCAATAAAATCATCAACTAATTTCAACAGAAGTCCATGGAGATATCTTCCCAAATCCTATTGGGTATAGGCAATGGCTGTAACAACCCTGCAGGAGAGAGATTTTCAGCCTTACTCCTTCGACACACTTCACAAGTCTTTATGTAAGTCTGCACATCTCTCTTCATCCCTTTCCAATAGCATACTTTCTTGAGCCTGTGTAAAGTCTTGGTAAAGCCAGAATGGCCAGCATATAGTAGATCATGGTTCTCCTTGAGCATGATAGGAACAAATTCTGCGTGGGGATCCGTGAAGATTTGTTTTTATAATACAATAAACTATCTTTCAAGCTGTATCTACTAGTGTCCAACTGATCCTTTGCCCATTTAGTCATATAACCTTGATAGTAGGTAGGGTGCTACATCTGAGCTTTGAAGTGACTGATCCAATATGCATTGACAGTAGATATAGCAGGAAAAAAAAACTCTTTAGCAGGATCTACAGCTCTGGTCAAGTTGTCATTCTCCACCCTAGATAAACTGTCAGCTGCCCTATTTTCCCTGCCTTTCTCATACTCCACTATGAAGTTGTACCCATGCAATTTCAAGAGCCATTTGTATTGAGCATATGTATACACCCTCTGCTCTAACATGTGTTTAAATGCTTGATGATATGTTATTATGAAAAATTTCCTTCCCCATAAGTAATGATTCCACTTCTTGACTGGTAAAAGGATAGCAAGCATCTCTTTCTCATAAGCAGATAGGGCAGTGGCGCTTTCTTTTAGATTCTGGTTGAGGTAAGCTATGGGTGGGTCTACCCCCTTTGCATCAGGACTGCCCCAATCCCTATTCCTAAAGCATCGCATTCTAGTATGAACTTCTCCTTAAAATCTGCCATGGCCAACACTGGAGGTTGTGTGAGTTCTATCTTCAACTGTTCAAATGAGTTTTGAGCATCTAAGCTCCATCTGTAGGCTTAAGGAGACAGGTGAGGGGTCCAACAATAGATCCATACCCTTGAATGAATTTCCTCTAGTAGCCTGTGAGTCCAAGAAGGCCCTTAATTCTTTTAATTTTTCTGGAACTGGCTAACCAGTCACTGCTTGAATCTTTTCTTGATCAACATGTAATCCTTGTTCAGAGATAATGTGAACAAGGTAGGCCACTTGCTTCTGTGCAAAAAAGGATTTGCTTCTCTTGATCTTCAACTAATGCTTGCTCAAGACTCTAAAAACTTCTTCTAAGTGCATATCCAAATTAGAGCTGTAAATGAGGATGCCATCAAAGAAAAACACAAAATTTCTTAGATAAACTTTAAAAACATCACCCATCATAGCCTGGAAAGTGGAGGGGGGCATTGGTGAGGCCAAAAGGCATAACTATAAATTTATAGTAGCCCTCGTGTGTTCTAAAAGCTGTCTTGTGTGTATGGTCATGACCAACTACACACTACGGAGTACCCAGGTATCCCGCAATATGGTCATTTTTGTCTGAAGATAAGGGGGTGCATACTATAATCAAGCCTCTTATGGTCTTACAGGATATCTCTATCTCAATCAATCAAACAAGTGCATACTATAATCAAGCCTTTTATGGTCTCACAGGATATCTCTGTCTCAATCGATCAAAAAAGAAGTAGTAAATAAATAGCATATATGATAAAGTAGCAAGGCTGTTTTGTCAATCTTTTACAAAAAAAAAAAATCTACTTTTTATAAAAGTAGAAATTGTTTGCTTTGCTCACAAAGAATCCTAAATACAGAAGGAATTCTAGATACAAGCAAGAATAAGAAAAGATTCTGGGGAAGTGGTAGCGGTAGAGATCAAGTCTGCGGTCAACTTCTTTACTCCTTTAACGATCCGGTACGAAGATGAAAGAAACCACCCGACTCTAGCTCACAAACATTATGGAGGAGAGTCTGGTCACAAGAAGGCTCGAGCTCTCGATAGCGTACTAGCTTTTGATACCCACGTGCTCGCTCTTTTTGACCTCGGTTCTTGACTGTGTAGCCTTCGATTATCGATCTTTTCCACCCTTTGAAATGGCACAGATCCTGAGGTTTATAGGCAAAACTACCAGCCTAGGACTTCTGCATAGGATGTAGAAAAAACTCATTGTTTTTGCCTTCATGCGCCATTTTGTGCCTCTTCGCGTAGAAGCACTATCTATGCCAGCTTTGGAATGTGTGACACATATCACTTAGTGAGGAATATAATCAATTCCACAATTTTCTCTGAAAATTGTGCCTCTGACCCATTATCAGCCTAAGCCACGACTCTGGCGACTGTTTACTTGTCAGTTGACAGCTTGCGCCACGACTATGGCGAATATGTTTTTGCTAGTTGGCAGCCTATGCCACGACTCTGGCAGCTGTTCATGTTGATATGGTATGTTGGGTGTCATATTTAAGTATAGTATAAGCACATGGGAATATCCTGAGGACATATTTGGGATGCCAGAATATGTCACAGGATATTCCATTATGATATTATTGTCATAATGATTGAGATCATTGTATTAATGACTGTAAGGTTATATAATGCCAATGAGACAATCAATAAAATCATCAACTAATTTCAACGTGGTATCAGAGCCAGGTTTCCACAAACCCTAGCCGTCACCAAGCTTCCACAAACCCACATGAGGATTTCCTAGATCTCCTCCACCGAACTCTTCCACGCCCCCCCTTCTTCCCTTCTCCGCCCTTCACAGGCCGCCCTTCGCTGTTGCTGCCCCGTCCCGCTACTGCTGCGGCTACTACTGCTGCTGCGGCTGCTGCTGCTGCTGCGACGGCGGCTGTGACATGCGTGCTGCCATCTCCTCCGCACCAGCACGAGACAGCGCCTAATAGGGATGCCTAGATCTGAAAAAAGGGGGGACGTGTTCGGATCTAGGAGCGGACGACGAGGACGAGCGTGAGTCATGGAGCGGACGTGACGTGATTAGATAGACGACGCATCGATGGAGGAGATCATCAAGAAGCTAGATTCTGCAGAGGTGGCGACGTTGATGAAGTTGTTGACGATGTCGGCTGGTGAGAACACGACACGAACGTCGCCGGAGTTGAAGCTTTCCTCCATCGATCTGAAATTAGATGGACCAGCCACCTATCTGAGTTGGTCACGGCGGGTGAGTAGAACCATCGCAGGAAAAAACATGGAGGGGTTCCTGACGGACGAGACGACAGAGCCGGACGAGGGCTCGACAGGACGCGATGAGTGAAAGTCCACTCATATGGTGATCTACATCTGGCTTCTCAACTCCTTAGTCCAGTTTATTGCCGCCACAGTAGACGGTATTGAGATGGTAAAAGATGTGTGGAAGAAGTTGAGAAGGACCTATGATGGTGTGGGGAACAACTTACGGGTCTTCCAGATAAAGGGGGAGATTGATGACACCGTACAGGGAGAGAAGACGGTTCAGGAGTATGCCACGGAGTTGGAGCGTCTGTGGTTGGATTATGATCACTCCTCAGATCGGGCGAGCTGCGGGGACCCTAAGTGTAAGGAGAGACAGGTGTGTCTGCAGGAGAGGACGATGAAGTTCCTCAAAGGGCTGACTGCAGCTTTCGCACAGAGGACGACCCTACTTCTAGCCCAACCAAAGATCCCTAGCCTTGAGGAGGCTATCTCAGCCATGATCCAGGAGGAGACATGCATCAGGCTGCAAGCTGGGACATGTGGTCCCCCCGAAGCAAAGTCAGCACTAGCGATCATCAGCTCAGGTAACACAGGATCTAAGGGAGAGCCCTGGCAGCATAACCGGCAGTGCTACAACTGTGGGGAGATAGGTCATCATCGATATGCTTGTACCAAACCACCTACGGAGGGAGATTCAGGTGGTGGACGAGGACCGGTCGGCGGACGAGGATATAATGGAGGACGTGGTCGTGGTCGAGGGGGTAGACGAGGCGGCCGAGGAGGTTATCGGGCGAACCTCTTGATATTAGAAGGGAACGGAGAAGCTGATGGCACCTTTACTGTGGAGGACCAGGCACTGGGAGACATGAGGAGTAGAACAGAGGAGGCGTCCACCTCATTCTTTGTTAGGGGCAATGCTGCCATGTATGCCCATCCATCAGAAGGTACTGACGAATCACTTGCCCTTGCGTCTATCTCTTCCCTTAAATCATCAGACTGGATTATCGACTCGGGAGCATCTCGGCATGTGACGGGGAATGCTAGTGAGTTTTTTTCCTACACTCACCTAGCATCAGCAGACAGCATTCAGACAGCTGATGGCACTTTCCATCCAGTGGTCGGTAAGGGTACTGTTAATTGTACAGGTTCAGTAAGATTATCCAATGTTTTACATGCTCCATCCTTTCCAATCAGTCTCTTGTCCATTAGTTCTATAATCCTCCAACTTAAATGTATTGTTTCTTTTGATATTCCTAAGGTGACCTTCCAGGAGAAAGGGACAGGACGAAGACTTGGGACTGACACTTGGCATGAGGGACTGTGGTACCTAGATCGAGAAGGACTGGACTCAGCATTGGTATCTATGGCAGAGAAGGTTGGCATGGAAGGACTGCAGCAGAGGACTGAGGATACCTTGATACTCCATCATCGGAGGATGGGACATTCTTCCTTTGATACTCTAAGTAAGTTGTATCCAGAGATTTATGCAAAAACAAATAAAGAGAAGAAGAAGTTTGTCAGTATGGATGTCCACTTTCGGGAGAATGAGCCATACTAACACCAGGACGAAACTTCACACAACACGCCTAATACTGCCAGTATTAGGCGAGAGGGGGAGATGGAGAACTTGGTGGTAACCGATTTAGAAGTTTGGCATGGAGGCACGGAGAAGGGACAAGAAGGTGAAGGTGTTAGGCCTACGGCTCAGGGAGAGTTACTTACCTACAGCAAGAGAGAGAAGCAAACTGCAGGACCAGTACCGACAGTGCCAGTGCCAAGTCTCTTGCCTGCGTTCGTGCCAACTCCTGAGGCACCGACACCAACCCCCCTTCAGGTGATACCCCCTCATTCACAAGATATCATTCCTCCTACTTCTACTCCTCCCACACCACTATCTGTACGGAGGACCACTCGCAGCAATGCAGGAAATCCTCCAAACAGATATGGTTAGGATATTGCTCAGTTTGTTTCTTATGACCATATCCCTTCTTCTCATGGAGCATTTATAGCATCTTTGGATAGTATTACTGTACCTAACAATTGGCAGGTTGCCAAGAACGATCCAAAGTGAAAAGCGGCAATGCACGAGGAGTTGGGAGCTCTGGAGAAAAACCACACTTGGGAGCTTGTGAGACTGCCAGAGGGGAAGAGAGCAGTTGGATGCAAGTGGGTCTTTACCGTGAAGCAGAACCCAGATGGACAGGTTGAGCGCTACAAAGCTCGACTAGTAGTCAAAAGATACAGTCAAACGTACGGCATCGACTATGACGAGACATTTGCACCAGTTGCAAAGATGAGCACTGTCAGGATTCTGATTTCTCTGGCAGCGAATGGTGGATGGAAGCTACACCAACTGGATGTGAAGAATGCGTTTCTTCACAGAGATCTAGTGGAGGAGGTGTACATGGAGATACCACCAGGATTTGGCACCAATCAGACAGTAGGCAAGGTCTGCAGGTTGAAGAAGTCCCTCTATGGACTGAAGCAGTATTCTCGAGCGTGGTTTGACAGATTCAGAAGGGCGATGATAGGGATGGGATATCAGCAGATCAATGCTGATCATACTGTGTTCTTCCGTCGGAGTGGAGGCCACATCACCATGCTTGCGGTGTATGTGGACGATATGATTATCACAGGAGATGATGAGCAGGAGATCGCCCAACTCAAAGGAAAGCTTGGCAAGGAATTCGAGGTGAAGGATCTCGGCCTTTTTCGATACTTCCTTGGGATTGAGATTGCTCGAGAAGCAGAGGAGATTGTTCTCTCTCAAAGGAAGTATGCACTGGACCTTCTCACAGAAACTGGGATGTTGGGGTGCAAACCTGCAGCGACACCAATAGATCAGAGGTTCAAGATTGATGATGAGGCTGGAGAACCAGTTGATCGGGACAGATACCAGAGACTGGTTGGCAAGTTGATCTATTTGAGCCACACACGTCCTGATATCTGCTTTGCAGTAAGTGTGGTGAGCCGCTACATGCATGACCCACGGAATGGTCATATGGATGCAGTGTACCAGATTCTGAGGTACTTGAAAGGTGCTCTCGGGAAGGGACTAATATTCAGGAAGAACAATCACGTGAGCATCGAGGGCTACTGTGATTCTGACTGGGCTAGTTGTGCTGATGACAGGAGGTCTACCTCGGGATATTGCATATTTGTAGGAGGTAACTTGGTCTCCTGGAGGAGTAAGAAGCAGTCTGTGGTGGCCAGATCGACAGCTGAAGCAGAGTACAGAGCTATGGCCTTGGGAGTTGCAGAGCTGCTATGGTTGAAGAATATGCTGGTGGAGCTGAAGCTGGATCAAGGAGCCAAGATGAAGCTGTGGTGTGACAATCAGTCAGCTATTAGTATCGCCAACAATCCAGTACAGCATGACAGGACCAAACACATCGAGATTGATAGATTCTTCATCAAAGAGAAGTTGGATAGTGGATTACTGGAGCTTGGCCATGTTCCAACCAGGGATCAAGTAGCAGATGGGCTAACCAAGGGACTCGCCTCAGTGAGCATGATTAGAGGATGTGACAAGATGGGCTTAGTGAATATCTTTCACCCATCTTGAGGGGGAGTGTTGATATGGTATATTGGGTGTCATATTTAAGTATAGTATAAGCACATGGGAATATCCTGAGGACATATTTGGGATGCCAGAATATGTCACAGGATATTCCATTATGAGATTATTGTCATAATGATTGAGATCATTGTATTAATGACTGTAAGGCTATATAATGCCAATGAGACAATCAATAAAATCATCAACTAATTTCAACAGTTCATCATGCCAAAAGGGATGACACGTGGCGGCCTACGCTGAGGCCACATTACTCTGATGACTAGTAATTATAATAGTTGTGCCAGTTGATAGCATGCGCCACTACTCTGGCGACTATGTATCATGCCAAAGAGGGGACACGTGGCAGCTTATAGAGCAGCCATGTCACGCCCCTTAGTGGAAATTACACCGTAAGGAACAGGGTACGAGCAGTTCGACAATTTTATCTTCATGTGGGATAGCCTACGTCACGTCCTCGCCATAAATACCACCTAAGAGGGAGAGGTGGTCGTCTATACTACTTTCTTCTAGGAGAAGAAATCATCATTGCACTTACGTCACAGTCGTATTTTCTTATTCCACGCGACTATTGCATGTTAGAGGGGCGCAGAGCACGGACAACCATCGGCCTCTGCCATTTAATGTCCTACCAATTTTTGATTTGACCTTAAGTCCACGTACGATAATGTCATAGATGTCTGATATCCTAATGGCACCGAAGGAGTTGGTGTGGGCTTCTCCTGGCTTGGGTGTCTTAGAGCACTTCTAGCGTAGTCATGCTTGCCCTTTTGCTGGTGTAGGGTGATTGTGGCACTGCTGGCGCAGAAACTTTTCTACTTCCACAAGACCCCCTTCAAAGTTTTTTGAAGTTGGCATAAGTTTGAAATACTTTGAAAGAATCGTAGAAAAAGGATCCTCGCCTGCGAATGTAATCCAACTTGGCGTGGGAGACTCCACAGCTGTTCTTAGGCGTAGATGACTAACGTCAGCCATAAGTCATATATGGTAAGTCATGAAAGCAGGTCTGGGGCTCTTGTCAAAATGATTTAAGGCTTTTGATAAGGGCACTGCACATTTTACTCGGGGCTAGCCCATTGAAAATTTAAAAAAAATTACAAGTTTGCCATCATGAAAGTTACTCGGGGCTAACCCACTGTTATAATCAGGACTGTCAAAATTTTGACAGTCCTACCACTTGGAAGGACTGTCAAAATTTTGACAGTCCCATTTCCTAAAATTACAAGTTTTTCAAAGTTACTTGGGGCTAGCCCAAATTGTTATAATCAGGACTGTCAAAATTTTGACAGTCCTACCACTTGGAAGGACTGTCAAAATTTTGACAGTCCTACAAATTGTTAGGACTGTCATAATTTTGACAGTCCCACAAGTTATGTAGACTGTCAAAATTTTGACAGTCCTAATTTTAACCCACTGAAAATTTTATATAAAACTAGGACTGTCAGGATATTGACGGTCCCACAAGAAATGAGGACTGTCAAACTTTTGACAGTCCTCATTTGGGGCTAGCCCAAATTGTTATAATCAGTCCTCATTTGGGGCTAGCCCAAATTGTTATAATCAGGACTGTCAAAATTTTGACAGTCCACATAGCTTGTGGGACTGTCAAAATTTTGACAGTCCTGCAAATTGTTAGGACTGTCATAATTTTGACAGTCCCACAAGCTATGTGGACTGTCAAAATTTTGACTGTCCTAATTTTAACCCACTGAAAATTTTATATAAAATTAGGACTGTCAGGATTTTGACAGTCCCACAAACATTTTGACAGTCCTCATTTTAATTGTCAGGATTTTTTTTTAGTTTATTTCTATTTAGTTAGTTTTGGATTTTGATTTTTTTTATTTAGTTTAATATCCAAAATAAAATATGTTATCATTGAACCCAAAAAAAAAAAATCTACCGTACGAATATTACGTCTGCCGTCGACCAGACTTCAAACGGCCATAACTATTTGTTTTCAAATCGTTTTTCGTCACACAATAGGTCTATTTGTATGTTTTCGACGAGAGTAACACAATTCGTGTAGAGAAAATTTTCATCCGAAGTAAGACGTACGTATTACAGGCAAAAATATAAAATATAAAACTTTAAAGTATCATAACTTTTGACTGGAAGATCGAAACAAGCTCCAGTTTGAGCCAAAATGACCGTATGGAAAAGTACTTCGGGATAAACTGTTTCACCGTTTGATGGACTTTCCAAATTTTTAGAATCGCAAAAAAACGATGTTTCGACCTCCAAATTTTACTTTTGGTAAAATTTTTTTTTTTTATAAAATATTTAATGTACCAATAATAAATTTACTATTTTAAATAACAGAATACTTTAACAAATTTTAAGGATAGAAATTTTAAGGATATTTTGAAATTGGCCCCCCCAACAATTAATAGAAAAAAAAAATTTAGGACTGTCAAAATTTTGACAGTTCTACCAATGGGAAGGACTGTCAAAATTTTGACAGTCCTACCAATTTGTAGGACTGTCAAAATTTTGACAGTCCTAAAAATTCAACATACATTTTTAGGACTGTCAAAATTTTGACAGTCCTTCCAATTGGTAGGACTGTCAAAATTTTGACAGTCCTAAAAATCAATATTTTGACAGTTCTTCTATTTTTTCATTTTCTTTTTTGGTTTTGACGGTGACGACGACGGGAGGCGCGGCGACGGGAGGTTGCGGTGGAGGACGGGGTATGAGGCGAAGGAGGACGGCGGGAGGGGGGAGGGCTCCGGTCGGGTAGGGAGGGTTTGGGAGGGTTTGGAAGTAGTGGGCTAGTATGAGTAAAATATTGGGTTAGTATAAGTAAAAGTTCCTCTTTAGTGGGCTAGCCCCAATCCTGGGCTAGTCCCGAGTAAAATGTGCAGTGCCCTTATCAAAAGCCATGATTTAAGTGCAACATGATGCCCCATACTTGGAGAACGGGTGGCCCACAGTCTTTAGTTTGACGTGGCAAGCGACAGTTGGCACGCCCTCACTGAGTGCTCTGATTGGCACTGTCAATTAGCCTTGAGGAGATGAACCTCCACTTTCGAGAATCTCGACGCCTATCATGAGGTCTACTGGGCTGCCTCGAGGAGATGAACCGCCACCATCGTAGTCTATATATCCGAGGGTTTAGGTAGCAAAGATGGTTTTAAACCATCGACTATGGCTCCTAAGAGGGTTTTCGACTGGGAGCCTTGGCCGTATGTTGCTCCTTCCCGACTTTCCTCCGGTGCATTGACTCCTGCAATTTCCTCAGTCCATGCTATGACCGTCGGTTCTCCACTTGTTACTCTAGAGCAAGTCATCGCAATTGTAACTGCTTTGGAATCCTTTGATATTCTGAGGAGGAAAGCACTAGACGACCTCAAGCTAACCATGGCCCAACGCTTTCTGGACATAGTTGTTTGACGTTGGAGGAGATCTCTACGTCCCCAACTATGAGGGCAAGTCCAAACTCTCTGGGCCCAGATGAAGGGGTGGAAATTTTAGGATGAGACAAATCTGTCGCTTTCTTCACGCTTCGGGTGTTTTAACATATGCGCGTTGGTTGGGTGTTTTAACATACCAACGCTTCTGCATGGGCAAAAATATGGCTTACCCTGAGCCAACAATGCGAGGCTTTCTGTGCCAGCAGTTTTCTCTGCGCATCCTTTTGTGATTGAGCAGAGAAGTTCTGTTGTTTGTGTGTACTTTCAAATGAAGCGTGGGTAGAAAGATTACTTGGCGTACGATATGTTGGTTGGCAGAGAAGGAAATATTTCTTTTATTGATAGTGTACATTAATTACTTGAGTTGAGTACAAGTAAAGGGTTGTCGCACGGGCTTACAACATGAACGCAAAAGAAAATAGTCGTTCCATACATTATATCCCTTTACTAAAAACAAAATAATATAAACACCTTTGACTGCGGCTTTCAAAATGTGACTCGGAGAGGCTTCCAGTGTTGTGCAAGCTTTGAAAGTATGTACACAAACTTCGTCTGATGGATGGGATAGGCCTAGCTCCTCGAAACATCGTCTTGGCTCGCAGAACCTGTGGATACGTGGGTCAGCACATTTAAAATGTACGAGTGAGGGCGAATTAACCCAACTCATCAAAATGATACGGTATTCATGTGAAGCATACAATATTATTATATTATCTTTCTATCTTATCTTAGTTTAATTTACAAGTATACAATAGGAATGTAACAACATAATAATGTGTCACTGAATGGTGACTCTTACCCATAGTTGTAAACCCCCTCCCCAAAAAATATGCGGTATATTTTATTTTATTTATCAAAAAAGTTTAAACCTATTATAGCTAAGAGCTAACTTAGAAATAATTGATTTCTATGTTATAATATGTTTATAAACTTTTGGGTTTTATAATATTATATATCTTTATATAACGCTATGCATGATTTTTATGGTGGCCCATGCAGGTCCCGTTTTCATAAAATATGCGAAGTCATGGTAGTACTTAGGGTAGATGTACTATTGCGAGCCTGTGACCAATTAAGGAATCAAGTATTTGGTGATACATCCACAACTAGGGTTTCTTATAGGCTTCTCTAAGATTATTCCAGCATAATTGCTTTCGTGTTATTGTTCTCAGCATGATTGTATTTATGTTTTTCTGGACGTATGATTTGTCTTAATCTCTCTATGGACTATCAGATCAACTCATCTCATTTTTTTTTTAAAAAGGTTTTAAAATTTCTTATGGATTTGGTCAGGGCAACTTCGAGAAACTAAATTTCATCCTTGTATTATAAAATTGTGAGCTTTTGCCGCCAGACGCATACTACCAGGTAGAACTCTTGATAATGAGATCACGGATGTATATGCTTTTCAGATCTTACCTAGAATACATCCTATGCATCTTGATTGAATCTTCTCGCTTATTTTATACAAATTATTTTGGAAACATCTCATGGATTTTGCCGAAGACAAGTTCAAGAAACTGTATTACTTGGCGTGACAGTGGTGCACTGCAGCCATCCATCGTATTATGAAACAAAAAATTTATTTGCAGCCAGATGCACCCTGGCGTGGCAGTAACTTCACACGATATGATCCCGGAGGTTGTAACCACCCTAGAATTTCTAATACTCATAGTAGTATGCAGGAGTATAGTAAATAATAACATAGAAATAAATAAATTTAGCATATAAATATATGATCTTATAAAAAAATTTTAATAATATAAATATATATTAGAAATTATAATACTAATAATGGTAATAATAATAGTAAGAAAAGACAAAAAAAAATAAAAAAATTAATTAATAAAAGAAAGAAAGAAAAATATTAATAATAAAAAAAACATACCACTCACAACAAAAATAAATGAACACAGTAGCAACAGCAACCAAAATCCATCTCCCCCCCCGGGGTCCACGACCCGGCCCAAACCACTCGCACCCCCCTCTTTTGACCTATATATATGCATATATATGAACGAATTTAAACCCTAACCCTAATCCTTTCTTTTCTCGTATTCGTTGACCTCCCTATACCACCGCAGAGCCACTAACGCCGCCGAGAATTTACAGTCGAACACCCAAACCCGACCGAACCGACAGTAACCGCAGTCGAGGTACCCCTCTTCACGAGGGTTTATCTCCACACTATTTTGATCATTTTTTGATCTGTAAAATTCTATGGATAGACCACTTAACCTAGCTTATGATTATGTAATCCTTGATAAGAAATCATGTTTAAATCAACATGAAAAATGCACAAGAAATCATGAAAACCTACAGTTTTAGATATAAGTGAATTGACAGTTTTGGAAGCTAACATGCTATTTTAAAAGGTAATTTTCTTCCAATCGGCCCAACAAAAATATATATTTCTTTTTTTGATAGCTATCCCACATAACCAGGTTCGAAATGACCTAATTCTTGTATAGAATTGATCATTAAATCTGTGATAAAGCACCCGTTAATAATCATGAAAAACAGTTTCTAAAAACTTAGAAAACTAGCGATACGGAGTGCGTTCCGACAAACTGGGCCACTATATAACATACCAGTTGTACCGAAAGGCGCTTATAGTATTTTCTGTTGTGCGGGCATTCGTGAAAATTGATTTGGATGTGCGTGCGCATCAAAATTAACCTGTTTCGGTCGAAAGACTTTTGTATTGACATTTTACAAAATATCCTAGAAGTTCATGATAAATTGTCAAAATGCGACAAGACTTACGCCAATGGATCTGTGGTATAACACTGGTCCTATGACCCAAGTTTCACGCGATTCTGAGACAGTTGGCCGAATCACCTATCGCGGGTCCCACGGTTTAACTTGACAAACAAAATTATGATCGGATCACCGGAATCTAAAATTGGACATATCGTTGAGTTTATATCGACGTCTAGGATTTTTTTGACCTATAATTTATCCAATTTAGCGACCTTTATCCCTGGCACTTTTTCAGTACAAAGTGGACCATATGGACACCGCTTTAACCAAAAATTGCCTTTTTTGGCCCCTATATCCAAATTCGGCAAAAGGGTCAAGTTTTTTGACTATTTTGCTGATTTTAGAGATGTTGGTGATATTTATTTCAGCATCCGAAGACGTTCATTCGGAGCCTATAATTTTTGATCCCTTGTGCTTGACGTAGGACGCCTACATTACAGAGATTGCTTGCCAGGCCAGTATACGAGAGCTGTTTATTTACATTCATTATTAGCATGTATATTTGCTGTTGTTTATTTAGTTATTTTATTTTTCTATATAAAACTCTGCATCCACGAATAACTTGGGTACAACGACAGTTGCGTCGCCTTTTGTCACTTCTTTAATATTTTGCATGATGACCTAGTGTTACGAGACCATCCAATAATGTTGAGGCATTCTTATATTTTATTGGCCGTAACATATTTGTTACATGAGTGTGAGTCTCATGTAGGACACTGACTTGCATGATAGGCTGGTCACCTGTATGTATGTGATGTACGACGGATAGAAAATAACTGTTGATAGAAATGCATGCTAGGAGACTTAGCAGTTATATTAGAGGTATCACCGTGGCATGGATATGACATAGATAGAGCATAGGATGGGGAGAAAAACATGTAGGCATATGGGCTCATTTATACTTTTCCTTTTGTAACCCGTACGCTCCGCCGGAGATGCGTGGTCAGATGACCCTTATATTATATTATTTACCGGCAGTCTCTGACGATCGAAAGACGTTACACTTTTTAGGCCACTGATTCTCCGAGAGAGTAACCCAAATCCTATTTTAGCCAAATAGCCCATATGTTGGAAAGTTATTCTCAAAAGTATATTTCACATAGACGGTTAGGCTATCATTTATATGTTATTTTTAGTATATTATGGCATGATATTTTCTATATCTTATTACGTTCCTCTAAAGATCTGGTCCCTTTTTAGGTATAGACGATTAGGATTATCCGTAGGAGTATGGACCCGGGCCTGACGTATCATTCTCTGTTGATGAGGTCTTACCTCCTGAGTATTAGTAATTATTTTATTGCTAATGGATCCTTAGCTGTTGTTTCTTTATTGACATTTATTTCATATTATGGTTTTGATCTCCTCTATCATTTTAGTTTTTGATTAGTCGATGGGTAATGGATTTGTCTCCACCCGATTATTATTCTTTTGATTCTTCGTACTTGAGACATTTAGCTATTTATTTTGATATTCCTTTACTTGTGCTTGTGGATGAGATATAGATGCATGTGACTTGTGTTGACAATATATGTTCCACTTGTAAATTATTTATTCATATTATAACGTACGTATGTGTTATGATTATTTTAACATATTGGAGTTGTCATACTATGTATTTTTAGTCCTACATATTTTGGGACTGGGGTGACATATTTTTGTGGTAGCCCATGCAGGTCGAGATTATATTGTCTCGGTTAAGTTACTATACCGAGCAAGCCTACAAATAGGATTAGAGTATAGGATCTCATCCACTTATTTAATCACTTACTTTGAATTCCAATTTTGTACTCTCCTTGACTGCTTGATTTGCATCTACTTTGAATATGTTCCAATGCTCTCCTCCCCCTGTTAGACGTGTTGTTACCCTCGCCATCATTGCAGATGACTCAGCAACTCAGGAGGAGTTGTATATGTTAGCCGCATCTTTAGATTTTTCCCTGTAGTAATTCGCGGAAGAGAGATGAAGGCTCGACTCTTAGTCTTTTCCATGCCGAACTTTGATGTTGCCCTTGGGATGGACTGGCTAAGCAAGAACCATGCTTTCTTCGACTGCTACAGAGGAAGCATTCTCTTTAAGGTAGCAGGAAAGCCAGAGCTCGAGTTTGTACGATGATCCATAAAGGTTTTTGATGGTGTTCAGATGGCATTGGACGACGTCATTTATCACCCTATTATTTCAGATTTTGAGGACATCTTTTCAGAGGATTTGCCAGGACTACCTCCAGATAGAGATATAGAATTCTTGATCGTGTTGATCCCAAGAGTAGCACCCATAGCATCGCATGTTTACATATTGGAGAATAAGAAGATGGATGAGCTGAAGGCGCAGTTGAATGAGTTAGAAGAGAAAGTCTTCATCCGAACGAGTGCATCACCCTGGGAAGCCCCGGTATTATTTGTACCCAAGAAAGATTGGTCAGTATGTATGTGTATTGACTATAGGGCATTAAATGTTATGATTGTGAAGAATAAGTATCCTCTGCCACTCATTGATGAATTATTTGATCAGCTTAATGGATCTAAGGTGTTCTCGAAGATAGACTTAAGATCAGGATATCACCAGGTAAATATGTAGAAGCAGGACATTACGAAGACCGAATTCAAGACGAGATATGGACACTATAAGTTTTTGGTCATGCCATTTGGATTGACCAATGCTCCAGCCGTCTTTATGGACTTGATAAATCGAGTCTTCCATCAGTATTTGGACCAGTTTGTGGTTGTCTTTATAGATGACATCCTTGTCTATTTGAAGAGCCATGAAGAGCATGAAAAGCACCTGCGGATTATCTTAGAGACATTAAGGAGAGAGCGATTATATACGAAGCTCAGCAAGTATGAGTTCTTCTTGGATAAAGTCTCTTTCCTTGGGCATATCGTCATTGAGATAGTATTTCAGTAGATCCGAAGAAAATCTCGGTAATTGAGACATGGCCCGTTCCTAAGTCGACATCGGAGGCGAGGAGTTTCCTTGGACTTGTAGGATATTATCGTCGGTTCATGAAAAACTTCTCGAGCATAGCAGAGCCTATGACTTGATTAACGTGCAAGGACCAAGAATACATATAGACGGATGGGTGTTAAGCCACTTTTGAGGAGTTGAAGAAGCGACTGACCACAGTACCATTGTTGACCATTCCATCAGGATCAGGAGGCTAAGTGATCTTCAGCGACGCATCAGAAAAAGGCTTGGGATGCGTATTGATGCAACATGGAAAGATGATTGGGTATGCATCTAGATAGTTGAGAGTATATGAAAAAAATTATCCAACTCATGACTTGGAGCTTGTAGCCGTTATTTTTGCCTTAAAGCTATGGAGACATTACTTATATAGAGAATGAGTGGAGATCTATACTAACTACAAGAGCCTCAAGTATGTCTTCATACAAAAGGAGCTGAATATGAGGCAAAGTCGATGGCTTGAGATGATGAAGGACTTCGAGATAGAGCTGCATTATCACCCAGGCAAGGCAACGTGGTAGCAGATGCGTTAAGCTGAAAGGCTATGGTAATATTCTTGATGACACATAAGGAGTCACTGGAGGACTTGTAAGAGCTTGGCATAGAGGTTATATTACCCAGATTAGATGGGACACTAGCCAACATGTAAGTACATTCATCGCTATTAGAGAGGATCATGACAGCTTTGCCTACGGATGCTAGATTCAGGAGAGAGAGGACCGAGGCTAGGAAGTAGACGGGACCGCGGATTCATGATGACAGGATATTACGATGTGGTGATCGCCTATATATTCCCAATAGAGAGCTTTGGCAGGAGTTAATGACAGAGGCTCATAGTTTGATATATTCTATTCATCCATGAGGACCAAGATGTACTGCGACTTGCGACAGCACTTCTGGTGGCATAAGATGAAAAGAAAGATAGCTCGCTTTGTGGCCAAATGTCTAGTGTGCTAGTAGTTCAAGGCTGAACATCAAAGGACAGCAGGGCTACTGCAACCACTTTTGATTCTTGAATGGAAGTGGGAGCACATCACTATGGACCTTGTCACAAGTTTTTTGAAGAGTCCAAGTGGGCGAGATGTTGTTTGGGTGATCGTAGATCGACTCACTAAGTTCACTATTTTTTTGCGCTTCCAAGTTGGCCAGTCAACAGAAGCTTTGGCTGACTTATATATGAGGCATATCGTAAGATTATATGATATTTCGATTAGCATCGTGTCAGATAGGTACTCTCATTTCATATCTCACTTTTGGAGGAGCATGCAAGAGAGTCTTGGGACTCATCTGAAGTTTAATACGTCTTATCATCCGCAGACATGGACAGTCAGAATGTACTATTCAGATGCTGGAGGATATATTGAGAGCATGCATATTAGGTTTTTGGAGGATCATGGTGTAAAAACATAAAAAATATTGTAACGTCCAAGTCCCAAAATATGTAGGACTAGAAATACGTAACATGCCAGCTACATATTCGACCAGACTCTAGTTCGAATCGAATACGTATACGTTATATTATAATGGTTACTATCTAGATAATCTAGTAAATATAAATATCTATGTCTCAATCCATAAAAAAAAGAATACAACAAGAATGAGCTATATGTGCTAAAGTCGGATGCCCAGTAACACATAAGCTCGAATAGACTTGAGAAAGAAATATGAGTCTATAAAAACTAGGCTACAACAGCAGATGAATCAATAATATAAATAAATAACATAACTCTGGTAGAAATAATATAAGTACCTGGTACCAATGTCCACGTGGAAAAGCAACCAAAATCAGCAACTCCAGGCAGGCTCCACAACGGTCTATGCTGCAAAACTGGCAAGAGACCAGGTCCTCAGAGGGATTTAACAAGGTACAAAAAATAGCATGCCAAAGTAAAACAGAATAATGCCACATACTCAAGGGTAAACTACTATAACCATCTAAGTGATATGTACATGAGAATATCACTTGTACTCAGGATGAAACCATTATAGGCTCTGTGTCTGGGAGCCCATAGCAGCAAGTAATATCTTGTGGGTGAGTAAATATGCCAAAGATTTGGGACATAGTCTAAGAAACCTCCAGTAACATAGTATAAGTATATATATATATATATATATATATATATATATATATATATATATATATAAACATAATCAGTCTGTAGTATGGTGTGTCTCTCCCTACCCAATGTAACCTCACGTCTCATGTCCATAACACGCAAGATCAGGACTTCTAGCTAGTACAACGATATATATATATATATATATATATATATATATATATATATATATATATATATATATATATATATATATAATATAAGTCTCATATCAGGAGTCTTGTAATCCTATATAGAATTACCATGAATATCTCAAGAATAATTTTGTCACATGAAATAATGTCAATTGTCCTACGGTATGACGTGCAAGGATACAAGTACATGAAATAGGATCATCGTATTAACTCTCTAGTGACATTACTCTACTCCACATATGGCATCGATATCTGAATCTTATTCGGACGTTAAGCAATATCTCACGGCCCTAGGGTAAACACACACATCAACTATATCAAATAACTATAATAACTAAATAAGATAATTAAGACAAGAAACTGTGATACATTATGGCAAAGTACACTTGCCTACTGTATGTAGCTTCGATGCTGTCTGTCCGACATCCTCTGCTGGAAGAGTAGAAGATCCAAGATGTCATGTTAAATTTATTCTAATTAATAACCATACACGCTAACTACTCTAGGACAATACGAAAGATCGTTACACAACCTCAATTTTCAGTTGACGTTCTTGTCCAACAATCCAATAGTTGTATAGTATTGAATAACGTACCAAGATACATGTCACGTCCTAGTCCCAAAATAAATAGGACCAGGCCACGTGGCAATAGCCAACTAATACGACTTCGAGGGATTTTCCAATTTAATGGACCCAACGAAGCGTACTACGCTGTCCTAAAATACTAACAAGTCTAATATGCTAACATATATTAGGTAAATGTCTAATCTCATTCATAAAATATAAATAAGAAGAGCTAAAATAAATACTAAAAAATAAGTGCGGAGTCTAAATGTCATAGTACAATCCAAATAAGTCTGATTGGAACAAACCCACTAAAATAATAAAATAAGAGTACGGAAGGACAGATAAGAGTACTAGGCTAGAGCATCGGCTAACGAGATAAGGATGCTCCAGCCCTAGGCCGAAGGCCTACCAGTGATCAAGGAAACTCTGAAGGTAATACCTCAAGCTCCTCCTCGGTCGCGTACCTCGTCTCCTGTCCGAGCCTGTACATGGTAGGGTAGTATACCTCGTCCAAATCTGAAAGGGAACCAGGTCCTCAGAGGAACGTACCAAAATAAAAAGATACATGCCAAATATAAATACTGAATAAATAAAGAGGGTGTACTAACCATCTAAGTGAATACAATATGAGGACAACCTTGGTACGTATGGGTAGGTATAGGCATAATGTCCAAAACTCCGAAGAGCGTGGTATTTATATATGTAACATCTTTTATTCTGAAGAATGAGGTATCTACATATATATATACGTCCATAACGCTTCGAAGAACGCGGTATTTGAATAAAGAAAGTCATTGGGTCCGTGGCTCCTCTGGACATTATGAATTCCAATATGTGTATCCCATATGCCTACCAGTTGTCCTCCTCACCCAATATAAATATACAAGTCGAATACACGATGTGCATACTACGTAACTATATGCCAGGTCTCAAATAACTAGACTAACATGACTACGCACTAAACCATGATGCATGTCACATGCACCGATAGCTAGTCGGGTACGCTAACTCATATCCCAATACGAGTTTATCACCGTGATGAGTGCAAAAAGTGTCAGAGTCTTAGAAGATATCAGAATATCCTCACAACAGTAGGTGAGTCTGCTAGTGACTAAGTCAATACACTACACATCGACGCATTCGTCAACTGCACCCGAGTTATTCTCGGACGCACACAGTTATATATAATATTTGCAATAACATCTTATACAATATTTATTCACTTGAATTAAATAATAAATAAGGCAAGGTATACTTGTATGGATTCTCAAGCTGCGAATACCAAAATCCTGCTCCCGAAGTCTCGCCCGAACGGTCCAGCGATCATATATATATGATATAATATAATATAATCATCAGTCGTTACACTAGTACGCACAGAAATATAACTATACTGCAGTTAGAAACTGACGCAAGGAGGGGTCATAACCAGTCAACTAGCAGAGTCGAGTGTGCATATAGCTAAAATGCACAAGTGTCATATCCCTAAATACCGTGCACAACAAGGGAGTTAGTTACCAAATATGTCACAACTCTAAATATCGTATAACCTAACCCATGTCCTAGCTAACAGGTTAGTGTGCACAAATGGTACTTCAGTCTAAGCACCTAAGGTCTACACAAATATATGCCATACTAATAACCAAATTTCTATAAAGTATTTACTAGCACTAACTACTATTCCAATATATGCACATATATACACTAGTTACTAGGGTTCACAAATCAACATAGGTCTATGCAACAACAACATCATAAAGGAAGAGGAGTAAAAATATAAACCTAGGTGTGCTCGTAAACTAGGGGGGGTGATGCTTGGTCCGCTGCTCGAGGGTGGCTGGTCTCCTGTGGATGGAGGCGCTCTGGCGAAGCACAGTAGTAGTAGCAACAAGACTGGCAGCAGCAGCAGGGTCGTGCGACGAGGTGACAGTGGTGGCGGTGGCAGTGGCTAGGGTCGGGTGAGGGTGAGGCTGCTTGTGCCGATGGCCATGGCGGTTGGAGGTGGTGATGGTGATGGTCGGGATGGCTATGGTCGTAGGGATGATGGTGATGGTTGGGATGGCTGTAGTGGTGGTTAAGATGTGGCGTTGGTTGCTGTTGCAATGGTTAAGGTGGCGGCGAGGACCGTGGTTGCTCAAAGAAGAGGGAGAAGGAAGTCGAGGGGATGGAGAATGCGGTGGCGGGATGGTTGATAGTGAGGTGGTGATGATGGTAATAGAAGTAGTGGTGATGATGGTTGCTGTGGCGGTGGTGGTTGCTATCGGGGAGAAGGATGGTCGGAGGAGAAAGGTCGGGGGCTGTGGTGGCGGGGTGGTGATGGTTGCTCGAAGGAGGAGTGAGGTCAAAGAAGGAAGGTCAGGGACTGTGGTTGCGGGGAGGTGATGGTTGCTCGGAGGAGGAGGGAGGTCGGAGAAGGAAGTCGGGGAAGAAGAAGAAGTAGTTTAGGGTTCGGGTTGAGTTGGGAAGAGGCAGTGGATGAAAAATAGAGAGAGAGAGAGAGGAGGTATTTATATAGGAGAGAGAGAAGGATGGCATTGGGATAAGGACCGACCATAATACATTTATAGGGATGGGGGGAAGGTTCTTCATGTAGGATTGGAGGGCTAGGATGGGCTAGATTTTGAATGGAGGGTGTAGATGAGGTAGGAGAAAAATGTAGTGTGTTGTACACCCAAAATAGGAGGGAAAACCTAGGGGAATCGGTCAACAAATGGAGGGATTTCTTCATGGCTTGGCTCCAATGGGAGGTGGACACCTAATTGCCTATTTGCACAAAAGCCCCTAACAATTAGAAAATTGTACAAACAAGAGAAATTGGGATTGGATGAGGAAAAATACCATATTTGGTGTGATATAGTGGGTTAAAATGGTGTATGGTGTTTAGTATGAACCTTGAGGGTGTGAGTAGGGGTTTGGGTTGGTGTTGGATCTAGTTTTGGGTTAGGTTGGATCATTACACCAATTTAATTAAAATTAGTATCAATTATGTTCTTTAATTAATTGGAAGTGTATATGGTTAAAATTGGGTTGGATACAAGTATCATGGACGTAGAATACTCAGAATAGATTATTGTCATAAATTGGGTTACACAAATGGGGTCGAGGTTGTGTCTCCAATTTTGATTGGAACGGACAAAGATGCAAAGTTGGATTTATTTGGATTTAAGAATAGACGTTTGTAACGAATATTGTGCGACTAAAATAAAGTACAAGAGAGGGTATTTATAAGTTACACAAATATCAGAATGGAAGGCTGACACATCTAGAAAAAGTGTGTAAATTTTGTTTGAAAGGAAAAGCTAGAGTAGCTAGCGCTCCAAATATCGAAGCAACGGTAAGGTGCACAAAGTGATACAAATATTGCACATTAATCTAAAATACTATGTCCTAATTCTAATTGCCTTCAAACTAACCCTAGTCTCTCTATCTAAGCCAGGTAGTCCTAAATTTTGTCGAGGGGGTTTACAATCTACCCTCCTTAGAGCATTTCGTCCTCAAACTTAAAACAGATATATGGTAAAAACTATTGACTGAAATTAAATGCTACTATATACCTAGGCCTTCAAAGTGATGGGGGAAACGCTGCCGAATATCATCCTCTCATTTCCAGGTCGACTCTCCTGGTGTATGATGCCTCCATGTGACACGAACTAGAGGGATAGTCTGATCTTGCAATACCTTCTTGCTTCTGTCTAGAATCTCTATAGGCTCCTTCTAATATAACAAACTCGGCCTGATAGTAATCTCCGAGTGGTCAAGCACATAACTCAGATCTGGTATGTACCTCCTTAACTGAGATACATGAAAGACGTCATGAACTCCTTTTAATGTCAGCGACAATGCTAATCTGTAAGTAACCTCCCAGATATGCTCCAACATATCTAATAGTCCGATGTACCTCAGACTCAGCTTTTCTCTGCCTCCAAACTTGATGGTCCTTCGGGTAGGCAAGATTTTTAGAAACATATAATCTCCAACCTGGAACTCTAGGGGTCGTCGATGCGGTTTGCCTAATGCTTCTATCTGTCCTGTGCTGCTCGCAGGTGCCCTTGGATCTTCTTTACCTTCTCCACTGTACGAATAACCAACTCTGGTCCAAGAATCTGCCTCTCACCCACATCACTCAGTACACTAGGGAACACTACTTCCTGCTATACAATGCCTCATAGGAAGCCATCTGAATGCTCGCTTGATAGCTATTATTATAGAAAAATTTGACCAAATATAAATGGTCCTCCCATGATCTACTGAAATTAAACATGCATGCCCTTAACATGTCCTCCAGTGTCTGAATGGTACATTCGGACTGGCCATTAGTCTGTGGGTAATACAATGTACTGAACTTCAAGCAGGAACCGAGACTCTCTTGCATACTCTGCCAAAAGTAAGATGTGAACCTCGTATCCCTGTCAAACACTATACTAACTGGCACCCCATGCAGTCGTACGATCTTCCTCATATACATATCTGTTAAGACCTCTGTAGACTGTCCAACTCTGAAGGGTAAAAAGTAAGTAAACTTAGTGAGTTGATCTACCATCACCCACACCATATTGCGACCACTAGGACTCCTCGAAAAGCCCGTAACGAAGTCCATAGTGATGTGCTCCCATTTTCACTCAGGTATCAGAAGTGGCTAAAGTAAACCTGCAGACCTCTGATGCTCAGCCTTGACCTGCTTACCAGGCACTTCACCACAAAGCGACCTATCTTTCTCTTTATTATATGCCACCAATAGTACTGCCTTAAGTCTCTGTACATCTTTGTGCCTCCTGAATGAATATAGTATGCTGAACTGTGCACCTCCAGCATCAGCTCCTGACAAAGTTTTCCATTCAAAACATAGAGACCATCTCCATATCTCAAAGTTCTGTCCTAATGTATGCGCAATGTTGTCTGCATCCTAGCCTCTTTTCTCTGTCGAAGCCTCTGGAATCTGGCATCTATTGGCAAGGCAGCCTTGATCCTCTCAACCATTGTCGATTGTACATAAAAACTCGATAACTGGCTGTCTGCTCTGGGCATAATGACCTCTATATCCAATTGCTCCAGATCTCTCAATAGGTATTGCTGGGTAGTCAAAAAGAATGCCATGGGCCTCTTGCTTAATGCATCAGCTACCACGTTAGCCTTTTCCGGATGGTACTGTAGCTCAATCTCAAAGTCTGTCATCACCTCGAGCCAATGTCTTTGTCTCTAATTCAGGTCCTTCTGAGTATAGATGTACTTCAGGCTTTTGTGATCTGTGAATATCTTCACCCGTTCTCTATATAGGTAGTGCCTCCAAAGCTTCAGGGCAAAGATCGCTGTGGCAAGCTCCAAGTTATGAGTGTAATAGTTCTTCTCATAGGTCCTCAGCTGCCTAGAGGCATAGGCCAGAACTTTCCTATGATGCATCAAGATACATCCTAAACCCTTCCCAGATGCATCATTATAGATCATAAATCCTTTGGGTTCAGAAGGTATAGTCAAAATAGGTGTCGTAGTTAGACGCTTCTTCAGTTCATCAAATATCGTCTGACACTCCTCTATCCAAATAAACTCCTGCTCCTTGCGGGTCAAGCGGGTCATCGACTCTGTGATCCTCGTAAAGTTCTCTATGAAGCTCCGATAATATTCGACAAGTCCTAGGAAACTTTTTACCTCCGAGATGTTGGTAGGGGTCGGCCACATCTCTATTGACAAAATCTTCGCTGGATCTACTAAAATACCATCTACTGAGATAATGTGTCCGAGGAAAAAGACACGGTCTAGGAGAAACTCATACTTGCTCAACTTGGCATAGAGTCTCTCACACCTCAGCATTTCCAATGCTAACCTTAAGTGTTCCCTATGGTCCTCGTAGCTTTTTGAATACACCAAGATGTCGTCGATGAAGACTACCAAGAAATGGTCTAAATACTGGTGGAAGTCTCTGTTTATCAGGTCATAAATACTGCAGGCACATTCGTCAGTCCAAAAGGCATCACAAAGAACTCGTAGTGGCCATAACGAGTCCTAAATGCCGTCTTTTGAATATCTTTTCTCTGTACCTTCACCTAATGATATCCCGATCTCAAGTTGATCTTCGTAAACACCACTGCTCCTGACAGTTGGTCGAATAAATCATCAATCCGTGGTAGGGGATACTTGTTCTTGATAGTCAAAGCATTAAGGGCACTGTAATCAATGCACATATGGAATATTCTATCCTTCTTTGGTACAAACAATACTGGTGCTCCCCAGGGTGATATACTAGGATGGACAAATCCCTTGATCTGTAACTCCTCTAACTATAGCTTCAGCTCATCCAGTTCCCTCTTTGCCAATCGGTACACATTTAAAGATACTGGCACTGCTCTGGGTACCAACTCAATAGTGAACTCCACCTCTCCATCTGGCGGTTGGCCTGGCAACTCCTCCGAGAAAATATCCTCAAACTCTGCAACTATCAGTGGCGGTTCTGTCTCCATAGCCATGTAAACTCCAGCTTTCTGTCCTACTCCTTGATCGATAGTCCCCCGCATGTACTCAAACTCTGGATGATCTGGCGGTCTTAAAATGATGCTACCCTTTCGACAATTAAGTATGGCATTGTACTGGCTCAACCAGTCTATGCCTAGCATAATGTCGAAGTTTGGCATCGGGAATATCAAAAATCTTGCTCTCATCTCTTGACCATACACGATTACCGAGCACATTCTAATAGTACTGGTAAGCGGTACGATGCCTCCTCTGGTAAAAATCTTTTAACTCTTAAGTAAGGGGGAAGTAGCTACTCTATGCATAACAATGAAACTACTAGATATGAAAGATAGTGTAGCACCAGAATCAAATAATACAATCGTAGGTAATGATACAACTAAAATGGTACCTGCGATTGCTTCCCCTTCTGGTTCCTCCTCAATCACTACTAGTGCAAAGGCCTGTCCACTCCTCTGCCCTTCGGTCTGCTGTCTGGGTCGATCAAACTGTGCCTACTGTGAGGCCAGGGATGGTCCCCTCTGAAATCCTCTGGCTGTAGGTGGATGTTGACCTCCTATCGGGGGTAGTATCCTCTGGACTAGTGCTGCTAGCCTCTGTCCTATCTGCGGTGCTGCATCCCTGTACTGTAGGAAATCTCTGGCAAGGTGTTGGCTCACTCCACAGATCATACACAATCCAAGCTTCTTTCGACAATCTATGATAATATGCCCCTTCTTGCCATAATAGTAACAATTCGGAAGCTCCTTGTGCTGGTATGGTACTATCCTCTGCTGTGTCTATGCTCCCGAATGACGGATTGGTCCTCCCATTCTGGGCTGAGCTCTTGTTGGTACAATCATGTTGGAATGCCTCGATCCTCTACCAATAGCCTCTGACAGAACCTCTTCATAAGAGATCGTCGCCTAGGTAGTGTACCTCTGTAGCTCGTAAGTCAGACCATGATAGAATCTTCTGGCCTTCTCCAGATCATTGGGTATCAAGGTGGCACCAAATCTACTAGGTCGACTAAACTCTATGTCATAAATGTCTACAGTCATGTTCTCTTGCTCCAGGAGTAGGAACTGGGACTATAATACATTCTTGACCGTAGCCAAAAAATACTTCACATTAAAGTACTCTAAAAACTGTTCCTACATCTGCTTCTTGTCGATGCTACGCTCTATGGAGTCCCACCAGTAATAGGAGTTGCCTTTCAATTGAGCCCTCACTGTAGTCATCCAAAGGTCTGGAGGCAGTTGAGAAGCCTCCAATAGCATCTCCGTATTGGCAACCCAATCGGAGATCTCCTCTATGGTCTCACTGCCCAAAAAGGTATTTGGGCCCATCTGATGAAACCCTCGAACAATACCAGCTGGCTGAATAGGTGTAGGTGTTAGTGCGGGTGCTGGGGCAATTATCCTCTCTAGAACTGCCATCAAGCTCTGTCTCATAGTCTTGGCCTGATGCCACTACGCCTGCATCATGGTCTGGAAAAACTGGAACATCTAAAGCTGTCCTTCTGGATGTGGCATCTGTGGTGGAAAGGGTGGAGGTAGTGGCAATAGGACCTTAGGCTGTGCTGTAGGTGTCTCCTCAGATGTCGACCTCTCGGGCTGCGGCATTGACATGGCCCTCGAAGTCTGGCCCTTGAGGTATTACGTAGGGACATTATGTGAAGTCTGGCCCTTGTGCCGCTGTATCGGATCATCTTGAGAAGTCTGGTGCCAATGTATCATTGGGGCCTGTGGAATCATCGGGGCCTGTGGTGGTTGCTGCTCTCCCAGTGGTCCCTGGGATGTATCCTCCCTCTGTGCGATAGCGGATGGCACAATGGCACCGTATGTCTCGAATCCTTTGTGCAAGTTTATCGCTCTACAAGAGATATAACTACATTAAAAGAGTATAAAAACAAGTAAACATGATGCAAATATTCAAATAATTAAATACGATGGAGGTTCAAAGACGGTAGTCAAGGTGGATGAGGTCTAATAATTTATATCCTATCGTAGGCTCGCTGGGCATGATACCATACCAAAAGTGATAAACATAACCTGCATGGGCCACCACTAAAACTATGTCACACCCCAGTCCCAAAATATATGAAACTAAGCCACGTGGCAATGGCCAGCTAATACGACTCCGAAGGACTTTCCAATTTAATGAACCCGATGAAGCGTACTACGCTGTCCTAAAATACTAACAAGTCTAATATGCTAATATACATTAGGTAAATGTCTAATCTTATCCACAAAATATAAATAAGAAGAGCTAAAATAAATATTGGAAAATAAATACGGAGTCTGAATATCATAGTACAATCCAAATAAGTCTGATGGAAACAAACCCACTACAATAATGAAATAAGAGTATGAAAGGACAGATACGAGTACTAGGCTAGATCATCGACTAACTAGATAATGATGCTCCAGCCCTAGGTGGAAGGCCTACCAGTGATCAAGAAAACTTCGAAGGTAACACCTTAAGCTCCTCCTCGATCGCGTACCTCATCTCCTGTCCGAGTCCATACACGGTAGGATAGTATATCTCATCCAAATCTGGAAGGGAACCAAGTCCTTAGAGGGATGTAACAAGATACAAAAATACATACCAAATATAAATACTGAATAAATAAAGGGGGTGTACTAACTATCTAAGTAAATGCAATATGAGGACAATCTTGGTACGTATGGGTTTGTGTAAGCATAACATCCAACACTCTGAAGAGCGTGGTTTCTGTACATGTAAGGTCCATCATTCCGAAGAACGAGGTATATATATATATACATCCGTAACGCTCTAAAGAACGCGATATCTGAATAAAGGAAGTCATTGGGTCCGTGGCTCCTCTGGACACTACGGATTCGAATGTGCGTATCCCATATGCCTACCAGTTGTCCTCTCCGCCTAATGTAAATATATAAGTCAAATATACAACATGCATACTACATAACTACATGCTAGGTCTCAAATAACTAGACTAACCTAACTACGCACTAAACCGTAATGCATGTCACACGCACCGATAGATAGTCAGGTATGCTAACTTGCATCCCAATATGAGTTTGTCATCGTGATGAGTGTAAAAAGTTTCAGGATCTTGGAAGATATCAGAATATCCTCACAACAGTAGGTGAGTCTGCTAGTGACTAAGTCAATACACTACACATCGACGCATTCGTCGACTGCACCAGAGTTATATATAATATTTGCAATAATATCTCATACAATATTTAATAACTTAAATTAAATAGTAAATAAGGCAAGGTATACTTGCCTGGATCCTCAAGCTGCGAATACCAAAATTCTGCTCCCGAAGCCTCGCTCGAATGGTCCAGCGATCCTATATATATGATATAATATAATATAATCACCAGTCATTAAACTAGTACGCACAGAAATACAACTACACTGCACTTAGAAATTGATGCAAGAAGGGGTCATAACCGATCAACTAGCAGGGTCGAGTGTGCACGTAGCTAAAATACACAAGTGTCATGTCCCTAAATACCGTGCATAACAAAGTAGTTAGTTACCAAATATGTCACAACTCTAAATATCGTATAACCTAACCCATGTCCTAGCTAACAGGTTAGTGTACACAAATGGTACTTCAGTCTAAGCACCTAGGGTCTACACAAATATATGCCATACTAACAACCAAATTTCTATGAAGTATTTACTAGCACTAACTACTATTCTAATACATGCACATATATACACTAGGTACTAGATTTCATAAATCAATATAGGTCCATGCAACAACAACATCATGAAGGAAGAGGAGTAAAAATGTAAACCTAGGTATGCTCGTAAACCAGGGGGTGATGCTCGGTCCGTTGCTTGAGGTTGGCCGATCTCCGACAAGTGGAGGCACTCCGGTGATGCATAGTAGCAGCCGCAGTAACACTGGCAACAGCAGCGGGGTTGTGGTACGAGGTAATGGTGGTGGCAGTGGCTAGGGTCGGGTGAGGGTGAGGCTGCTAGTGGTGATGGCCGTGGCCATTGGAGGTGGTGATGGTGGAGTGATGGTGATGGTCGGGATGGCTGTAGTCGTGGGGATGATGGTGATGGTCGGGATGGCTGTGGTGGTAGTTAAGATGGTGGCGGTGGTTGCTGTGGCAGTAGTTAAGGTGCGGGGACCGTGGTTGCTTAGAGAAGAGAAAGAAGGAAGTCGAGGGGATGAAGAATGCTTTGGCGGGATGGCTGATGGTGAGGTGGTGACGATAGTGATGGAAGTGGTGGTGACGATGGTTGTTGTGGCGGTGGTGGTTGCTGTCGGGGAGGAGGAAGGTCGGAGAAGGAAGGGGACTGTGGTGGCAGGATGGTGATGGTTGCTCGAAGAAGGAGGGAGGTCGGAGAAGGAAGGTCGGGGACTGTGGTGGCGGGGTGTTGATGGTTGCTCTGAGGAAGAGGGAGGTCGAAGAAGGAAGTCAGGGAAGAAGAAGAAGAAGAAGAAGTAGTTTAGGGTTCGGGTGGTGTTAGGAAGAGGCTGTGGATGAAAAATGGATTGAGGAAGGAGGTATTTATGTAGGAGGGAGAGAGGAGGATGGCATTAGGATTAGGGCCGGCCATAATGCATTCCTAGGGATAGGAGAAGGTTCTTCATGAATGATTGGAGGGCTAGGAAGGTCTAGATTTTGAATGGAGGGTGTAGATGAGCTAGAAGGAAAATGTAGTGTATTGTACACCCAAAATGGGGGGGGGGGGGGAACCTAGGGGAAGCGGTCAACAAATGGGGGAGGGTTTTTTTATGGCTTGGCTCCAATGAGAGGTGCACACCTAATTGCCTATTTGCACAAAAGCACCTAACAATTGGAAAATTGTACAAACAAGAGAAATTAGAATTGGATGAGGAAAAATACCATGTTTGGTGTGATATAGTGGATTAAAATAGTGTGTGATATTTAGTATGAACCTTGAGGGTGTGAGTGAGGGTTTGGGTTGGTATTGGGTCTAGTTTTAGGTTAGGTTGGGTTATTACACCAATTTAATTAAAATTAGTGTCAATTGTGTTGTTTAATTAATTGAAAGTGCATAGGGTTAAAATTGGGTGGGACACAAGTGTCATGGACATAGAAGACTCAGAATAGATTATTATCATAAATTATGTTACACAAAATAGGTCGAGGTTGTGTCTCCAATTTTGATTGGAACGGACAAAGATGTAAAGTTGGATTTATTTGGATTTAAGAATAGACGTTGGAAACAAATATTGTGCGACTAAAATAAAGCACAAAAGAGGGTATTTATGAGTTACACAAATGTCAGAATGGAAGGATGGCACGTCTAGGAAAAGTGTATAAAATTTGTTTGAAAGCAAAAGCTAGAGTAGTGCTCCAAATATCGAAGCAACGGTAAGGTACACAAAGTGATATGAATATTGCACATTAATCTAAAATACTACGTTCTAATTCTAATTGGCTCCAAACTAATCCTAATCTCTCTATCTAAGCTAGGTAGACCTAAATTTTGTTGAGGGGTTTACAATACATGTGCCATGCCACTCTCAAAATACATTGTGAGGGTGTCTTACATTGACATACCACACATACTTATAGGAATATACATATGTTTGGCTACACGTAGTACTATATGTACGTAGGAACGTATCAATGTCGTAAAACTTGCACTATTACTATCCTATTCATCTAACATGCATGGAACCTCTTAATCATGTATTTTAACATTATTTATTACTGAATAAATCATAATTAATATTCTGAAATTATTTCTAAATAATCAAAAATAACCAAACATCGGCATTGCATGTCATTATTTATTTTGGACGACAACTAGTCATTCTAACCAACTTTGGAACGTATCCTTGACATACAAACTCCATGTTGGCATCCAAATATGATTAAATAAAAAATTAATATATTCAATATTATGGAATTAATATACATTAATTTCTGAAATTTATTTACTTCAGTAAAATATAACAACTATAAAATAACTATAACAAGTATTGATGCAACGTGTCCGTGTCAAGGTTGTTCATTGGTTTGGGATAGTTTTTGTATATAAAAATATAAATCTAATGCATGAAAATAATTATAAACATCATCTATCATTAATATAAATTTGCATAAGATTTTATTCAGGAAAAAATAGGAAAAGAAACAAAGTTGAAAAACTTACGCGATTGCGATTATGGCGGGGACCTTTTTCGCGACTATGGCCAAACGAAGTACCAAACAAACTCCAAACCTCACAAAAATTGACAAGGATCTTGAGGACTTCAAATATGATGTAAATCTAGGATTTTTAGGGTTTTTTTTCTTCTTTGGAGGGGGTCTGAACTACTGTTGGAACCAGCAGCCAATATTTGGCCAAAAAATGGTTCAGTTGGGATTTTTTTGGAGTTATAGCCTGCGGGGAAGGAGAGAGGTAGAGAAAAAGAAGTAGTAGAGGGAGAGAATGTGAGAAAGTATTTTTTCATGAGGGAGAGAAAAAAGGGGGCCGAACCTAATAATTAGCTTTAAGTGTTGGGGAGTTGATAAATATATATAGTTTAAATAGGTGGGTGGTTAGGATTTGATTTAATATTTAAAAATATGTGGGTAGAATTTTGTGGAGTCTTATTATGTTAAGGGGCTGAAATTTAAATTAGGGATTGTGATAAAAATATTCACTTAGGATTTGGTTTGATCCAAAGATAGGAATATGCAACAAACTCGGGATTTCCTAATTTAAAAATATGGAATTTAAATCTTTAATTGATTTGTTTAGATTTTATGGATATATTTTATATGTGGGATGTGTTGTGAAATATAAAAAAGGTGTGGGAATTGTTTGTTATGATTGAGATTTGGTTGGTTAGGATCTTGTATAGTTAGGTAGTTAGGTCAACTATGATGACACATATGACACTTTCTATAAATAAAAATTCTAAAAATAGAAATAAATTAATTATATATATATATATATATATATATATATATATATATATATATATATATATGGGGATATTTGGGTGCACTACATGTCTACATATATTTGGGTTTGGTTTGGGTCAAGTTCTAGTCAAAATAAAGCAGTTTTACAGTAACCATAGTTCTAGATGTTTGTCAATATTTTTGAAGCATGAGAAAGATCAAAAAAATGCAATATCCATGTCCCAAATATATTAGGTACAATCAAAATTAGTAATATATTTTTTTTGGAAGGAAACAATGTTGTGCATTGCTCCAAATATCCAGGCCATGACAAAGTATCATATAAAAAAAAGATTTTATAAATTATTACTTTAAAATATTAAATAAAATAAAATAAATAAAATAATACCAAATGACCTTATTCCAAAATGAGGGGGCTTATAATCTACCCACCTCAAAAGAATTGTGTCCTCGTAATTTAATATTTTCAATAATATACTTTTTTTTTCCAATGGGGTCAAATCCTTTATTGTGAATTTGCAAAGTCGTCTATATTTAAAATAAAATTTTAAGTCCTAAAAATTTAACCCCTTAAAGAATTAAACTCCTCAAATTTAAATTAAATTAAATTCTCACTTTTAAAATTATCATTCTTCTACTCGATCAAACTTTTTTTTATCTCTTCAACAATTAATCCATGAGATTCCAAGTCCTCAATATTTTCTAAACTTGAGTTTAATTCCAATCTTAAAAATAATTTTTTAAAAATATATTTTACATTGACATCTTGTAGTCCTAAATCTTCTTCAATTCCTCAAAATTTTAAATTAATAACCCAATACTCAAAATTTTAAATCCAATCCTCAAAATTCTATCTTCCAAATCTAAATTTTAAAGATTTACTCTTCTAGAGTTAGACCCTTCAAATAAAAAAAAAAATTAAATCTAGAATATCATGATATTTTAAAAAATTAATATTTTAATATTACCATATAATACCTTTTAAATTCTATTCTCAAAGTTGTCAAACTTTAAAATTTTAAATTTAATTCTTAAGATAGTCTTCTTCTCAATCCCTCCAATTATGAAATTTTTTTTTTCTTTCAAATCCATAATACCCATACTTAATCAATTTACCCTCTATCATTAAACCTAATAATCATAAATATACCCAACAAAAAATGTTATATGGCATATCTAATCCTAGTCAATCTCTTAAGATCAAATCAAATTCTCAAAATTTATAATTTTTAATATATCTTTATCTCCTAAAAATTTCAAAATTTAATTTAATTCCATCTATTCTTAAAATTTGAATCCAATTACAGACTTTAAAATATTCTCATTTAAAATTTAAATTACAAAATTTGTTTTATCAAACTTACTCCTCATTTTTTCCCAATTACTAAGAATATAATAATTAACTTTTTAAAATTATCAAATTTGAATTCACCAACTATCATATTCCAAAATCCTCCAATTTAAAGTTCAAGTTTAGTCTTATCATGATCTCCTCATCCTTCTTCAAAATTTTAAATTTTAATTAACACAATAATTAATTCTCTTTATTTGCAACTAACAAAAATCTTTCGAGGGCGGCTAGCCATCTTTAATCCAACCAATCTATCTTTTATTTAACCTCAAAATCTAAAAATTTGAATTCAATCTTCAAAAAAAATTTAAATTTTAAATTCACATCTAGTTAAATTTCTATAATATTGATAAATTAATTATCCTCAACAAATTAAACATTATCATAGTCCAAAATTAATTTTTTTTAAATCACATAGAAGTTTAAGCCTTAAAGTACCAGAATTTGACAATTCTCATCTTCATCAATTGTATAACCTCTAAACCAAATTTGCTAGTCGAGAAGCCTACCCACCTTAGATCAAACTGTCTCATCAAAACACAATATTATACCCTCACATAAAATGGCTCACATTTGTCCAAAAAATTTATCTAATAGTAACCGATAACTTCTAATCTATGATAATTGATAGAGTCCTTCTTATTTTAGGTTCCTACTGCTAATGTCAATTTTTATGTCTTTAATCAATTCTAACTCTAATGTCTAGAAATCTTCTATCATAATCTTTTCTACTCAAATACCCCTCTTCTTACAAATATTCTACCAAATATGTCTTATTCTTCTTGACGAGAATCTTCTGGAAAAATTATCGCGTACGAGTGTTCATCTCTCCGAGATAGGAAAAGATGAGAATCAATAAATAAGAGTTTAAATAAAGTATGAATGAATATAATTTTGAGTTTCAAAGATGAAATTAAAATTCAAAGGAAGTTCTAATAGCAATTATGGATTGAGATCCTAATAAACTTATTCTAACGCAGGTTCGCTCGGTATAGTAACGCAACAGAAATAATTTAATCAGGATTTGCATGAGACACCACAAAAATATATAACGTCCCATACCCAAAATACATAGGACTAGGAATACGTAATATGCTAGTTACACATTTGACCAAACTCTGGTCCGACTCGAATACGTATAAGCTGTATTATTATGGTTACTATCTAGATAATCCAGTAAATGTAAATATCTATGCCTCAATCCATAATGAACAAAATATAACAAGAATGAGCTACATGTGCTGAAGTTGGCCATCTAGTAACACACAAGCTCGAATAAGATCGAGAAAGAAATATGAGTCTATAAAAACTAGGCTACATCAGCAGAAGAATCAATAATATAAATAAATAGTATAACTCTGGTAGAAATGACATAGGTACCTGGTACCAATGCCCACATGCCAAAGCAACCCAAATCAGCAACTCCAGGTAGGCTCCACCACGGTCTATGTTGCAAAACTGGCAAGGGACCAGGTCCTCAGAGGGGCGTAACAAGGTACAAAAAATAGTATGCCAAAGTAAAACAGTATTATGCCACATACTTAAGGGTAAACTACTATAACCATCTAAGTGATATGCACATAAGAACATCACTCATACTCAGGCTGAAACAACTACATGCTCGGTATCGGGGAGCCTATAGCAGGAAGTAATATCTCCTAGGGCCAGTAAATATGCCAAAGATCTGGGATAGAGTCTAAGGCACCTCCAGTAACATAGTGTATATATATATATATATATATATATATATATATATATATATATATATATATATATATATATATAATCATCATGTAGTATGGTGTGTCTCTCCCCATCCAATGTAATCTCACATCTCATGTCCACGATATCTTATGTCCCTAACATTGAAGATCAGGACCTCTAGCTAGTACAACGAGTCATAATAATATATGTATATAATATGCAAGTCTCATATCATGAGTCTTGTAATCCTATACAGAATTAACATGAATTCCTCAAAAAAGATTCTGTCACATAAAATAGTATCAAGTGTCCTATGGTCTAACGTGCAAGGATACACGCACTTAAAATATGATTGTGGTATTGACACTCTAAGTGATGTTACTCAACTTCGTATATGGTGTCGACATCTGAATCTTGTTCGAATGCTAAGCAATATCTCACGGTCCTAGGATAAACATACACATCAACCATATCAAATAACTATAATAACTAAATAAGATAATTAAGGCAAGAAACTGTGATACATCATGACAAGATATACTTGCCTGTTGTATGTGGCTGCGATGCTGTCTATCCTACGTTCTCTGCTAGAAGAGTAGAAGATTCAAGATGCCATATTAAATATATTATAATCAATAACTATACATTCTAACTACTCTAGGACAACACAAAAGATTGTTGCATAACCTCAACTTTCAGTTAACGTTCTTGTCCAACAATCTAATAGTTGCGTAGCATTGAACAATGTACCAAGATACACGTACCATGCTACTCTCAAAATATGTTATGAGGGTTTCTTACATTGACATACCAAACATACTTATAGGAACTTACATGTGTTTGGCTACACGTAGTACTATATGTACGTAGGAACGTATAGATGTCGCAAAACTTACAATATTTCTATCCTATTCATCTAACATGCATGAAACCTCTTAATCATGTATTTTTAACATCATTTATTACTGAATTAATCATAATTAATATTCTTAAATTATTTCTAAATAGTCAAAAATAACCAAACATCGGCATTGCATGCCATTATTTGCTTTGGACGATAACTAGTCATTGTAACCAACTTTGGCACGTAGTCTTGACATACAACTTCCATGTTGGCATCCAAATATTATTAAATAAGAAATTAATATATTAAATATTTTGAAATAAATATACATTAATTTTTGAAATTTATTTACTTCAGTAAAATATAACAACTATCAAATAACTATAACTAGTCTTGATACGATGTATCTGTGTCAAGATTGTTCATTAGTTTGGGGGTAGTTTTTGTATATAAAAATATAGATCTAATGCATGGAATTAATTCTAAATATTATCTATCATTAATATAAATTTACACAATATTTTATTCATAAACAAATAGAAAAATAAACAAAGTTGAAAAACTTACGCGATTGCGATTACGACGAGGACCTTTTTTGCGACTACGGCCAAACGGAGTACCAAATAAACTACAAACCTCAAAAACCTTGACAAGACTCTTGGGGAATTCAATTATGATATAAATATAAGATTTTTAGGTTTTTTTGCTACTGTGGAGGGGTCTGAACTGCTGCTAGAACTAGCAGCCAATATTTGGCCAAAAAGGAGTTCAGTTGGGGTTTTTGTGGAGTTGTGGCATGTGGGGAAGGAGAGAGGAAGAGGGAAAGAAGTAGAAGAGGGAGAGAATGTGAGGAAGGATTTTTTTTGTAAAGGAGATAAAAAGGGGGGCCGAACCTATTGTCACTACCATATTTTCTAGGAAAGGGTATTTTAGTAATTTCCTATTTAAATAAATATTGTGCATGGTAAATAATTTTTGTTGTATTATTTAATTATTGTTGAATGTTATTTAATTATTTTGGACTTATTTTAGTGGACCCAACTAGTTTAGTTTGGACCCATGGACCAACATGAATTAATTAGTTAGACTTGGCCCATTTAGAAAGCCCATAGTTAAGGAGATGGATTAAATTAATTAAATGATTAGACTAGAAGCTTCCTTCCTTAATTATTTCTTCATGAGAGGCCCCAAGGGGTACATTGGACATTTTACAATTGCTTGGGGGAGGGGCTATGGCCGGCCTATTAAAGAGGGGGGGAAATTTCTCTCTCCTCTCATCTCATTCCAAATCTAGATCTAGAATTCTCCCACTACCAAATTCCCTCCATTTCCAATCCAATTCCCTACCAAATTCATTCCAAATTCTTCCCAATTCACCATTAGAGAAGAAGAAAGCAAGGATCTAGAAGAAGGAAGAAAGGATCTACAAAGAGGAGCAAGGATCTACAATTTGGAAGCAAGTTCATCTCAATTGGAGGTTTCGTTGGGAATCCATCTCCCAATAGGTATAATTCAGATTTTCCCATTTAAATAGCTTCTAAATCTGGGATTTAATCATGTAAAATCAACCTATATGTATATACTACCCATAGGACTTTGTTTTGTGTTCATAGGAGACCCATGGAGAAAGTTATGGTACTTTTTGTGTCAATTTTGTTGGAATTCCGAATTTACATTTTGTTGTGTGTGTCAATTGATCCTATAGATCAATTGGACAATGAGCTTTGTGTTTGGAGCTAGTGTCGTGTCCATATTGGGATACTTGTGGTTCGTATCCCAACTATTTGGTGATACGTGTCATTTTGGGGTTTTCCTCCGACACGGGGCTTTGAACATGTCGTATTTTGACACGGACACATAGATCTACTTTTGACACTTTGAATTATTCATAAATATTATTTGTGATTTGTTTGTATCCTTCGGGGTGCATTTGGTTGTGTGTTGGACTCGTGTCGCATGCGTATCCTAGATCTAGTGGGATACGGTGAGATACTCTCCAATTTAATGTGTTTATGTAAAGATCTAATTATGTATGGTTTAAATTCTTCATTTAAAATTAGTAAATATATATAGATATTATATATTTATTTTGTGTATTTATTATGGTAATTATTGTAGCATGGATCTATATTTTGTGTGTGCAAATAGTGTACAATATAATATGTAGCTTGCATGAAATATATATGTACTACTTGTTAATAATATATTTTGTACATAAAATGTTTTATAAAATATATTTGTATGTTTAATTGTGTAAATGTATTATTATAATTATTATGTACTTTTGTATATTAATGTATATATTTTAGATGTGCTTCTAAGCCATGTTAAAATATGTACATTAATACTTGGTTGTGTATTATAACTTTTAAATATTTGTTTATATGTATAAGGTTATATATACATAAGTATTTATTTATAGTATTTATTTATTTATTGTTTTATATATTTAATACATTGATTTATATATATATTATATATATAGTATATATATATTAAATGTTTTAGCGACAGCATCTATTTATGACAGATTCTGTCATTAATAGCCTCGGGCAGCAGCAGCAGCCGCTGAAGCCATTAATGACAGATTCTGTCATTAAAAGCACAGCAGCGGCGGCGGGTTTTGAGCGGCAGTTTAATGACGGTCTTCTGTGACAGTTATTAACTGTCACTATTTAAGTGGCAGTGGATTTTAATTCACAGGGGTTTCTGCGACAGTTTTACAGTAACAGTCAAGACTGTCACTATAGGCTGTTTAATTTCAATTTTATTATTTAACTCCCTGTTTTCAGTGACGCTTTGGCAGTTTTTATTTATATTATATATATTATTGTTATATATATATATGTATATATATATATATATGTGTTTGGTGAGGTATAATAATTATTATAATATAGTATTTTAATTGTATGAATATTGGTTTGCATATATATTATTTATGATATATATTATTTGTATTATTAATATACTTTGTGTAAGATTCTTTTGGAATCTATTTGATTCCTAAATTATTGTAGTTTATCTCTATATTATTTTATAGATGTCTTGTGAGGTTGACTTTGGGTTTGACCATGTTTGACTTTAGTGGACTTTAGAGTTGACCATAGTTGACTTTTGACTTAGAATTGACTTATTGACCTAGAAATTGCCTAGTTTGACTTGTTCTCTTTCCGGGACCTTGTATTAATGTGGTATTCCATATCTAGGTCTTCGAGGCACCGAGTCAGATATTTGTGAGACTGTTCATTGGACTTCAGGCGAGTACATTCTCTGATAGTTTCTCATTTATGATATCCTCTATGTTCGTTGTATCTAGTGTAGATTTACATGTTTCTCTTGACACTATGGTTACACGGATTGGTATATCCGGATCTCGTCATGAGATGTTATTCCTTGGTATATGGTGTATATGGTGCAAGTATTGTTTCATTGGTTATCTTGTACATGTACAGACACCAATTCCCGGGGAGACTAGCTATCTTCTTGGGGAATCTCGTGCCATAACGTACCGTGGTTGGATCTATTATACCAGTCGGGGGTGGGGAGTATTTTAGTGTAGATATGTGATCATACCCTCCTTGTGCATGTCTTGTTTCTTGTGAGTGTTGATCATACACCGCACGTATGATTAACCAGGCCATTATACTCTTATGCAAGTTCCCAAGCCGATCACATGTTAAAGCTAGTACTCACACACTTAGTCATTAGTATTCTTGTTCCATCAGCATGTTGTTCATTATTGTATTTCTTTCCAGTATTTCCTTATTGTCTCTACATTCTTGTCTCTATTTATGCATCTTGTTTATCCACAGCTATTTACTGTTACATAGTTTTTATCATTATTTGAGAACTGCTGTTAGGGTTGTACTCTGCTCCTTTCCTGACTGGATATATTTTTCCAGATGACACTGAGGAGTACCCTACCTATTATGGACCCCAGGATGTTGTGGGTTTAGATTCTGAGACCCTGGCTCAAGAGGGACTTATCCCAACTGAGACAGTTGACCATGGAGTTGTAGCATTATAGTTTTGTAGTATTCTTTGTACTGGATTTGTCTCCAGCTTATTTCTGTATTTTTCTTCAGACTCATTGATGTATTATTTTAGACTCATGAGTTGTATTGTGACTATTCTATTCTTATCTGATTCATGTTCATTCTATCTTAGTTTTGTGATTGAGTACACTATCTTTTGGTGGTTCATTATATTAGATAGACTTTCTAGACAGCGTTCTATCGCCGATTCTGCGGCGTAGGCTGGGCGTTGTTTCCGACTAGTACCCTTACCCCGGGTGCGGGTCGTGACACGTTTTTGGTGGTGGCCCATGCAGGTCTAGCTTCACAAGTATGTGATGTCGTGGTAGTGCGACAACTTAGTTGTACTACTGCGAGCCTGCAATAGGATATAGGATATAGGCTGAGATACTCAATCACATCTAGGAAAATTCTTTTGATTCAACTATTCTCCTTTGACGTTGATACTTGATCTCTTAAACTGTCCTTTCCTTGAATATCTTACATCTTGTGCCATATTGATTCTCATTCCGTCTTTTTATGAGACATACTCGGAGATACTTGCGGAGGCACGCAAGGTTGAGCGGAATCTGGGTTTGAAGACCAAGAGAGACCGTGATTCTTTTCTGGGGGCCAACGGCAGTGCAGTATCTGCCAAACGTCCTCATTTCCAGTCCAGACCTTTCCAGCAGCCACAGCAGAACCAGACTCCAGCTAGAGCGCCTTTTCATCAGGCACCTCAGCAGCAGAGGCAGTTACAGCAAGCTCTATGCAACTTCTGCAAGAAGCCCGGCCACATCTGGGAAGTTTGCAGAAAGAGGCTAGGAGTTTGTTTGTATTGTGGTACTGAAGGGCATCAATTGAGGGAGTGTCCTCATCGTGCAGTTCAGGGAGCAGCTCCAGCTCCGAGGGCACATACGAGACCACCTGCAGCACAACCGAGGGGACCGCTTCCGACACAGCAGCAGCGTTTTGTCCAGCATCAGCAGGGAGGTGCTCGGCAGGGACGAGCGTTTGCTATGACCGTCGAAGAGGAGGAACCCACAGGAGATGTCATCGCAGGTTCTATTCTTCTTGATTCCATTCCAGCTTTAGCTTTGTTTGATAGTGGTGCTTCCCATAGTTTTGTATCTGTTTTTTTTGCTCTAAAGCATGGTTTGGTAGCTGAGTCTTTGCTTAGGACTTGCAAGATCATGACCGGGGGAGGCATTATCCTGGTTAATGATATTTGCAAAGATCGGAGAGTTACTCTGGGAGGCCGGGAGTTGAGTGCGTGTCTACTTGTAATGCCACTTCCGAGCTACGACATTGTACTCGGGATGGATTGGTTGAGTAGGCACCGTGCTAGCATAGATTGTAGAGGAGGTAGAGTTTTGTTTGGTTTGCTAGGAGAGCCAGAGTTCGAGTTTGCTAGAGGAGCTGCAGAGCAGGGAGAAGGCATTATTTGTGGAGCTATGGTGGAAGACAAGGAGTTGCCGCATCCGTTGATAGCAGAATTTTTGGATGTGTTTCCTGAAGAATTGCCAGGATTGCCGCCAGATCGAGATATTGAATTTTCTATAGACTTGGTGCCAGGTGCAGAACCGATTTCGCAGCATGTCTATAGAGTAAACAACAGCGAGCTGGTCGAGTTGAAGAAGCAGGTGGACGAATTGCAGGATAAGGGGTTTATCAGATCGAGTTCTTCACCATGGGAAGCCCCGGTATTGTTTGTACCGAAGAAGGATGGATCGGTGCGCATGTGCATTGATTACAGGGCTTTGAATAATCTCACTATCAAGAATAAGTATCCTTTGCCACGGATTGATGATCTGTTTGATCAGTTGAGTGGTGCCAAGGTATTTTCTAAGATAGATTTGAGATCAGGCTACCATCAGGTGAAGGTGAAGCCGGGGGACATACCGAAGACTGCTTTTAGAACTCGGTATGGTCAGTACGAGTTTATGGTGATGCCGTTTGGTTTGACTAATGCACCGGCGGTATTTATGAACTTGATGAACAAGGTGTTCCACCAGTACCTTGACAAGTTCGTGGTGGTGTTCATCGACGACATACTCATATACTCGAGGACACCGGAGGAGCATGAGGAGCATTTGAGGATTGTGTTGGATGTGCTGAGGAAGGAGAAGCTGTATGGAAAGTTGTCCAAATGTGAGTTTTTCTTGGACAAGGTGGAATTCTTGGGGCATGTTGTGACTGGTGATGGTATTTCAGTGGATCCGAAGAAGATTTCAGCAGTGGAATCTTGGAAGACTCCGAGTTCGGTAGCAGAGATCAGGAGTTTCTTGGGATTGGCAGGCTACTACAGAAAGTTTGTGCAAGATTTTTCGAGGATTGTCGAGCCGATGACCAGACTCACAAGGAAGGATGTGGAGTTTGTTTGGACGGAAGATTGCCAGGCCGCTTTTGAGGAGTTGAAGAAGATGTTGACGTCTGCTCCTATTTTGACATTGCCATCAGGGTCCGAAGGTTTCACTATTTATAGTGATGCATCGGGAAAGGGTTTAGGTTGTGTTCTTCAGCAGCATGGGAAAGTGATTGCCTATGCATCCAGGCAATTGCGTCCTCATGAAAAAAACTATCCTACCCATAATTTGGAGTTGGCAGCTGTCATATTCGCCCTGAAGTTGTGGAAACATTATTTGTACGGAGAGCGTGTGGAGATCTTCACAGACCACAAAAGCTTGAAGTACGTTTTCACGCAGAAGGAGTTGAACATGAGGCAGCGTCGGTGGTTGGAACTGATGAAGGATTTTGATATCTCTTTGCAATATCATCCTGGGAAGGCCAATGTAGTTGTCGATGCTTTGAGCAGGTATCCGGTAGCTATGTTCTTGACGCAGGATCGATATTTGTTGGAGGACTTGGAGAGCTTGGGCATTGAGGTTATTGTTCCGGGTGGTGCTATGCAGATGTGGGGATTGCAGATACATTCAGATTTGATGGATAGGATCAAGGCAGCACAGTATGATGACGTATCTTTGAGGAGTATCAGAGCTCAGGTGAGAGCAGGATTGGAGGATGATTTCACTATTGCAGAGGATGGATCTGAGTTGCGAGAGGAGATATTGCAGGAAGCGCATCGCTCTCAGTATTCCATACATCCAGGTGCTAACAAGATGTATCGGGATATGCGAGAGAGTGTGTGGTGGTATGGCATGAAGAGGGAAGTGGCACAGTTTGTATCCAGATGCTTAGTGTGCCAGCAGGTGAAAGCCGAGAGGCAGAGGCCAGGAGGTTTACTTCAGTCATTATCCATTCCAGAGTGGAAGTGGGAACACATTACTATGGATTTTGTGTCCGGACTACCACGATCTCCAGGAGGGAAAGACGCGATTTGGGTCATTGTTGATAGATTGACCAAGTCAGCCCACTTTTTGCCTTTCAAGGTGGGTTTGTCTACGGAGAAGCTGGCAGAGATGTATGTGAGGCAGATCGTTAGGATACATGGAGTTCCCGTCAACATAGTCTCAGATCGGGATAGTCGTTTCACTTTTCATTTCTGGAGGAGTTTGCAGGAGAGTTTGGGCACTCAGCTCAAGTTCAGTACTGTATATCATCCCCAGACAGATGGGCAGTCAGAGAGGACTATTCAGACTCTCGAGGATATGTTGCGCACTTGTGTACTAGATTTCGGGGGTTCTTGGGAGGACCATCTCCATTTGGTAGAGTTTGCTTACAACAACAGTTACCAGGCCAGTATAGAGATGTCACCTTTTGAAGCTCTATATGGTCGGAGGTGTCGTACTCCTTTGTCTTGGGACGATGTTGGAGAGAGAGTTTTGCTTGGGCCAGAGATGGTTGTGGATGCAGCAGAGAAGGTTCAGTTGATCAGAGACAGACTTCGAGTGGCACAGGACAGACAACGGCATTGGGCCGATAGCCATCGGAGACCCTTGGAGTTTGAGGTAATATACATATATATATTCATATATATATATACATATACATATATATATGCATGTATTATAGATTATATACGTATTTTTAAATAGTATAGTATATTTATACCTTACAGGTGGCAAGGGGGGTCCCACGCGGTGCTGCCGGCGGGAGGACGGCGGCGGAGCTGGCCGGAGGCGGCCGGAGGAGCAGCAGCAGTGGCAGTGTACACTGGCAGCAGCAGCAGCAGTTGCAGTCTTGCGGGGGCTGCCGGCGGCGGAGGAGCTGACGTGGTGGCCGGGCAGGGTGAGGGAAAGGTGGAGGGAGGAGTGGCGGTCAGTTTGGTGGTGGTGGCGGAGGTCCACGACGGTGGTGGTGGCGGCTAGGGGCGGCCGGAGTTGGAGAGGGTAGTTCGGGTTGGGGTGGTCGACGGCGCTGCGGGGGCTAGGGCGGCCGGAGCAGGCGTCGTGGGGAGGTGAGGGGGTGGTAGTCGGAGAGAGGAGGTCGGGGCGAAGCGGTGGGGTAGGGTGGCGGTGGTCGGCGACGGCCGGAGGCGGCGGGGAAGGTGGTTCGGGTGGAGGTGTTGCTGGGGACAGTGGGGAGAGGAGGAGGGTGCGGGGGCTGTAGCAGCCGGAGCAGGGCGGCGCCGGCGGTGGTGCTTGGCCGGAGGGAAGAGGGGAGGGTGGCGAAGGGCTGGCCGGAGTTGGGTGGCCGGCGGTGGTCGGAGATGGCCGGGGGAAAGGGTTGTAGGTTTGAATGAAGAAAACCTAGGGTTTATATAGGATTTTGCCTAATGGCATAGTTGTAAATATTTAGAAGTTCAGGGGTATTTTGGTATTTTGATATTTTTAGGATATTTTCCAGCAGAAATTTCTGGATGCTATGGTGGGTCCTACCCACCTATGGTCTAGCCAATAGGATTTGGCCACCTAGCATGCAATTTTGCATTTTAACCCCTAACTTTTCAAATATTGCATAATTGCATAAAATTGTAATTTGCGTAATTTCGCAATTTACCTGATTTTAAATACTGATTTCCCGAAATTCTAAATTGTACAAAAATGAGGGAATTAGCTGGGGAAAAATGGTTTGGACAGTGTGGGGTGATTCTGGGCAGGTGCAGGGTCTAATATTGCAGGTGATACAGTCATCGTATTTATTATTTAATAAATACTGCGCACGGTGTTCACTAATTATTTAGAGGCTATTAGAGTCATAATTTCTCTACGGTGTCAAAACGATAATTGAAGTATAATTAGAGTAGAATATTATCGTATTTTTGGTTGGGCAATCAGGTGCCTACTGGTCCTCAAATCTCTAAGGGTACAGAGATGGGTAAAGAGCAGAAAATTAAATAGGAAATAAATACATACGTTTGTAACGATATTTGTGCGACTAAAACGAAGCATCAAACGAGGTTTCTGGAAGTTGCACAGAATACAGAAAAAGTAGTCTGACTAGTCTAGAGCAGGAATGTGAAATTTGTTTAGGGTTAACAGCTAGTGTGATGCCCTAGTCAATTGTGTAATGAACATGTGCACAATCAATATAATATATAATAAATAAAATTTTAAAAAGTTGCACTAATTCTAATTAGTCAAAATTAATCCTAATTTACTGAAATTTGGTCGAGGGAGTTTACAATCTACCCTCCTTAGAATATTTCGTCCTCGAAATAAAAACAACCATATAATGAGAATGAAAAAGGACATATGATGATTAAGAAAGATTGAATTTGAAATATTGGACATACCCTGGTTTGGAAATAGGTGGGGATAACGCTGACGAATATCCTCTTCTCGTTCCCAGGTGGATTCACCTGGTGCATGATGTCTCCATGCAACACGAACGAGAGGAATAGTCTGGCCTCGCAACACTTTCTCGCTACGGTCCAGAATCTCTACAGGCTCCTCCTGATAAGATAAGCTTGGCCCGATGGTGATCTCTGAGTAGTCTAGCACATGACTCGGGTCTGGAATGTACCTCCTCAGCTGAGATACGTGGAAGACGTCATGTACTCCCTCCAAAGTCTGAGGTAGAGCTAGTCTGTAAGCAACTTCTCCGACGCGATCTAGCACATCGAAGGGTCCAATGTACCTTGGACTTAGCTTCCCTCTTCCTCCAAATCTGATAGTTCCTCTAGTAGGTGAGATCTTTAAGAACACATGCTCCCCTACTTGGAACTCTAGAGGTCGGCGATGAATGTTGGCCCAGTGCTTCTGCCTGTCTTGTGCAGCTCGTAGGTGTCCCTGGATCTTCTTTACTTTCTCCACCGTACGAATAATCAGTTCTGGTCCCAAGATCTGTCTCTCGCCAACATCGCTCCAGCATACTGGGGAACGACATTTCCTTCCATATAAAGCTTCAAAGGGAGCCATTTGAATGCTCGCTTGATAGCTATTGTTGTAGGAAAATTCCACCAGGTGTAGATGATCTTCCCATGATCCGCTGAAATCAAGCATGCAGGCTCTCAGCATATCTTCAAGTGTCTGGATGGTGCGTTCTGATTGGCCATCTGTTTGTGGGTGATACGAGGTGCTGAACTTGAGGCGGGTACCAAGACTTTCTTGCATACTTCGCCAAAAGTAAGATGTAAATCTCGTATCTCTGTCAGATACTATGCTGACTGGCACTCCATGCAGACGTACTATCTCCTTCATATACATGTCCGCCAAGACTTCTGTGGATTGCCCGACTCTAAAAGGTAGAAAATGAGCAGCCTTAGTGAGTCTGTCTACAATTACCCAGACAGCATTACGACCACTAGGACTTCTTGGGAAGCCCGTAACAAAGTCCATCGTAATGTGTTCCCATTTCCACTCGGGTATTGGGAGGGGTTGAAGTAGACCGGCAGATCTCTGATGCTCAGCCTTGACTTGCTGACACACCAGACATTTGGCCACAAAGCGTGCTATCTCCCGCTTCATTCCATGCCACCAGTAATATTGCCGCAGATCTTTGTACATCTTTGTGCCTCCTGGATGTATAGAGTATACTGAGCTATGAGCTTCTGACATCAGCTCGTTACGAAGTTCTCCATTTGGAACATAAAGACGATTTCCACATCTTAGAGTCCCATCTTCGTGTATGCGACAACCGGTCTGGAGTCCAGCTTCTGTTCTTTGTCGAAGCCTCTGAAATCTTGCATCTGCTGGTAGAGCAGCTTTGATTCTTTCCACCAAGGTTGATTGCAGCTGGTAGTTTGATAAGTGACCATCAATTCCTGGCACAATGATCTCTATTCCCAACTTTGCTAGATCTCTCAGCAGATCTGGTTGGGTGATCATAAAGAATGCCGAGGGTCTTCTGCTTAGAGCATCTGCCACCATATTAGCTTTCCCTGGATGGTACTGTAGATCAATTTCGAAATCCGCCATCACTTCGAGCCATCGTCTTTGTCTCAGATTTAGGTCCTTCTGGGTGTAGACGTACTTCAAACTTTTATGATCGGTGAATATCTCCACTCTTTCGCCATATAGATAGTGTCTCCATAGCTTCAGGGCGAAGATGACTGCGGCAAGCTCCAGATCGTGAGTGGGGTAATTCTTCTCATGAGTCCTCAACTGTCTTGAGGCATAAGCTACAACTTTCCCATGTTGCATTAAGACACAACCAAATCCTTTTCCGGATGCATCGCTATATATGACGAAACCTCCGGATCCAGATGGTATAGTCAAAATGGGAGCTGTAGTCAGACGCTTCTTCAAGTCATCAAAAGCTGTCTGGCAATCTTCAGTCCATATGAACTCCTGCTCCTTGCGAGTAAGACGGGTAATCGGCTCCGCGATTCTTGCAAAGTTTTCTACGAACCTCCGGTAATATCCGGCAAGTCCTAGAAAGCTTCTCACCTCTGAGACGTTGGTCGGGGTTGGCCACGTCTCAACAGATGAGATCTTTGCTGGGTCTACCGAGATGCCTTCTCCTGTGATAACGTGTCCAAGAAATGCGACACGGTCCAGGAAGAATTCACACTTGCTCATCTTAGCATAAAGGCTCTCCCGTCTCAGTGTCTCTAATACCAACCTTAAGTGCTCTTCATGCTCCTCGTGGCTTTTTGAATACACCAGAATGTCGTCGATGAAGACTACCACGAACTGGTCCAGATATTGGTGGAAGACTCGGTTCATCAGGTTCATGAATACAGCAGGTGCATTAGTCAATCCAAACGGCATCACCAGAAATTCGTAATGACCATAACGAGTTCTGAATGCTGTCTTTGGAATGTCTTCTCTTCGTACCTTGACTTGATGGTAGCCTGATCTCAAGTCTATCTTCGAGAATACTACGGCTCCTGTTAGTTGATCGAACAGGTCGTCAATTCTCGGCAAGGGGTACTTGTTTTTGATTGTCAGAGCGTTGAGGGCTCTGTAATCAATGCACATGCGATATGTTCCGTCCTTCTTTGGTACAAACAACACTGGTGCTCCCCAGGGTGATGCACTAGGACGAACAAATCCTTTGATCTGTAGTTCCTCCAGTTGAAGCTTCAGCTCGTCAAGCTCCTTCTTCGCCAGTCGGTATACATTGGAGGATACTGGTGCAGCTCCGGGTATCAGCTCAATAATGAACTCCACTTCTCTGTCAGGCGGTAGGCCTGGCAATTCTTCTGGAAATACGTCCTCGAACTCTGCTACAATTGAGGGAAGTGCTGTCTCCATCGCCATGTAAGCTCTAGGAGTTTGGCCTACTCCTTGCTCGATGGTTCCACGGACATATTCGAACTCTGGGTGATCTGGGGGTCTAAAGATAACACTACCCTTTCGGCAGTCTAGGACAGCATTATTCTGGCTTAGCCAGTCCATGCCTAAGACAACATCGAAATTTGGCATTGGAAGTACCAAAAATCGCGCTCTTAGTCCTCTACTACAAACAACTACTGGGCAGGTTTTGATAATGTTGGTAACTGGAACAATACCTCCTCCAGTAAGTATTTTCCAACACTTGGGTAGCGACGAAGTAGATAGTTTGTGCATGGCTACGAATCTACTGGATATGAAAGACAAAGTAGCCCCAGAATCGAATAATACAGTTGCAGGTAATGATGCAACTAAAATGGTACCTGTTATAGTTTCCCCTTCAGGTTCTTCTGCAACGGCAGCTAACGCAAAGGCTTGTCCCTGCATTTGTCCTCCGACTTGTGGTCTGGCCTTGAACTGGGCCTCCTGAGTAGGCAAGGGTGCTCCTCGCTGATATCCTCCTGATGTGGAGGGAAGCATCTTCTGAGTTTGAGCTCCTGGCTTCTGCCCTTGCTGAGGTGCTGCATCTCTACGTTGTGGGCAGTCTTTGGCCATATGATTTCTAGCTCCACATAGCAGGCATAATCCCAGCTTCTTTCTACAGTCATTGGCAAAATGCCCCTTCTTGCCACAAAAGTGACAAATCGGGAGCTCCCTCTTCTGGTAAGGCCCCGTCGTCTGTTGCGTCTGATATTGGGGACGACGTATAGGTCCTCCTGCTCCGTGCTGATTCTTGGCCGGGAAGGTTGGATTTGAGCGTCTGGCTCCTCGGCCAATGGCTTCTTGCTCCCTGGCTTCAGTAAGAACCTCGTTGTAGGAGATTCTCGACTGCGTTGTTGTGTGCCTCTGAAGCTCTTGGTTAAGGCCATGGTGGAATCTTTTAGCCTTCTTCAGCTCGTTCGGGATCAGATCAGTACCGAAACGACTTAGTCTGCTAAACTCCGCGTCGTAGGCATCTACCGTCATGTTTCCTTGCTCCAGGTGCAGGAACTGGGAGTATAGGGCATTCTGGACTGTCTCTGGAAAGTACTTGGCGTTGAAATGCTCCAGGAATTGTTGCCAAGTTTGGTCTTTGCCGACGCTGCGCTCTATGGATTCCCACCAGTGATGGGCATTGCCAAGAAGTTGGCCCCTCACAGCGGTCATCCATAGGTCGGGAGTGAGTTGCGATCCTTCTAGCAGCATTTCGGTGTTGGAGATCCAATCGGAGATCTCTTCAGGAGTCTCGTTGCCTTTGAAATCCCTCGGGCTCATTTGACGGAAGCCTCGAACTGTGCCCGCTGGTAGGACAGGTACGGGTGTCGGAGTAGTAGTTCTCTCCAAAGCCGTCATCAACGTCTGTCGCAGAGCTTCAGTTTGCTGCCACTGAGACTGTCTCAGGGCCTCAGTTTGTTGCCACTGGTTCTGCAACATAGTCTGGAGAAACTGCAACATTTGAGTTTGACCCTCAAGTTGTGGCATCTGGATAGGCAAGGCTGGAGGTGGAGACAAAGGTGTCTCTGCATGTGGAGTTGGTGTCGTCTCCTGGCTAGAATTTTGGTGATTGGACGGAGTTCCTTGGGCACTTGGCGAAGGGTCTGTTGCTTGGTCAGCCCCATTATTCGCAAGTTTCCCGGGTATGTCCATATTTCTGAGGAAAATAGGATAATTAGAAAACACAAAGGAGATAATAAATGATATCAAGCATGATGCAATAATAAAGATTGTAAAGATGGTGTCAGTGTGGATGAGACCTAATATTTCTATCCTATTGCAGGCTTGCTGGGCATGTCATCATACCACTAGCAATAAAACTAGACCTGCATGGGCCACCACTAAAACCATGTCACGCCCCAGTCCCAAAATGTCAGGAACTAGGCCACGTGTCACTGGCCAGCTGACACGTCACTAAGGGCTTAATCCACTTTGATGGACCCAAAGGGACGTGCTACGCTGTCCTAAATTACTACAAGTATAGAACAGGTAAAGCTATCTCATCCACAACAAAATGTCAGAAAACAAATGCTGAAATATATATATAACTGAGTCTGATACAGTACACAACTGGTGAGCTTACAAGCCTACTACAAAAACTGATAATAGCGCAGAAAAATCAGATAGACTAAGCAGTGTCTATCTGATCAAAACATCTCCATCTCCAGGTAGCAGCATCTAGGGTCAAGTCTACTCTGAGGGTGTCTCCTCGAGCTCCTCCTCAGTAGCACATCTGGCCTCCTGATCAGGCCCGTACACTGTGGGGTAGAAAGCCTCATCTAGATCTGGCAAGGAACCAGGTCCTCAGTGGGACGTAACAAGATACAGAAAAATGACATGCCATGTAATGTAAAAATACTGAATAAAGAAAAATAAATACAGGGTACTAACCATACTAAGTGAAAATGCAAGTAAAGATCCAGTAGTACGCATGGGAATGTGTGGCTAGACATACGCTGACGTAATTCACCAATCGTGGCGACTGGCTAATATAGGTGTCGTATGCCCCCGACTCAGGGAACTCTGCAATCGACCATCATTGGTACGAAGGTATAAAACATTATTGGAGGGGGTGTCCCATACGTCAACTAGTTATCTTTCCCATCCCAATGAATCTAAATGTCAAATCGTACATTTCCTGAGTTCTTCTAATCCGTGATGCGGGTCACACGTACTGGTAGCTAACCAAATACGCAGCTCACATCCATATATGTAAATGCAACCATGTTGCGTGTTTCCGTGATAGGGTTTAGGAGAATATATTAGGATATTCTCTCAGCTGTTGGTGAGTCTGTAATATCATGTCAACATAACAGTTGACTGTACCCAAGGCAGTCTCAGGTGGTCATGGTATATAAATTTCAGAAGCAAGAAGCATATAACAATATTTGAGAATTTAAACATTTAACTTGGCAAGGTATACTTGCCTACTCCCTGATAGTGTTGAAACCCTGATTTTACAGTCAGTTGTGAAGGTGCTGGTGACAGGGGGTCACTAGCTGTGCTGAAGTTGGCTTCTGTTAAAACAGATAGGTTTCGTGAATATCGTAGTTTGTAATATAAAGCATATATAGTATAGATATAGTATGTATATATATAGATATAATATATATATCAGTATGTATATAATATATAAAGAATAGTAAAGAAATGCAGGTATTAGTGGCAGGGTATATCCACTGCTGTTTATACAATATATTATAATATAATATTATCAGGGTTTATCCTCTGATATAAATAATATAGGTAAATTGAAAGAACATGACAGAATTTAAATACATATATAAATAATATTTATCAGGGTCTATATATGACCACTGGATAAATATACAATAATTATAAATATGTATATATAATTAAGCTGTAATATCCAGCAATATATATAATATTATATAATAAATTGAAATGACATTGCGATAATTGAAATAATATATATAACTATAAGCTGTATTATCCAGCTGGTATAAATATATATATATATATAGATAATATATATCTATAGATATTTATATATAGTATAATTAGATAATATAGATATATATAGATATATATATATATAATAGGTGCAGGAAAATTAAAATGCAGGAAAGAAAAATAAAGAAAATGCAAGTATATATAAATATATGTATACACATATATTTATATAATTTAAAAACAGAAAATTACATATATTAATAATTATATAACATATATAAATATGTTATATATATTATAGTATACATATAAATATATATAAATACATATAATATATATATACTATAGATATATATATATACAATATTACATAATATAATATGGTAGATATACATATATACATATACATATATATGTAAAATATATATATAGATATATATATAATATATATACAGTATAATATACTGTAAATAGTATAATACATACATATATAAAATTATACATATAAATACATAGTAATATACATATATATATTCATATATATATATACATATACATATATATATGCATGTATTATAGATTATATACGTATTTTTAAATAGTATAGTATATTTATACCTTACAGGTGGCAAGGGGGGTCCCACGCGGTGCTGCCGGCGGGAGGACGGCGGCGGAGCTGGCCGGAGGCGGCCGGAGGAGCAGCAGCAGTGGCAGTGTACACTGGCAGCAGCAGCAGCAGTTGCAGTCTTGCGGGGGCTGCCGGCGGCGGAGGAGCTGACGTGGTGGCCGGGCAGGGTGAGGGAAAGGTGGAGGGAGGAGTGGCGGTCAGTTTGGTGGTGGTGGCGGAGGTCCACGACGGTGGTGGTGGCGGCTAGGGGCGGCCGGAGTTGGAGAGGGTAGTTCGGGTTGGGGTGGTCGACGGCGCTGCGGGGGCTAGGGCGGCCGGAGCAGGCGTCGTGGGGAGGTGAGGGGGTGGTAGTCGGAGAGAGGAGGTCGGGGCGAAGCGGTGGGGTAGGGTGGCGGTGGTCGGCGACGGCCGGAGGCGGCGGGGAAGGTGGTTCGGGTGGAGGTGTTGCTGGGGACAGTGGGGAGAGGAGGAGGGTGCGGGGGCTGTAGCAGCCGGAGCAGGGCGGCGCCGGCGGTGGTGCTTGGCCGGAGGGAAGAGGGGAGGGTGGCGAAGGGCTGGCCGGAGTTGGGTGGCCGGCGGTGGTCGGAGATGGCCGGGGGAAAGGGTTGTAGGTTTGAATGAAGAAAACCTAGGGTTTATATAGGATTTTGCCTAATGGCATAGTTGTAAATATTTAGAAGTTCAGGGGTATTTTGGTATTTTGATATTTTTAGGATATTTTCCAGCAGAAATTTCTGGATGCTATGGTGGGTCCTACCCACCTATGGTCTAGCCAATAGGATTTGGCCACCTAGCATGCAATTTTGCATTTTAACCCCTAACTTTTCAAATATTGCATAATTGCATAAAATTGTAATTTGCGTAATTTCGCAATTTACCTGATTTTAAATACTGATTTCCCGAAATTCTAAATTGTACAAAAATGAGGGAATTAGCTGGGGAAAAATGGTTTGGACAGTGTGGGGTGATTCTGGGCAGGTGCAGGGTCTAATATTGCAGGTGATACAGTCATCGTATTTATTATTTAATAAATACTGCGCACGGTGTTCACTAATTATTTAGAGGCTATTAGAGTCATAATTTCTCTACGGTGTCAAAACGATAATTGAAGTATAATTAGAGTAGAATATTATCGTATTTTTGGTTGGGCAATCAGGTGCCTACTGGTCCTCAAATCTCTAAGGGTACAGAGATGGGTAAAGAGCAGAAAATTAAATAGGAAATAAATACATACGTTTGTAACGATATTTGTGCGACTAAAACGAAGCATCAAACGAGGTTTCTGGAAGTTGCACAGAATACAGAAAAAGTAGTCTGACTAGTCTAGAGCAGGAATGTGAAATTTGTTTAGGGTTAACAGCTAGTGTGATGCCCTAGTCAATTGTGTAATGAACATGTGCACAATCAATATAATATATAATAAATAAAATTTTAAAAAGTTGCACTAATTCTAATTAGTCAAAATTAATCCTAATTTACTGAAATTTGGTCGAGGGAGTTTACATGTTTCATGTGTCGCAGTTAAGACGATACGTGGCAGATCCTAGTCATGTATTGGATCACTCAGAGATAGAGGTGGGCCCTACTCTTAGCTATCCAGAGCAGCCAGTTGGAATTCTGGATCGGAGAGAGAAGGTGCTGAGGAACCAGACTATTCCTTTGGTGCGCGTCGCATGGAGGCATCACTCTCCGGGGGAGTCTACCTGGGAGAGAGAGGATGACATGCGAGAGCGTTATCCATATTTGTTTGTACCTTGAGGTATGTTATTTCTAGTTATGTTCTGTTCATTGTTATGTTCTGTTCATTAGTTAGTTGTGATTCTTTAGTTCTGTTCTGTAATTTTCTGGGGGTAGTTTTCATCTTTGAATTTCGAGGACAAAATTATTTTAAGGAGGGTAGACTTGTCACTACCATATTTTCTAGGAAAGGGTATTTTAGTAATTTCCTATTTAAATAAATATTGTGCATGGTAAATAATTTTTGTTGTATTATTTAATTATTGTTGGATGTTATTTAATTATTTTGGACTTATTTTAGTGGACCCAACTAGTTTAGTTTGGACCCATGGACCAACATGAATTAATTAGTTAGACTTGGCCCATTTAGAAAGCCCACAGTTAAGGAGATGGATTAAATTAATTAAATGATTAGACTAGAAGCTTCCTTCCTTAATTATTTCTTCATGAGAGGCCCCAAGGGGTACATTGGACATTTTACAATTGCTTGGGGGAGGGGCTATGGCCGGCCTATTAAAGAGGGGGGGAAATTTCTCTCTCCTCTCATCTCATTCCAAATCTAGATCTAGAATTCTCCCACTACCAAATTCCCTCCATTCCCAATCCAATTCCCTACCAAATTCATTCCAAATTCTTCCCAATTCACCATTAGAGAAGAAGAAAGCAAGGATCTAGAAGAAGAAAGAAATGATCTACAAAGAGGAGCAAGGATCTACAATTTGGAAGCAAGTTCATCTCAATTGGAGGTTTCGTTGGGAATCCATCTCCCAATAGGTATAATTCAGATTTTCCCATTTAAATAGCTTCTAAATCTGGGATTTAATCATGTAAAATCAACTTATATGTATGTACTACCCATAGGACTTTGTTTTGTGTTCATAGGAGACCCATGGAGAAAGTTATGGTGCTTTTTGTGTCAATTTTGTTGGAATTCCGAATTTACATTTTTTTGTGTGTGTCAATTGATCCTATAGATCAATTGGACAATGAGCTTTGTGTTTGGAGCTAGTGTCGTGTCCATATTGGGATACTTGTGGTTCGTATCCCAACTATTTGGTGATACGTGTTATTTGGGAGTTTTCCTCCGACACGGGGCTTTGAACATGTCGTATTTTGACACGGACACATAGATCTACTTTTGACACTTTGAATTATTCATAAATATTATTTGTGATTTGTTTGTGTCCTTCGGGGTGCATTTGGTTGTGTGTTGGACTCGTGTCGCATGCGTATCCTAGATCTAGTGGGATACGGTGAGATACTCTCCAATTTAATGTGTTTATGTAAAGATCTAATTATGTATGGTTTAAATTCTTCATTTAAAATTAGTAAATATATATAGATATTATATATTTATTTTGTGTATTTATTATGGTAATTATTGTAGCATGGATCTATATTTTGTGTGTGCAAATAGTGTACAATATAATATGTAGCTTGCATGAAATATATATGTACTACTTGTTAATAATATATTTGTGTACATAAAATATTTTATAAAATATATTTGTATGTTTAATTGTGTAAATGTATTATTATAATTATTATGTACTTTTGTATATTAATGTATATATTTTAGATGTGCTTCTAAGCCATGTTAAAATATGTACATTAATACTTGGTTGTGTATTATAACTTTTAAATATTTGTTTATATGTATAAGGTTATATATACATAAGTATTTATTTATAGTATTTATTTATTTATTGTTTTATATATTTAATACATTGATTTATATATATATAATATATATAGTATATATATATTAAATGTTTTAGCGACAGCATCTATTTATGACAGATTCTGTCATTAATAGCCTCGGGCAGCAGCAGCAGCCGCTGAAGCCATTAATGACAGATTCTGTCATTAAAAGCACAGCAACGGCGGCGGGTTTTGAGCGGCAGTTTAATGACGGTCTTCTGTGACAGTTATTAACTGTCACTATTTAAGTGGCAGTGGATTTTAATTCACAGGAGTTTCTGCGACAGTTTTACAGTGACAGTCAAGACTGTCACTATAGGCTGTTTAATTTCAATTTTATTATTTAACTCCTTGTTTTCAGTGACGCTTTGGCAGTTTTTATTTATATTATATATATTATTGTTATATAATATATATGTATATATATATATATGTGTTTGGTGAGGTATAATAATAATTATAATATAGTATTTTAATTGTATGAATATTGGTTTGCATATATATTATTTATGATATATATTATTTGTATTATTAATATACTTTGTGTAAGATTCTTTTGGAATCTATTTGATTCCTAAATTATTGTAGTTTATCTCTATATTATTTTATAGATGTCTTGTGAGGTTGACTTTGGGTTTGACCATGTTTGACTTTAGTGGACTTTAGAGTTGACCATAGTTGACTTTTGACTTAGAATTGACTTATTGACCTAGAAATTGCCTAGTTTGACTTGTTCTCTTTCCGGGACCTTGTATTAATGTGGTATTCCATATCTAGGTCTTCGAGGCACCGAGTCAGACATTTGTGAGACTGTTCATTGGACTTCAGGCGAGTACATTCTCTGATAGTTTCTCATTTATGATATCCTCTATGTTCGTTGTATCTAGTGTAGATTTACATGTTTCTCTCGACACTATGGTTACACGGATTGGTATATCCGGATCTCGTCATGAGATGTTATTCCTTGGTATATGGTGCAAGTATTGTTTCATTGGTTATCTTGTACATGTACAGACACCGATTCCCGGGGAGACTAGCTATCTTCTTGGGGAATCTCGTGCCATAACGTACCGTGGTTAGATCTATTATACCAGTCGGGGGTGGGGAGTATTTTAGTGTAGATATGTGATCATACCCTCCTTGTGCATGTCTTGTTTCTTGTGAGTGTTGATCATACACCGCACGTATGATTAACCAGGCCATTATACTCTTATGCAAGTTCCCAAGCCGATCACATGTTAAAGCTAGTACTCACACACTTAGTCATTAGTATTCTTGTTCCATCAGCATGTTGTTCATTATTGTATTTCTTTCCAGTATTTCCTTATTGTCTCTACATTCTTGTCTCTATTTATGCATCTTGTTTATCCACAGCTATTTACTGTTACATAGTTTTTATCATTATTTGAGAACTGCTGTTAGGGTTGTACTCTGCTCCTTTCCTGACTGGATATATTTTTCCAGATGACACTGAGGAGTACCCTACCTATTATGGACCCCAGGATGTTGTGAGTTTAGATTCTGAGACCCTGGCTCAAGAGGGACTTATCCCAACTGAGACAGTTGACCATGGAGTTGTAGCTTTATAGTTTTGTAGTATTCTTTGTACTGGATTTGTCTCCAGCTTATTTCTGTATTTTTCTTCAGACTCATTGATGTATTATTTTAGACTCATGAGTTGTATTGTGACTATTCTATTCTTATCTGATTCATGTTCATTCTATCTTAGTTCTGTGATTGAGTACACTATCTTTTGGTGGTTCATTATATTAGATAGACTTTCTAGACAGCGTTCTACCGCCGATTCTGCGGCGTAGGCTGGGCGTTATTTCCGACTAGTACCCTTACCCCGGGTGCGGGTCGTGACACCTAATAATTAGGTTTTAGTGTTGGGGAGTTGATAGATATATGTAGTTTAAATAGGTGGGTGGTTATGATTTGATTTAATATTTAAAATATATGGGTAAAATTTTTTAGAGTCTTAATATGATAAGGGGATGAAATTTAAATTAGGAGATTGTGAAAAAATATTCACTTAGGATTTGGTTTAATCCAAATATAGGAATATGCAATAAACTAGGGATTTCCTAATTTAAAATTTTGAGATTTAAATTTTTAATTAATTTGTTAAGATTTTATGGATATATTTTGTATGTGGGATGTGTTGTAGAATAGCAAAAAGGTATGGGGGTTGTTTGTTAGGATTGAGATTTAGTTGGTTAGGATCTTGGGTAGTTAGGTAGTTAGACCAACTATGATGACACCTATGACACTTCTATAAATAGAAATTCTATAAATAGAAACAAATTAATATATATATATATATATATATATATATATATATATATATATATATATATATATATATATACATAGGGGTATTTGGATGTACTACATGCCTACATATGTTTGGGTTTGGTTTGGATCAAGTTCTAGTCAAAAGGAAACAGTTTTACGGTAACCGTTGTTCTAGATATTTTTTAATATTTTTGGAGCTTGGGGGAGATCAAACAAATGTAACATCCATGTCCCAAATATATTAGGTACAATCAAGATTAGTAATATAATTTTTTTGAAAGGAAACAAAGTTTTGCATTGCTCCAAATATCCAAGCCATGGCAAAGTGTCATATATAATTTTTTTATAAATTAATACTTTAAAATATTAAATAAAATAAAATAATTAAAATAAATTGAAAAGTACCAAATTATCCCTATTCTAAGATGATGGGGCTTATAATTATGCAGGCCGCATAAGTGCTCATACACCCCCAATTAGAAAGCAAATAGCATAGGAGTCATACGAGACTTATGCGACTATAACAGCCAACCGCATAGGTGGCCCTCAGCGGCCTGATCATCCTCAGAATATGGGGGTCGCATAAAAGAAAGATTGATCAAAACAAAATAAAAAGTTTATTTTGCAAAAGGGGGGGGGGGGGTTACAACATGTAGCCATCAATGCCCATACAAAATAAAAAATAAAGAGAGGAAGGCACGATCAGTCAAAAGAGCCGCAAGCCTCACGAAGCACATCCGTAGCATCCGGGAGTGAACGTATGCCCGTACGATAAAACTGACGGCGTACTCCTTCCCTCCATTCTAACGTCTCCTTTTCCTCTGGAGTTACGTGCAGCAAGGCAAAGTTTGGAGTGGACCCTAGAGGTCGAGCAAGAGCTTCCAAAGTCAACCCCAACGAGGACAGAAAGTTTTCAGCCACAGGCAACTCACCATCATCCTGTTCCCTCCGTCCGGGCAAAAATGTCATGACAACTGGCGAAGAACTGAAAGCTCGTCCCTCACGAGACCCTCCAAGTCTGGACCCTCCAATACCCGAGCACTGAGATGTAGTAGGGAGGAGACGATAAGGAATCAGGGCGGGTGGCTAGGGTTCCTAACTAGAATCTTCCTTGGACGATATTTTTCATGAACTGGAATACAATGGACTACGACAATGGTATTTATAAAGAAAGTGAGGATTCGCGTGATGGCAATAATTGTGATGATAAACCTAGAAAGGGCAAATCCGACGGTTTGGCTTCCAAAAATTCTACATGCAACTAACGGTTAAGTTCCCAAGAAGCCTACAAGAAGGCGGTTAAGATTTCCAAACTGGTTGAGCCAAGCCTTAAAACTGCCAGCTTGACATAACGCGTTTATGCATCCAACAGCTATGCAACCAAGCACTCCAAAAATGATAACTCTGAAGAGATCAGGCCACAGAGTCTCCCTGAGGCCCCAAGAAGCCAATAACCATAGGCTTCCAAAAGGAGGCTCAAATCAGTCTTCAGAGTTACCCTGCAACCTAAACTAAGACGACATTTATGCGACCCCAATCAGCCAAAGCAACATGGCTGTAGAAAGACCTAACATGGCATCCCGTCAGCAGGATTATCTCTAACACAAAATCCTGACAAAAATATTTTTTTATTTCCTCAAAAGACGTGAACACACTAAACGACAAAAGTCTCACGTCAGAACTTCACTCTCGAAGGATATACAGCACCACGTGTACAGGACAACCGACCTTATGTGACTCTATGTGGTCCCATACATCTCTGGCCCTAGGCTTCCCAGACACCATGCGTTCCATGCATCTCTGGCTCTATATGACCCAAACTCCATGCGGTCCCATGCATCTTTGGCCCCAAGCGTTCCAGACTCTATGCGGTCCATGTGTCTCTGGCTTCACGCATCCCAGACTCCATGTAGTCCATGCGTCTCTGGATCCAGGCATCCCAGACTCCACGCGGTCCCATGCGTCTTTGGCCTCAGGCGTCCCAGACTCCATGCGGTCCATACGTCTCTAGCTCCAGGCGTTCCAGACTCTATGTGGTCCCATGTATCTCTGTCCCTAGGTGTCCCAGACTCTATACGGTTCATGCATCTTAGGCTTTGTACATCCCAGGCTCTATGCGGTCCCATGCATCTCTGGCTCCATGCGTCCCAGACTTCATACGTCCCATACATCTCTGGCCACAGGAGTTTCAGACTCTATAAAGACCAAATCTTGCTATTATGACAATAGTTATTCTCTCCAACCAAGTGCAGATTATGTGTCAATCTGACCAAGACATGCCCACAAAAGACCAGAATTACCCAGTTCTTCAGCAACAAAAAATTCTAACAAATGCCCACGTGGTAGCTCGACCTACTCACGGTAATAGCTGCACCCTATTACGAAGGAACACGTGGCACCCTCCAGCATCCATGCTTCCCAGCATATGCTCGCCTAGGATGACTATAAATAGCAGGATGCCATACCCGAACAAAGGGCTGACTGGCTATCTGCGAATTTACACTCGAATAAGAGAGAAGAGCTTCTACATCAGATCGTCCATGGAGTAAAGAGAGTTGCTACACTCAACCCTCCATCGTTACCCTCCTGAACATAAAATTTATACTTAGAATATATATCTAGGACTCCTTTCTGTACTCTTTTTTTATTTGTTTATTAAATTAAGTTCTTTCTTAAAGACTTTTGAATCTAATGGCGAACAAGGTGGTGACTCTGCTGGGAACTACCTTCTCCTCTATGAGAAGTTAGTAACGCAATCCAATGTGGCCAAACTTGGTTCAATGCAAAAGATGCTAGAAGTTTGCTTCGACCAGCAAGCGTTCGAGAAAATGCTCTCAGAAGGAAGTGCTAGTCTTTCGCCAAGGCTAGCCAAGCCCAAGAAGACCCGCAGGACGTGGGTAGCAAAGGCCGCTACTCCTTGCCCAACTGCGGAGCACACACTTCTATTCTCTCACTCTGTTGTTGATGATGGTTGCCAGGCGAATACCCGGGATGTCCACGTCCATGTGGCAACCCTGTATGATGCAGAAACTGCTTGGCACCCAGACTTTGGAAGAGAAAAATACTACGATACAAAAGTTCTGGGGCTGCGATAGCTTCTAGGCGGTTATGAAGGAAGTTGCATGAGACTGACCATGTGGCACAAGCTTACATCCACAGACAGACGATCGCATGTAGCCCCAACAACAACAGAATATCTATTTTCTACCGTATCTCTTGCGAGGCAGATCCTATGCGACTCGCGGAGAATGGCGATAACCTAAACTTGGACTCTTTGTACTATACGCCTATAGGTGCTAAATCAAAGAAGCCTAGGGCAGTGCAAGCTTATAAAGCTCAAGGAACTGTCCAGTTAGCTGACTGTCAGCAGGCATAGTTAACCGTTATACGGGCCCTAGATGGGAAGTTATACAAGATTGTCTCATGCGTCCAGTCCATAGTGGAAAATGGTCAGCATCGGTCTCAAAAGTCTTTCCTTGATGATCCGAGAGAAGTTCTTATACTAACCCCAGATCAAGGAGCAAATACAATACCCATGCAACTATGTGTTCGATCCTTTCGGGCCCACAAAAAGGGTATAAGGTGGAACAACCCTTGCTTGACTTGCGTAATGTGATCAAATTATAAGCGCAAGGCAAAAAAAAACTATGGCCGATGAAAGGTCCTCTCCAGGGCATTACTGTGAGAAGATCATTATCAATTGCTACTACAACAAAGTGGCAACACCCACAACCAGGCAGTCGGCCTTTCAGCGATTGTACCAGACAACATCTATCCGACAACAACCCAAAGATCAGGTGCAAGTACCAGAGGAAAATGAGACGCCCTCTGCCTTATGCTACTCGACTCAGGAGATTCCTGCCACAAAGGGAGGATAGAAGTCAAGTACCTCCAGTCCGTCGCTCTATGCCAGTGCATTGCGAAGACGACTAGCAGGAGGGCTAATAACGAGACATGCATAAGGAATTTTCTAGGGTACCCACTCTAGGAAGAAACTGTCATCTATCGGGGATAGTTCTTCCTTAGAACCCCTGAGGGTGGCCTAAGATGGGGGTAGTATTCCTCTCGACTTATGCAACAACCTAGCGTTCTGAGGAGACAGCGATTTCAAGGAACGGACTCCGAGATCCCTGGGGTAGATCCTATCGCAAGGTTGTTGTATCCTCCTACACTGGGGGTAGTGTTCCTTCCGAGTCTGAGGAGGAGACGGCGCTGCCAGCTTTCCGTGATGACTACTCTCGCCAGGGATCTGAGATGGAAAGTGCAGCATCCACTGCCCCATCCATCTCTCCCTACGTGAGGACGGTATACGTGGATGGGGACGACTATGAAGGCCCTATCAACCGCCAGCGTCTTGAGACCCTTGAGGTTATGATGCAGATAATGGGTGCATCAATGCAAGTCTTAACCCAGACAATGCTGGAAATTAAAGCAAATCTGGCTTCTCAACCAGCAAGAACCCCTGGACAAGCAAACTTGGACCTAGGGACCAATGGGGATTCAAACACAAATGTCCTACCTACGGGTAGTAACCCTTACCTGCCTGACCCGTCTGCCCCCTCCGCAGGAGATGAGGCCAAGGAAGCAATAAAGGTGGTCCAGAAACTCCGGGCTTGCCTAGAATCCATGGGCAATCGGGACTCACTCCGCGATCTAGGGGTGCAAAAACCATACCCGATAGAGTGGTAGGACGTACCATACCCACCAAGATACAAGCCCTTCAATATAAACACATTTGACGGAAAGTCTTTCCCTCTGTCACCCTCACTTTTCCAAATAGGGATAATTTAGTAATTTGACCTAGTTATTTTATTCTTATAGATCATAATATTAATTAGAGTGCTATGTATATTTATTTATTTTTGTATTAATTATTTATAGTTAGTGGACTAGCCTATTAAGTAGACTTGATATTAGTGAACCCAATTAGACTTGTCATGACAACTTGTGAGCCCAACATGGACTAGGCCATTAGACCTGTTCCCTCTAATTAATTAGGAGGATTAGACTAATTTGTATTAGTGTAGAAACTTTCCAAAATAGCTATACCTAATTATTTACCATAATTTACCATGTAGGGACAACTTGGACATTTGGAGGTGACTTGGAGAAGGAGGAAGGGGGCTAGCTACTATAGAGAGGCTCTCCTCTCTCTCATATTTATTTATATTTATTTTAGATTCCCAAATTCATAGATCCCCAATTCTCTTATTTCTTATCAATTCACTATCATTTTATTTACATTCTTCCGTATTTTTATCCCTCAAGGAGCTTTGGAGCTTGGAGTAGCAAGGAGCACAAGGAGAAGGAGCTTTGGTGGAGAGATTGTGTCCGGATCACGTCCATTGTGCTTTTCATTAAAAATCCATCTTCCAATTGTTAAATTCTGAATTTTTATTCATTCTATTTTTTAAATCATGCATTTAACTCTTAGGAACACCCCAATGGCATAGGGCTACCTATAGGAATAAGTTCTAGGCTAATTGGTTGTATTGTATCTTCTACATAGTTTTTATGTATATTTTAGAGGAATTACGGGATTGGCACATCAAGTGTGTGTCATGAAACTAAATTAGTCAAATCGAACTTAGATCAAGGTTGGAATACTATCTAAGTGTCCATAATTGGACATGAGTAGGCCATATCATGATACGGTGTGATACCGTGTGATACATGGCACTATTTTGGATATTTTGAGCAATTACTTCTTAATTCTCATTATAGCAAGTTACTTTAGGAATGGATGTATATTTATTCATAGTTTAACATATATAGTTATATGTATTGCAAGTTATATATATTGGCATGTTGATATATATTAGTAACTGTGGTTGTGTATGTCTCATATCATATGTTAAGTGCATCAGTTATTGAATAGCAATAAGGGGTTTGGCCTTATGTGTAGTTGTACATAATATCTTAGTACTACCAGGGAGGAGAACTGAACCCAAATGAGTACTGGGGACAACAGTATAGTGGTTTGGGGATCACTGAATACATGTAGCTAGAGACTAAGGGTTTAAGATTATGTGTATTAGTGTTGGCTTGTGTGCTAAACTTTATATGGGAGTGTGTGGGTTTGCAGTGACTGCCACAGTGATGTGTTCAGTAAGGAGGTAGGAGATCACTTCAGGTTTGTACTCGGGTTATATCAAATATGGATTTTAGTTGACTGTGAGTTCATGGTGTATTGGTTGTGCGAGGGTTAAGGTTATGAAAGAGATACATGATTGGTTATCTCAGTTAAAGGCTCGGGTAGAGGGGAACTCAAGGCTCAGGTAAACTGATACATCAGTGTATCAGTCGCACTAATACCTGGACCTAAAGTTGTCCTGTATCCTATTTGCAGAAAGGTACATCCAATAGTAGCAGTAGAATTAAGTTAGGGTCCTGATGTGCCTGTTAGTGTAGGATTCAGTTGGGGTTAATTATAATCTGATGCAGGTATAGATGTATGGCAGCAAGTAACTTGCTGTTAGGTTACTAGTAACAGACATGCTAGTTAATTAGTGTAGTTAGTGGTTGAGCTATAATAGTATCTGTAGTATCAGGTAAGGTAGTAGCATCAGGAGCAGCTAATGCAGCATCAACAGTTAGTTTATTAGTAGTTAGTATATAAGTATTAGAGTATTGGTAAGGTAAATAGATGATATTGTTAAGTATTGTTATTAAGTTAGTATCTGTTAGTTTAGTGTTAGTCATAACAGTTAGCTAATAATATATATATATATATATATATATATATATATATATATATATATATATATATATATATATAATATGTTAATATGATAGTATCAGTTACTTTTTGTGTTAAATAGTATCAATTAGTATTTAAGTAAATAATAGTTAGTTAGCATAGCATTAAATATCAATTAGTGTGTATATATAAGTATCCATTAGCATGTTAGAGTTGGGTTATAAGTTAGTCTCTGTGTTAGTCTATATCAGCTAACTAGTTGATTTTAGGGGTAGTGGTTAGTACTATATACAAATAGCAATTAGTGTATTATTATAGATATTAGTAGTTAATTACCTGATTTTAGTTAAGTATTTAACTAAATATATAGGTAATAATTTAGTATAGCTAAGTTTAGCTAGTTTCAGCTAGTTAGTGATAAATATAGACCTAAAATCTTAGTGTGGACCTAGTTTAGCCTAGAATTGACCTAAAAATCATATTAGTGTATTATTTTAACTCATTTCTCCTTTATTTCACCATTTAACCTAATATTTCTTAAATATGATTGTGTGACACCATCTTGGACATCGAAAGACACCTTTTTTTAGGACCAGAGGCGAGTCATCTCTCTGTTAGTTTTTAGTCATGATAGTATACATATCACATATTCTAGAACTGTTTACTTGATTCTGACACAAAGGTTACACAGACTGGTTCTATATGGATCCTGTCAGGAGATGTTATCCCCTTACCATGTTCAGCGGGTACTCCTTCATATGTATTTTATTGTGTATATTGGGTATTGATTATCGTATACTTCGTGTTCACATACTGCTCATGTTCAGTGTGCTTATATTCATGTTCTTAATATGTCATGATTGGATCCATGAGTATTGGTTGAGGACGGGGGAGTAGGAGTTGGTTATGTGATCAAGCCCAAGTGTATTCGTGTACATGTCGATTATATATCACATGTGTAATAGAGTTACCATATTGTATTCATGTTCAACCCAAATCGATCATATAACGAACTTGTACTCTATGGCACATTAGCTAGTTTATCTATTTTTATCACTTATAGTTATTCATATTGTCTGTTCTTTTATTCCAGTATTTTACATGTTCACTCTAGTTTATTTCCATTTTCTATTACTAGTTATCTTGTATTCTTTTCTATTATTTGTCATATATGCTCTACCATGTATTTAAAACTGCTTTGAGAGTTTTGTACTTTGCTCCAATCCTGATTGGATATATTTTTTAGATGATTGACTTATGGAGCAGTATCCCACTTATTACGGGCTGCAGGATGGCGAGTCATTAGAGGATTCTTCCCTAAAGCAGAAGGACCTAGTACCAGTATCCGAGGAGGCCTAGTTATATGTTTTTGGACATTATTTTAGCCTTGTTTCTAGACTCATAGCATGTATATATTTTTTTGGGAGTGGCTATGTCTAGACTTATGGATTTGGACTTGTGGATGTATTATGACTCTTATTTTTTCTTCCTTTTATTCTATATCGTGCTTTCATCCTCTTTTTATTTTATATTGTGATTGAGTATTGTTTACCATTATCATATACCATATTGTTTCTCCTTTTGGATTTGAGGTAGCATAACAAGTACCCTTTAATATATTGTGTAAGATGTGTAGATAGGTTATATTGACCCAGACAATGTTCTACCACCGATGCTGCGGTGTAGGCAGGGCATTGTTCACTACTCGTGCCCTTATTTTGGGTGCGGGTCGTGACACCCTCACCAGTTTATGAGTTACTTCAAGATTACAATAGAATACCTACCCCACATCGATGCTATCCTTACCATACTCTTCTTTGGGGCATTAGCGGGGGTAGCTTTTGACTGGTTTTGTAGTCTCAAAGATAATTGTATCTTATCATTCGATAACCTCAAGTGTCTGTTCCTCAACATATTCTATGAGGTAGAAAATGATATGACGATGTCCTCTCTAATGGATGTCATCCAGGGAGAAAGGGAACTGACCAAAGTTATATCGAGCGATTCTGACAAACGGTGCTAAGGCTGCCCCCTAAAAATCTTAAGGCCATACTAATAGAGATATGCCGAAAGAACATGCTTTTGATGGTCAGCCTCTGGTGGCACGATAGCCAATTAAAAGACTGGATGACATTCATTATAAGTGCTATCAACACTGAAAAGAAGCTTAAGGATGCCCAACACTTGGGAATCCATATCCCTACTATGGAGGAAAATGGCAAGCATCCCAGCAATAGCGGTAACAATAATCGTAATATGAAAGGAAAGCAACTATGGTTGCTAATGTGACCAAGAAGCCAGAGAAAAAGCAGACAGAGGCTCCAAAATCAAAGGAGATCTATTCTTTCGAAGACAGTAATGTCAAGTCGATCATCGACATGCTGATGCAGAGAGGTAAAATTTGCCTTCTCGACGTCAAACGTCAGCCTAAAATGGAGAAAATAAACAACCAAAAGTACTTTTACTTCCACCAGTACGTTTACCACCCGATGCAAGAGTGCTACACCTTGAAGCGGTACATCCAATGACTGATCGATACCAAGGCTCTCTCCCTAGATTTTGACGATGTGATGGTTGCCGCTAACATTGTGTCCCTCTAGTTCGGCAACTTTCCACCAACGGAAGCCCAGGATGGAGTCACACCGATTCCAACAGCAACAATGGAGGTAGTCAATCTTCCTCTAGCTTAAGACCAAGCAGCCTAGTTGACACCTCTTACTACCATCCGGGATGAGATCATGTGGGTCCACCCGGATATGGTCCCAGACTTAACACAGTAAGCAGCGTCTTCTGTCTTCAAGCCTAAAACACAAAAAATTAAGTTCTACCGCATGGATTCTTCCACCACTTAGGAGGCTTGGGCAGGGACAACCAGGTCGGGCCTTGCTTACCAGCAAGATTATGAAGCTCTCGATGTAAATGCACCTCCAACTAATGCACATGTCACTTCTGATCCGGGTCTATCTCAACCCCTACCAGTGAACAAGTCCAAACAAAAAAGGGACACTTCGATAAGTTATTGCATAAGAAAATAACTCAAGGATTGGAAAAGTCCTACAACTTTGACATCTTGGATCAACTCGCCAATACCCCGATAAAGTTATCATTATTTGAGCTTCTATGGCTCTCCAGAGATACTCGGGATGCTCTTAGCATGGCATTACAAAATGCTGACACCTACCTGGCATAGGTCAAACTGCCCACTGAAGATCCGGCTGCTTGCCCCCACTGGAATAATATCATGGAGGCAATACCCAGCATCATGTTCTCACAACATGATATATTGCTAAAGAACAACCGGTATAATATCCTCATGTATTATACAGGGTACATCAGTGCTATTAAGCTGGACCAAATGTACATCGATCCTGGTTCATAAATCATCATCATCCTGCAGAGTCTTCTTCAGACCTTGGGTATCTCGATGCATCATCTGGCAGCCACCAATACTGCTATTAGTGGCTTCAATGCAGGAAGGAGTTATCCTCTGGGCAAGATTCACCTGAAGTGCTGGATCGATGACCTGAAATAGAGGTCACTGGCTACGTTATTGATGTGGATGTATCCTACAATGTCTTGCTCAAATGCCCTTGGATACATTAATACATAATTATACCGTCAACTCTGCACAAATACTTAAAGTACATCGATGATTATGGCATTATCAGATTGGAGTTTGTAGACATTGACCCATTTAAGGGAGTCGAGACGTACTTCTCCGATGCCATCCTTTATAAACAAAACCCACTAAGACAAATGTGGCAATGAGGCCAACGATGAGGCCGAGGTTACGACAATGCCGGAAGATCCCATGAGAACCTCTCTCAAGGCTTTCACTTCAGATGCAACCACTCCCCTCGTCGTCAAGTTGCATAGGAAGGCATCAGAATCTCTGGCACCTTCCACAATGTCTGAACCTCTGGTCGGTCACCTTCATAGGCCAAATCGACTACAAAGGAAGGACCCCGCACCATCTGCTCCATTTGAACCTTTGGTCGTTCACCTTCATAGGCCAAATCGATCACAGAGGAAGGATCCCACACCATCTTCTCCTTCAGAACCTATAGTCGTTCGTCTTTACAGACTGCCAAAAAAGACCCGGCCACAGTTGCAGCCATCGAGCCTCTGGTGCTAAAACTGGACAGGAAGCCACCAACGCCTGTAACCGTGCTGGGGGTAGCCCATAAGGATAAAAAACTGGAAGAATATAAGACAAGTAAGGTCAACATCCCTTCCCTCGATGATATAATTCCTCCGAAAGAGATACCTTATTTTATCAATAAAGGATTATCTTTAAACTATTTTGAGCAGACACATATCAACATATTATACTCTATGGAGCACGTCCTAGGCTTACACCTTTAAACACAGGTGACTAATACCTATGCATTAAACCAAGTCCCCTCTAGTCAAGGTTCTTACTTCACGATTCTAGCAAGAAGGAGGGAAGACAAACCTATCATCTTTGACAGGGTTGAATGCCTTTGGTCCTTCACCCTGGAGGAACAAGAGCCAGAATCCAACACTGACAAAATATCACTCTATCGATTCAGCGGTCAAGCCAAACATATCATCCATAATATGGGTTATGACCTTAAAAATAATCACGATTTAAACTACGACAAGGGCCGATGGCTGCCCCTACGTCTACATGCTCCTGCAGGCAAGACGAAGACTACTACCAAAAGATCAAGCATGGCTTAGGGTATGTAATACCTCCTACAACCCCTGAAGGTTCAGATAAAGAAGATAAGGTTCACTCCCACTCTTCATAATCTTCTGTTTGGGACTCCGATGTCAGTATCGGAGAGATACTCAAGCAAATATTATCTGCCAACATGGTGTCAGTTGGCCCTGAGGAAGATGACAAAGATCCACAGAAACTCTTTGAAGTTGAACCGTGGGCTCGACGCCTAGACGCACAATAGAAGATATTATTCGAATAATGAGAACCTCCTACAGAGGATAAAGTCGTACAAGTCAACCTGGCGATGAATCCTCTCCCAAACCTGTCTTCATCAGCAAAAGTCTGTCCGAAGAAGATCAAAAATCCCTGCTACAGCTGTTTGTGGTGGTTTTAAACGAAAGAGATGAAAGTGTATTTCAATGGCGGGGTTTATATGAGACCCGTGCCCTTTGTTTCACAAACAAACTTGTACAATTTGATCCTATGCGAGGATGTGGGAGTACAATTTATTTAATTTGGGTAAAAATTGCTATAGGTGTCTGATCTGCGATCGATCACTTTAGCCCTTGGACTACACGATGTTGAAGAAGTGCCGTGGAAGACAGGATGCAGCTTCGGAGGTTGCAAAGGAGGGTGGATGCGCGATGTTGAAGGTCGTCGCTCCCTATTCCTTGCCTGAGCTCTGTATTCTTCTTTCTCTCTCTATCTCTCCCTCTTGATCTCCGGTTCGATGACCTTGTTCGATTCTTCTTTCAAAGTTTCGATATTTGATCTGATGTTGGTATTCTTGACCAAATTTTCTGACCTTGTTCCCCATTGACAGGGGCCTCTATTTATAGAGTCTTTGGTGACAGTGACCATTCCGTTGGTGTAGCAACCGAGGAGTGGAAAGTACAACACCCTTTTACACAACGGTTAAAGTAACCAATGCCTACATATAGATGATCTTTTGACTGAGCGGGTGACGTGGGTCCAACTAAGGGGACACAACACGTACGGTTGCTACTAAGATCACGGCGTAAAAGCCACGTGGGTAGGTATCTATTGTGTAGAAGAGGTTGGTGTAGAAGCTAAATGTCCGTCACCATGGCATAGAAGCCAAGTAGGCATAAAAGCCGAACATGCATAGAAGCCGAGCAGGCATAGAAGCCGAGTAGGCATGGAAGCCGAGTAGTCGTAGAGACTGAGTGGTCGTAGAGACTGAGTAGGCGTGGAAGCCGAGTGAGCACAGGCCCTGAATGGGCGTAGAAGCCACTGCATATCGTGCCAGAATGGGCGTAGAAGCCGCTTGAGCACAGATCCTGAATGGGCGTAGAAGCCGCTGCGTACCGTGCCAGGGTGCTGATGTGGACGTCTTTAGCCGAAATTATGGCTTTTGGAGATATAATCAAATCTTTGACAGAGATTTGCCATTATCCTGTGCATTAAATGTGGAGACGTGCCTTGAGGGGAAACTGTCACCGCTCTGTGCGTTTTGACGGAGGGACGTGCCTTGAGGGTAAACTGTCACCGCTCTGTGTGCTTTGGCGCAGAGACATGCCTCGAGCCCTGTACGAAGCGCAGCTTTTGATGTGGCAGGCGGTTTGTCTTCCGCGGAGCGTAAAACAGCCCATGTTTTTCTGTGTAAAACAAGGCAGCGTGTTCCCTTTGTACGCAAAAGAGCAGTTTACGCCGGGGGATTTTAGTAAGCGCCGGTTTGGTGATATTTTAACCAAATTCTCTGCATTAAATGCCGAGATCCGCCATCATTACTGTGGGGCGTATCCCGAGTGGTCTGCGATCGTTTCCAACCGTCGTCTGGGTAGCCGTGCAGCACTTTCTGTCAGGAGTCAGAGGTCAGTTTTTACTGTGCGACTGGACAGTTTCTTTTTCGGGAAGACGAAGCATTCCTCGTACGCTTTAATGCTGCTTTGAGAGCGGCTGGGTTTTATGCCATGGAGGCGATGAAGAACCCTGTTTTATGCTGGGTGGCTCTGAAGGCCTCTGTTTACGCTGCTCTGCATTAAGACGCTGCATAGATCTTCCAAGCGTATTTTTTATGCTTCTACAAGACCCCCTTCAAAGTTTTTAAATTCCTCGGAATTTGAAATACTTTGAATGAAGCATGAATGGCCCCTCGTAACTCGAAACATTTCTGAATGGAGCGTTGAAATGGTCGATGCTGACTTTATGGCGGATTTATTGGGGTCCGCTGTGATCTCTTTTGCCTATAAAAGGCTGGGGGGGTGAACCTGTTTTCACCATATACCCATTGTCATGCAGAGATGATCGTCGGAGTTCGTTGGGTCGATCTGAGGAAGAAGGAGATCATGTTCTTCCAGCATGTAGGGAGCCGTAAAAGATGGCATCTTCGAGCAAGTGTCCACTGCAACGATGGATCATGGAAGGACATCTTAGCCTCCCTTGCTCGGGAAAATCAGCAACTTTGTATGGCGTTGCACCAGGAGGAAGGGTCGTATTTGACCACACAGTTTGTAGACTGTTTATTTCTTCCTGAGGCCCCCGCGGACGAGATCAGACAAACCGTAATCTGTCGTCCTGATGGGGTTGGGTTTAAAGAAACCCCAATCGGATCGGCCATGGCGAATGGAGGATCTTCTTGTTCATGACCGTGGTGGTCATGAACGGCCATGGATGAAGAGGAAGACCTGCACCGGCACGAGAATCTGTCAGTACAGCTTCTAGGCGATCTTCAGACGACGAGGGGGGATCTCCTTTGTAGATGGAGTTTCCCTCAGATGTAATCATGAAAAATAGAGAAAAACCCTTGTAGATTGGATTTCCCTCATATGTAATCATGATTTTAATCTTTAATAAAATCGTCTTCTTCTCCATATGATCGTCTTGCCATACGTTGCTTGTGAAGTCTGAATATGTGCAGCTTCGACACGTCTGAATCTTTACGCCAACTTTGATAGAAAGAGTATTAGGCCCTGTCCTTCACGTATAGCAAATAGTCCATAGAACGTTGCTGAGCATTTTTGAACGCTTAGAACTGTCCTGTTGCTAGGACTGAGGGACGGCGTAGGATTTCTGAACTGTTGCCTCTCTGATGAGCGGAATTTCGTCTTTGTTCAGAATTCGTCTTCAAGAATGATCTCTCGAAACTCCCTTGGAACAGGGTCGAGGTTTTTTGGCTGTCAAACTGAGTTGCCACTTTGATAGACGAGATGTTCAGACTGGAATCTGGATGAACCTCCAGTTTTCTGGACCGGGAGGAGTAATTTCTCAATGTTTGAACTTTGTATACCTCGGGTACTTGGGATGCTTTGGGTCAAGAACGAGTATCTTCTGTGTGAACTCTTTGCAATTGACCGCTTTAGGACTATTTGGATATGCGGAAAGTCGTGGAGCGAGAAATTATGTTTGTAGCCTCTTGAGCGTAAAACACCATCGAGCGTGAAATCGTAGACTTGTGGTTCCTGAGCGTGAAGTCGTAGGTTTGTTGCCTCTCGAGCATAGAATGCTACCGAACACAAAGGCATCTGGGCAAGAAAAAACTATAGACTTGTAGCTGTCGGACGTAAAGTCGTTAGATTCGTAGCTGTCGAGCGTAGAAAAGCTCCTTTAGCGTAGGACTGTAGATCTGTAGCCTGTGAGCGTAGAACACTATCGAGCGTGAAATCGTAGACCTGTGGTTCCTGAGCGTGAAGTTGTAGGTTTATTGCCTCTCGAGCATAGAATGCTACCGAGCATAAAGGCATCCGGGCAAGAAAAAACCATAGACTTGTAGCTGTCGGACGTAAAGCCGTTAGATTCGTAGCTGTCGAGCGTAGAGAGCTCCTTTAGCGTAGAACTGTTGATTTGTTACTCCTGAAAAGAAAATTTCTTCGAGCGTGAGGTTTGCGGATCTGTTGCTGCTGAGCGTAAACTGAGCGCCACCGAGCGTGAGATCATCGATTAGGTATCTGTTGAGCGTAAAAGTCGTGGATTTGTGGCCTCTCGAGCATAAAAGCTACCGAGCACAAAGGCATCCGGGCGTAAAATCGTAGACTTGTAGCTGTCGAGCGTAAAATCGTGGATCCGTTGCTGTCGAGCGTAGAAAAGCTCCTTTAGCGTAGAGCCCGCTGAACCGTCTTGTACGAAAATCCTTTCGAATTTGCTGACCGTCCGTCTTTCGAGGGTAGTGGGCTGACGTAGCATCCAATCATAACCAACTATTAATTTACGAGATTTGGTTAGGGTCTCGAGGGGTTCGTCCGAGGATTCGAGGAGTCGACCCGGACTGTATATATATCCCAAGCTTTTTGAGAGAAAAACTTTTTATCTGTCTTCTACGAAAGAGAGCTTTCGACTGTTCGAGTTTTTCTTTGTTCCTTCTCCGAGCACTTCGAGTCTTCAGAAATGGCGTCGAAACAAACCCCCTCCGCTAAGGGAAAGAGCATAGGTTCTTCTTCTCATTCTTCTGTCCCGGCGAGGGAATCTTCGGTCGGGCAAGGTGAACTTCCCTCTGAGGGGAGCATCCCGCCGACGACTAGCGCACCCGGCTTTAGAGGTAGAACTTTTTGGGATGACACAAACGACGAAAAATCCTTCGCACACGTTGAACATGACTGCGCTAGGTCGTCTTCTGTGCTGATAGCCTCTTTTGAGGAAGATGACGCACGGAGACGTTTTTATCTTTTACGCCCATATTTCTAATGTGTCAGCGTAAGGACTCCATATTTTCGTAGCTCTGAGCGTAAATAGCTCGAGCTACCGAAAATTGGCGTATTTCGTAAAATTTGAATTTTACGTTTTGTGGAGGAGACTTCCGGCATAAGGTGACCAAATTTGTACAATCTTGGCGTAGAGCACAGACTGTTATTTCCTTGGTCCGTGTGTTTGTGCCAGACTTGTAATGACATATCTTTTTTGCATTATCTTGCAGTTGATCTGGGTGAGTCCCCATTGGCTGAGGTGATGGGCTCCGCTGCCGGGATGCTGCACTCGAACTATCTGGAGGATCTGTCCCATGTGGCATTTCCCATCTCTGGACCCCAGTATCCTGAGGGAAGGGAGCTCCTGATATCGGCCCAGGGTGAGCAAATGCTGTTGAGTATGATCAATGGTGAACCCTTGGTACGTGTAGATGGGGAGCAGTATATAAAGCCGGCTTTCCTTTTTGGGGACATGATTGATAAATAGTCCCAAACGAAGCCCAAAAGGGAGCCTTGAGTTTCCCCTGCCGGGGATTTGGTCTTGTACCTGCCGACGATGCCGAGGGATTATCCCATCTCGGCCTTCTTCCATGCGACGCATCCCAGGAAGATGTCATGGAAGCTGACTCCTGATCTTCACGGGAAGCCGGGGAAGATCTTTCATCTGAAAGGCACTGACCAGGGATCGTTTGTTAGTCGCCCTTCTGGCGTTGTGACGCTGTTCCGGGGACTGTACCCGGGTAGTGTCCCGAGTGAAGTTAGCTCGGTGATCTAGCCTGTCCAGCTGTCGACCTTCTGTAACGACTTCATGAGTCGAGGTGGGGTGTATCCCAAGGAGAATCCTCGGTGCAATGGGTGGATCGCCCCAACGAACTCCCGATGGAGATGCCTAGTTGACTGGGCCTTGACGCACTTCCTAAGAGAGCTGGAGGGAATCGGACTATATGCCGCCGTGAGTGCGACGAGTGTTGGGTTGCCTCCCAATGCTAATTTGTTCTTGGCACTGATGGAGCGGTATTTTTCGCTCACCGGGACCTTCGCCACTCTACTGGGGGAGTTGGGATTGGTGCTCCACGAGATGGCAGTTCTCTCTAGACTGCCGATGGGGGATACCCCATATGAAGAGTACGTTCCCACCAACCAGGAGTTAGAGGATTTGGACCCTCGGGTGGCGAAAGTATATCAAGAGCTGATGTGTCAGTACTTTGCGTGCACCACTTTTTATGACGAGCCCTCTGATTTGGCCTACACCACTAAGTGGATGTCCTACCTCTTCTTCCATCGGGCTAGGGCCACCAAGTCGGAGAAAGCTTGGGGGGGCAAGAACGAGCCCGTGAACTGCTTGGGCGTCCTCAGTGCCCAGGTCGTTGCGGCTCTTATGGAAGACGCCAAGGCTCCCGATCATATTCTCGTTGAGGGGGTAGGAAAGTACCCCGAAGGTACAAAGGCCTACAGTTATTTGAGGTGCTGTCGCAAGCCTCTGTCTAAGGAAGCCCAGCTGGCTGGTTTCCTCTCCATATGGCTGCGTCGAGTGGTGGTGCCCGGTATCGCGTCCACGGATCGCATTCACCGGAACATCCTATGGCCCACAGTGCGTCTGGTGTTTGGGGACAAGACTGGGCTTGCTTCCTGCCATGGTGTGCCGTATACAGGCTGGCCTGAGGGCCATGACTGATGGGTTGCTCTCTGATGAAGCTCGGCGTGAGAGTTTTCCCAGGGTGGAATTACCATACTTGTACCTGATGGGATGGTTAATTCTCCACAACCCCCGGGTGATGTCTCCCGGTTCCGGTAGCAGCTTAGGGGGTATATTCCTGCTGATTACAGGGATTCCCTCTGGAATGTGAATACAGTCTTAGACTGTCGACTGGCGTTGAACCTCAGCCACGGCTGGAAGATCCTTTGTACTCTCCCTCCTGTGCATCGTAACCAGTCAGGGCTGTGGCTTAAGGATTCAGGTCGAGAGAAGACCGTTCTTTCTCCGGAGGCATTTAATTGGTTGGTCTGTATTAGACCTTCCCATCTGCTGTATAGGAGCGAAGACCATTGCTTCTTCGAGCCCTACATGCCTAGTCGGTTCGCCAGGTAGTTCGGGTACGACCAGTTGCATGTGGGCAACGCCGTCACCAGCTTCAGGTCCCGGGGTGGACTCATTGATGGAGCTAGAGGGTGGCGATATTTTATCATGGGTTGTACGGGGGCAATTTTTATCGTGCCGGTCGTTTCAACCTCTACGGAGCTGCGCATCCTTTACTCCTACGCCCAGTTTTATGTGGCGATTAACACTTTTCACCGCGATTTTGACAGGCGTGGGAGCTTCAGGGTGCCTTCTGTCAAGCCTGGGGGAAGGGTCGAAGTCCCCTCGGTTTCTTCTGACGAGGGGAAAGAATCTGGTACTCCGGACGAGCCTCTGGTGTCGTTGCCGAGGTGTGTGGTGCCTCTGCCGGCGGGGGCTCTGGTAGTCTCTTCTGGGAAGCGACGGGTTTCTGCTCCGAAGGAAGCTTCCCTTCGTAAGAGGAGGAAGGAGACGGTTGCTCGTCCTCTCCGCATTCCTGGTGTTGAGGCTCCCGGGAATGAGCCTGCATCTCCCTGTATCAGGGAAGATTCTTTGGCCGGAGGTTCTTCGCCTTTCAGAGGGGGACCTTCTACAGTTCTGGCTGGCGGCGCCGGAGAGCCCTTGCGGGAGGCTGCTGTCGCTGCGGCTGCTCCAAGCAGCGGAGCGGGATTGCCTGCGTGGCCCCAACAGATGGGAGAATCTCCTCGGAGGTCAGTAGTGGGCGGAGTTACTTCTGTGTTAGCGAGCGCGCTTAGCGAGACTCCGGCTGATGAACCTTGACCGCGTCTCGGGGAAGGTTTGACCGAACTCTTGGCGATGTCGGTCGGCCCACCTCCTTCTCCAGGTATGACAGTTCGTATCGCGTCATTAAGGCGTGGTTTAGCTACATCTGCTGCAGATGCGTCGTATATGCCGTTGGCTCCGGGTAAACTATCGTTTTGATGTTTCTTTCTAGGAGGATTACCACTGTGTCTGACATTTTGCTTTCTTGTCCTCTTTTCAGGGGATGACGTCCACGGGGAGTACGGCGTTGAAGCGCCTTCCGGCTTTGTTCTGGCTCCTGGCGGTGACGTGGAGGCGCCGGATTTTGAGGCAGAAGTGTCTTCGGGGGCTAGCTCGCCCGGAGAGGTTTCGTCGTCTCAAGGGGAGGATGAACCGGTCATCGTGACCTCGCCTGTCGTGAGTATGCCAATGACTTCGATTGTCGCCATCGCACCTTCTTCGACCGTGCCACCTGTTGAGGCGGCGGTGGCTACCTCGCCTGAAATTATGGCCACTCCGGGCGCTCAGTCGGGTCTAGTCGCGTTGATGAGCAGCATACCAGCCTCGTCTACACTGGCTTAAAAATGATGATACCGATGGTGTTGGCGAAGAACCTTGACTTCGAGCTCCTGAAGAAGACTTTTCAGCTTTTGATCGAGGTTGTGAGGGGGCTTGGCAATCTTAGAGTAGCTGATGCTCTGGAGGCGGTGGTTAATGGTTTAGAGCAACACATTAACGAATACTTGCAGCGGACTGAGGGCAGCCTGGATGCTGATGTCCAGGCTCGATACGATCTCATGACTGAGCGGCTCGCTACGAAGCTTGAAAGCCTGGACAACTCTATCCAGACGCATAAGCTGGAGATGGATAGGAGAAGAGCTGTTGTGGAAGAAGCCCTTGCCGTTGAGATACGGTGTCGATCCGAGCACGAAGGGAATGTGGCGAGGGCCTCCAAGCTGAGGGAAAAACTTGCTCGGGTAGAGGAGTGGGCTTCCCAGTCGTTGGCAGGTTTGGAGGTAGCGATTGGTCGACTGAGCGAAGCGCGACGGGATCTGGACCGTGCGGAAACTGCCCGTGCGGGCTGTCTTCGGGCAAGGGTTAATCTGACCCTTACGCATACCCTGGAGGCACGGCTGGAGCAGGCTCGCGCCGATGCCTTGGCCCTTAGGGATGAGAGGATAGCTGTACTGGAGCGGCAGATTCATGGCCTGATTACTCCGCCATCTTGATGTATCCCTTCCTATGTAATTCCGCCTTCTTTTGGAATGAATAACAGCGACTCTTTTCTGACTGTTGTGGACCCGTCATTTCGGAATGTAAATGACAGTTTATTTTTTGGCGAGAGTGATATCAGAGGTAGTATGATAATTCTCGATAAACTCCTCTAGCAGGATATACCTATTCAGCGGTCGTACAGACATGATAGGATATGACCTAACTAGTTTCTTTTTTGGCGAGTGGTTTTGTCAGAATTGAGATTCTCGCTATATTCCGCCCGAGCAGGGGGGTTAAGCGTAGTATCTTTTCAGGAATTTGCCGTTGATGGGAGCCATTAATAGGTCTCCGTTGGGCTGGGCTATCCTGTAGGCGCCGTTTGAGAACGTTGTCTCGATCACGTAAGGGCCTTCCCATTTGGGCTAGAATTTGCCTTTACTTCTGTGAGTTAGGATCATCGGCCTTCTCACGGCTAGAACTAGCTTGCCGACCTTGAACACCCTTTCCTTTACTTTATGGTTGAAAGCCCTGGAAATGCATGCTTGGTAGAGCGCGATGCGCTGTTGAGCTTGGAGGCGTTTCTCATCTAATCCTTCTAGATCTTGGAGTCTTAACAGGTCATTCTTTTCTCGAGTTAGCTCATTGGTCACGGCTATTCGGAGCGACGGGATCTGGACTTCAACGGGGAGGACTGCTTCGCTCCCGTAAACCAGCAAGAATGGGGTGCAGCCTGTCGGTGTCCGTACTGTTGTGCGATATGCCCAGAGACATTCGCCCAGCTTTTCGTGCCAATCCCTTTTGTTCGAAGAGACGAATTTCTTTAAGAGTTTGATAATGGTTTTGTTGAAAGCTTCCGCCAAACCATTAGCAGCTGGATAGTACACCGTAGAGGCAATGTTGTGTATCCGGTTATTATCGCAAAACCGATGAAACGCTTGGCTGATGAACTGGGGCCCATTGTCATGGATTATCCTCCGGGGTATCCCGAAGCGATAGATGACGTGATGCTTGATGAAGCTGATTACGTTGGACACCTTTACCTCAGCGAGAGGGATTGCTTCGGCCTATTTGGAAAAGTAGTCCGTGATGGCCAGTATGAACTGGTGACCCCCGGAAGAGGATGGGTGAATAGGACCGATGATATCCATCCCCCATGCTTCGAAAGGCCAGGATGCGACCGTAGGGTGTAGATGTTCTAACGGTTGATGTATGAAGTCTGCATGAACCTGACAGGCTCTGCAATGCCTTGCATACCGTATCGCGTCTGCGATCATAGTAGGCCAGTAATAGCCCATCCTCCTGATGCGGTCTTGTAGCTTAGGCCCGGGTTGATGCACTCCGCATACGCCGTCGTGAGCTTTACGGATCATCTGTTGTGCCTCGGCGCCAGCGAGACATCTTAATAGCAGTCCGTCGTAGGTCCGGCGATACAGGTATTGTGAAGATGCATCGAAGTAGAAGCGTAACGATCGTCTCTTGATGGATACTGCTTCTTTGGGGTCCTCTGGCAAGATTCTGTATGCCACGAAATCTATGAAGGGACTCGTCCAATCTCTTGTAGGAGGATCGGCGTTTACAGCGTAGCTGCGTTCTAGGTGACAGCTGTTCTTCACACAGAATAAATCTCTGTTAAGAAGGATTACCGAATCTTGCCTTCTTATAGGGGTAGCTAAGTCCGCAGCTAGGCTGGCCAGGGCATCAGCTTTCAGATTCTGAGATCGAGGTACATGCTCTAGGAAGAACCCTTTGAACGTCATGGCTATCTCGACTGTCGCTCGGTGGTAGGGGATGAGGTCTGGATTCCGGACTTCGTATACCCCCCTGACTTGGTTGACGATGAGCAGAGAATCACCAAAAGCTTCAAGGGATTCTACCCCCAGCTCTTTAGCGACTTGGAGCCCGATTAGCAGAGCGTTGTATTCTGCCACATTGTTGGAGCAGGGCTCGCTAAGAGAATATGCTCGGTAGATGACGAGCTGATCCGGAGTAACCAGGACGACTCCCACTCCTGAAACGACATTTCCCTTAGGACCGACTCTGGAGGCGCCATCGAAAAATAGTCGCCATACGTCACTCTCTCTTGCGAAATTACCTTCCGCAACTTCATCGGGGATGTCTTCGTATAGTTTGGAGGTCTCCGGGATTGGATGAACTGCTAGGAAGTCGGCCAGTGCTTGGCCTTTGATAGACTTCTGTGGGACGTAGACCATGTCATATGGCGTCAGCAGCATCGCCCAAGTTGCGAGTCGGGAGTTAAGGGCACTTGGCTTGCTCATCAGCACCCGGAGAGGGTTGATCCTGGAGATGATATGAATAGTCTGGCCGGTGACATAGTGTCGCATCTTCTGGACAGCGAACATCAGAGCCAAGCATTCCTTCTCCACTGGGTTGTACCGGTGTTCGGCCCCGACCATCATCCTGCTGAGGTAGTAGATAGCCTGTTCATGACCCGCATCGTTCTTCTGTGCAAGGAGAGCTCCTAGCGAATGATCCATTGCCCGAACGTACAGCAAGAAGGGTTTTCCCATGACGGGAGGCACCAGAACTGGTGGACTGGTTAGGTAGCGCTTGATATCCCTAAACGCTTGCTGACAGGTTTTGTCCCATATGAAGGACACACCTTTCTTCATGAGGTGAGAGAAGGGCTGACATCTCCCCGAGAGGTTGGATATGAATCACCGGATGTAAGCCAGACGTCCTTGGAACCCCCTGAGTTCCCTCAGATTACGGGGCGGTCGCATTGCTACGATCGCCTGGACTTTGTCAGGGTCTACTTCGATGCCTTTGGCGGTAATGACAAATCCCAGGAATTTGCCATTGGATACCCCCAGAAAGGACTTTGTAGGGTTCATCTTGAGTTGATGCTGGCGCATTAACTCGAATACCGCCCTCAGGTCCCGAATGTGATCACCTTTGAGGCAGCTTTTGACAGCTATGTCGTCCACGTAACATTCCATTGTTTTGCATAACTGCTCATGGAATATGTTACTCATAGCCCATTGGTATGTAGCCCCGGCGTTCTTTAATCCGAAGGGCGTGACCGTATAGCAATATACCCCCAGTGGTGTCCGGAAGGCAGTGTGCTTTTCGTCTTCCGGATGCATCTTGTTCTGATTGTATCCCGAGAACCCGTCCATAAAAGACATACGCTCGAAGCCGCAGGTGTTGTCGATCATGATGTCCGTGATGGGAAGGGGGAATTTATCTTTGGGGCAGGCCGCATTCAGATCTCGGTAGTCGATGCAGATACATACCTTTCTATTTTTCTTCATGACTGGGACAACGTTGGCGACCCAGTCGGGATATTGTTCTTCCCGGATGAAACCGCAGGTTATCAACTTCTTGACTTCGTCCTCGATGGCGTCCATTATATCCGGGCGAAACCGACGTTGGTGTTGTTTCACTGGCTTCGAATCGGTCGAAATATTAAGCTTATGAGTAGCTACCCTCGGGTCTAGGCCTGGCATATCCTCATAACCCCATGCAAAGACTTCGACATATTCCTTTATCAGCTGTATGATCTCTTCCTTTTCAACTGGGGGAAGATTGTTACTGACAAATATTGGCTTTGGTGAGAGCTCACCCCCAACGTTGACTTGGATAACTTCGTCCTTGGTGGGAGGTTCTCTCTGCTCGAAGCAGAATTCCCACTGTGTATCCATTTGCTGAGCCCAGGGGTCGTTCTCGAACGGCTCCGTATCCTGTTCCTCGATTTTTGAGGGGTTTGTCATCACCATATTCACTGATCGTGTTAGTTTGAGAGCATCAGGTGAGTCGGAGGACGACGAGCTGCTCTGGGAAGATAGAAAGGGGTCCTCATCTGGCTTGGAAGTTGCGAGGGAGGTGGCATACCCCAACCCGAGATGAGTCTGTTGATAGTGGGGGTCGCCGCGCGGCGGCGTCCGTCTGCCTCTTCCGTAGTTGAGGCCTGGCTTCCGCTTCAAGTCGTAGCCCATGTTTTGCATGATCCTCCGCGCTTGCGGGCTGTATTGGTGAACCTGCACTTTCCCGGTATCGTCATCGAAAGGATCTTCCTGGACAGTCGGTCGGTTCCACATGCGACCAAAGATTATTGAATGCTGACTGCTTCAGGTAGGCGGGACAATGAAGATAGAATCCTCATGTGGCCCATATGCTGTGACGACGTTGGATGGCAACGTTACTTCCCAGACATACGGACGGTAGGAGTTTATAGCTTCTAAGAACTTTTGAGCCATTGGTTCTACCTCGTTATGTGGAGTGGGTTCATGTTTCGGAATCTGAGTACCGATGTACCGGAAAAGAGGATGTTTATTATCATCTGGAACTCCGTTCCTGGTGGCATTCACATCAGTCGGCTGCTGGTTGCGCCAAAGGTTGATGACTATGGGTGGAGGCTTCAGGTTCAAAGTGATTACTAGAGGATCACCCCCTTCTCCTGACTTGGTCTTTCTCAGGTGGACAGCCATAGGCTTTATGGCTTTTGGACGAGCGGTTCATCCTTTCACTTTGATTGACAGTGGTAGTGTGGCAGAGGGCTCTTTGGGCTCCCGGTGGGATTCCTTTTTCGCTTCTCCTGGCACTTCTTTCGTGTGGTCATGGGAGTACAACACGGCATCGGAATAATAGGATTCTATTCCTTTAAACGGGTTTAGGTCAGCCACCTCCGTTTGTACGGTTCCTTGTGCGTCTACATATTTAAGGCATTGATGTAGGGTTGAAGGAACGATGTTGTGGTCGTGAATCTATGGTCTTCCCAGCAAAATATTATAGGATACCTCTGAATCGATGACGTAACATGTGGCCACTGACCTAAGGTTGCCGATCTGGACTCTCAAGCGAATCTTCCCTAATGGTTTACTTCTTCCGGCGTTGAAACCCACGATTATAGTGGTAGTGTAAGCCAGCTCGCTGGTAGGAATTCTCAGTGGCCTGAGCAGACTGTGAGGGATGATGCTGATCGATGATCCCGGATCTATGTGAATCCGGTCGACCTCCATGGAATCGATGTACCCGGTGTAATAGAGGGGCCTGTCATGTCTATTATGTTTTAATAGCATGTCGTCTTGAGTGAAAGTGATATTTGGGACCACCTCCATCCCGCTGTGGCATTGAGGACATGCCACTGGTTCCTCGTCGGGGTACTTGAGCTGGGTCAAATATACTTCCGCCTGCATCAGTGCTTCACTCAGGGCCAGACGAGTGTCGGGGGAGAGCCTGAGTAGCTCGAAGATGGATAACCTGGCTGGCGTATTGGCCAGTTGGGCCAGGATGTCAAACTTGTACGGCTTCTCTAAACCTTTGCTCGGAATATTTTTCACAGGTTTGTCGAAGCGTACTTCTTTCTATTTTTTCTTTTCCGCCAGAGTAGGTTTCGCAGAGCTGATGCTTGGTACGACGGGACCTTGCTCTGACGGTTTGGTAGCTGGAGCGTCAGCCGGCACCCCTTCCTGATTTGCTCCATCGTTATCAAGGTAGGCCCTCCCTGAACGGGTTGCCACAAGTACCTCGTCTCCGTCTGATGTAGAAGAAGTTGTGACCATGTAGCATGATCTGTATTTGGGATTCTTCTTGGGGGTAGCCCTGGTTGCCTTGGTCTCTTCCTCGAGATCTGACACCAAATCTTGGTGAACCCACATAATCTCGCCCCGCCGGGTAGTTAGGGGCACCAGGTTGTGATCTTAACCCCTAGCAGGGGAAAGGTTAACGATGCTCATCGTTGCCCGGGAGATAGGTGTAACACCATCAGGGACCTTTTGGGGAGGCAGATTGCCAAACTGTAGAGAGATCATGTTGGCCGTGACCGTTTTCTCGGTATTGTGCAGAGTGATGGCCTTAGCATCGATCAACCCCTGGATCTTCCTTTTTAGTACATAGCACGCCTTTGTCGGGTGGTGTACGTATCTGTGGAAGACGCAGTATTTTGGGTCGTCAGTATTGCCGGCCTCCTGGGGCCGCCTTAGTTCTGGGAGGGTGATCTTGCCACTTTTGACGAGACATTCGAAGATACTTGGGATATCGTCGTCGTCGAAAGAGTAGACTTCGACGGGCCTAGGAGCCCCCGGTTTTGCTTGGACGGTCGCCGCAATCTTTGGCCTGGCCGTGTTGATTGCCAAGGCTTCCTTCCCTTTGGGGCCACGATGATGGTCGCTGCCAGGAGATGACTTCTTGCCTCTGTCAGAGGCGGAGATCATGATGCCATTGTCGCGCGCCTTGCGACTGTTGTCTTCGACGGCTACCGCCGAGAGGATGAACGAGGGTCAATCATGGAACTGATATGGTCCTATGAACACTGAGACCACGGGAAGGAGGTTCTTCCTGCAAATGTCCATCAATGCTGAGTCTGGAACTCCTGGAGGCATCTGTAAGGTGGCCTGACGAAAGCGTTCGATGAAGACGCGAACGTCTTCCTTTTTCTTCTGCTTGACTTCGATGAGAGAGGACATAGACATGTCCATTCCTCCCTCGTAGAATCGCGTGAAGAATAGACCTTTGAAATCCTTGAAGGAAGTAATGCAGTTGTCCGCCAAGCTACGGTACCACTGATAGGCTACTCCTGAGAGGCATCCTTTGAACACCTGAGTGAGGAGGGCATCGTTTCCTTGTAACAGCACAGTCATCATACTAAAATAGTTCATGTATTGGTTTAGTGATGTTTTTCCCTCGAACAGAGCCATCGCCTGAGGTTTGTATTTTGGAGGGAAAGGGACCTCTTCCCAGATAGCTGGATAGGGCTGATTGATTCCCAGTTTCTTGAGCTGATCTTTGTGCTTCAAGGCGTCGAACTGGGCTTTCAACTCCCGTACTGCCTGTATCGGATTTTTTGCTGGAAGCGGAGGAACTGCTGACTCTTGATCTAGAGCAGGTTCTTGGCTTGGGTTGGATGGTGGCAAGTCCACCCCCACACGTATCTGAGTTGGCGGGACCGATGCTTGAGCCATGGCAGTTGCGTGCTGAGTTAGCATCATCTGGTACATATTCTCCATTACGGACTGCATTTGTTTCAGAGACGTCTCCAGGACAGTGATGCGTTGTTCTGCGTCTCCTGACGGCGACGCTTCCTCGCGTTCGTCTTTGATGGCATAAGCTCCCATTTCTCTGGGCGTCGTCGAAGGGTAAGTATAGGTCACTGCAGAAGTCGACTCTATACTCTCGGCATCTGATCTGGGAGATTGGCGACCCCCAGCGTCGGAATCAGATGAGTACGGAGCTGGTTGCTGTGACCTGGCACGGGTGTTTTGGAATACCCCAGCTTCAGCGTTCCTGAGGAGGTCTTCGAATCCTCTTTGGCTCGGAGGCTCAGAGGAAAGACGTCTTGAGCTCGACCCTCTTCTAGGTATGCGTGAAGCCATGTTCACGGATGCATACGCGTGCTCTTCCTCCGGGAAAGATTGAGAGTAGTTCAATCGGTCGAAGACCGATCGTTTTGCTTTAGAACAGTAGCAGTCAATCACAATCTTATGACTATTACAACATTGTTCCCTAGGGGGCGTAATAGACATGTTGAAAGGTCCCCTCTCCTTACGCTTCTGGATTAGGCATTCGCGTAGGTCAGGAGTAGCAACTTGAGCTTGTTTTGCGCCGTGGGACTTCTCCTGGCGTGATTTGGAGATTCGCTCAGACTGGCGTAAAGCTGAAGAGGCGTTCAGTCGACCGTCGTCTTCCCGCGTAATTTGGAGGATAGGCAGATTGCTTCTTCGCTGGCGTAACGGCCGAGGAGTTGAGTACTCGCCTGCTTGCTTCCCCTGGCGGAGATCACAGCGCTCATTTGGTTTACCGTAGAGGCCGGATATTGCTTTGTGCGTGGTGCATGATCTGTTCTTCCGATTTGGCGTTGTGGCACCGTCGGAAGTTTTGTCTGTACCGCGCGTAGCGGGAGACTGGTTCCTACGCGTAGAGCGCAGGGGATACTTCTGGGTCAGCGCTGAGGCTTTGCCCAAAGCTTTGTCTGTACCGCGCGTAGCGGGAGACTGATTTCTGCACGTGTAGCGCAGTGGATACTCTTGGGTTAGCACTGAGGCTTTACCAGAAGTTTTGTCTGTACCGCGCGTAGCGGGAGACTGAATTTTACGTGCGGGGCACGGAGGGAGCGATGCTACCACCTCATTGGTCGGAGAGATCGGAGAGATCGGAGAGTCCACAGGAACAGGAGAGGATGTCTTGGGCATCCAGACTTTGCGTAGCTTCCTGTTGTCTTGGACGGAGAGAGAGTGAGAGCTATCCCCAGTCCGAAGCATGTCTTCGTAGGCAGACTGGTCGAAATGAATGACCAGCGTCTTCTTCACGGTTCCTACAGATACCGCATCGTGTTGAGCAATTACTTCCTAGTCAGAAGAGAAAGATGTCCCCAGCAGAGTCGCCATCTTGTTTGTGGTGGTTTTAAACGAAAGAGATGAAAGTGTATTTCAATGGCGGGGTTTATACGAGGCCCGTGCCCTTTGTTTCACAAACAAACTTGTACAATTTGATCCTATGCGAGGATGTGGGAGTACAATTTATTTAATCTGGGTAAAAATTGCTATAGGTGTCTGATATGCGGTCGATCACTTTAGCCCTTGGACTACACGATGTTGAAGAAGTGCCGTGGAAGACACGATGCAGCTTCGGAGGTTGCAAAGGAGGGTGGATGCGCGATGCTGAAGGTCGTCGCTCCCTATTCCTTGCCTGAGCTCTGTATTCTTCTCTCTCTCTCTATCTCTCCCTCTTGATCTCCGGTTCGATGACCTTGTTCGATTCTTCTTTCAAAGTTTCGACCTTTGATCTGATGTTGGTATTCTTGACCAAATTTTCCGACCTTGTTCCCCATTGACAGGGGCCTCTATTTATAGAGTCTTTGGTGACAGCGACCATTTCGTTGGTGTAGCAACCGAGGAGTGGAAAGTACAGCACCCTTTTACACAATGGTTAAAGTAACCAATGCCTACGTATAGATGATCTTTTGACTGAGTGGGTGACGTGGGTCCAACTAAGGGGACACAACACGTATGGTTGCTACTAAGATCACGGCGTAAAAGCCACGTGGGTAGGTATCCATTGTGTAGAAGAGGTTGGCGTAGAAGCCAAATGTCCATCACCATGGCATAGAAGCCAAGTAGGCATAAAAGCCGAACAGGCATAGAAGCCGAGCAGGCATAGAAGCCTAGTAGGCGTGGAAGCCGAGTAGTCGTAGAGACTGAGTGGTCATAGAGACTGAGTAGGCATGGAAGACGAATAAGCACAGGCCCTGAATGGGCGTAGAAGCAGCTGCATATCGTGCCAGAATGGGCGTAGAAGCCGCTTGAGCACAGATCCTGAATGGGCGTAGAAGCCGCTGCGTACCGTGCCAGGGTGCTGATATGGACGTCTTTAGCCGGAATTACGGCTTTTGGAGATATAATCAAATCTTTGACAGAGATTTTCCATCATCCTGTGCATTAAATGCGGAGACGTGCCTTAAGGAGAAACTGTTACTGCTCTGTGCATTTTGACGGAGGGACGTGCCTTGAGGGAAAACTGTCACCGCTCTGTGTGCTTTGGCGCAGAGACGTGCCTCGAGCCCTGTACGAAGCGCAGCTTTTGACGTGGCAGGCGGTTTGTCTTCCGCGGAGCTTAAAACAGCCCATGTTTGCCTGTGTAAAACAAGGCAGCGTGTTCCCTTTGTACGCGAAAGAGCGGTTTACGCCGGGGGATTTTAGTAAGCGTCGGTTTGGTGATATTTTAACCAAATCCTCTGTATTAAATGCCGAGATCCGCCATCATTACTGTGGGGCGTGTCCCGAGTGGTCTGCGATCGTTTCCAGCCGTCGCCTGGGTAGCCGTGCAGCACTTTCTGCCAGGAGTCAGAGGTCATTTTTTACTATGCGACTAGACAGTTTCTTTTTCGGGAAGACGAAGCGTTCCTCGTACGCTTTAATGCTGCTTTGAGAGCGGCTGGGTTTTATGCCATAGCGGCGATGAAGAACCCTGTTTTACGCTGGATAGCTCTGAAGGCCTCTGTTTACGCTGCTCTGCATTAAGACGCTGCGTAGATCTTCCAAGCATATTTTTCATGCTTCTACAACAGCTCTTCAGGGAATATATTATCTTTACTTGGAGTTATAAAGACATGTCAGGGCTAGATCCTTAAATTATAGTCCATAAACTCAATATTTTACCGAACACCAAACTGGTCAAGCAACAACAATGGTGGTTATGGCTATACATAATAAATTCTATCAAAGCTGAACTCAACAAGCTGATAGCTAGTGGCTTCATCCGCGAGGAACAATATCCCGACTGGGTAGCCAACATAGTACATGTCGCCAAGAAGAATAGAAAAATATATATCTGCATCGACTTTCGTGATCTAAATACGATATGTCCTAAAGACGAATTCCCCCTCCCGATCATCGATATAATGATCGACAATACCTGTGACTTTGAGCGCAGGTCCTTCGTGGACGGCTTCTCAGGCTATAACCAAATCAAGATATTTCCTAACAATGAGAAATATACATTATTTTGGACTCCAATAGGTGTATACTACTATACGGTCAAGCCTTTTGGTCTAAAGAATACATGTGCTATATACGAATGGACTATGAGCACCATTTTTTGTGAACATAGGCCAAGACGGTGGAATTCAAAGTTGAGGACATCGCCGTCAAGAGTCGCTCTAAAGATAATCACCTTCAAGACTTGAGAACTATGTTTGACTTAATACATGCACATTGCCTCAAGACGAACCCTACCAAGTCATTCCTGGGAGTCTCCAGCATAAATTCTTAAGTTTTGTCATCACTTTCTAGGGTATTCACATTTACCCTGACAAGACCAAGGCCATCCTGGAGATGAGCCTACCAAAGAACCTCCGGGAACTCTGTGACCTTTAAGGGAGGCTGGCATACATCAGGAGGTTCATATCAAACCTCTCAAGAAGTTGTCGTCCATTCACCCAGCTCATGAAGAAAGGTTTCTCCTGTCTAGGATAAAAAAATGCCAACACGTGTTTGACGACATCAAGTAGTACCTTTTAAACCCTCCTGAGTTGGTGGCCCCGGTCATGGAAAATCCCTTTCTGCTCTATGTACACATGATAGAGCACTCTCTCGGTGCCCTGCTAGCCCAAAATAGTGATATAGGCTACAATCAGGCCATATACTACCTTAGTCGAATGATAATCGGCGTAGAGCATAGGTACACAACCGTTAAGAAGGAATGCCTTGCTATAGTATTCGCTATTAAAAAAATTTGACATTACCTGGCTGGATAGACCATTCATATAATCTCGTGAGTCAACCCCCTCAGGGTCCTTATGACCAAACCAGGGGCACTCAGTTCCCACTTGGCTACCTGGGCGATACTATTATCTCCATATGATATAGTGTTCATTCTCCCTTGACCAAACCAGGGTCATGCACTAGCCGACTTACTGGCAGCCCACCTGGGTTTAGAAACCTAGAAGCTCTGTGAGGAGATTCCAGATGAGGTGGGGGACTCCAACGTTACTTCACACAAAGCTATGTGGCAAATGTTCTTTGATGGCACTTCAAGAGCAGGGCCCAAAGGCGATATTATAACTGGGGTCGGGATAGTGTTGATCTCCCCATAAGGCCTCATCATCAATCGTGCCTACTCTCTCACAGAGTAGTGCTCCAATAATGTAGTAGAGTATAATGCCTTAATCATCGGGCTCCAACTTGCTAAACAAGTTGGAGTAGAATACCTTGCAGCTTACGGTGATTCTTAGCTAACAGTCAAACAGGTTGGGACAAGTATGTAGTCCAAAATGAAGACTTGATCTCCTACCACCAAGCGACGCTTATCATTATCGTAACTTTTGAGATATTCTTCATAGAGCACGTCCCTTGATTGCAAAATATTAAGGCTGACATCTTAGCCGGCCTCGCTGCCTCCTTAGCAGTCCCAAGTGACACTAATAAGCTAATCATGGTAATCAGTCAAGAGCTAGTCTTCCCAAAAAATTATCGATAGCTATGTCTGAGCTACGCGATGGAAGTACACATTGATGTCCAAGATTGGAGGCTTCATTCATTGACTATGTGGTCTATAGAATTCTTTTCAAGGAAGCTACGTCCATCAAGAGACGTTCCCTCTGGTTCTACTACGATACGACTACTAGAATATTTTATCGCTGCTCATATGACGGGCTTCTGCTATGATGCATTTAGAAAGTAGAAGACAAACATGCACTTCAGGAAGCCTATGATGACGTCTGGGTTCCCACCAACCCGGTCCAAAGTTGTAGGACCGTCTCCAGCATTTGGGTTACTATTGGCCCATAAAGGTAGCAGATGTCATCGATTATGCAAAGAAGTGCCAAGAGTGCCAAATCTATACAAACTTTATCTACTACCCCTCGGAGTTCCTATACCCGACTGTTGCTTCCTGGCCGTTCAAATCTTGGGGTATGGACATTATTTGACCGATTAGTACACCTTCATCCAAGGGATACTGATTTATCCTCGCCATCATCGACTACTTCCCCAAGTGGGCAAAAGATATACCACTCACGGAAGTCAAGACATCCAATATGATCAGCTTTATCAAGCATCATGTCATATACCGCTTTAGCTTTCCACGAAGGATCGTCCACTATAACGGTCCAAAGTTCACAAGGCATGCATTCTACCAGTTCTGTGATAAAAACTGGATTCAGAATATAGTGTCAACTGCCTACAACCAAGCAATAAATGGTCTGACAGAAGCCTTCAACAAAACCATCATAAATCTTCTCAAAAAGTTTGTATCTTCCAATAAACGAGACTGGAATGAAAAGCTGGGTGAATGTCTTTGGTCTTATTGTACAACTATCCAGATAGCTACTGGTAGTACTCTTTTCTCTTTGGTGTACGAAAGTGAATCGATCTTTCCGCTTGAGATCCAAATTCCTTCAGTCTGAGTAGCTCTTGCCAACAAATTAGAAGTCGACAATAACCACCATTGATGGCTACAAAAGTTAAAAGCACTCGACGAGAAATGTCTCTTAGCTCAATAATGTATTGAGCTATATAAAGTATGTCTCTCTGGAACCTTCAACAAATGGGTGAAGAAGAGGACCTACCAAGTGGGTGGTCTCATCCTAACTGTAAGGAGGCCGATGGTTATGACCCATAAGACGACCGGTAAATTCTAGCCTAAATGGGAGGGCCTGTTCATCATGGAGTCCGTATTCTCCAACGGCGCTACCAGCTAGTAAAACCCAACGACGACTTGCTCATGATGCCTATTAACAGCAAGTTCCTAAAAAAATACTATGTCTAAACTAGACTTGTACTCCCTTATCCCCAGTGGGACAACCCAGATGTACATCTCTATACTCTTGGTTCTTCATCCCCAGCAAGCTCCTATGTGCAATATTTTCTCCTTCTTTATAAAATTATTGTAAAAGCCATCATCTGTATCCAGGAGCCCTAGATACACAACAGATGATGTATCCTCAAAGTATCCCCAGCAGAGCAGTCCTCAGGTCCACTCGTACACTTCCGTAGTGACCACTCAAAAACTAATCTCGTTAGATGCTAGCCATATTCATATTGCCTCAGAGCTATCGTCCCACCAATCTTTCCAGCAGAGCAATACTTAAGTCTTTCTTCATGTTCGGAAAGACCATACTCAACAAATTACTCCTCAGCGAGTTTCTCGGACATCAGTTCACGTTCATATTACCTCTAAACTATTGCCCTAATATCTCTCCCCGGCTGAGTTTGCCATATCTATATGACCTCTGAACAAACCTTCCGGGTCTTGGATATCGATCATCACATCCATATTACCTCTGATATCGATTTTCATCCCTACTTATCACCCGTAATCACCTAGGATACACCAGTGGTATTAAGTCTACAAAAAACTGCCACGTCCATATTACCTCTGGTAGGACTTGTTCCAAATTTCTTACTTATACAAACGTGCACAAAAAGTAATGGGTCCCATAAAACCTATTATATTTATATTACCTCTGATAGGGACTATTTTCTATCTTATTGCTTGCACCTTAGTGCACAAAAATTAATAAGTCCACCAAAGTTCTCCAGTAAAATTTTCTCAATAGAAGCAAACAGCCACGACCATAATACCTATGGCGTGCTTCCTTCTTCTTCCACAAAAATATCAGGATTGTACCTAAGCTTTCGGCATGGCTATCGATCATCTCATGTCTGTGTCACCTCTGAGCTATCCTTCTCACATCCTCCCCCGAGGGTGTGCCATGTCCAAGTGACCTCTGAGCAAACCTCTTCCCTATGACTAATATCAGTCATCATTTTAAATTATCACCCATGCTTAAATTTAAGTATGCCAATGGTGTTAAGCCCACCAAACTTGCCATGTCCATATCACCTCTAGCAAGTCCTACTTCGAACTTATTGCTTGTACTCAAGTACACAAAAATAATAAGTCCACCAAAGATCCCCCAGCGAGATATCCTTAAAAAGCCACGGTATTGAACTATATCCATATTTTCTCTAGTAAAATATCCAAATATCATATAAAATTCATACACAATAAAATAAATACAGGAAGAAGTTCCAAAAAATGAGAAACTTTTTTCAAGATCATGAGAACATATGATGAAAATCCGTTATATTTCAAGAGTTTTCATTAATATTCAAGGTCTTGAGTATATATAATGGAAATCCCTTTTATGGGTTTCTATGAATTCTCGCCAACAAGAACCTCTTCTATTAAAAGGTGCCCCTGTGTTATTTCTGCCACAGACACAAGTGGGCCCAACAACAAAGCTTAAGGCTTTCTGGCACACCACTCTACAGTGCAAACCTCGGTATATAGAATCCATACTAATGGGTAGCAAGGAAAGAGCAGGAGAAGACGCTCTACAATTAGGCGGGAAGATCGACGATAAAAATAACAATTAATCCAAATCCTATAATTTCTGCCACAAGCCCCTAGTCGGTAGCAAGCTGCATAAAGAAAAGACATGCAGCTAGCACACTACATGAACAAGGATGAATCAGTGCATGATATAGGATGCTCATACCCGTTCCGGGATCAATCTTTGCCGAACTGTCCTCATCTCCGGGATCAGTCCTAGGCGAACCATCCTCATCTCCTGGATTAGTTCTTGATGAGAAACTGCCGCATAAGGGTGACATTCTCTTCGAATAATGGGTATTATGATATCCTTCTATGCTCTATCATGAGCACCACAAGCGAGGATAGAATCTGTAAAAAAATACATGCATCAGTCTCAGCGGAGATCGTATAATGATACAATGGTCCCATAAAGTTGCCCGGCACAGCGATGCACGACCGAGTCTGCATGCACGAGCAAGATGAGGTATCATCCATATAGTCGAGCCAGAGATAAAGCTCTGCACGCATAAAATTAGATGACCCCCCACCCATGCAGCCAAGCCAAAGCTTGACGCACATGTTACAGAGGACTACTCGTCCATACTACAGAACTCTGTAAGGAGGTTTGCACATGTCCAAGGCAAGTATCCTGCAGCAAGACAGTGTATTGGTGCCTCTGTGTCCTTCACAGCCTAGTATGAGAAGGGATGTACTTCTCTGCCTCCAAGCAACATATCCAGATCAGGAGGTCACAGATCGAGACCACTCCTGATGTAGTATAGAAGCATAAAAATTATACAGGACACATAAGAGCTCATGTACCCCTAATAAGAAAACAAACAGCATAGGAGTCGTACGGGACCTATGTGACCAGAACAGCCAACTACATATGCGGCCTGATCATCCTAAGAATACGGGATCCGCAAAAAATAAAGATTAATTAAAACAAAATAAAATTTTATTTTATAAAAGGGAGGTTACAATATGTAGCCATCAAGGCCCATACAAAATAAAAAACAAAGAGAGGAAGGCACGATCAGTCAAAAGAGCCGCAAGCCTCATAAAACACATTCGCAACATATGGGAGCGAACGTATGCCCGCACGATGAAACTGGCGGTGCACTCCTTCCATCCATTCTAATATCTCCCTCTCCTCTGGAGTTACGAACAACAAGGTAGAGTTTGGAGTGGACCCTAGAGGCCGAGCAAGAGCTTCCAAAGTAAACCCTATCAAGGACAAAAAGTTTTTAGCCGTAGGCAACTCACCATCATCTAGTTTTCTCCATCCGGGCCGAAATGCCATAACAACCGGTGGAGTACCAAAAGCTCATCCCTTACGAGACCCTCCAAGTCTGGACCCTCCAATACCTGAGCACTGAGACATAGCAGGAAGGAGACGATGAGGAAGTAGGACGAGTGGCCAGGGTTCCCAACTAGAATCTTCTTTGGACGATATATTTCATGAACTGGAACACAACAGACCAAAATAATGGTATGTATAAAAAAAGTGATAATTTGCGTAACGATAATAATTGTGATGATGAACCTTGAAAGGGAAAATATGATAGTTTGGCTTTCGAAAAGTCTGTATGGAACCAACGATTAAGTTCCCAAGAAGCCTGCAAGAAGGCAATTAAGCTTCCCAAACTGGTTGAGCTAATTTGTACTATTACGACAAGAGTAATTTTCTCCAACCAAGTGTGGACTATGTGTCAAGCTGACCAAGTCACATCCATAAAGGATGAGAACAACCCAGATCTTTAGCAACAAAAAATCCTAACAAATGCCTACGTGGTAGCTTGACCTGCTCACGGTTACTATTGTACCCTGTTACGAATGGACACGTAGCACCCTCTAACATCCATACGAGCCAACATATGCGTGCCAAGGAAGACTATAAATAGCAGGGTACCACACCCGAACAAAGGGCTGGCTGGCTATCTGTGAATCTATACTCGAACAAGAGAGAATATCTTCTGCATCGGATCATCCGTGGAGTAAAGTGAGTTACTACACTCCTAAGCCTCCATCGTTATCCCCCAGAACACAAAATTTATACTTAGACTGTCTATCTAAGACTCCTCTCTATTCTCTCTTTTTGTTTGTTTATTAAATCAAGTTCTTTCTTAAAGACTTTCAAATTTAATGGCAAACATATGGGAGGACCAACTACATCTTTTAGAGTTTTCCTATAATAATAGCTATCAAGCAAGCATCAAAATGGCTCTGTTTAAAGCTTTATATGGAAGAAAGTGTAGGTCTCCCGTATGTTGGAGCGACATGGAAGAACGTCAGATCTTGGGGCCAAAGTTGGTTGTCAGCACTGTGGAGAAGGTAAAGAGGATACAGGGGCACTTGCGAGTAGCGCAAGATAGACAAAAGTAGTGGGCAGATCTTCATCATCGTCCTTTAGAGTTCAAGAAAGACGATCATGTCTTTTTGAGGATATCGCCAACTAGAGGCACTATTCACTTTGGGGGATGCAGCAAGTTGAGTCCAAGATACATTGGACCATTTAACGTGCAGAAGCAAGTTGGAAAAGTTGTGTATCGACTAGCACTACGACTTTTGCTTGAGGGAGTGCATGATGTATTCCATGTATCGTAACTAAGGCGATATATGGCAGATAGTAGTCATGTTATCGATCACTCTGAGATTACCGTTGGGTCGAGCTTGTCTTACCAAGAGTAGCCTATAGAGATCCTTGATCGTCCAGAGAAGGTGTTGAAGAATCAGTCTATTCCTTTGGTATATGTGACATGAAAATATCACTCGCCAGGAGAATCCACTTGGGAGCGCAAGGATGACATAAGCAAACATTTTTTGTATCTGTTTGAAGATCAAGGTATGATTTTACTTTATTTTTTCTATCGTATAGCATTCTCGTTTCCTTTTCATGCATTAGTTTTAATTTTGAGGATAAAATTTTTATAAGTTTGATAGAATATAACTACCCTGGAATTTCTAACTAACTAAATAAATAAAATATATAATAGGTATTCCTACTCATGGTAGTATGCAAGAGTATAGTTAATAATACAATAGGAATAAATAAATTTAGTATATAAATATATGCTCTTATAATAATAATAATAATAATAGAAATATATTTTAGAAATTATAATATTAATAATGGTAATAATAATAATAGTAAGAAAAGAGTAGAAAAGTCAAAGAAATAAAATAAAGATTAATTAATAAAATAAAGAAGGAAAGAAAGAAAAATAATAATAATAAAAATAACTTACCACTCACAACAACAACAAATGAACACAGCAGCAGCAGCAATCAAAACCCATCCCACCCCACCCCCCCCCCCCCCCGCAGTGCACGATCCGGCCCAAACCGCTCACACCCTCCTCTTTTGACCTATATATGCATATATATAAATAAATTTAAACCCTAACCCTTATCCTTTCCTTCTCTCGTATTCGTCGATCTCCCGGCACAGCTGTAGAGCCATAACATCGACTGGAATTCGCTGTCAAAAGCCTAAACCCGACCAAACCGACAGTGACCGCAGTCGAGGTATCCCTCTTTACGATCGTTTATATCCATACTTGTTCGATTATTTTTTGATCAGTAAAATTCTATGAATAGACCACTTAACCTAGTTTATTATTATGTAATCCTTGATAAGAAATCTTGTTTAAATCAACATGAAAAATGTATAAGAAATCATAAAAACCTATTATTTTAGATATAAGTGAATTGACAGTTTTGGAAGCCAACATGATATTTTGGAAGATAATTTTCTTTCAATCGGCCGAACAAAAATATGTATTTCTTTTTCTGATAGCTAGCCCATATAACCAGGTTTGAAATAACCTATTTCTTGCATAGAATTTATCATTAAATCTGTGGTGAAACACCCGTTAATAATCATGAAAAATATTTTCTAAAAACTTAGAAAACTAGTGATACAGAGTGCGTCCCGACCAACTGGACCACCATGCCATGTACCAGTTATACTAAAAGATGTGTATGGTATTTCCTGAGGTACGAGCTTTCACAGAAATTGATTTGGAAGTATGTGCCCGTCGGAATCAACCTGTATCGGTCGAAAGTCATTTGTATCGATATTTTATAAAATACCTAAAAAGTTTGTGATAGCTCGTCAAAACATGACAAACTTGCGCCAACAGATCCGTAGTATCATGTTGGTCATGTGACCCAAGTTTCACATAATTCTGAGATAGTTGACCGAACTGCCTATTCGCGAGCCCCACGGTTTGACTTGACGAGCAAAATTGTGATCGGCTCACCGGAGTCCAAAATTTGATATACCGTTGAGTTTATATCGATGTCTAAGATTTATTTGACCTATAATTTTTTTAATTTAGAGACCTTTATCTTTGACACATATTTTGGTGCAAAGTGGACCATATAGACACCGTTTTGACCCAAAATTATCCTTTTTGCCCTTGTACCCAAATTGGACAAAAGGGTAGAGTTTTCTGACTATCTCATTAATTTCAGAGATATTGGTGATATTTATTTCAGTATCTAGAGACGTTTATTCAGATCCTGTAGTTTCTGATCCCTTATGCTTAACGTCAGAATGCCTACATTACATAGATTGCTTGCCAGGCAAGTATACCTTGCCATTGTGCTATTTATTTATATTAATTATTAGCATGCATATTTTTTGTTGTTCATTTAATTAATTTATTTGCTATATAAAATTGCTTGTCCAAGAATAACTTGGGTGCAATGACGGTTGTATCGCCTTTTGTCACTTATTTAATATTTTTATGACAACCTAGTGTTACGAGACCATCCCATGATGTTGAGATATTCTTATATTTTATTGGCCATAACACATTTTTTACACGAGTATGAGTCTCATGTAGGATACAAACTTGCGTGATAGGCTGGCCACCTGTACTTATGGGACGTGCGATGGATAAAAAATAATTTCTGATAGAAATACATGCTAGGAGACTTGGCAGTTATTAGAGGTATCACCTTGGCTTGGATATGACATAGATAGAGCATAGGGTAGGGAGAACAATAATTAGGCATATGGGCTCCTTTACACTTTCCTTTTTGTAACCCGTACTCTCCGTCGGAGATGCGTGGTCAGATAACCCTTATATTATATTATTTACAGGCGGCCTTTGACAATCGAAAGACGTTACACTTTTTAGGCCGTTGATTCTCCGAGAGAGTCACGCCAATCCTATTTTTAGCCAAATAACCCATACGTTGGAAAGTTGTTCTCAAAAGTGTATTTCATATAGACGGTTAGGCGACCCTTTGAATGTTATTTTTAGTATATTATGGCATGCTATTTTATGTATCTTGTTACGTCTATCTGAGGACCTGGTCTATTTCCATGTATAGACGATCAAGATTATTCGCAGGAGTATAGATCCGGGCCTGATGTATTATTCTCTGTTGAGGAGGTATTACCTTCTGAGTATCAGTGATTACTTCATTGCTGATGGATCCTTAGCTGATGTTTCTTTATTGACATTTATTTCATATTAGGGTTTTTATCTCCTCTATCATTTTAGTTTTTAACATAGTCGATGGGTAGTGGATTTGTCTCCACCCGACTATTATTCTTTTGATACTTCGTACTTGAGAAATTTAGCTATTTATTTTTATATTCCTTTACGTGTGCTTGTCGATGTGATATAGATGCCTGTGACTTGTGTTGACAATATATATTCCACTTGTGAATAATTTATTTATATTACAGCGTACACGTGTGTTATAATTTTTTTTAACATATTGGAGTTGTCATATACATACTGCTTGCATGCTACGTATTTCTAGTCTTACGTATTTTGGAACTGGGGCATGACAGAGGTATATAGTTCTCGGGTTTTGCCTTGACTATGTCCTATGCATCTCGATTGACTCAAATATCATTATTTAAAATAAAATTATTATTTTTTCCTGCTTTGCTTGGCCCTAACGTTGCTTGATATGTGTATGGATTACTCGAATTAGCCTTATGCCCTTGTTATTTATCTTAATGACTTAACTAGATAACCCTTGCAGATTAGACTAAATCTATAATATGTTATTGCATGATTATGATGTTGGGGTAGTGCGATTTCTTATAGGCTGCATGGGTAAACTTTTATGTTAAGTATGACTGATCAACCATATTTGACTATTGTTTTTAAGGATAATTGTAGGTTGTAGGATTTAAATTTTATAGCTTGATTATATTGTATCTATGATATAGTAATGAGATAATGGTTATTATATATCGAGATGGATTTAAGATTTAAACTTATTCTAAAGGTTAAGTCTAGCATGAATAGAGACTAAATGACTAGGTGTATGGGGGTAATACTTATTCAAGGTTTAAAATTTGGGGTGCACATATTCGAGGTTTAACATAGCATTTTCAATTAAAGGGTGACTCAAGAGATAAACGACGGGATTATGAGGTAATCTTAGAGGCCACATGAGTTAAACTCCAAGGTAGGAATGATCAATTATTTAAGTGGACTAAGAAGACTTTGTGTATGACTGTAGAAATTAATTGAGAAAAGGAGAGGCATGAAGTAAAGTAAAAATTAATTATACACATACTTAAGGATTCACAGGTAGTTTCAGAATATAGTTATTGCGGGGGAAATAACTTGTAAAGAGATAAAGGGGGGAATTCTCGATAAATTATTAGTGAGAAGCACAATCTCTAATAAAAGAAATAAAAGTTCCTATTAAATGCTATGATTTGGTAGTTTTTCGTAGGACGACAAACATCAATGTTAAGGTCGTTTATGGATTGGCATATTTTGGCAAAATATGGTAAAACGGGAAATATAAATCATGCGTTTGTCGATAATTCTTCAAGGTTTAAGTCATTGAATGACAAATATATTATGATTGGAGGTTTAGGATTTTTCAACTTATGGTAAATGACTGTGAACATGAAAGGAGAGCAATAAAGCTTATGACTAAGAATTGAGTATTTAAATGACAACCTTTATATTGTCAGTAGTAACAACTCCTTAAGGTATGAATTTAGGCAATGTCTAATTAAGGGGAGTAAATAAGAAATGACATGCTTGAATGATATGGAATTGAGGATTCTATAATTAGTGATGGATGGTCATAGTTGCAAGATCCAAGGAAAACAAATCAAATACAGGTTACAACGGTTCAAGGTGTTAGTTATGTTTAGAATTTCGAGGATAAAATTATTCTAAGGTGTGTAGGATGTAAACCCCCTCCCCCAAAAATATATGGTATATTTTATTTTATTTTATTTTATTTTATTTTTAAAAAAAGTTTAAACATATGATAGCTAAGAGCTAACTTAGTAAATAATTGATTTCTATGTTATAATTTGTTTATAAACTTTTGGGTTCTATAATATTATATATCTCTTGGCCTTGGCCCATGCATATATATATATATATATATATATATATATATATATATATATATATATATGTGTGTGTGTTTTCACCAATAAATATGTATAAACACCATGCTTGAATAAGTCTTCACCCATATAGAATAATTCCTAGGACATAATCTATGGATATTAATTCTTAAGTAGTATTGAACCGAATTGGTAATAAGAATTAATGGGGGATGAGCCATAACCTCTGTATTCAATATTATTAGCATAGTTGTTGACACTTCTAAATATACTAAAGAATTTTATGTGGGTGCTATGAGATAGTAATGTATTGTCTTAATTACTCTTTTAATTAGCCAACCCAACATCCTTATTTTCTTCTATTTCCTTTTAAACCCTAGCTAGCCTAAGTAAGCCAATTACCACCATTCCTTTGTGTTCCTAATTGGAATCAAGCTCAGCCCCATATATATAAGGGAAGAAAGGAGAAAACCCTAGCTGAGATTTTGTTCTGCTACATTCAAACCTCTCCCTTTTTTCTTATCGCTTCATACTTCACAAGCATCCCTTTATTTCTCCACCACTACTCCTTCAAACACAAAACCTACTACTCAAAGACCAACTCTCCTCCCCTTCTTAACAACACCACGTGACCACCCTAGCAGGGCAGGCCCTGGGGTATGCCAAACAAACCATCCGGCTTAGACAACCCACCGGGTCAGGACAACTCCCAAGTCCCAACCTCTCCACCCATAAAGCCTCCATGGTCCACCCCAACTCTTCTCTGTCAGTTGAACTAGTTAGAATCGAAGACTTCGACTCTGCTGCCATCCCCACTCGCCATCATTTTTTTGGGTTTTTTCTTTCTTTTTGGAGTCAAGAACAAGAGGCAACCAAATTTAGCTCCGACTAGGACAACCCAACTCCTCCGGCCGGCCCTGCACCCTAGTCCTCTACCGAGCCATCCTCGACTAACCAGTGCAGCAAGTAGTGCCTACAGTGCAATCCCGTCCCACGACCAACTTTGGTCAGTCTTACCACTTTCCTATGCCCTCATGCTTGTACCGTCTGACCGCGGTATCCCCAATCACCATTGAGGTCGCTGACACGTCAATGAAGCCCCCCCACAGCCTTAATCGATGCTAACTCCATTGTCGTTCTGCTCGAACTTCGTCGACCTCCAGTCATTTAGTACCGGAGATGCCTTGCCATTGGGAAAGAAGTCTATAAGTGAAGGACTCTTCCCGCTTGAGCCCTAGTCTGGACACAGGTTCACATAGGTAACTTTTATTTTCCCTTGATTAAGCTAATATCCAACTCTTTGGTTCATGTAGGAAAACTGTTGTTAATAGAAGAAGGTAAAGAGAAGCTTAATTATGCAAATTCTATAGGCACTTCATAGTTTACTTAGAATAGTCTATTAATTCAGGATAGTCTAGATTTTTATAACTTTTACTTAGGATATCCCAAAAATTACTCAGGATAATCCAACCCTCCAACCTTTCCAAAATCCTTCATTCTAAATTTCTACTCTCCCTCTTCAAATTTTCAAACCCCCAAATCCTAACCATAACTCCAACCTCAACTACTGGAGGAGGAGGACGAGGAGAAGGAGCGAAGGCTGGAGGAGGATGAGGAGGCGGCGACCTGTAACTCTTTCGATTTCGTAGGAACGTTGATTTTTGGATCACAGCCAAATCCTCCTTCTCTCGTCCTTCTTCTTCCTCCTTCTCCACCGTCGACCTTCTCCATGCTCCGACAAGGTCGGCTGACCCCAGCGCCGTCATGCTCGTATGTTCGTTGCCATAGAGGAGAATAGAGAAGGAATGAGGAGAATATAGAAGAAGGAGGAAAGAGGAGGAGTACCGGTCCACCCTCACGATGGAGAAGTTGGAGGGGGAGGAAGAATGGAGGAGGAGTAAGGAGAATGGAGTAATGGAGGAGGATGAGGAAGGAGAGAATGGAGAAGGAGGAAGGAGAAGAAGAAGGAGGAGGAGGAGGAGGAGGAGGGAGGAGAATCGAGTATGGAGAAGGAGGAGCTTCGCCTCCATTCCCGCACCTCGTGTGTCCGCTACCATGGAGGAGAATGGACGAGGAGGAGGAAGGAGAAGGAGGGGGCGGCATGGGGCGGAGGTGGAGGGTGCGGCGTAGGGCGAAGGTGCGGGGTATGGGGCGGACGGTGACGGCGGCACGGGACTGCTGATGCTTCTTTTTCTTGACGCGATGAGCAGAGTAGGGTCGGCACGGGGCTGCTGGGCAACGTGGAGCAGACGATGGCGAAGGGGTACGGGGCGGACGACAACGGCGGAGCGGGGCTGCTGCTGTTGGTGCTTATTTTTCTTTTTCTTTTTCTTATTCTTTGATAGCCCTTCCAATTGGAAGGACTGTCAACATTATGACAGTTCTTAATAATTAGGACTGTAACAATATTGACAGTTCAATTAGGACTGTATATAATTAGGATAGTCAACAATGACCTCTATTTAAAAAAATTACAGTCCTAATTATTTAGGACTATAACAATATTGACAGTCCTTCCAATTGGAAGGACTGTCAACATTGTTACATTCCTAGAAAAAATGGCTGAAAAATAGAAGTTATTGACTTTTATATGAGGATTTGGGCTGCCCTCAAGTAAATAATTTAATAGCAAACTTGTAAATAAACTAAAAAAATTTGGACTGTCCTAAATAATTTATGTAGTGCCTATAAAATTTGCCCTTAATTATACTAGAAACAACAACTACTCCTACTGTTCACGTGTATGAAACCAAATGATCACCCTCATTTTTGCAAATGAACTTCCACCATAAGTTCATACAAGTTGTACTTAATGTATAAATTTATATGCAACCATAACCATATATAACATAATATATATAAACAAACATGAGTAAATTTATAATGTAAAAGTTATGTTATAGATAGGTAACTATATACATACTAAATTTTTTTTTATGGTTAAACTACTTTATTATATATATGTTATATATACTTGATATAAGATTTTAAATATATAATATATAGCTCATGGAGAATATATAGTCACTCTAATTTGTATGATCACCCTTTTCTCCATGTGAACACTAATAGACACTTTAGCCAACTTCATCCTCACTATAAAGTTATGCTAAAAAAAAGAATTTGTTTATGTTCACAAACAATTTATTGAACTTGTAAGAACTAGTTAGTCCTAGTAGTTTAGGGGTACACATGTTGCTAGAAATATATATATAAATATTTATCATTGATACACTCACTAATTCTTTTTAACAAGTACCCCCTCCCGTGCACTTAATATTCTAAGTAAATACACAAATACACTCTTAACCTCTCTTAAAATAAGTAGAACAAAAAAATGTATATATCCTCTTAACTCTTTATTCAATTACAAATATTGTATTATGTCCTTATCTAAGTATTAATCATATCCTTACATACTTATTTGAAAATATATCTTTATATATACAAACATCTTTATGAATTTATGTGTACGTAAGTATTTGTTATGTCTTAACTATATAAATATATGTAATAGCTATAATGATTTTCCAAAGTGTATCTATATTTCCTAGATATATCTATATTTTTGGTATTCAAATATTTATACCGTCATTTAAGGACATATAAGTATATTACACAAAATAAATTGTTTCCATAGATAGACCTTAACAAGGATTTGTCTTTATATAAATTATGTAATAGGATATGTTGTTTGACTTTTGGTTGTCTGATTTGGGATTGGTAGATATTTTGAGAACCGTAGCAACAGTAGCTTGTGCCTAGGCTTGTATAAAACTTTTGGTACCACAGTCTCAGCACCATTGGACAAACCCCAGGCAAGTATATCTTGCCTTATGATTACAGTATTTACATGTTAAGCTTTTTCTTTTCAATATACTTATTATTTTTATTTCTTGCTATTATTCCATTGACCTATTGTCATAATAATATTTTTGTTGACCTATTATGACCTGTTGACACATGATAGATTTGAGACACAGATATTCATATGTTGGCCCATTGGTCATGGTTGAACCAATTTTGATAATAGATCTAACCTGGACTCGACATAAGCTACTATGACACTTTTCAGACGTACTGCAATGACTGCAATATCAACTATTCAAAGCTACTTTCTGTCATCATATCTGTCTTTATTTTCTATATGAAATATAATTTTTATTTTATTGAGTCTAGGAATATACTGTACGCCCGTCGTACTGGCAGTTAGGCTACCCTAAATTATTTTCAAAAATAGCCCATCTCCTTTTCTAAAAATAGCCTATCTTGAAATAGCTAAGTTGGACCCAAAACTCAGCCCAGTTTCTATTCTGGCCCTGAATTAAGAGAATAGAACTCGTACCAAGTTTGGCCCGAGTTCGGCCTTAGTGAATATTTTGTTCAGAAACTTGATCTTCCCGCAGTTTCGGATACAACGACTATTTTCTGATATTTTGTAGACGAACTCTGGTTGAGTTCTGTCTGAACTCTCCTTTGAGAAATCCTATAAATAGGGAAGATATTTCACATTCCAAAACATTAATCAATTCACTTTTATCTTCTCTTTTCTTCTGGTATACAAGTTCTAAAAAGCCTTCATTTTTATATCCCAAGCTAGTTATAATTCTCTAGTCTTAGTTGCCAGTACGGTATGGTCTAGAAGTTCAGAGAGTTGTAATCAGAAGTTTGTTCAGAAGTTATCTACTCCACACTTGAAGTCGTCGAGCTCTTTGGATTAAATCTTGTGTCTGTAAGAAGTCAGTAAGCCTTCGGATCAAAGCTTATCTTCCATTTGTATAGTGGATTTCAACTGGGAGCTAGAGTCCTCCTGCCTGGATTAGTCCTCACATTGAGGGATACCAGGATATATCGTTGTATTTGCGTTTGCCTTCTCACTCTTTACTTTACTTGTTCTTATATTGTGATAGTTGTGACATACCTGCAACACAATTGCTAGACTGTTATTATAGTTGTGACACATACTTGTATCTATGACACATATATAGCAGTCATAATACTTGTATAACTTGCTAGAAATTTTGTAATTTCTAAATTCTATTGCATACTCTATTTACCCCCCTCTAGAGTATATTCTATTATATTTTAATCATACAAATGGTATCAGAGCATGTTCTCTCTGAATTGGCTTCTGATTCCAATTGCTCCTACATTTGGTATCAGAGCAGGTTTATCGCTTTTATCAATTTGATTATATTCCTATCATTATCCTACTTAAGTATATTTTCACTATTATTTAGTTAACTGTTATTTACTTGCTTATTTCTTATATATACATTTAATATCTTTTATATCTTATGGCTAACTTTACAAAAGAAGGATAATCCATAGATAGACCTCTATATTTTGATAGAAATAATTACACTTATTGGAAGACATGGATGAGCTTTTACTTAAAATTATTTAGTTTTGATGTATGGACTAAAGTTATTGAGGGTTACAGAAAATCTGATATCATTTCTCCTCTTACTTCCAATATTGTTAATAAACCTTATTATGACTACACGGGAGAAGAAAAGAGTTTAGCTAGTCTTGATGCAAAAGCAATGAATGCTCTTTACTTTGCTTTAGAAAATAATAAACTTAATCGTATTTCTTCTTGTGTAAAATCATATGAGATCTGGAAACTTCTTGAAGCTACTAATGAGAACATGCGTGAAGAAGAAGCTAGAGATATGGAATTAAAAGAATATGCTAATACAAGCATATGGCACGAAAGTGAGGCCAGCGACTCAGAAGACGATAGCTCTCAAGAAGCTGCTGATGTGTGCCTAATGGAATTTGATCAGGTAACCACTAATCCTCTCTATGATGATTTTATATTCGATGAGCTAGGTGATGCCTTTAGTGACCTCTTAGAAGATTATATAAAGTTGCTTGGTAAATGCAAGACCTCTAAGATGGTACTCAAGGAACACAAACTTGAGATAGAAAGGCTAATCCTACTTCAAGCAGATATTAGAGAATCTGAACCTTCTAGTGAGACTAATGGGTTAGCTTCTATCAAGTTACAATTACATGAAGCATCACTCACTCTTGAAGAGAAAGACAAAACCATAGCACAACTGTAAGAAGATTTTTAAATTGAGAAAAAGAAGAGTATCAATGTGCTGATTAGGAATGATGCTCTAACAGTTGATTATAATAGATTGTTTGACACTTTCAAAAACTTGGAAATTAGGTTAGAAAAATGGCCGATGACGACTGCTTCCTCTCCTAACACGTGTCACTTACCCAAAAGGAATATTGTTCAACCAAAACTATCAAACCTATACCCAAGAGGAAAAATCCTCGAAGATATAACTTCTACTACAAGTATCCTACCAAAACCCCTAGACCTACCAAACAAGTACAAAATACTGCACCTAACACTAAGCATGCTATATGTCATTATTGTGGCACTATTAGTCACATTGCTCCTGCATGTAGAGTTAAGAAATTAGTTGCTTTGAATATTTGTGTATGGATACCTAAAACTAACTTTTCAAGACCCAACAAGAAATAGATACCAAAAGTTTTATCTCCAAATTATTTTGTAGTTGGAGCATCCTACCCACTCTAGAAGAAAGTGGATCCTCGACAGCGGTTGCTCATGGCACATAACCGGCGATACATCTTTGTTTGTAATATTGTCGAAGAAGAAAGAAGGATACGTCTCCTTCGGTAACAATCTGAAAGGTTATATAATATGTATCAGTAATATTGGCAAGGCTCCCTATTCAGTGATTAAAGATGTATGTCTAGTAACCGAGTTAAAGCATAACCTACTCAACATAAGTCATTTAGCTGACCATAGTCATGGTATTAACTTTGTTAAAGATAAATATACTATAGTTGATATCTCAACTGACAGTACTATTTTTAAAGTAATTAGGAAAGATAATATCTATGTTTTATATCTTTTGGAAGATACTAACACTATAGGTAGATGCCTGCTTGCCAAAAGTGATGAGAGTCAACTATGGCATATGAGACTTGGGCATGCAAATATGGATACTATATCAAGATTATCCACTAAGAAATTGGTACGAGGCTTACCAGAGATTGCCTTCAAGAAAGATATGGTATATAGCAACTGTGAGAAAAACAAAGCTACCAAATCCAACTTTAAGTCGATCAATGCTGTAAGCACTACTCGAACTCTACAGTTATTATATATGGACATATTTGGACCCAGCAGAGTTGCTAGTCTAAATGGTAAGTTGTATGAATTTTTAATTGTAGATGATTACTCTAGATACATGTGGGTATATTCCTTAATCATAAGAATGACGCACTTTCAGAACTAGTCATATTTTATAAAAAGGTACAAAATGAGAAATGATTCATGATCACTCGCATTATAAGTGATCATGGCGGCAAATTTAAAAATACTGACTTTGACCAATTTTGTAACACACATGGTTATTTGCACGAATTATCTTATCCTAGAACTCTGTAACAAAATGGCATTATAGAATGTAAGAATAGAACTCTTAGCAAGATGGCTAGAGTAATGTTAAACCAATTCAGCCTACCTAAGTATTTCTGGACAGAAGCTGTCAATACATCATGCTATATTTTGAATAAAGTTTTGATTCGACCTAAATAAAAAAAACTCCCTATGAATTATAGTTTGATAGAACTCCCTCTGTTTCCTACTTTAAGATCTTTGGATGCAAATATTTTATTCTTAATACCAAAGATAACTTAAGCAAATTTGACGAAAAGGCCGATGAAGGTATTTTTTTAGGTTATGCGGCCAAGAGCAAAGGATACCGAGTCTTCAATAAGAAGTCAATGACGATCGAAGAATCAATTATTACTGAATAGAAGCCTTCAATTAGAAGAATAATAAAATAAATAATGATAGTAATGATAAAAATATCTGTACATCAAGTAAAACACCAACCAAAATAGAACCCAGTACCAGCTACTTGGAGAATCTGTCAAAGATGATAAAATTTATGGCCGATCACCCCAAGGACTTGGTAATAGGTGATATTACAAAAGGTGTAAGTACTTGTTCCTCTAATAAAGATATTGTATTTAGTGTAGCTTTTGTGTCACAGCTTGAGCTTAAAAATATTGAAGAAGCAAGTAGTGGTAATTACTGGATAGAAGCCATGCAAGAGGCATTAAACCAATTCGAACGGAATCAAGTTTGGAAACTTGTTCCCAAGCCTAATGATCATCCGGTCATTGGCATCTATTGGGTATTCCGAAATAAATTAAATGAGAATGGTTTAGTTACACAAAACAAGGTTAGACTCGTAGCTCAAGGATACAACCAAGAGGAAGGTATCGACTACGATGAAACTTATGTCCCAGTTGCGCATTTAGAATCCATTCGCATGTTATGTGCATTTGTATATTTTTATAATTTAAAATTATTTCAAATGGATGTCAAAAGTGCCTTTTTAAATGGTTTTATAAAAAGAGAATTTTTTGTAGCTCAACCACCTGGATTCACGAATTTTAAAAACTCTAATCATGTTTCAAGTTTAAGAAAGCCTTATATAGACTGAAACAGGACCCTCACGCTTGGTTTGACCGCCTAAGCTCTTTTCTACTTGAAAAAGATTTTTCAAAAGGAAAGGTTGATACAACACTTTTTATAAAATCTTTGAATAAAAATCTTCTTTTAGTTCAAATTTATGTTGATGACAATATCTTTGGATCAACTGTCTCTTTGCCAAGAATTTTTTGAGTGTATGAAGAGTGAGTTTGAGAAGAGCATGATGGGAGAGCTGATGTTCTTTCTTGGACTATAAATCAAATAAACTCAAAATGGGACGTTCATCAACTAAGCCAAGTATACAAATGACCACTTAAAGAAGTTCGATCTGGAATCTGCCAAGCCCTTTGGTACTCCAATGGCAACTTCAACAAAGTTTGTCATAGATGAACAAGGCAAACCGGTCGACATACGTATGTATCGAGGTATGATTGGTAGTCTACTTTATTATCTATTAGTCACCCTGATATCATGTTTAGTGTTTGCTTGTGTGCACGATTTTAAGCTTACCCTAAGGAATCATATTTGTGCGCCGTTAAGCATATCTTTCGATACCTTAAGAGCACTTCTTCTGTCCACTTATGGTATCCCAAAACTACGTCCCTTGACCTACTCGGTTATTCGGATGCTAATTTTGCTGGATGCAAAGTGGATAAAAAAAGTACTAGTGGTACATGTCTTTTCCTAAGCAAAGCTTTAGTCTCTTGGTTTAGAAAGAAAAAATTCTTTCTCATTATCAACTACCAAGTCTGAGTATATCATCGCAGGACGTTGTTGTGCACAAATTTTGTGGATGAAGTAAACCTTACAAGACTATGACTTACAATATTCGCATATTCCCATTTACTGTTGTAACACTAGCACTATTAATTTGACTAAGAATCATGTATGTCACTCACGCACTAAGCACATTAAGATTCGACATTATTTTCTTAGAGATCATCAACAAAATGGAGACATTATTTTAAAATATGTAGACACGAAAAAATAACTAGCTGATATCTTTGCTAAACCTTTAGCTGAAGATAGATTCAACTACTTACGTCAAGAATTAGAAATTTTAGTTATCAATAATATTAATTAATCTTATCTTATCTTATTGAATTACTTCTAATATACAAAAAAAATTAGAGACTAGCTTACAAAGGATCTGTCTGCCACCACGGCTATTGCTAAAGTGAAACAGAACTTAAGTGTCCCCCGGTAGACCTTTGCTAGCTGGGACAGTACCCCTACAACTAATCTGAGACAATTGCAGTATACAGAAAGTAATTCGTAAAATAATTTTAATTATATTTATTGAAATTTAAAATTAATAATTTTTTAATAAAAAAATTGAATGGAATAATAAATTTTAAAGTGGATTTCTTTTTATATTTTGTTGTAAAATGACCAAAATGAGTTCTAGGCGAACTTGGTCCGAATTTGGCCCGTGTTCGGCCCGAACTCTGCTGAGTCGCATTATAGCAGAATCTGAATGGACCCCACTTTCTTATTTAACATACCCTACCATCATCTTCCTTCTCCAATTCGAGCAACAGTAGCCGAGAACCCCATAAACCCTAGTTTTTGTTTAAATTTTATCCCTCCATTTTACTTGATATTTCTTGCTCAAACTTCGGATTCAGGCTCTCTCTCCTCTACTTCATACTTCATTTCTGGAAGGTATAATTCTAGTTTATCTTCCGTCTCTTTATTTATTATTTCATAAAAAATTTGTTATTTTCTTGAAATTCAATGGCACATAAGTTTGCTAATCCTTTCAAGAGAAAGAAGAGAACGAAGGACGAAGGTTCGTCCTCCGAACTGCATCAGGACTCTCTCTTATCACCCATTCCCACGAATGGTGGTTCGTTCAATGGTTACCTTTTTGGAACTCTTGAACAATCTTTTGCGTGGTTCGTCGACTATGCAACCCGCAATGTCTGTTCTGGTTACCCTGTCCAGTGGACTATCTTTTTATCGCACAAGGAATATTTTGACCATTTGCAGTTGAATGATCTGGTGACTTACTCTTTTCCTATTGCACTTAATGTAATCAGAATATTTTACTGCAACTTTTCCTTTGAGGAAGAAACTTTTATCGTTTTGTCCCATATCGCAGGGAAAAGTATTAAATTTAATAATATTGACTTAGCCGAGATACTTCGGATCCCAAACGAAGGTCAAGCACTGGTTGATATTACTGAATATGAGTTTTCTGCTGGTAAAATACTTGACTTTTTCAAGAATCAGATTTATCACCCTTACCATGTTTCCTCTAGCAAATTTAAAGCCAAATTCATGAACATCTATTTCTATGAGCTTCATCGCATTATCTTTTCCATTATCTTGCCTAAGTCCACCTCCACAGATGACGTTACCAATCTCGAGTTGTCTACCCTATACCAAATTCACTTTGGGATACCTTTTTTTGTCCCAAGGACTATCATCGAGGTGATGGTACGATGTCGCAAAAATAGGATAAAGCTTCTCTACGCGATGTACCTACCCCTGATCTTTCAGCATTTTGGTATTGATATGTCTGAGTGTACTCTTACTTCTGTGCCCAAACCACTCATGGCATCTCTCTATCGTTCTTCTTCTACTACTCTTGCTGCTCCTACATCCACTGCTACTCCAGTACCTCCTCCACTTGCTCAGGCTTATCCTATGACCATCGAGGGCCTATATCAGAAGCTGGATAATTATCATCAAGCTACTCTAGATCTGTTAAATTCTTTGAGAACCGAGTTGCATGATAAGATCGAGGGATATGAGTTCCGTAATACTATGTGCATTCAAGCACTCTCAAACTTATTTGCTAATTTTTGATTCTTTCATACTCATCAGCCCAGTGCTTCCATTCCCAAAGATCCCTCTTACTCAGGCTTCAGAGTTGATGATGAGATTGTTCATCCTTACTTCAACCCTGGCAGTACTTGGGATTGGTACCATTCTTCTCCTAGTGTCAGACCACCTAGTGGCATTGGTCCTTCTGATCTTGGCGCTGCTGCTCCTACTGTTGATGATCCTATTGCTGAGGGTTCTTCTGATAATGAGTAGATATCCAGATGTTATATTTTTATTTAGATATTCTTAGTTGAAATTTTTACTTTATGTCTATGTATCTTATCTTGGAAATGTCTTCTATATTCCAATGATTAGATTTTATCTATGGATTTCTAGTTATAATAATATTTCTATGGTGAAACTCTTTCAGTTAGCTGTACTCAAAAGTTTATCTATTTATATGCATATTAAATTTCCTGTCTCACTTAGCATTCAAATTTAGCCACTATATTTTTTTAATGCTCTATTTTTGTGAAATATATACAATCTTTTTTTCTTCACTTGTCTGCCTTTTTTGTAAGTATATTTTGCGGAGGAGCTTCCTTCTCCTAGAAATTTTGCTAAATGATAACGAAGAAGAAAAAGATACAACATCTGGTGACTAAATATCTGGTGACTACAATTGAAACAGTAAAATTGGATTTTCAAATCAGTTCGATCAAGATGTTATATCGGTCAAGGTTTGTCAATTATCAAAATAGGGAAATTGTTGGTACATTGGTCATGGTCGAACCAATTTTAATAATTGATCTAACCTAGACTCGATATAAGCTATTGTGACACTTTTTAGATGTATTATGATGACCTGCATGGGCTACCACAAAAAATCATGTCACCCCCAGTCCCAAAATACCAAGGGACTAGCCACGTGGCAATGGCCAGCAACACAGCTCCAATGGACAACCCAATTTAATGAACCCGTTAGAGTGCACTTAAGCTATAATAAGTATAAATATAAGTCTACATCATCTATCTCAGTATAATTCTAACCTCATCCACTGACAACAATCATAATACAATATGATAGACTAGTCAAGATAATAGATAACAGAAAATAGTCCATCATTAAGTCCAAATAAGTAGTATCTTGGAGAACAATCCATCATAATAAAGAAAAAAGAAATTAAATTAAATACATATGTCCAGAAGTCTTAAGTCCAAATATAAAATAATACTAAGCATAAATAACTAAATAGATAACTGAGTACTCAGGAGAAGTCCTCTGGCACAACCTCATCCTCTGGTGCAAGTACCGCTCCAACGTCAGCTCATGTCCCGTAAACCTTAGGATAATCCTCCTCTGCTAAACCTGGGGACATAATCTGGATGCAGGTCCTCTGGGGACATAGCAAGGTACAAAAATAACTCAAGCCAAAGTACAATAAATAAAATAAATGTGTTCAGGGTATCTAACATAATCTATATAAGTGAAATAAAAATAAGAACGTACTCGTCCGTTAAACCACCAGGTCCTGTAGGTCAGCATAGACAAAACAGTAGCTAGTATTAATAGTAGTAGTAGGTATATATAGGCTCTGTCAAGGTACCTGCAGCACTATAGGGCCCAAAGCGCAAGCATCGGTAGCTAATAGTCTGTAGTAGCTCAGCGATACGGTAAATTTTTCCCAACCCCATGTATCTTACGTCTCATGTCCACGATATGCAAGACAATGAGTATCTATGTCTCAAGTCTAGGTATAAATAACATCATGTCAACTAGCACATGTCTCAAGTCCTGTCCTAAAACAGAAGTCAGAATCCTCGAACATCTCAAGTGAGGCTTCTGTACATTAGATTCGTGTATAGTATCCTAAGGTAATTAGTGCAAGTATTGCACGTATAAGGTATATGATGATAATGCAATCTAATGATATACGATTTTATGCACGAAAGTCGACACCCAAATATGATTTAGACGTAAAGTATCGTTACGGTCCTAGGGTCACAATAAAGTACATAAAATCAAATAGAGACTATAATTTGAAACAAAAATTTAAGCATAATATACTGAGACCAAGGTAATGTACACTTGCCAGTTGCTGCGCTATAACAAATCCAAAGTCCATGTCCGATGGTATTGCGACACCCACGTGCTCTGCCACTATTACTTAAATTAATTCTATTTCTACCATTATCAACTTTATATAAAAGTATAGAGTTGCTACACGCACATCAATATAGTAGCAGCGTTTGTGCCAATAATTCTAACAGTCGCATGGCTTTAGTTAATGCGCCAACAATCACGTATCATAATATTATTTATAATGTTGTAAGGGCCCCGTACATTGATATAACACGCATATGTATAGGTATTTATGTGTGATTAAACAACGTATTCATAAACGTGTGTTGTCATCCTCACTTTTCCAACTAGGAGTAGTTTGGTAATTTGGCATGGATATTTATTTTAGAAATATAATATTAAATATTATGAATATTGTAAATATTATTTATTATATTATTTATTTATTGTTATATGTTAGTATTTAATTTTGGACTTGTGTTAGTGGACCTAACTAGCTTAGATTAGATCCATGGACCATATTTTATTCTAGTTAGATTTGAGCCCAATAGTAAGCTCATTCATTAGGAGAATTAATTAATTAGTTAAACCAATTAGATTAGAACCTTTCCTCCTTAATTAATTCCTTCAAGACAAGCCCCAAGGGATATTATGGATATTTTATGGTAGCTTGGAGGAGGGGTAGAGGCCGACCACCATAGAGGGAGGAGAGAGACTCTCTCTTTATTTTTTATTCCAAATCTAGATCTAAAATTTTATCTTCCAAATTCCTTCATCCCTTTACCAATTTCTACCCAAATTCCTTTCTAATTCCTTCTCTACTAATTATTGGAGGCTATTAGAACAAGAAAAAAGTAAGGATCTACAAGAAGGAAGCAAGGATCTACAAGTTGAAGGCTCTTGACACTCATTTAGAGAATTATATTGGAAATCCATCTCTCAATAGATATAATTTAGTTTTTCCTCTCTAATTAGACTCTAAATCTATAATTTAATTATTAGGAACCCTCCTATATACTAAGGCTATCCATAAAAAGTAAAATTAGGTTCATAGGAGGCCTATGGAGAAAGTTATGTAGTATTTTATGTCAATTTTGGGGGAATTCCGAGATTGGTATATCTTGTGTTTGTCAATAGGTCAATTAGACCAAATTAATATGTGTTTAATTGTATAAAACTAATATCAATCCATAATTGGATACGTGTAGACTGTATCTCGATAATTTGGTGATACGGGTTAATTTGGAAATTTTCTTCTGACACGGGGGTTTGAGCATATCATATTTTGACACGGACACGTATATGAATAGCTAACACTTCGTGTTGCTTCTAATTATGATTTTAGACTTGATCATATCCTTCGGGGTATGTTTGTTGGTGTGGTGGAGCCATATCACAAGCATATCATAAATTGAGTGTGATACGGGTGCGGTGCACTCCACGTATTTGATTCTTTGCATTATAATTTAATTTATCTTGGTTATAGCTATTACAGTATTATAATTATTATATATATATATATATATAGTTATATAGTTATATATATGTTTCTAATTTTATTGTGATGTGTTGGTGGTCCTTGGAGAGTAAGAGAGTTCATGTGCATCATTAGTACAGGTATGTGTTAACATATACATACATATATATATATATATATATATATATATATATATATATATATATATATATATATATATATATATATATATATATATAATTGTATGTGTGTATTAGATGTGTGCATGTGATCTAGGGGGGCCAATAAGTAGGCCAGATAAGCAGCAAGAAGCAACAGCAGAAGCAACAAGAAGTAGCAGCAGAAGCAGTAAGCTATAGCAGCAGCAAGAAGTAAGTTGCAGCAAATCAAGTAGTAAGCTACAATAGCAGTAGAGGCAGTAAGCTGCTATAGCATCAAGTAGTAAGTTACAACAGAAGTAGTAAGCTGCAGCAGGAGCAAGCAGTAAGTTACAGCAGAAGCAGTAAGCTGCAGCAGCAGCAAGCAATAAATAGCAGCAGTAGCGACAAACAGAAGCAGCAGCAATAAGCAGCAGTAGCATTAGTGTGTAGCACAAGTGCTTAGAGTTTAAGTTGTAGATAAGCTAAGTTAGTTAATATTATTAGTTAGTTATTTATATATGTTAGTTCATATATATATATATATATATATATATATATATATATATATATATATAAGCACTAGTTAGCATTAGCATTGGTTAATATTATTTCTAGTTTACCTTGAGTACACCAAGGTAATGAGAGTTGAGGTATCATAGGGTATGGGTATTGAATAACAATTGGGTTATGTTAGTATGTTAGTTTGGTATAAGTATTGTTATAAGTTATGAGTACAAATACGTGTTAGTGTATAGTGAGGTATGTATGGTTAGTTAATGTTAGATATTGGATTACCTTGTGATACCAAGGTAATGTCATAGTATTGGTTTATACTCAAGGTATTGAGTTTGTATATCAAGATGGGTGTGTAGGGGGTAAGATACCGCTTTTGGCTCAAAGCCAAGGTATCCACTTAGCATTAGTTTAGCTAGGAGTACTATATATTTTTATCTTGTATATATATATATATATATATATATATATATATATATATATATATATTATATTTTTATATCTAATAACTTAAATATCTTATGATACGATAATGTGTTGGTATTCTAGTGTCCTAACTTAGCTAGTATAGCCTAGTTACATAGTGTATGGACTCATACAACCTAGAAATAGCTATTTGACTAGTTTAACCTAGAGTTGACCTAGTTTGACTATTTTGACTAGTTTAACCTAGAGTTGACCTAGTTTGACTATTTTGACTTAGAAATGGCTTTATGACCTAGAATTGAACTAGTTTAACTTATTTTTATTCCAAAATATTGTATTGATATAATATTCTATATATAGGTCTGTATGATACCAGCTTGGGCATCGAAAAATATACCTTGCTCAGAACTCTGGCGAGTAAATTTCTCTATTAGTTTTCATTCATAATAGTATATATATATCATGTTCTAGAACTGTATACTTGATTTTAACACAGTGGTTTTACGGACTGGTACTACATAGATCATATTAGGAGATATTATCCCTTATCGTGTTCAGTGGGTACTCCTTCATATATATTTTATCGTGTGTAGCGGGTATTAATTTAGTGTACTTCATATTTACACACTGCTCGTGTTCAGTGTGCCCATATTCATGTTCTAATGTGTCATGATTGGATCCAATTATATTGGTTGGGGATGGAAGAATAGGAGTTGATTATGTGATCAAGTCCCAGTGTATTTGTGTACATGTCGATCACATACCACACGAGAATCGAGTTATCATATTGTATTCGTGTTTAACCTAAACCGATCACATAATAAACTTGTATTCCATGGCACATTAGCTAGATTTTATTTATTTTCCTTATATTATAGAGATTCTATTTTATGTTGTTAATTCCAGTATAATATCTGTTCATTCTAGTTCATTTTATTATGTTATTTAGTTATCTTGTATTTTTTTCTATTATCTGTTATATATACTCGATTATGTATTTCAAACTGCTTTCAGAGGTATGTACTTTCCTCCAATCCTGACTGGATATATTTTTCAAATGATTGGCTCGTAGACCAGTGTCCCACATACTATGGACCGCGGGATGGTGTTCCATTATAGGATATTAATTTAGATCAGGAGAACTTAGTACCAGAGCATGAGGAGGTTTAGATTATTGTTAGACTTTTATTGAGGTTATTGGCATGTATATATTATTTTAGTCTTTTGGATGTATTATGACTCTTTCTTTCGTTATTCATCTCGTGCTTTATCTTTCTTAGTTTATATTATGATTGAGTATAGTTTACATTTATCAAATACCATATTGTTTCTCCGTTTGGAGTTGAGATAATTGACAGGTACCATATATATATATATATATATATATATATATATATATATATATATATATATATATATATATATATATATATATATATATATATATATATATATATATATATATATATATATATATATATATATATATATATAGTTTAGATAGTAGAGTTGACCCTGACAATATTATACCGTGGATGCTGCGACATAGGCTGGATGTACCCACGTACTCATGCCTGAATATCCGGATGTGGATCATGACACATTTTTTGTGGTGGCCTACGCAGGTCCCACGCAGGTCCTTTCTGTCATCTAGAGTCACAATTAGAGAGATATCATAGTAGTGCCCACCTAGAGTACTGTTACGAGACTGTTTTAGGATATGTAATTTAGGCTGAGAGTATACTCAATCACAATTAGGAAATACTTCCAATATAAGTTTTGCTATCCTTCTCTATTAGAATATTTCTATTACTTTGAATAAAATATGTTCTTCATTGATGATATCGTAACTTACTCAATAATGATTCCTTTATTCAACCTACCTTCAGGATGCCGTCGAAGATGCATTCCCAATGCTCAGGCACAATATCAGCGAGGTCAGTCACTTTGTCGCCTATGAGGGCAGCACCATCAGACGATGTTCCAGCAGCTATATTCCAAAGGTCCACTTCACTGATCCAGTAGATATTTTTGTAGTAGCTTTCGAAGGTGCTCTACCTCTTGTACAGAGGGCAACGCCAATAATTTTAAAAGATATTCTACCCCCACCATATGCAGTCGATCAGATGCAGATGGTTGTACTCTTTCAGCAGATGTTGGAGGTGTAGCAGCGCCAGTCAGAGGATATAAGGTGAAGCATTGAGAATGCTTACCAGATTGCGTTCGCAGCAGTCGAGAGAGTCGCTTTAGCCCAACCACAGACGACACCACCTCAGTTCACCCTGTAGCAGCTGAGGCCGGGGACTATTATCGATTTTAAGAGAATAGGGCTAAAGAACTTTAAAGGCACTAAAGGGATTATTTATGCTGATGATTAGATAGAAGATATTAAGTGGAACCTGCGGTTGGCGTAGATTCCAGATAGGTTGCAGATAGAGGCCGCAGGGAGGATGATGTTCGACATTGCGTTGACTTGGTTCAGGACAGATCCCAGTATCTTAGCACCATGAATTACTTGGAAAGCTTTCAAAGAGCTCTTCAAGAAAAAGTTTTTTCCTGATGTGGCTCTAACATCTCTAGAGAGCTAGTTACAGTACCTCATTTAGGGAGGTATGATGGTGGATGAGTATGTGGTAGAGTATTACAGATTAGTCCACTTTGTGGAGGGGCAGAACCCTAGAGGAAGAGCTAGGAAGTTCAGGAAGGTCCTGAATAGGGAGATTAAATTATATATGAATGGAGATCCTACCGCTACTTTCGACGATATTCTGAGACAGGGACATCAGGCAAAGGATGATTTAGAGCTTAGCTTTAAGAGGCCGAAAGACATAGGAGGATTCAGTACCAACATGGGTCCAATGAAGCAGCCTTATTTTTAGCAGCAGCACTAGAGACACTTCTAGCAGCCGAGGTAGTAGTATCATGGACCAGCTAGAGCGCTGGCACAGTAGATGTACCAGATCCAAAGGCTAGTTATTCCTTGTACCTTTTGTAAGAAGCAGGGACATGGATGGGATGCATACAGGATAAGATTGGGCCATTACTTATTCTATGGATCATGAGACCATCAGTTGAGGGCTTATCCTAAAGTTCTAGCTCGTCCAGCTCAGGACGGAGCTCATGCACAGAGAGCACCCGTGAGACCACCAGCAGGACAACAGAGAGAAACTTCTCTACCACCATAATAGTAGCAGATCTCTCAGCACCAGCACCAGCAGAGAGGTACCTAGCGACAGGGGTGAGCTTTCGCCTTGACCGCCAAGGAGGAGGAGCAGTCGGTGATGTTATCTCAGGTTTAGTCTATCTTGATTCTTTTTTAGCTCAGGATTTATTTGATTCTGGTGCTTCATATAGTTTTATATCTGTATCTTTTGCTCTGAAACATTACCTTAAGACTTAATCATTGGCGAGGACATACATGATCACGACCGGGGGTGGCATTATCCTGGTCAGTGATATTTGCAAGAACCAGAGAGTTTTCTTGAGAGGCTGAGAGTTGAGCGTATGTCTACTCGTAATGCCACTTCTGAGCTACGATATAGTACTCAGGGTGGATTGGTTGAGTAGGCACCATTCTAGTATCAATTGTCGAGGAGGCAGAGTTTATTCCAGATACTAAGAAAGCCAGAGTTTGAGTTTATCAGAGAAGCAACAGAGCAGAGCAAAGAAGACTTCTTTGGAGCTTTGATAGAAGAGTAAGAGCCGCCACATCTATTGATTACTGAGTATATAGACATCTTTCAAGAGGAGTTACTGGGGTTGCCACCAAACAGAGATATGGAGTTCTCTATAGACTTGGTGCCAGGCGCAGAGCCAATATCATAGCACGTCTATATGGTAAACAATATCGAACTGGCAGAGTTGAAGAAGCAGGTGGATGAGTTATGGGACAAGGGCTTCATCTGCTCTAGTTCATCATCATGGGGTGCTCTGGTATTATTTGAACCAATGAATAATAGGTCGGTACGCATGTGTATCAACTACATAAAACTCAACAACCTCACTATTAAGAACAAATACCCCTTATCGTGGATTAATAATTTTTTTTTTCAGTTGAGCGGAACGAAAGTATTCCTAAAGATAAAATTGAAGTCGGGGTACCACCAGGTGAAAGTGAAGAAAAAAAATATTCTGAAGACAACTTTTAGGACTCGGTATAGACAGTTTGAGTTCTTGGTCATGCCGTTTGGGTTGACCAATGCCCCGACGGTATTCATGAACTTGATGAATAAGGTATTTCATTAGTACTTGGATCAGTTTGTTGTAGTATTTATTGATGATATATTAATTTATTTGAAGATCCCGGAAGAGCATGAGAAGCACCTGAGGATAGTTCTGGATACCATCAGGAAGGAGAAGCTATGTGGCAAGCTTTTGAAGTGTGAGTTCTTCCTTGATAAGGTTGAATTTCTTGGGGATTTGATTACAGGAGACGGGATCTCAGTAGACCCGAAGAAGATTTTAGCAGTTGAGTCATGGTCTACCCCGAGTTCAGTAGCGAAGATCAGGAGTTATTGGACTGGCAGGCTATTATTAGAGGTTTGTTCAGGATTTTCTAGGATTATGGAGACAATGACTAGACTAACTAGGAAGGATGTGGAGTTCGTCTACACTGAGGATTGTCAGTCTACTTTTGAGAACCTAAAGAAGAGGTTGAGTACAGCTCCAATATTAATATTTTCATTAGGGGCAGGAGAATTTTCTATATATAGTGATGCATCGGATAAGGATTTGGGTTGTATATTGCAGCAGAACGAAAAGGTGAATGCCTATGCTTCCAGACAATTATACTCACATGAGAAAAATTACCCTATCCATGACTTGGAGTTTAACAACAGTTATTTTTGCTCTTAAACTATGGAAGCACTACTTGTATGGAGAGCGGGTAGAGATCTTTAGAGATCATAAGAGCTTGAAATCTGTGTTTACACAAAAAAGCTCAAAATAAGGTAGCAACGATGGTTGGAGTTGATGAAGGACTTCGATATTGCTTTATAGTATCATATAGGGAAGGCCAATAGAGTCGTAGATTCCTTGAGCAGGTATCCAGTGGCTATGTACTTGACGAGGGGCAGACATTTATTGGCCAATTTTGATAGCTTAGGTATTTAGGTATTAGTTCCTGGAGTTGCAGCACAGATGTGGGGACTTTATGTACAGTCAGAGTTGATGGACCAGATCAGTGCCGCACAGTTCGAGGATGAGTCTCTGAGGAACATCAGAGCACAAGTCCGGATAGGATGGGCAGAGGAATTCAGCATTACAGATGATGGATTATTATGGCATGGTACCAGATTGTGTATGCCGAGTGGAGCATTGTACAAGAAGATTCTTCAGGAAGTGCATTGATCTCAGTACTCTATGTATCCAAGTGCAAACAAGATGTATAGAGATATGAAAGAGCATGTTTGGTGGTATGGTATGAAGCAGAAAGTGGCTAGCTTCGTATTCAGATGCTTGGTTTGCCAGCAGTTAAAGGCAAAAAGACAGAGGCCAGGGGGATTGCTTCAGCCTTTACCCATTCTAGAGTAAAAGTGGGATCATGACGATAGACTTTGTTTCAGTGCTTTCGCGTTCTCCAGGAGGTAAATATACGATTTGGGTTATCGTAGACAGTTTGACCAAATTAGCCCACTTTCTGTCATTCAAAGTGGGTACGTCTACGAAGAGCTTGCAGATATGTATGTGCATCAAATAGTCAGATTGTATAGAGTTTCTATGAGCATAGTCTTACATCGGGATAGTCGCTTCACATTCCACTTCTGTAGGAGTTTGCATGCTAGCTTGGGCACTCAGCTCAAGCTCAGTACCGCATATCACCTTTAGACAGATGGACAATCAGAGAGGACTATTCAGACTCTCGGGGACATGCTACGCATCTGTATTTTAGATTTTGGAGGCTCTTGGAAGGATCATCTTTACTTGGTAGAGTTTTCTTACAATAACAACTACCAAGCTAGTATCGAGATATTACCATTTGAGGCACTATATGGATGAAGATGTCGTACTCCATTATCATGGGTTAATATTGGTGAGAGAGCCTTATAGGAACCAGAGATGGTCGTGAATTCAGCTGAGAATATAAAGCTCATTAGGGATAAACTTTGAGTGGCACAGGACAGACAAAAAAATTGGGCCGATAGCCACCGGAGACCATTTGAGTTTGAGGTATAGATTTTGTTTTGCATTGCTTGTGATTGTTTGTTTTTGTTTGAGTGTTAAGGCTGTGTTTCGTGCTAGGTTGGCAATCTAATTTTCTTTGACACGAGGCATGATTCATTTTGGTGAAGCTAGAAAGCTTAGTCCATGGTACATTAAACCTTTCAGTATTCTTGAGAGGGTCGGTACAGTGGCCTACAGACTAGACTTGCTGTCTGCATTAGAGGAAGTACATAACATATTCTATGTGTTACAGCTGAGATGATACGTGGCAGATCCTAGCTATATACTAGATTACTCGAAGATTGAGGTTGGTCTGACACTCAGCTATCCAGAGCAGGACGTGGAGATCTTGGACCGCAGAAAGAAGGTACTGCGAAACCAGACGATTCCTTTGGTGTGCGTCACGTGGAGACATCACTCGCCAGAAGAAAGTATCTGGGAGCGAGAGGCTGAGATTCGCGAGCGATGTCCTTATATGTTTGAGCTGTGAGGTATAATTCTTTCTTGCTTGTATTGATGCTTTTGGTAGTTAGTTTCTTCCTTAATTTTGAGAATAAAATTTTTCTAAGGTAGGTAAGTTTGTCACCCTCATTTTTCCAACTAGGGATAGTTTGGTAATTTGGCATAGGTATTTATTTTAGAAATATAATATTAAATATTGTTTATATTATAAATATTATTTATTATATTATTGATTTATTCTTAGATGTTAGTATGTTTTTTGGGACTTGTATTAGTGGACCTAACTAGTTTAGATTAGATCCATGGACCATATTTTATTCTAGTTAGATTTGAGCTCAATAGTAAGCCCATTCATTAGAAGAATTAATTAATTAGTTAAACCAATTGGATTATAATATTATTTTTCTTAATTAATCCTTTCATGACAAGCCCCCAGGGGTATTATGGATATTTTATAGTAGCTTGGAGGAGGGTATAGGCTGGCCATGATAGAGGAAGGAGAGAGACTCTCTCTCTTAATTTTTTATTCTAAATCTAGATCTAGAATTTCTCTCTTCCAAATTTCTTCATCCCTAAACCAATTTTTATCCAAATTTCTTCCTAATTTCTTCTCTACTCATCATTGGAGGCTATTAGAATAAGGAGGAAGCAAGGATCTATAAGGAGAAAGCAATGATCTACAAGTTGAAAGCAAGAAGCAGTAAGCTGTAGCAGCAGCAGAAGCAGTAAGCTGCAGAAGCAGCAGCAAGCAATAAGCAGCAGCAGTGACAAGCAGAAGAAGCAGTAATAAGCAGCAATAGCATTAGTGTGTAGCACAAGTGCTTAGAGCTTAAGTTGTAGATAAGCTAAGTTAGTTAATATGTAAAACCCCTATTCCTAAAAATCGTATTTTTTTTTTTTTTAATTATTAATTTAATTATAGTAATTAGTGGCTAAATAGGAGAAATAGATTTTTAATAATTTTTATTTTAGGTGTTTGGGCACTTAGAGGATTTATGGGACCATCAGGAATTTTTCAAAATTTATTTCATGTAGGAGACCCCTTGAGCAGTTGCTAGCCTAACGGTGTGCATTATTCTAATCTATAAATTTCTTATGAGTATATATATATATATATATATATATATATATATATATATATATATATATATATTTAAGAAGAAGAAAAGAAAAGAAAAGAAAGTATTAATAAACTAATAATTAATAATAATAACTATACTAATAATACTAATAATAATACTACTAATAACAACCATACCAATCTTACTAGCAAATCTATTCCAACAAAGTAAGCAAAATCCTTCCTACGACCAAGTTACAGCAGCACCCCCCCCCCCTTTAATTCCACATCTAGCGTCCAAAATCCCACGGACCCGCGAACCCAATTTCATCTCTCTCCTGATTCTTATATATATATATATATATATATATTTATCTTTCATAAAACCCTAACCTAAAACCTCCAGACCCTTCTCTTCTCATCTAGACCTAGAGAGAGCTGCCATCGCAGCCAGAGAACCCCGCCATGACGTCCAAACCAATCCCGACGACCGCGACCCCGTGCACTGCAGATTCCCACACGAGGTACCTTTGTTCCGGAGTTGCTTTCCGTCGACTCGCTCAACCAAACGTCGTTCCGTCTTCACCGGTATGCTCATCCCTTAACCCTCTCCCATATATGTATGATAGCAGACCTCGAACAACATGTACCCATAGGCAAAAATAGCGCCCAAGTTGGCTCAAGCAGACCGAATTCTGGGATCGCAGAAAACTGCGGTGACCATCCATATTGCCGAGTTCGTATCTCCCACCATAGAGATCCAAATTCAATGATTCTTTTTGCTATGCGTAGACCACTTGACCTAGTTTATTTTATATTAAATAACCCTAGATTATTAGCTGTTGTGGACAGAATTAAATTCGTCACAAAACTCCACGAACCCACTTTTCCAGATTTCCAAAAGTTGTGAAATAGAGCGCGTCCCACCAAACGGGACCGCCCCGTCGTGTACCAAGTGTACCGAACGGTGCATGCAGCGTAACCAGACACGTAAAAATTTGTGAAAACTGATTCGGACGAGTGTGCGCGCCAAAATCAGCCCGTATTCGCGGACACATCCCGTGTCACAACTTTTATGGAAGTCCCGCACATTTTGTGCACGCTTGTCAGATTGTGACGAAATTTGCGCCACTAGACTCGTGGTAATGTGCTGGTCCTGTGACCCAATTTTCATACAATTCTGAGACGGTTGACCAAGTCGCCAATTGGCGGGCCCTATAGTTGACTTTTTGGACGAAATTGTATTCGGCCCATCGAAATCCACATTTGGACATACCGTTGGGTTCGTATTGACATCTAGAGTTTGTTTGACCTATAATTTGTCCCATTTAGAGATTGTTATCCTTAGCACGCTTTTCGGTGCAAAGTGGACCACATGTGGGCCCCGTTTTGACCCAAAATTATCGTTTTGCCCCTGTGTCCAAATTGGACGAAAGGAAAGTACTTTTTTGCTATTTTGCTTATTCTGGAAACGTTGGTGATATTTATTTCAGCATCCGGAGATGTTCATTCTGAGGCCGTAGCTTCTGACTTTTGGTGTGGACATCGGGACATTATATTTTTGCAGCTTTCTTGCCAGGCAAGATACCTTGCCAAATTGTTTACAGTATTTTGCATACTTAGTATATTTTTGTATATTTATTTCATTTTTGTTTATTTATTGCATGTGTAGTTTCTTTCAGTCATTACTATATATTAGATATGTTGACACACACATGGCACTTAGTATCATAGAGGACAATCATTAGGCGTATGGGCTTTTAACCACTCTGGTAAACCATAGTAACTAGCACGCACTATGGTGGTCGTGTCCGATGTTCGCTACCCTAGATGTATGTCAATTGATGGAGTCCGAGGGTCGCTACCCGAGAGGTATATCGGCTGATGATGTCCACTGACGAGCGCATGAGTTGTGAGGATTAGATCGAGTAGCCTACCCTTGCCTATACATCAAAAAATTATCCTCATTTGCATTCATATAGATTATCTTGTACAGCATACTTATTTATTTTCAAATATTATGCATGTTCACTATATTCAAATTGGCTTGCTTCTATGTATCTTGTTACGTCCCTCTGAGGACCTGGTCCCTTTCCAGGTGTATTTGTTCTTGAGTATTTGCAGGAGCGTCGATTCGGATGGTTACATATGATTCGAGGGTGTCTTCTCTTCGAGCCGTGATTGATAGCTGGTATTCTTATATTGTGTTTGTCGTATTGTACTTATATTGTATTTACCGTTCCATTCGAGTTGGTAGTGGATTTGTTTCCATCCAACTATCATCTTTAGATACTTATATTGAGATCTAGTTTCATAGATATTGGTTATTTATTTATATTTGATTTTTGTGGATAAAATTTAGATTATACCCTGTGACTTGTAACATATGTTTATACCACTGGTGGATTGATATTCATATTACAGCATACGTGTGGATTTTGGTTTCCATATATTGGAGTTGCCATATCCATGTGGCTGGCATGCTTACGTGTCCTAGTCCTACGTATTTTGGGACTGGGGCATGACATGTTTTTGTGGTGGCCCATGCAGGTCAAGAGCATATTGTCTCGGTTACGTTACTATACCGAACAAGCATGCACCTAGGACTAGAGTATAGGATCTCATCCACATTGGTTACGACTCATCCTCCTTCCAATCCATTCCTTTTGAATAATTTGCATTCTGCTTGATTCATGTGCTTCCCTATTAGTTTCTTGAGTATATCCTCTCCTAGAATATATAAGTCCCTGTTGTTAGATGATAAGTAAGGTAAAATTCCTATTAAGAGTACCACTAGAGTGTTGACACCCCACTAAGTTTCGAATAACTAGTGAACCCTAGAATTCCTTACCTATAGAATGGTTCACCATTACCCTTGATGTATTATGAGGAGTTGTGAGCAGTATAGACACTACTAGAGTTAGCCAGAAGTTTTACCATAATGTTTGACCCTAGTATTGAAGAACCAATAGAAAACCAAGATTGAATATTAGGACTGAACCTAACCTTCATAGTTAGATAAATAGCGGAGAACTATAAAACTTAGATCATTGTCTCATTAGTAGCAGACAGTACCTTAGGAAGCCAAGAGCAATGAATATAATATTTCTCTTGATCATATCTCGAACATAGCAACTAGCATACCACTCCTCCTTAGAAAACCACGATGCTATATAGAGCCCCCTATTTTAATTTCATATATTGTTCCTCTGCGACCTTAGCGTTCGCTAATTGTGCGACGACCAAATTTTGTTCCTCTATTCTTTATATTTTAACTCGTACCATCTGACACTTCTGATTATAGACCAAGTAAAATTATTCTATGTTAGGATATATATAGCTTGCTAGAATTTTGGGTGTTACTCTTGAATTTTTTTGAATTGTGTGCCTAGTAGTTAGAACTTGATGGTTTAAGCTATTCTTGTAGATTGAGACATGGTGCTTATCCCATAGTTTTAAATTGCGTAAACTGTACCCCCACCTCGATACGAGTTATATCCCCTTTCCCCCTGGAAGGCCAGTAACTGTTCCGTTCTTACTATTGACACTTGCACTAAGATTGAGACTTAGTACGACCATGACCTATGTAATGTAAGAGGATACCCTAATAAGTACCAAGACCGCTTCCCGTAGACCTTAACAGGAGTTTCTACGGTATCCTTAAGGCAATTATAGTATTAGTTTAGTGTTATAAGTTGGGTAGTATACCTCACAACCTAGTATCACATAGTTTTTTGCCCTATTATTGAAGTGTAGCTGAATGATATTAACCGTGTGCTAGCATAAGAAGATAATATTTCATCAGACTGTAGAGCTTAGAAGTCCATACCCCTATTTGGTCGACTATCGACTTAGACAAGGAGTTAGTATGACAGCTGTAGAGATTATGGAGTCTTATGTTTTGTGAACTTGAATTGTTATGCACCTTCTTTCATCATAATCCAGCGTATTTATGTTTGTTGTACTACCTTGGCTTATGTTGCTATTATAGCCTAGTTTTTGCAAGCTTATTCTTTTATCGAGCTTGCTCATGGCATATGTATTATTGGGTGCACACAATGATACAATTGCCTAATCAGAATCGGTGTATTAAGGTCTAGCTAACCTTAGTGCGCTTGGTTCGCTCTTCGCATGACTACTTTACGTGGATTGAGATATATGGTAGTAGACAGATATACTTGCCCTAGATATGTCTGACACATCGTATCGGTTACATAACTGTACTGATACGAGCATGTAAATAGGAAATTACCAAAATAGGATTTCAATCCACAACTGTCCTGACAACTCTCTTTTCGAATTCCTTAATCTCTTTGAACCTCATACTTGCATTCTGTCACCTTTACCTTGAATTCTTTATTACTGCTCTCCGTCTTCCCTTATTTCGGAAAGGCGAAACCTCGTGCTGGTATAAGTTGACACTGATAGTACTAGATATACCCCATAAGGCTAATCACATGACTTAGTGACCCTCTTTTATAATTGATTAAGGGCATATCATAGGTGATATGTTTGGTGTTAAAACTTTGAGGATTGAATAACATGATTAAATAATTTGAGAAATAGTTTTCCTAAATGTATAGCCTTAGGTGATAGATGGATAAATTTTAAAGGTCGATAGATTGTGAACCCCCTCACCTAAGAATTTGACCTACTTGGCTGAGATAGTGAGACTAAGGTTAGATTAAGTCCAGTTAGAGATAGAACACGATATTTTTACTTAATTTTGCAATAATTATATCACTTAGCGTACCTTACCGTGCTCCGATAATTGGAACACTACACTAGCCACTACCTTGCTACAAATTCCACACCCTTATCCTAGATGTGCCCATAATCCAATTTCTATCTTTGTGTAACGTTTCAATGGTTGGGCGCTTTTATGCAAAAGAGCATTTAGGTGTCCACACCATTGGACATGACACATAAAGAAACCTATTTTCGCTCATGTGGATTTTTCCATGATTTTTAATTTGGGATGTGCAACGCGCAACATCGCCCACTCCTCTAAACATAGCCTTGCATTTTAAACAATGAAAATCTTATACCATCCTTGACTTTCTACCACGGCTTAATTTTAATTTCGAGGACAAAATTTTTATAAGTTGGGTAGAATGTAAAACCCCTATTTCTAAAAACCGTATTTATTATTATTTTATTAATTATTAATTTAATTATAGTAATTAGTGGCTAAATAGGAGAAATAGATTTTTAATAATTTTTATTTTAGGTGTTCGGGCACTTAGAGGATTTATGGGACCATTAGAAATTTTTCGGAATTTATTTCATGTAGGAGATCCCTTGAGCAGTTGCTAGCCTAACGGTGTGCATTATTCTAATCTATAAATTTCTTATGAGTATATATATATATATATATATATATATATATACAAATATATATATGTATATGTATATATATATTTAAGAAGAAGAAAAGAAAAGAAAAGAAAAGAAAAGAAAGTATTAATAAACTAATAATTAATAATAATAACTATACTAATAATACTAATAATAATACTACTAATAACAACCATACCAATCTTACTAGCAAATCTATTCCAACAAAGTAAGCAAAATCCTTCCCACGACCAAGTTACAGCAGCAACCCCCCCTTTAATTCCACATCCAGCGTCCAAAACCCCACAGACCCGCGAACCCACTTTCATCTCTCTCCCGATTCTTATATATATATATATATATATATATATATATATATATATATATATATATATATATATATATTTATATTTTATAAAACCCTAACCTAAAACCTCCAGACCCTCCTCTTCTCATCTAGACCTAGAGAGAGCCACCACTGCAGCCAGAGAACCCCGCCAGGCCGTCTAAACCAATCTCGACGACCGTGACCCCGCGCACTGCAGATTTCCACACGAGGTACCTTTGTTCCGGAGTTGCTTTTCGTCGACTCGCTCAACCAAATATCATTCCATCTTCACCGGTATGCTCACCCCTTAACCCTCTTCCATATCTGTATGATAGCAGACCTCGAACAACGTATACCCATAGGCGAAAACAGCGCCCAAGTTGGCACAAGCAAACAAAATTCTGGGATTGCAGAAAACTGCGGTGACCACCCATGTTGCCGAGTTCGTATCTTCCACTACAGAGATCCAAATTCGATGATTCTTTTTGCTCTGCGTAGACTACTTGATCTAGTTTATTTTTTGTTAAATAATCCTAGATTATTAGCTGTTTTGGACAGAATTAAATTCGTCAGAAAACCCCGCGAACCCACTTTTCCAGATTTCCAAAACTTGTGAAATAAAGCACGCCCCGCCAAATGGGACCGCCACATCGTGTACCAAGTGTACCGAACGGTGCACGCAGCATAACCGGATACGTAAAAATTCGTGGAAACTAATTCGGACGCGTGTGCGCGCCGAAATCATCCCGTATCCGCGGACACATCCCGTGTCGCAACTTTTATGGAAGTCGCGCATATTTTGTGCACGCTTGTCAGATTGTGACGAAACTTATGCCACTGGACTTATGGTAATGCGCTGGTCCTGTGACCCAATTTTCACTCAATTCTGAGATGGTTGACCAAGTCGCCAATTGGCGGGCCCCACAGTTGACTTTTTGGACGAAATTGTGTTCGGCCCATCAGAATCCACATTTGGACATACGGTTGGGTTCGTATTGACATTTAGAGTTTGTTTGACCTATAATTTGTCCCATTTAGAGACTGTTACCCTTGGTACGCTTTTCGGTACAAAGTGGACCACATGTGGACCCCACTTTGACCCGAAATTACCGTTTTGCCCCTGTGTCCAAATTGGACGAAAGGGAAGTACTTTTTAGCTATTTTGCTTATTATGGGAACATTGGTGATATTTATTTCAGTATCCAGAGACGTTCATTCTGAGGCCGTAGCTTCTAACTTTTGGTGTGGACATCGGGATATTACATTTTTGTAGCTTTCTTGCCAGGCAAGATACCTTGCCAAATTGTTTACAGTATTTTGCATTCTTAGTATATTTTTGTATATTCATTTTATTTTTGTTTATTTATTGCATGTATAGTTCCTTTCAGTCATTACTATATATTAGATATGTTGACACACACATGGCACTTAGTATCATAGAGGACAATTATTAGGCGTATGGGCTTTTAACCACTCTGGTAAATCGTAGTAACTAGCACGCACTATGGTGGTCGAGTCCGATGGTCGCTACCCCAGAGGTATATCGATTGATGGAGTCCGAGGGTCGCTATCCCAGAGGTATGTCGGCTGATGATGTCCACTGACGAGCGCATGAGTTGTGAGGATTAGATCGAGTAGCCTACCCTTGCCCATACGTCGAAAAGTTGTCCTCATTTGCATTCATATAGATTATATTGTACAGCATACTTATTTATTTTCAAACATTATGCATGTTCACTGTATTCAAATTGGCTTGCTTCTATGTATCTTGTTACGTCCCTTTGAGGACCTGGTCCCTTTCCAGGTGTATTTGTTCTTGAGTATTTGCAGAAGCGCCGATTCGGATGGTTACATATGATTCGAGGGTGTCTTCTCTTCGAGCCGTGATTGATAGCTGGTATTCTTATATTGTGTTTGTCGTATTGTACTTATATTGTATTTATTGTTCCATTCGAGTTGGTAGTAGATTTGTTTCCATCCAACTATCATCTTTAGATACTTATATTGAGATCTAGTTTCATAGATATTGGTTATTTATTTATATTTAATTTTTGTGGATGAGATTTAGATTATATCCTGTGACTTGTAACATATGTTTATACCACTGGTGGATTGATATTCATGTTACAGCGTACATGTGGATTTTGATTTTCACATATTGGAGTTGCCATATCCATGCGGCTGGCATGCTTACGTGTCCTAGTCCTACATATTTTGGGACTGGAGCGTGACATAATATTGTTAGTTAGTTATGTATATATATATATATATATATATATATATATATATATATACAAGCACTAGTTTACCTTGAGGTACACCAAGGAAATGATAGTTGACGTATCATAGGGTATGGGTATTGAATATCAATTGGATTTGTTAGTATGTTACTTTGGTACAAGTATTGTTATAAGTTATGAGTATAAATGCATGTTAGTGTATAGTGTGAGGTATGTATGGTTAGTTAGTTAATGTTAGATATTAGATTACCTTGTGATACCAAGGTAATATAAAGGTATTAGTTTATACTCAAGATATTAAGTTTGTATATCAAGATGGGTGTGTAGGTGGTGTGATACCGCTTTTGGCTCAAAGCCAAGGTATCCACTTAGCATTAGTTTAGCTACGAGTACTATATATTTTTATCTTGCATATATATATATATATATATATATATATATATATATATATATATATATATATATATATGTATATATATATATATATATATATATATGTATGTATATATATATATATATATATATATATATATAGTATTTTTATATCTAATAACTTATGTATCTTATGATACAGTAATGTGTTGGTATCCTAGTATCCTAACATAGCTAGTATAGCCTAGTTACATAGTGTATGGACCCAATATCCTAGAGATGGACTCATACAACCTAGAAATAGCTAGTTTGACTAGTTTGACCTAGAGTTGACCAAGTTTGACTATTTTGACATAAAAATGGCTTTATGACCTAGAATTGAACTAGTTTAACTTATTTTTATTCTAAAACCTTGTATTGATGTAATATTCTATATATAGGTCTGTGTGATACCAGCTTGGGCATCGAGAAATACACCTTGCTCAGGACCTCCGACGAGTATATTTCTCTGTTAGTTTTTATTTCATAATAGTATATATATCCCATGTTCTAGAACTATATACTTGATTCTGACACAGTGATTTCACGGACTGGTACTACATGGATCATGTCAGGAGATGTTATCCCTTACCGTGTTCAGTTGGTACTCCTACATATTTATTTTATCGTGTGTATCAGGTATTGATTTAGTGTACTTTATGTTCACACATTGCTCATGTTCAGTGTGCCTATATTCATGTTCGTAATGTGTCATGATTGGATCCATTAATATTGGTTGGAGATTGGAAAATAGGAGTTGATTATGTTATCAAGTCTCAGTGTATTCGTGTACATGTCGATTATATACCACATGTGTAATCGAGTTAACATATTATATTCGTGTTCAACCTAAATCGATCACATAATAAACTTGTATTCTATGGCATATTAGCTAGATTTTATTTATTTTCCTTATATTCCAGATATTTTTTTGTATGTTCTACATTCCAGTACATTACCTGTTCACTCTAATTTATTTTATTCTGTTGTTTAGTTATCTTGTATTTTTTTCTATTATCTGTTATATATGCTCGATTATGTATTTGAAACTGCTTTCAGAGGTATGTAATTTGCTCCAATCCTGACTGGAAATATTTTTTAGATAATTGGTTCGTAGGCCTGTGTTACACATACTATGGACCGCAGGATGGTGTTCTATTAGAATATACTCATTTAGAGCAGGAGGACTTAGTACCAGAGCCTGAGGACGTTTAGATTATTGTTAGACTTGTATTATACTTTTATTGAGGTTATTGGCATGTATATATTATTTTAGTCTTATGGATGTATTATGACTCTTTCTTTCGTTATTCCATCTCGTGCTTTATCTTTTCTAGTTTGCATTATGATTAAGTATAGTTTACATTTATCAAATACCATATCATTCCTCCATTTGGAGTTGAGATGATTGGAAGGTACCATATATATATTATTTGTGATATTTAGATAGTAGAGTTGACCCAGACAGTATTATACCACCGATGTTGTGGCATAGGCTAGACGTACCCATATACTCATGCCCGAATATTCGGGTGCGGATCGTGACATGCGTAGGTTGTGTTCAATGTCAAAAAATATTATATAGCTAACTGATTAATTGAGCATGCATGGAACTATTTTATTTCACTGATTAACATCTTATATTATGAAGATAAATAAGTTTAATATTCTAAAATTTATTTTAATTATTAATAAAAATTTATGCACATTTTTTATATTCAAGCTTATGTGCATGTAATAAACTATACATAGTTACCACTATCATGCATGCACTTAACCCTTCCTTTGTTCATCAACTATGCTACTAAATATACGTATTAATACATATATTATTCTAATTATTATTATTATTTTGAAATTAAATTAACTATAGTGAACAACATATTTTTTATTATTAAGCATGCAATAAGTACATACAAGTTCACCTGTAGTTATCATACAACCTACCTATCAATTATTCATACTTTACAACACTAAAATACACATTTTGATACAAATAATATTCTGATTATTACACATATAATTCTGGAATTTAATTTATGATGGTGAAAAATCTTATTTTTAATATTATAACTTCAATACAATATTTTTACAATTATACCATTACTAACCATACAACTCATATCCATTCTCTATACTTTTAACCCACAAAAATACACATTTTATTATGTATATAATCTGAAATTTAGTTCTTATAATTCTGAATAATAATAATAATAATCTAAAAATAATTAACTATGGACAATAACTTAATATTTTATTTACAACATCTATGTAACATATACATGCAATATAGGCTTTAGTACATGGGTTAAACACATGGGAAGGGTAATTCATAGACCAATTATAGATATTCATATGTCTCTCTACAACCATAACATCATGAGGGAAGGAGCGACCTAGGCTCGAGGGAGGCAATCCAAAGGGTGAGGGAGGGGCTCCCTAATGTCTAAATGAGGGGGATGGCTGCTGTCAACCGTGGGTTACACCAAGGGTGGTCGTCCTACTAGCTCGAGTGGAGGTGGAGGTACTTCTCAGTTTGAGGAGGGGATCAGCCAAAGCTCCAAGAGGTGGAGGAGAAGATGACCGTGAGGGAGAGGAAGAGAAGAGGGAGAGAAAGAGAAGAGTAGGAGGTTTTCGGGTGGAGAAAAGGAGGGAGTTGGCTGCACATGGGGTGTGGTTCTCCTCCCTACGAGTTATTTAATATAAGTGGTAGTAATGAATGGGAAGAAAAAAAGTTGTAAGTTACAAGCTAAAAAACAAAGGTCCATGGTAACTCTTCTTTGAAACCCGAGCCCTCCCTTCCTTGGGGCTGCAGTTAGTCCCCCCCCCCCCACTCCATTCATATATGTGCAAGGTTCATTTTAAGTTAAACTAGTCTAAGATTTATGCTATTTTGGGTAAAAGCTGAATTTAAATTTAAATAATATAAAAAAATAATTTTGTATGGAAAAAATGGTATATGGTATGTAGAAAGGTGGGGGATGAGTGTATGGTGTTGTGTATGAGTTAGTCAAGTTAGTTTGAGGGTTCAAGTTGGAAGTTCGGGCTCGGTCAGATGCAACTAATCAAAAATGATCATTTTTGACTAATTAAAATATACGGTATTTCTATATTATTTTTGGAGCCAATGGGAACTCAAATGAATATGAAAGCAATGTCATGTGCATAGTTGGTCATGTTAGGCTAGGGGTTATAAAAGTCAGTATCAAAATTTGGGTTCATTTTGCTCGTCTAAATTGACCGTAAAGAAAAAATATCCAAGTATCATATTTTGAGTCAAAAATATTGCGGTTGTTGTGTGACCAAAATGAAGCGTAGGATTTCATAATTATGAGAGACATCCATGCCATGAGCCTAATTTGACTCAGCTAAGCCTATTATGTAAAGTTAGTTTGACAAAAAAATTAGTGTTGTATTCCTGACATTATAACTACACTAAAGGGCTTCTAAATTCTCAAAATTATTTTAATAATTTATAATTTATTTAAATAAATAATAAAATTACTAAAATATTTTTATCTAATTTTTAGGGAGTTTACAATCTACCCTTCTTAAAAAAATTGTGTTATCGCAATTAAGAATTAAACTACTCTAGGGATTTATAAAGACATGGTAATCTAAGGGTAGTTCTTAGGTCATAGCTGCATCCTCGAATAAATGAGGATAACGCTGTCGTATGACGTCCTCTCGCTCCTAATTGGATTCACCTGAAGATTGATGCTTCCAAGCTACCCAAAATAGTCTGATCGTCTGACCCTGTACCGTCTTCTCACTAGTATCCAGTATCCGAACTGGCTGCTCCTCATAAGTCAAACTCGAACCTACTGAAATCTCGGAATGATCAACGTCGTGACTTGGGTCAGTCGTACCTCCTCACCTGTGAGACATGGAATACATCATGCACTCCCTCTAGAGATGGGGTAATGCAAGACGGTACGACACCTCACCAACACGCTCCAGAATATCAAAAGGTCCAATATACCTTGAAATCAACTTGTCTCTGCTCCCAAATCGAATAGTGCCATAATTATGTGAGATCTTTATAAAAATATGTTTACCTTCCTTGAACTCCAAAGGTTGGCAGTATGTGTCAGCCCAGTGCTTTGTCTGTCGTGAGCTGCACGCAGATGGATCTAAATTTGCTTCACCTTCTCAATTGTCTGTATTACCAACTCTTGATCGAGTATCTGACGCTCACCCATATCATTCCAATATATAGGAGACCTGTACTTTCTTTCGTACAGTGCCTCAAAAGGTTTCATCTGAATGCTCGTCTGGTAGCTGTTGTTGTAAGAGAACTCTACCAGATATAAATGGTCTTTCCAAGACCCTCCTAAGTCTAGCATGCATGACCTCAACATATCCTCTAGGATATGGATCGTGAGCTCCGACTGACCATTTATCTGTGGATAGTAAGCAGTGATAAACTTGAGTCAGGTGCTAAGACTCTTCTGCATGCTCTGCCAAAAATGGGATATAAATCTTGAGTCATAATCCTACACAATACTAACCGATGCTCTATGTAACCTTACGATCTGTCACATATACGTGTTGGCTAGAATCTCTGTGGACTGTCCAACTCTAAACGACAAGAATTATGCCAGTTTGGTGAGTTGATTCATAATAACCCAAACTATATCCTTCCCACTGGGCTTCTTGGAAATCATGAAATAAAATCTATAGTCATATGTTCCTACTTCCATTCGGGGATGGAAAGTGGATGTAACATACCAACAGTCCTCTGATGCTCGGCCTTAACCTACTGAAAGACCAAACATTTTGCCACAAATTATAAAATCTCTCTATATCCCATGCCACTAATAGTAATTCCTTAAATCTTGGTACATCTTCGTATCTCTCGGATGAATATAGTACATGGAGCTATGTGCTTCAGACATCAACTCATGTCTCAACTCTCTATTCGAAACATATAGGCAATTTTTGTACCTTAACGTCCCATCCTCATGGATCTAAAGTTTTATCTGCATGCCAGCTTTTGTCCTCTCTTAAAGTCTTTAGAACCTAGTATCTGTAGGCAATGCTGCCTTAATACTCTCCACTAGGGATGACTTAACCTCAAGATTAGCCAACTTCCCACTCTGCCCTGGCAAAATAATCTCTATCCCGAGCTCCTATAGGTTCTCTAATAACTGGGGCTACATCGTCAAGAAATAAGCTCTGGGCTTTCTGCTGAGTGCGTCTTCTACGACGTTCGCTTTGGCCGAATAGTACTGCAAATCTATATCAAAATTGACCATCAACTCTAACCAATGCCTTTGCCTCATGTTGAGCTCTTCCTGAGTATAGACATACTTCAGACTCTTATGATCAGTAAAAAATTTCACCCTCTCTTTGTAAAGATAGTGCCTCCATATCTTTAATACAAATGTTACTGCAGCTAGCTCAAGATCATGTGTTACGCCCCAGTCCCAAAATACGTAGGACTAGGACACGTAAGCATGCCAGCCGTATGGATATGGTAACTCCAATATATGGAAACCAAAATCTACACGTACGCTGTAATATGAATATCAAATCCACAAGTGGTATAAATCTATCACAAATCACAGGATATAATCTAAATCTTATCCACGAAAATCAAATATAAATAATGAACCAATATCTATGAAACTAGATCTCAATACAAAGTATCTAAAGATGATAGTTATATGAAAATAAATCTACTACCAACTCGAATATAAAAATAAATACAATATAAGTACAACACAATATAGGAATACCAGCTTACAATCACAGGGCTCGAAGAGATGACATCCTCGCAACATATGTAACTATCTGAATCTGTGTTCATACGGCTACTAAAGAACATCGACACCTGGAAGGGCCAGGTCCTCAGAGGGACATAACAAGATATATAAAAGCATGCCAATAAAGTACTAAAATAAATATCCAATTGGTCGTCTAACCGTCTAAGTGAATGCAGTTTGAGAACAACTTTCTAACAAGTGGGCTATCTGGCTGAAAACTAGGATTGGCATGACTCTCTCGGAGAATCAGGGGCCTCAAAGCATGTCGTCTTTTGAACGGCAGAGGCCGCCAAGTAGTATAGGGGTCATCACAGCCCGTATCTCCAGCAAAGCTTTTGGTTACAGAAGAAAAAGTGCAAAGGAGCCCAAATGAGGTACTTGTTGTTCTCCCCACCCTATGCTCTAAGCATGTCACATCTATGACACAATTTGGTCCATAGCCTATCTTTAGTACCCTAGCCCAATCCTGCAACCAAATAAGGACAAGGATTGGGCCACCGTACTACAATAGGCTATGTCCCTGGACCTCTAATAACTGCTAAGTCTTCTAGCATACAAAGTTTCTATTAGCAGTCATCCCTAACGTACGGCCTATACGTACAGGAGGCCAGACCTGTCACGCAGTCCATGATCTCTATATGAGGCTCACACTTATGTAACAACTGTGTCACGGCCAATGAATCTAATGATGCTACATGATAATGGGGTAGTCTCATAAACAAGGTCAATGCAAATACATAAATAAAAATATATCGCGACGATACCGTCGCGCGCATTTTATATAAAAGTTAAAATATATAAACTAAAGATAGAAAATAAAGATGCATGTAATATATGGAATATGAATAACAGTATAATGGCAAGGTATACGTGCCTGCTCTGAAAAAGGATGAAGTCGCAACTCAAGGCGTTGTCCGATCTACCTATCACATAAATTAAACAAGTTAGGTTACAAAAGTGGGTGAATAGGTTCTTCCATTTCAATAAATTTTAATTTTTAATAAATTAACCTAAAATAGTATTTTAATCTTATTATAATTTAATTTTATTGTTAAACTCTAATTTTGGTCCAAGGAATCCGTGGCACGCAAATCAAGACGATCCATTGACCAAAAAGTCAACCAACTCAAATCCTAGATTTTTTTGTGGAATACTATAGATTTCAATGCTACATGAACATTGGAATTGACAGTTTCATAAAATTACAAGTCGGTAAAGAGTTATGGCCACAAGGGCGCATAGATGATAATTTTTGGTAGTTTTTTATTTACGTCTATGTTGCACAAATTTTATAGTAGACTAAACTTTTAAATTAAATTCTGAAAAAATAATTTTATATAATTTCATCATGTCAGATTTTTGAAACTTCAAACGGCTTATAATTTTGAGTTCAGGATCTTCCGAAATCTCGAAAATACGAAAACGTGTCTGATTTTGGACAGCTGGCACTTTCAGAATATTCTGGAAAAATACGTTCTGAAATTATTAAAATAATTTATATATTCAGAAAACTAACCTTGATTTGATTCTAGCAAAAAAAATTAGAGCACGTTTGGAGTCCGGAGCTAGGAGATATCATCTTTTTAAATCGTCATAACTACTAAAAATTGAGGCTGAATTCATGACAAATTTGACTGTTTTTTGGCGAAAAAGAGAGTAGTTTGGGGAACAAAAATATGAAATATGTAGGTATTAATAATGATAGAGACTACTTAATTGAATACGACTATGATTGGCTAATTTGGATAGGATTAGAATCAGTTTAAATAAGGATAGGATATGCATGAAGTTGCTTTCCTAGTAGGCTCAGGATTTGAATTAATTTAAAATATAGTTTAAATTTATCTCAATAATTTATAATCTTAAATAGAATTAAATATAATATAAATAATTTATATATAATCTTATTAATATCTATTAACACTAAATTAGCATCTATCTAATATTAAGACTTTATATATCCAAATAAATCCTCAATAATTCCAAAAATCCAATAATTCCTTAAAATTCTAAATAAATTACAAAAAATATGTTTAAATATTTTAACTCTAAAATAAATGTTTAGTAGTAACAACATTCGAGTATGGTCTCATAGTAAATCATGAAAGTCCTAAAAATTTATGTTTTATAGTTTTTAATTATCAAAAATTCTAAAAAAATCTCCAAAAATCTAAAATAGCCTACAAATAATTCTAAATAAATATTTATATAAGTAAATATGCTAAAAAAATTATTTTCTAATTAACTAAAAGAATACTCTAAAAAAATTAACATCTATAATAAATATAATAATATAAAATACACATAAATACCTATTTTTGGTGAGGGGATTTACAATCTACCCAACTTAAAATAATTTCGTCCTCAAAATTAAAATAAGGCATAATTTATTAATTTCTTCACATTCGCATATAAGGGAAGTCAATCACATTCTCTTCCAAAATTTAAAATATATTCTAATCCATAGCAATCACTTTTAAAATTAAGGTAACCTCTGTTTAATCAAAATCTAACATATTATAATCTCTTCTCGATTTGTCAAATCATCAACATCCAAATCTAATTCAAATCTATATGACATCCCACATCAAAATTTATATTATAATCTCCAACTATCATAATCTCCTCTAGAAAATAATTCTAATCAAATATCATTCCAAATTTTCACTTAAGAAGTTCGTATTCTTTAAATTTTTTAAATTTAATTCACATCCTCAATATTTCAAATACGTAATCCAACAATCAAATTTTTAACTCTTAATTCAAATTATTAAATTGTAAAAAATTTAAATTCAATCCACCAATGTTTAAGTCTGAAATTCTACATTTATCCTCAAAATTCAAATTGATAATTTTACCTTCAATATTCAAAAATTTAAATCATGTACTTGAGGTATAAATATTTGGTCCGATATATCAAGATTTCCAAATTTATTAAATACTCATCATCTAACTCCTTCTTAAAAAATTTCCACATTTAAAATGACTTAATCTCTCAATCTAATCCTACGTGATCACAATCTAAAATAATTTAACCTCAAATTAACAATGCGACTCCCACCCAACTTAGAGTTTACCCATCTATCATATAAGGCTATATACTTTAAGAAAAATATTTCTTAATTTATTTACTCATGTCATTCAATCCTCAAAACCTCAAAGCCGATTATATCATATATGATATGCCCTTAATTATAAAAGAATAATCCTCAAGTATGTGATCGGCCTATGGGGTATATCTAGTACTCTTTGTGTATCAAACTTATACCAAGCACGAGGTTTTGTCCTTCCAAAATAAGGAAAGATGGAGATCAATAATAAAGAGTTCAAGGGACAGGTAATAGAATAGAAGTATTGAGATCAAGGGGTTTAAAGAATTCAAATGGGAATTGTCAAGGCAGTTATGGATTGAAATCCTATTTTGGTCATTCTTTGTTCGCATGCTCATATTACTATAGTTATGTAACTTATACGATATGCTCAGACATGTCTAGAGGGCAAATACATTCGTCTACTAATCACTATATATCTCAACCCACGTAAAGTAGTATTGCGGAGGGTGAACCAAGCACACTAAGGCTAGCTAAACCTTAATACACTGATTCTAAAATATATTAGTGTGTCGACCCACTAATACATATGTCATGAACAAGCTCGATAAGGAATAAGCTTGCAAAAACTAGGCTATAATAGTGACATAAGTCAAGGTAGTACATAAAATATAAATACGCTGAATCATCATGAAAGAAGGTACATAATAATTCAAGTTCATAAAAGAAATAAGATTCTACAATCTCTATAGTTATCATACTAATTCCTTGTTTAGGTTGCTAGTCGATAAAATAGGGTACGAACCCCTAAGTTCTCATGGTTTGGATAAACAATATCTTCTTATGTAAGCATATAGTTAATGTCATTCAATTATACTTCATTAATGGATCACAAAGACTATATGATACTAGGTTGTGAGGTATACTACCCAACCTAAAACAATAAACTAATACTGTAATTGGCTTGAGGGAGTTCCACAAATTAATCTTGCACTTACAAATAAAGTAGAAACTCTTATTACGGTACACAAGAAAAAAATCTTGGTATTTATTAGGGTCTCCTATTGCATTATATAGGTAATGCTCATCTTAAGTCTTAATCATAGTGTTTATAGAACAAGTGTCATCAGTAAGAGTGAAAAAATTACTGACCTCAAGTAAAAAAGGGAATATAACTTGTATCGAGTTATGGATACAAATTACGTGATCTACAACTAAAGGATAATGATCACAGTCTAAATGAATAACTCAACTGTCAGGTTCTAACTACTAAGCACAAAATTTAAATTTTCAAGACTATAACTATAATCCTAGCAAACTATGTGTCCTTAACACAGAATAAAATTATTTGGCCTACTATCAGAAGTGTCAGGTGGCACAATTTGAAAGATGAAGAAAAGAAGAATGTAGTTTTAGTCGTTGCACAATTAGCGAACGTTAAGGTCGCAGAGGAACAACATATAAAAAAAGGGGCTCTAGATAGCCTCATGGTTTTCTAAAGGGGAGTAGGGTACTAGTTGCTATGTTCGAGGCATGATCAAGGAAAAGGGTTAATTATATTCCTCTAGGCTTTCTAAGGTGCTATCTACTAATAATAAGGCAATGATCTAAGTTTATAGTTCTCCGATACTATCTAACTATGAAGGTTAGGTTCAGTCCTAATTTTAAATTTTAGTTTTCTATTGGTTCCACGATACTAGGGTCAACATTATGGTAGAACTTCTAACTAACTCTAGTAGTATCTATACTACTCATAGGTCCTCATAATACATCAAGGGGTAATAGTAAACCAATCTATAGATAAAGAATTCTAGGGTTCACTAGATATTTTAAACTTAATGGTGTATCAACACTCTAGTTGTACTTTTAATAGGAAGGTTATCTTACTTATCATCCAACGACAGGGACTTAAATATTCTAGGAGGGGGCTATACTCAAAGAATTATCAGGAAAGTACAGGAATCAAGCAGGATATAATTATTCAATAGAATGGATTGGAAGGAGAGCGAATCGTAGTCAATTATGGATGAGATCCTATACTCTATTCCTAGGTGCAGGCTTGTTCGGTACAGTAACGTAACCGAGACAATATGCTCTCGACCTGTATAGGACACCCCAAAAACATGTTATGCCCCAGTCTCAAAATACGTAGGACTAGGATACGTAGTATGCCAGCCGTATGGATATGACAACTCAAATATATAGAAACCAAAATCCACACGTACGCTGGAATATGAATATCAAATCCACAAGTGGTATAAATCTATCAAAAGTCACAGGGTATAATCTAAATTTCATCCATGAAAATCAAATATAAATAATGAACCAATATCTATGAAACTAGCTCTTAATACAAAGTATCTAAAGATGATAGTTGGATGGAAACAAATCCACTACCAACTCGAATATAAAAATAAATACAATATAAGTACAACACAATATAGGAATACCAGCTAACAATCATGGAGCTCGAAGAGATGACATCCTCGTAACATATATAACTATTTGAATCTATGCTCATGCGGATACTCAAGAACATCGACACTTGAAAGGGCCAGGTCCTCAGAGGGACATAACAAGATACATAAAAGCATGCCAATAAAGTACTAAAATAAATACCAATTGGTCGCCTAATCGTCTAAATGAATGCAGTTTGAGAACAACTTTCTAACAAGTGGGCTATCTGACTGAAAACTGGGATTGGCATAACTCTCTCAGAGAATCTGGGGCCTCAAAGCATGTCATCTTTTAAACGGCAGAGGCCGCCAAGTAGTATAGGGGTCATCATCACCCGTATCTCTAGCGGAGCTTCCAGGTTACAGAAAGAAAAGTACAAATGAGCCCAAATGCGGTACTTGTTGTTCTCTCCACCCCATGCTCTAAGTATGTCACATCCATGACACGAATTGGTCTATAGTCTATCTTTAGTACCCTAGCCCAATCCTGCAACCAAACAAGGACAAGGATTGGGCCACCGTACTATAATAGGCTATGTCCCTGGACCTCTAATAACTGCTAAGTCGTCTAGCATACAAAGTTTCTATTAACAGTCATCCCTAACGCACGGCCCATACGTACAGGAGGCCAGACCTGTCATGCAGTCTGTGATCTCTATATGAGACTCACACTCATTGTAACAACTGTGTCATGGCCAATAAACCTAATAATGCTACATGATAATGGGGTAGTCTCATAAACATTGTCAATGCAAATACATAAATAAAAATATATTACGATGACACCGTCGTGCGCATTTATATAACAATTAAAATATATGAACTAAAGACAGAAAATAAAGATGCATGCAACGTATAAAATATGAATAACAGTACAATGGCAAAGTATACTTTCCTGCTCTGAAAAAGGATAAAGTCGCAACTCAAGGCGTTGTCCGATCTACCCGTCACATAAATTAAACAAGTTAGGTTACAAAAGTGGGTGAATAGGTTCCTCCATTTTAATCAATTTTAATTCTAAATAAATTAACCTAAAATATTATTTTAATCTTATTATAATCTAATTTTATTGTTAAACTCTAATTTTGGTCCAAGGAATCCGTGGCACACAAATCGAGGCAATCCGTTGACCAAAAAGTCAACCAACTCAAATCCTAGATTTATGTGTGGAATCCTATAGATTTTAATGCTATATGAACATTGGAATCGATAGTTTCATAAAATCATAAGTCGGTAAAGAGTTATGGCCACAAGGGCGCACAGATGATAATTTTTTTTGATTTCCTATTTATGTCTACGTTGTACAAATTTTATAGTAGATTAAACTTTCATATTAAATTCTAAAAAAATAATTTTATGTAATTTTATCATGTCAGATTTTTGAAACTTCAAACGGTTCATAATTTTGAGTTTGGGATCTCCCAAAATCTTGAAAATACAAAAATGCGTCTGATTTTGGACTGTTGGCACTTTCAGAATATTCTAGAAAAGTAGTTTCTGAAATTATTAAAATAATTTATATATTCAGAAAACTAACCTTGATTTGATTCTAACAAAAAACTAGAGCACGTTTGGAGTCCGGAGCTAGGAGATATCATCTTTTTAAGTCGTCATAACTACTAGAAATTGAGGCTGAATTCATGACGAATTTGACTATTTTTGGACAAAAAAGAGAGGAGTTTGGGGAACAAAAATATGAAATATGTAGATATTTATAATGGTCGAGACTACTTAATTGAATACGACTAGGATTGGCTAATTTGGATAGGATTAAAATCAGTTTAAATAAGGATAGAATATGCATGAAGTTGCTTTCCTAGTATACTCAGGATTTGAATTAATTTAAAATATAGTTTAAATTTATCTCAATAATTTATAATCTTAAATAGAATTAAATATAATATAAATAATTTATATATAATCTTATTAATAGCTATTAACACTAAATTAGCATCTATCTAATATTAAGACTTTATATATCCAAATAAATCCTCAATAATTCCAAAAATCCAATAATTTCTTAAAATTCTAAATAAATTACAAAAATATATATTTAAATTTTTTTACTCTAAAATAAATGTTTCGTAGTAACAACATTCGAGTTTGGTCTCATAGTAAATCATGAAAGTCCTAAAAATTTATGTTTTCTAGGTTTTAATTATCAAAAATTCTAGAAAAATCTCCAAAAATCTAAAATAGCCTACAAATAATTCTAAATAAATATTTATATAAGTAAATGTACTAAAAAAATTTATTTTCTAATTAACTAAGAGAATACTCTAAAAAAATTCAATATCTATAATAAATATAATAATATAAAATATACATAAATACCTATTTGGGTGAGGAAGTTTACATTGTGCGTCGGGTAGTTCTTCTCATGAACCTTGAGCTGCCTCGATGCATAAGCAATAAATTTGATATGCTGCATTAAAATAAATCCCAGTCCACTGCCTAACACATCATTATAAACTATGTATCCATCCGATCCTGAAGGAAGTATCAAGATTGGTACTATCGTTAATCATCTTTTCAACTCCTCAAAGGCCTTCTGGCAATCCTTCGTCTATGCAAACTCCTGGTCCTTATGTGTCAACTGTGTCATAGGCTCTATAATCCTTAAGAATTTCTCTATGAACTTCGATATATCCAGCAAGTCTGAGAAAATTTCTCACCTCCGCAACTGATATAGGTGTGGGCCAAGTTTCTATTACAGCAACCTTCTCCGGATCAACTGAAAGTCTATCTTCCGAGATAATATATCCCAGGAAAGGCACCTTATCCAGACAAAACTCATATTTTCTGAGCTTGGCATACTGCCTCTCCTGCCTTAGCGTCTCCAGCATAATTCTAAGATGCTCCTCGTGCTCTTCGTGGCTCTTGGAGTATACCTAGTTGTCATCAATAAACACAACCATAAACTTATCCAAGTACTGATGGAAGACTCTGTTCATCAAACTCATGACCATCGCTGGCGAGTTGGTTAAACCAAACATCATAACTAAGAACTCATAGTATATGTACTTGGTCCTGAAGGCTATCTTCGGTATATCCTCTTTTCGCACTCTAATCTGTTGATAACCGAATCTAAGATCAATATTTGAGAATATACGAGTACCACTGAACTAATCAAACTGATCGTCAATGCACAATAAGGGATACCAGTTCTTGATGGTTACGATATTTAGTGCCCTGTAGTCAATACACAAGCGTACCGTCCCATTCTTCTTTGGCACAAATAGTATGGGTGCTCCCCATGGTAAAATACTAGACCGAATAAAATACTTTTCTACAAGATCATCAACTTGCTTCTTCAATTCCACTAACTCCTTAGGTCCAGCCGGTACACTGATAAAGTGATAGGCTCTACTTCTGGAGTCAAGTCTATGGTGAATTTTAATTTCTAATCAGGTGGTAAGCCTGAAAGATCATTGGAAAATATATCCCCAAATTCTGATACAACCTTAGGCTATTCGGGCTCCCCTTCCACAGAGAGTGCCTTAAGTGTAGGCTGAACACCTTGCTATTTGGCTCCCCAAAGAAACTCAAACTTTGGATGACCAGGCGGTCTAAATATAACCTGTCCAACCGGTAATCTAGAGTCGCATGGTACTGACTCATCTATTCCATACCAAGTACAACATTGTAATCCGACATGGAAAAGATCAAAAATTGAGCTCACATCTCTCGCCCATAAACTACTACCGAATAAGATCTACAAATGTTATAACTGGGATAATTTTACCTCTCATAAGAATTCTCATAGTCTTCTGAAGGGGTACGATAGCTACTCTATGTGTAGCTACGAAGCTAGCAGCTATGAACGAATACGATGCTCCAGAATCAAATAATGCTAAAGTAGGTAATGAAGCTACTAATATAGTACTTATGATGACCTCTCATATAGTAGCTTCATCTTCAATAGTCATGGCAAATGCCTGCCCTCTCCCATGAGCTGGTCCTATCTGCTGCTGCCGAGCCTGCTGGAATAGTGCTGCATGTGGTGCCAAAGGTAGCCTCGGCTGATACCCACCTGGAGATGGTAGTCTGACTCCTCCAGCTCCCGTCTGTGGTGCTCCCAGTGCTAGATAAGGTGGCCTAGGTGGCTGTTGGGCGGGTCTTGGTGGTAGTAAGGCTGGTGGGAGAAGCATTAGTGCTTCTCTCCGTAACCTCGTATAGTCACGTACCGAGTGTTATCCTGATCCGTAAACTATGCATAGTCCTAACTTGCGTCTGCACTCGCTCGCATAATGACCTCGCTTGCCATAATATTGATATACAGGCAGTGTCTGTGGAGCTGCTCTGGGTAGCCGGTGCATGTGAGGTCTCTTTGCAGCTCCTTCCTGTAGTGCTATGGTTGGTGCTAATATGAACGGCCATTTCTGGCTGGACTCTCTCCTGGTGACGCACTCTATGCGTCGAGCCACCGCAAGGACGTCCGTGTAAGAAGTAGGTACGATTGAGCCGATCAACCTCTTCAACTCAACGCTAAGTTCGTCAAAGAATTTCTTTGCCTTCTCCTCTTCTATCAGGATTAGAGTAGGGGCAAAGTGACTCAAACGGATAAATTTTATATTGTACTCTTCCATAATTATATTGCCCTGAGTGAGGTGGTTGAACTTATCCTAAAGTTCTGCTCTAGAAATAGATAAAATGTACATCTCCTGGAAGAGTCTAGAGAACTCTTCCCAAGTAACTCGGTCTGGTCCGAGCCATTTCTCCTCAGATAGCCACCAGTGATGTACGTTGCACGTCAATTGCATCCTGACGGCAGTTATCTAATGCTCCCTCGGAAGCTCAGCTGCTTATAATTGGTGTTGAGTATTTGTGAGCCACTCATAAACTTTATTGGGCTCCTCCTTGCTAGAAAATACATGAGGCTTTATCTAGCAGAAATCAGTAATAGATCCCGTCGATGTCCGTCTAGCTGGTAGGGTCACCTGCTCCAGTGCGGTCACTATATTGTTTCTCTGGTTCTCTGCCTGGTGTAGCTGAGCCTTTTGCTGAATTTTCTATTGAGCTTGCATCATTGCATAAAATATTTGAAATAGATATTTTCCATCCATAGGCTGCCCTGGCAAAAAAGCTAGCATCAGTGGAGTAAATTACAGTGGTGGTGGAATAACATCTTTCCAAAATTTTAAGGCATCCTAATCAGCCGGGTTGCTTTGTTGAGTGGATGGATCTCCACCCAATGGTTTTACCCCATCATTATAAGTAATTATAGCACTCGGTAGAGTTCTTGTGGCAGTATCATCACTAGTTCATGGATTCATTACCCTGCACATAAAGTAAACTATAAGAGTCACACTGAAGAATCAAGGTAGGATGCAAGTCAAGGAATTATTTTGAATTTGATACAAAGGTCAAGAACAGGTCAACAAATGGATGTGATCCTATAATTTATTCTATCCTAATTTGCAGGCTTGCTCGGTTCTGTAATTGGAATTTGAAGCAATTATTAAAGACCTGCATGGGCCACCACAAAAACTATGTCACATCCCAGTCCTAAAATACCAAGGGACTAGTCACTTGGCAATGCCATTGGGCAACCCAACTTAATGTGTATCATCTATCTCAGTATAATTCTAATCTTATCCACAAACAATAATCATAATACAATATGATAGATCAGTCAAGATAATAGATAACAGAAAATAGTCCATCATCAAGTCCATATAAGTAGTGTCTCGGAGAACAAACTGTCACAATAAAGAAAAGAGAAATAATACCAAATACATATGTCCAAAAGTTCAAGTCCAAATATAATATAATACTAAGCATAAATAGCTAAATAGATAACTGAGTACTCAAAAGAAGTCATCTGGCATAACCTCGTCCTCTGGTGCAAGTACCGCTCCAATATCAGCTCATGTCCCATATCCAGGTCCTCAAGGGTAATCCTCCTATGTTATACCTGGGGACATAATCCAGATCTAGGTCCTCAGGGGACATAGCAAGGTACAAGAATAACTCAAGCTAAAGTATAGTAAATAAAATAAGTGTTCTCAGGATATCTAACATAATCTATATAAGTGAAATACAAATGATAACATACTCGTTTGCTAAACCACCAGGTCAGTTAGGTCTTCATAGACACAATAATAGCTAGTAGTAATAGTAGTATTAGGTACATACAGGTCCCGTTAAGGTACCTGCAGCACTATAGGGCCCGAAGTGCAAGCATCGGTGGCTAGTAGTGTGTGGTTGCCCAGCGGTACGGTAAATTATTCCCAACCCTATGTATCTCACGTATCATGTCCATGATACGTAAGACAATCACTATCTATGTCTCAAGTACAGGTGTAAATAATATTATGTCAACTAGCACATGTCTCAAGTCCTGTCCTAAAATAGAAACCGTAATCCTCGAATATCTCAAGTGAGGCTTCTGTACATGAGAGTCGTGTATAGTGTCATAAGATAATTAGTGCAAGTATTGCACGTATAAGGTATACGATAAAAATATAATCTAATAATACCCAATTTTGTGCACGAAAGTCGACACCTGAATATAATTCAGACGCAAAGTATCATCATGGTCCTAGGGTCACAATAAAGTACATAAAATAAAATAGAGACTATAATTTGAAATAAAAAATTAAGCACAATATACTGAGACCAAGGCAAGGTACACTTGCCTGCTGCCTGTTACTACGGTATAGCAGATCCAAAGTCCATGCCTGATGGTACTGCGACACTCACGTGCCCTACCATTATTACTTAAATTAATTCTACCATTATCTACTTTATGTAAAAGTATAGAGTCGCTACACGCACATCAACATTATAGCAACATTCGTGCCAATAATTCTAACAGTCGTATGGCTTTTATTAACGTGCCAACAATCATGTACCATAATATTGTTTAAAATATTGTAAGGGCCTCTTGTATTGATATACCATGCATATGTATAGGCATTTATGTATGATTAAACAACGTATTCCTACACGTGCGTACGTTGGGTTCAATGTCGCAAAATGCTATACAACGCTAACCAATTAATTGAGCATACATGTAACCATTTTATTTCACTAATTAACATCTTATATTATAAAGATAAATAAGTTTAATATTTTTAAATTTATTTTAATTATTAATAAAAATTTATGCATAATTTTTATATTCAAGCTTATGTGCATGTAATAAACTATACATAGTTATCACTACCATGCATGCACTCAACCCTTCCTTTGTTCATCAACTAAGATATTAAATATAATTATTAATACATATATAATTTTGATTATTATTATTATTTTGAAATTAAATTAACTATAGTGAACAACATATTTTTTATAGTTATGCATGCAATAAGTACGTACAAGTTTACCTATAGTAATCATACAACCTACTTATCAATTATTCATACTTTAAAACACTAAAATACACATTTTGATATGTATAATATTCTGATATTTACACATATAATTCTAGAATTCAATTTATGATTGTGAAAAACCTTATTTTCAATATTATAACTTCAATACAACATTCCTATAATTACACAATTACTAACCATGCAACTCCCATCCATTCTCTATACTTTTAACCCACAAAAATACACATTTTAATATGTATATAATATAAATTTTAGTTTCTAAATAATAATTATAATAATCTGAAAATAATTAACTATAGACAACAACCTAATATTTTTATTTACAACATCTATGTAACATATACATGCAATATAGGCTTTAGTGTATGGGCTAAACATATGGGGAGGGTGATTCATAGATCAATTATAGATATTTTTATGTCTCCCTATAACCATAACATCATGAGGGAAGGAGAGGATGAAGAGGTTTACCATAACTTGATGTATACGATGGTTGGTTAAGCTCCGACGAGGTTTCCGACCTCCGGGTGGTTGCACCACCACTATGGCCGGCCTAAGCTCGAGGGAGGCAATCCAAGGGGTAATGGAGGGGCTTCCCAAGTTCTAAATGAGGGGGATAGCTGCTGTCAACCATGGGTTGCACCAAGGATGGTCGGCCTACTAGCTCAGGTGGAGGTGGAGGTACTTCTCGGTTTGAGGAGGGGATCGGCCAAAGCTCCAGGAGGTGGAGGAGAAGATGACCATGAGGGAGAGGAATAGAAGAGGGAGAGGAAGAGAAGAGTAGGAGGTTTTCGGATGGAGAAATGGAGGAGGTTTCGGGTAGAGAAATGGAGGGGGTTGGCTGCACATGGGGTGTGGTTCTCTTCCCTAAGAGTTATTTGATATAAGTGGTAGTAATGAATGGGGAGGGGAAAAGTTGTAAGTTACAAGCAAAAAACCAAAGGTCCATGGTAACTCTCCCTTAAAACCTGAGCTCTCCCTTCCTTGGGGCTACGGTTGGTCCCCCTCCCCCCCTCCATTCATGTATGCACATAGTTTATTTTAAGTTAAATGAGTCCAAGGTTTATGCTATTTAGGGTAAAAGCTAAATTTGAATTTAAATAATATAAAAAATATAATTTTGTGTGGAAAAATGGTGTATGGTGTGTAAAAAGATGAGGGATGGGTGTATGGTGTTATGTATGAGTTAGTCAAGTTAGTTTGAGGGCTCAAGTTGGGGGTTCGGGCTCAGTCAGGTGCAATTAATAAAAAAGGATTATTTTTGACTAATTAAAATGCACGTTATTTCTATATTATTTTTGGAGCCTACGGGGATTCAAATAAATATTACACCAATTTTATGTGCATAGTTGGTCGTGTTAGGCTAGGGGTTATAAAACTCAGTGTCAAAATTTGGGTTCATGTTGCTCGTCTAAATTGACCGCAAAGAAAAAGTGTCCTAGTGTCATATTTTGAGTCAAAAATATCACGGTTGTTGTGCGACCAAAAGGAAGCGTAAGATTTCACAATTATAAGAGACATACATGCCATAAGCCTAATTTTACTCGGCTAAGCCTATTATTCAAAGTTGGTTTGACGAAAAAACTAGTGTTATACTCTTGACATTATAACTACACTAAAGGGATTCTAAATTCTAGAAAATGTTTTAATGATTTATAATTTATTTAAGTAAATAATAAAATTAATAAAATATTCTTATCTAAATTTTAGGGGATTTATATCTTTTTTGGTATACGAGTTCTAAAAAGCCTTTTTATTTTTATATCCCAAGCCAGTTACAATTTTTTAGTCTTAGTTTCTAGTACGGTACGGTCTAGAAGTTTAGAGAGCTGTAATCAGAAGCTTATTCAGAAGTTCTCTACTCCATATTTGAAGTCGTCGAGCTCTTCGGATCAAAGCTCGTATCTATAAGAAGTCGACAAGCCTTTAGATCAAAACTTGTGTTCTATTTGTATAGTGGATTCCAACTGGGAGCTAGAGTCCTCCTGCCTGGATTAGTCCTCACATTGAGGGATACCAAGATATATCGTTGTGTTTACGTTTGCCTTCTCACTCTTTACTTTAGTTGTGCTTATTCTGTGATAGCTGTGACATACATGCAATATAATTGCTAGACTGTTATTATAGTTGTGACACATACTTATATCTATGACACATATATAGCAGTCATAATACTTGTATAACTTGCTAAAAAAAATTTAATTGCTAAATTTTGCTGTATACTCTATTCACCCCCTCTAGAGTATATTCTATTATATTTCGATCCTACATCATATTGCTTGCAAGATATTTATTTTATCGAGTTTCTTGTGCAGCTATTTCAGAGTTTTATAATAGACTTGACTGAATTAGTGCATTGGGTGGGGAGGACAATTATTGGACGTATGGAAACATTTTCTGACAATTATATAAAGTTAAACTCTAGCGTTTGTTCAACGATATGAAATCTAGATGTCTTATATAGACAAACAGGTTCTAGCCTTAGATTAGTACTAGACCTATCATATTTATTCACCGCTCCCATGTATACAAGTATTGTCCTCAATTGCATTCACATAGATTGACTGGTATCAGTATACCATATCCTATGTTATAGTTGTACTTAGTACTCGTCTACATATTTATTTACTGTATTTTATTTGACTTGTATTTTTGTATCTTATTACGTCCTTCTGAGGACCTGGTTTCCTTCCAGGTTATTGCTGTATTGACATAGGATTGAGGACTACTTCGGGCTTTCAGGTATCGCTAGTTGATGCCATCTTATCATTCTAATGCAGTTACAATGATTCTTAATTCATAGTATTTTAGATAGTATTGTGGGTGATATATTAGAGATATAAATTTTGATATCATAGACAACTTCTATGTATTCGAGTCGGACTAGAGTCTACTTTAATATGTAGTTGACCATTGCCACATGGTCTGGTCTTGTGCATTTTTGGACTGGGGCATGACAAGGCGTGACAAAGGCCGACTTATCCAACATGCACAAATCTTAACATGTTCTTACATGTGGACAAGACATCGTTATTAGCATAATAGTTCAAATATATAAGGGTCATTGGCACCATAAGCCATTCTGGACTATAGACTAGTTAAACGACGATCTTTTTAGTGTGGGTAACGAGCCCCACTAAAAGTTCCTGAATCATTCGTGCTAGGTAGCTAGTACAGCTATCTCTGCTCCTCCAAGGTTGAATCAGTCTGAGTGCCCCGACGATCGTTCGAGAAACCATACCCTTTTGTACAAGTTGTCTATGACTATGCAATGTCTAATAACTAAGTTAATAAATAAAGCATGCAAGACAACAGAGATTGAATATAACTATGCCACAAATTTCTGATAGCATAGTCTACCTGCCTCAAGTTATCGCATTAAAAACCTGTAATACTCATTGCACAAGTATAGATGAATCAATTCTAGCTACTACTGAAATATGATATATATTTATGGGATATTTAGACTTTACATCTCAGATAAGTTCCAAAATTTGTGTCTGGGTCTCCATAATATACATTATTTGTGTTTGGGTGTCAAAAGTGTCACCAAAAATAATTAGTGACACTTTTGGTGACACTTTTGAGACATTAGTGACATTTTTGATACCCAAACACTTTATGTATATTATGGAAACCCAAACACAAATTTTAGAACTTATTTGAGACCAAAGTCTATATCCCTATATTTATAGAGGACAAGCTTGCAATAATGTGATCGTTTCATGTTTCTATGTGACAAGCATCAAGTATTCAAGTCAACTCTTTTTATCTAGATTCTTTTTATTAAGGTATTGTTGATCGGAACATGCAGCAAGAGAGTCATTTTAATTAAGTTTGAAGACTTGAAAACAAGGGTCAAAGCCAAAGTTGGTGAATTGTTGAGAGAAAGATATCTTGAACGTTTAGCTCCAATATCGCCTACACGGTCACTTGCATTTGCACCAATAGAGGATTAATACCTTCTTTTCTCTTTCTCCTAAAATTTAATATAAATATAAAGTTCAAAGAATGCAAGCAATAAAATCTATCAAAAATATTTACGAAAAATTATTCATAAAACCAACAGCAAAAGCATCAGCAAAATATCTGCAAAAATGGCAACGAAAGCCAAGCAGTAAAAGGGTCCCTCGTGACTCTTATATAGATTCCTTCTTTGAGACATAATCCACTGAATATTATACCTAATTTTGAATAAACCAATCCATAATGAGGAAAGGATCTTGATTTAGTCTGTCCCGATCAACCGACACCGATATGTTCCTTAACCGTGCTTCCCATATGAGGAGTAGGTACTACACATTTTGGAAATGGTGATCATGATATTTGATTATGGCCTGGTGAGCTAGCCTAGTTGTTAGAAAAATGTCCCTATGTCGAGAGATAGGATCGGTTGATTTACCTTAGAGTGTTTGTAAACTCCCTCACCCAAAATAGGTATTTGTGTATATTTTATATTATTATATTTATTATAGATGTTGAATTTATTTAAAGTATTCTCTTAGTTAATTAGAAAATAAATTTTTTTTAGTATATTTACTTATATAAATATTCATTTAGAATTATTTTAGGTTATTTTAGATTTTTGGAGATTTTTCTAGAATTTTTGGTAATTAAAACTTAGAAAACATAATTTTTTAGGACTTTTATGATTTACTATACGACCATACTTGCATGTCGTTCCTACCAAATATTTATTTTAGTTCAAAATATTTAATTATATTTTTTTGTAATTTATTTAGAATTTTAAGAATTTATTTAGATTTTCGAAATTATTTAGGATTTATTTGGATATATATAGTCTTAATATTAGATAGATGCTAATTTAGTGTTAATAGATATTAATAAGATTTTATAAATTATTTGTATTATCTTTAATTATATTTAAGATTATAAATTATTGAGATAAATTCAAACTCTATTTTAAATTAATTCAAATCCTGAACCTACTAGGAAATCAACTTCATGCATATCCTATCCTTATTTAAATTCATCATAATCCTATCCAAATTAACCAATCATAGTCGTATTTAATTAAGTAGTGTCCACCATTATAAATACCTCATCCTTCATTTTTTTTTCCCCAAATTCCTCTCTTTTTCGTCCAAAAATAGTCAAAATTCGTCATAAATTTAGCCTCATTTTCTACTAGTTATGACGAATTAAAAAGATGATATCTCCTAGCTCCGGACTCCAAACGCGCTCCAATTTTTTTTGTTAGAACGATAATGAGGTTAGCTTTCTGATTATATAAATTGTTTTTCTAAATTATTAGTATTAAATTCTAGAAAATTCGTAGAGCACAGCATGTCCAAAAATAGACGTGTTTTGATGTATTCGCGATTTCGGGAGAACCAGGAATTAAAATCATGAACCGTTTAAAGTTTCAGAAAGCTAATGTTGAGATAATCGACATATATTTTTCCTAGAATTTATTTCGAAGTATTTACATACTGTTAATTCTGTAGAACTTCTAGGTTAGAATTTAACCATCGGTGCACAATACAAAATTTGTATGTGCCATAATTCCCAAATAAATTTGAATTCGGACGAGCCGTAAATTCTAGTATATTTTTGATGCTGAAATCTACAGAAAATCATGCATAAAAGTCGAGTTTGTATCGGTTGACTTTTCGGTCAACAGATCGCCTCGATTTGCGTGCCATGAGTCTCGAGTTGATAAAATTCAGTTTCTTTGGACAAAATTTAGGAATTAACATAAAAATCAGAATAATAAGATTAAAATAGGATTTTAGAGTAATTATTCCAGAATTAAATAAATTAAAATAAATTATCTTTTGACGTGATAAATTTGTAATACATAGGCTATTTGGACTGTGACTTGGACTCTGATTCATACCAGCAGCAGGACCCCAGGCAAGATACCTTGCCAAATTACTTACAGTATTTTACATACTTAGTATATTTATGTATATTTATTGCATTTCTATTTATTTATTGCATGTGTAGTTTCTTTCAGTCATTACTATATATTAGATATGTTGACACACACTTACCACTTAGTATCATGAGAGGACAATCATTAGGCGTATGGGCTTTTAACCACTCTTGTAAACCATAGTAACTAGCATGCACTATGGTGGTCGTGTCCGATGGTCGCTACCCCCGAGGTATGTCGATTGATGGAGTCCGAGGGTCGCTACCCCAGAGGTATGTCGGCTGATGATGTTCACTGACGAGCGTGAGGTTGTGAGGATTAGATCGAGTAGCCTACCCTTGCCCATACGTTGAAAAGTTGTCCTTATTTGCATTTATATAGATGGTCTTGTACAGCGTACTTATTTATTTTCAAATTATATGCATGTTTACTGTATTTAAATTGGCTCGTATTTTCTGTATCTTGTTACGTCCCTCTGAGGACCTGGTCCGCTGCCAGGTGTATCTTTTCTTGAGTATTTGTAGGAGCGCAGATTTGGATGGTTACATGTGATCCGAGGATGTCTTCTCTTCGAGCTGTGATGGATAGCTGGTATTCTTATATTGTGTTGTGGTGTTGTACTCATATTGTATTTGCTCTTATATTCGAGTTGGTAGTGTATTTGTTTCCATCCAACTATCATCCTTAGATACTTTTTATTGAGATCTAGTTTCATAGATACTGGTTATTTATTTCTATATGATTTTGGTGGATGAGATTTAGATTTTACCCTGTGACTTGTATTACATTTTATACCACTTGTGGATTTTGTATTCATATTACAGCGTACGTATGGATTTGGTTTCCATATATTGGAGTTGCCATATCCATGCAGGTGGCATGCTTACGTGTTCCTAGTCCTACGTATTTGGGACTGGGGCGTGACATGTTTTTGTGGTGGCCCATGCAGGTCGAGAGCATATTGTCTCGGTTACGTTACTGTACCGAACAAGCCTGCCCCTAGGACTAGAGTATAGGATATCATCCACAATTGACTATGATTCATATCCTCCTATTTGTTCTATTTTGAACAATTTTATCCTGTTTGATTCATGTGCTTTCCTAATAGTTCCTTGAGTATAGTCTTCTGCTAGAATATAGGAACCCCTGTTATTAGGATGATAATTAGAGTAGCACACCTATTAAGAATACAACGAGAATATAGACACACCACTAAGTTTAGAATATCTAGTGAACCTAGAATTCATTATCTTTAGATTGTTATACCATTACCCCTTGATTTATTAAGAAGACTTGAGTGTAGTATATACACTACTAGAGTTAGTTAGAAGTTTTACCATAATGTTTGACACCTAGTATCACATAGTCTTTTGACCTATTAATTGAAGTATAACCGAATGATATTTATCTCATGCTAGCAAAAGATGACAGTGTTTATTCAGACCATAGAATTTAGAGGTCCTTGCCCTATTTGGTCGACTAGCGACTTAGATAAGGAGGTTGTATGATAACTGTAGAGATTGTAGAGTCTTTTATTATTATTGCTTATGTTATTTTTGCTTTTGCGAACTTGAATTATTTTGTAACTTCTCACATCATAATCCAGCGTTATATTTTCTGTGCTACCTTGAATTATGCTGCTATTATAGCCTAGTTTTTGCAAGCTTAATCTTATATCGAGCTTGTTCACGACATATGTGTTATTGGGGCCTAATCAACCATACTAATATAAATTGTCTAATCAGAATCAGTGTATTATGGTCTAGCTAGCCATAATGCGCTTGATTCGCCCTTCGCAATAATACTTTACGTGGATTGAGATATATAGTTGACTAGTAGACACCTGTACTTGCCCTCTAGATATGTCTAAGCATATCGTATCCGTTACATAACTGTACTGATACGAGCATGTGGATAGGCATTACCAAAATAGGACTTCAATTCACAACTGCTTTGACAATTCCTATTTGAATTCTTTAAATGCCTTGATCCCGATACTTCTATTATATTACCTCGCCCTTGAACTCTTTATTATCGATCTCCGTCTTCCCTTATTTCGGAAAGACGAAACCTCGTGCTTGGTATAAGTTTAATACACAGAGAGTACTAGATATACCCCGTAGGCCGATCACATACTTGAGGATTATTCTTTTGTAATTAAGGACATATCATATATGATATAATCGGCGTTAAAGTTTTGAGGATTGAATGATATGAGTAAATAAATTAAGGAATATTTTTCTTAAAGTATATAGCCTTCTGTGATAGATGGATAAATTCTAAGTTGGGTAGTAGTGCATTGTCAACTTGAGAGAAATTTCTTTTAGATTGTGATCAAGTAAGATTAGATTGGAAGATTCAAGTCATTTTAATTTTGAGAAATTTTAAAAGAAGGATTAAGATAATGAGGATTTAATAAAATTTTAAAAATCTTGATATTGAGGACCCAATATTTATACTTTGAGCACATGATTTAAATTTTGAATATTGAAGAATGAATCATCGATTTAAATTTTTAGGATAAATATAGAATTTTAGACTTGAACAACTAGTGAATTAGATTTAAATTTTACAATTTGATGATTTGAATTAAAAGTTTAATTTTGATTTTTGGGTCACCTATTTGAAATATTGAGGATGTAAATTGAGTTTAAATATTTGAAGAGTATAAAATTCTTAATTTGAGAATAGGAATAAGATCTGATTAGAATTGTTTATTGTTCAAGGTCTAGAGGAGATTATGATAGTTGGAAATGGTGATATAAATTTTGATGTGGGATGTCATATAGACTTGAGTTAGGTTTGAATGTTGAAAAAAAAATCGAGAAGAGATTACGACAGGTTAAATTTTGATTTAAACAGTGGTTATCTTAATTTTGAAGTGATCGCGATAGATTTGAATAGATTTTGTTATTTAAATTTTTGGAAGAGATTGCGATTGATGTACCTTATGTACGAATATGAAGGATTTAACAAATTATGTCTTATTTTAATTTCGAGGACGAAATTATTTTAAGTTGGGTAGATTGTAAACTCCCTCACCCAAAATAGATATTTGTGTATATTTTATATTATTATATTTATTATAGATGTTGAATTTATTTAAAGTATTCTCTTAGTTAATTAGAAAATAATTTTTTTTAGAATATTTACTTATATAAATATTCATTTAGAATTATTTTAGGTTATTTTAGATTTTTGGAGATTTTTCTAGAATTTTTGGAAATTAAAACTTAGAAAACATAAATTTCTAGGACTTCTATGATTTACTATATGGCCATACTTGCATGTCATTCCTACCAAATATTTATTTTAGTTCAAAATATTTAATTATATTTTTTTGTAATTTATTTAGAATTTTAAGAAATTTATTTAGATTTTCGAAATTATTTAGGATTTATTTGGATATATATAGTCTTAATATTAGATAGATGCTAATTTAGTGTTAATAGATATTAATAAGATTTTATAAATTATTTGTATTATCTTTAATTATATTTAAGATTATAAATTATTGAGATAAATTCAAACTCTATTTTAAATTAATTCAAATCCTGAACCTACTAGGAAATCAACTTCATGCATATCCTATCCTTATTTAAATTCATCATAATCCTATCCAAATTAACCAATCCTAGTCGTATTTAATTAAGTAGTGTCCACCATTATAAATACCTCATTCTTCATATTTTTCTTCCCCAAATTTCTCTCTTTTTCGTCCAAAAAATAGTCAAAATTCGTCATAAATTCAGCCTCATTTTCTACTAGTTATGACGAATTAAAAAGACGATATCTCCTAGCTCCGGACTCCAAACGCGCTCCAATTTTTTTTGTTAGAACGATAATGAGGTTAACTTTTTGATTATATAAATTGTTTTTCTAAATTATTAGTATTAAATTCTGGAAAATTCGTAGAGCACAGTATATCCGAAAATAGACGTGTTTCGATGTATTCGCGATTCCGGGAGAACCAGGAATCAAAATCATGAACCGTTTAAAGTTTCGGAAAGCTAATGTCGAGATAATCGACATATATGTTTCCCAGAATTTATTTCGAAGTATTTATATACTGTTAATTCTGTAGAACTTCTAGGTTAGAATTTAACCATCGGTGCACAATACAAATTTGTATGTGCCATAATTCCCAAACAAATTTGAATTCGGACGAGCCGTAAATTCTAGTATGTTTTTGATGCTGAAATCTACAGAAAATCATACATAAAAGTCGAGTTTGTATCGGTTGACTTTTCGGTCAACAGATCGTCTCGATTTGCGTGCCATGAGTCTCGAGTTGATAAAATTCAGTTTCTTTGGACAAAATTTAGGAATTAACATAAAAATCAGAATAATAAGATTAAAATAGGATTTTAGAGTAATTATTCCAGAATTAAATAAATTAAAATAAATTATCTTTTGACGTGATAAATTTGTAATACATAGGCTATTTGGACTGTGACTTGGACTCTGATTCATACCAGCAGCAGGACCCCAGGCAAGATACCTTGCCAAATTGCTTACAGTATTTTACATGCTTAGTATATTTATGTATATTTATTGCATTTCTGTTTATTTATTGCATGTGTAGTTTCTTTCAGTCATTACTATATATTAGATATGTTGACACACACTTACCACTTAGTATCATGAGAGGACAATCATTAGGCGTATGGGCTTTTAACCACTCTGATAAACCATAGTAACTAGCACGCACTATGGTGGTCGTGTCCGATGGTCGCTACCCCCGAGGTATGTCGATTGATGGAGTCCGAGGGTCGCTACCCCAGAGGTATGTCGGCTGATGATGTCCACTGACGAGCGTAAGGTTGTGAGGATTAGATCGAGTAGCCTACCCTTGCCCATACGTCGAAAAGTTATCCTCATTTGCATTCATATAGATGGTCTTGTACAGCGTACTTATTTATTTTCAAATTATATGCATATTTACTGTATTTAAATTGGCTCATATTTTCTGTATCTTGTTACGTCCCTCTGAGGACCTGGTCCGCTGCCAGGTGTATCTTTTCTTGAGTATTTACAGGAGCGCAGATTTGGATGGTTACATGTGATCCGAGGATGTCTTCTCTTCGAGCTGTGATGGATAGCTGGTATTCTTATATTGTGTTGTGGTGTTGTACTCATATTATATTTGCTCTTATATTCGAGTTGGTAGTGGATTTATTTCCATCCAACTATCATCCTTAGATACTTTTTATTGAGATCTAGTTTCATAGATACTGGTTATTTATTTCTATATGATTTTGGTGGATGAGATTTAGATTTTACCCTGTGACTTGTATTACATTTTATACCACTTATGGATTTTGTATTCATATTACAGCGTACGTATGGATTTGGTTTCCATATATTGGAGTTGCCATATCCATGCGGCTGGCATGCTTACGTGTTCCTAGTCCTACATATTTGGGACTGGGGCGTGACAGTGTTGCCCGGGTAGACTATAGAGCTAGGGTAATGAGATTAATAGTTAAGGTTTAAATTGATATATGTTCTTAAGAGTTTTGATGATTGCTGTAATTAAAATGGCACACCATAAGTGTAACGATCTCCTCTACTCAGCTTGAATAACTGATTCAAATGGCGTAAGTAAGATTACCTGCCCTACCATGCTCGGTGAGATAACTAGCTTAATTCAAAGGCATTCAGACTTGGTCCTTTAAAAGGAGTTCAGACTTAGACTTTTCAAAAGCATGCTCGGAGTCTCGCTCGGCCGATGCGAATCATCGCTAAGGTGGGGGGCTCTGATGAAGCTGTCTTTGCTTAGCCTGTAAATCGAATAAAATGGACGATACATACTAGTCGCTAGGCAAAATGTTATATGCATGCTAATAAAGAGTTAAACCAACCTAGCTAATGGAATAATCCTACTTCTTTATATGTTTGCATAGAACATGGAAATAAACTTGTAATCGTAGTTAAACTCTCCTACCGTCCTTCATAATCATAGTAGTAATACTGCTTATGTTATAAGTAGACCGTTTATGTGTTCATAATAGCACTTTACTTCCATGATTGCAATGCTTGTCACTAAGATCATACCACAAATTAATGCACGAAATAGATAATGGTTCACTGAATTGAGGCAGGAAGACTGTCACGCCCTAGTGCCAGAATATGGAGACGGACATGGCCAGCTACCTCATATAAGGTATAAAATATCGTATGGCGGTTACGGTTGTAGAAAGATAAGGGGGTTCATGCTACAACCAATTCTCCTAGGGTCTCAGAACAACTATGTCTCAATCATTCAAGCACGTAATAACAACATAGAATATGTAAGACAAAGCCGTAAGGCATCCCAAATGCTCCATCAAAATGTTCTACGAATCTAGATATCAAAATATTAGGCTAGCAGAGTGTAATTAGTTACACAACATAGATCAGTTGTAGTCTGATTATGTTATAGTAGTATAAAAAGGAACTAACGTCCAGACAAGCGGGCTAACTGGTATCGGTTGCTAAATGTCCAAAATAGAACAATGTACAATATGAGCAGTGATCAAGAAACCCACTCGTGCCCTTTAGCGACCATTCATCTAGTGTGCGTCATCGTAAGGTTGATAAGCTGGATCCTCTGGTGTTGGCTCTAAACCTGGCTATAGAAAACTAGTAGGGTTAGACCCCAAATAGCAAGTATCACAAGAAAGCACGAATAAAGAAACAAAAACTAGATCAAGCATATAGTGTTGGAGCCAAGAATCATTGGTGCGTGCCCCATATTTGGGATAATATGGCACTCCTTCACCAAACATGGATAGAAAATGCTATGCTACCCAATATAAGATACATCCCATGATTATGGTCAAGCTAGGATTTTGTGTCGTAGTTTGGTCTATTTTCCATCATAACATAATGACCCAACTCTCCAACCAAACAAGGACAGAAGTTAAACACCACACTATGACAGTCAATGTCCCTAAGCTACTATCAGAATTACAATCACAACCAAGTCATGTTAGAATAGCCAAACAATGTTAAGGCTTATTATATGGAGTCTGGGGTTATCCTAGATATAATAATAATAATAATAATAATAATAATAATAATAATAATAATAATAGTAATAAACATTCTCAAATCGTGCTAAGTCGAGCAGGGCTAACCAAGCCAATATTATACAAGCAAAAAATCATAATCGTACCAGTCTCCCATAGGGCCATCACGCTATAGTCGTACTAGTCCCCCTTAGGGCCTCCATGCTGATAAATCAGTAATAGTTTCAACCTTTCTATAGGGAAAATATTGGCTTGGTTTAAATATAAAAAGCCAAATATTGTACTCCACTGTAACACCCTGTTCCGCTCAAGCGGACTGCCGTCTCAATTGGCAATCGTGCAGTTGTCCCGACCTGCTTTGCCTCGATCAAGAAGCAAAGGATATCCAGACTTGTCCCTACAGGAATCCGGCTTGGACTTTCAGAGGCTCGCTCATACGTATCGCTCTACCGAGGTGAATCATCGCTAAGGTGGGTGGCTACGGTGAACTTGTCTTTGCTTAGCCAGCACACATAAAACCTGGAATCATATATGCTAGTCGCTAGGTGAATCACCCCCTGCATGCTAATAAATCCAACGCACCTAGCTAAGGGAATAATCCCAACCTGTATTGCTATGCTAGAACATGGAAAGGAAATACTGCTTATATTCAGACCCTCGCATGCTAAGTCCCTTAACGGTTTCATCTCTCGGACTACCTTCGGGCCCGAGCAACGTGCCTGCTTATGTTCCTAGAAACGCATGCTTGTCTGCTTGATAGTTACCGTGTTTTCATCCAAACCCCGGAAGACTACTACGTAGTCGTTCCGTGCCTGAACGAACCTGCAAGTATCCGGGACCGTTAGGTCACCAAGGCAGCCCCGAACCAGGGGAATGCATCAAGACAAGTTATTGTACAGAACCAAGATTCAAGTATCCCATATACTCGTGTACTCGTGTTCCCGTGCACTCGTGTTCTCGTGTTCTCGTGTTCTAGTGCACGCGTGTTCTCGTGTATCTCGTGTAATCGTGTTGCCTGAGATTGGTTAAATCGTGTTGCCTGAGATTGGTTAAATCGTGTTGCCTGAGATTGGTTAAATCGTGTTGCCTGAGATTGGTTAACCCTGACTTGCATGTCGCGGACTAGTTCCACGGACGGTCACCGGGGCACTGGGGCCAATCCGGTCCGAATGGAGCTCGTGTGTAGTCTCGTGTGCAGGGAGGATAGCTTGCAACGCATCGTGTTCGTGTGCCTCGTGTACACGCGTAGCATGCTATCCTTGTCCTCGACTACGTCCATAATGGCTTTGCCAGCGACCGTGTTCATATAGATAAGTCATCCTCGCTTAGCGGCTATCCGCGTGCGAGTCACTGCATCGCATCAAGAATAACTAAACACCTGAACGATCATATTAAAATGACCCTCCTGTTTGCATATGCTTGCCTCCTGAATGTTTATACATGCCTCTGCTCAAATTTATACTGTTTGCCTAAATGGTTGCCTTGGACAGGGAAGGAGATGGTAAGTTGGTAAGTCTCGCCGTGTTTCCTCTAACATCGTACGGCGCACTGCCGACACGTTAGGCTATTCAATATCTGCATGAAACTGATCCTAAGGCAACTAGAAAGACAACTGAATAGTTGTGCACAGAACCTGTATTACGTATTTGGATTTGTCGAGCGGGCGAGTAGCTTCCCCACCAGTGCATTCAATGTACTGATAATCCACCAGTTTGTATGCAGGGTGCGGAAGAACCTCGTTCGGTGCGAATGCCTCCAACGTGCGTGCTAAGGCCAGGAGTTCCCTCTGAAGCCTTGCAACGGTGCGTCCGGGACTGAAGCATATATATATATATATAAGACATAAGTTGTGAACATCGCCTGACCATCGCCTGTACAATCATTCCACAGTTGTAGCCACTTGGCACGCTTTTACTGTTTCAGAGAGAGAGGCTTGAGCGACTTGTAATCTCGGCTATACGCCGCCTGTAATACATGTTTCATATCAATAAAGAGATTACTTTACTTGTTTCGATGCTTCCGCTATATTGTCGACTCAGTGAACCTGTTACCGATCGCTATGCGTTCCTAAACTCTGCTGCACTCGGACAATCTGTGCGACTCTGTGGCTTAGAACTCTTGCCGCCAGCCAATGAACCAAGGCCTTGCACGGGCGTGGATCACGCTCGTGCGGCATCACGCCCGGATAGGTTAAGCGATCGTTCCGCGGGAGCGCTGGCGAGGGTGATTCCTGCCTAGCGGGAACGGCCGATTTGCCTACGGAAGATCCGGGTGTGACAGGTTGGTATCAGAGCCTGGCTTCTACGCCTTTCGACTTCGATTCGATATCTCTGTTTCGAAAGCTCGTTCGTGGGTTATGTGCGCGCTCTCTCTCAATGCCTCGATGGGATGTTCCAACAATAAGTCTAAATACTTTCAAAATATGTTTTGAATGATATGCTTGCTTGTCTGGTTGTATGCTGCGAGTGGCCTTTGAGCCAACCTGTGCGAACCCTTGAGAGTATCGCTAGTAGCTTGTCCGATTTTCACTAACCCTAAGTTTGGTTGAATGCATCTATTCGAGGGACGCCTTGAACTAGTGCACCATCCAAGACTTAAGAAAAGGTAAAACTCGAGTGCTAAGACTTCGCTATCACTGAGCTGGTTGACGTGTTCACGCTAGAGGGTACCTTCGAAAGTGCGCACGATCCAGTCTAAGCGATATGCTGATTTCGACGCTTGTGCAAGTGAAGATCCAAATGAACAAGTACAAACGACTTGTCTAGGATTGTCTCGACCCTAGATTACTGCTTGTCCTTAGTAAGTCTCGAGGACGAGACTTTTTCTAAGTTGGGTAGGATGTAACACCCTGTTCCGCTCAATCGGCAATCGTGCAGCTGTCCCGACCTGCTTTGCCTCGATCAAGAAGCAAAGGATATCCAGACTTGTCCCTACAGGAATCCGGCTTGGACTTTCAGAGGCTCGCTCAGACGTATCGCTCTACCGAGGCGAATCATCGCTAAGGTGGGTGGCTACGGTGAACTTGTCTTTGCTTAGCCAGCACACATAAAACCTGGAATCATATATGCTAGTCGCTAGGTGAATCACCCCCTGCATGCTAATAAATCCAACGCACCTAGCTAAGGGAATAATCCCAACCTGTATTGTTATGCTAGAACATGGAAAGGAAATACTGCTTATATTCAGACCCTCGCATGCTAAGTCCCTTAACGGTTTCATCTCTCGGACTACCATCGGGCCCGAGCAACGTGCCTGCTTATGTTCCTAGAAACGCATGCTTGTCTGCTTGATAGTTACCGTATTTTCATCCAAACCCCGAAAGACTACTACGTAGTCGTTCCGTGCCTGAACGAACCTGCAAGTATCCGGGACCGTTAGGTCACCAAGGCAGCCCCGAACCAGGGGAATGCATCAAGACAAGTTATTGTACAGAACCAAGATTCAAGTATCCCGTATACTCGTGTACTCATGTTCCCGTGCACTCGTGTTCTCGTGTTCTTATGTTCTAGTGCACGCGTGTTCTCGTGTATCTCGTGTAATCGTGTTGCCTGAGATTGGTTAAATCGTGTTGCCTGAGATTGGTTAACCCTGACTTGCATGTCGCGGACTAGTTCCACGGACGGTCACCGGGACACTGGGGCCGATCCGGTCCGAATGGAGCTCGTGTGTAGTCTCGTGTGCAGGGAGGATAGCTTGCAACGCATCGTGTTCGTGTGCCTCGTGTACATGCGTAGCATGCTATCCTTGTCCTCGACTACGTCCATAATGGCTTTGCCAGCGACCGTGTTCATATAGATAAGTCATCCTCGCTTAGCGGCTATCCGCGTGCGAGTCACTGCATCGCATCAAGAACAACTAAACACCTGAACGATCATGTTAAAACGACCCTCCTGTTTGCATATGCTTGCCTCCTGAATGTTTATACATGCCTCTGCTCGAATTTATACTGTTTGCCTAAATGGTTGCCTTGGACAGGGAAGGAGATGGTAAGTTAGTAAGTCTCGCCGTGTTTCCTCTAACATCGCACGGCGCACTGCCGACACGTTAGGCTATTCAATATCTGCATGAAACTGATCCTAAGGCAACTAGAAAGACAACTGAATAGTTGTGCACAGAACCTGTATTACGTGTTTGGATTTGTCGAGCGGGCGAGTAGCTTCCCCACCAGTGCATTCAATGTACTGACAATCCACCAGTTTGTATACAGGGTGCGGGAGAACCTCGTTCGGTGCGGATGCCTCCAACGTGCGTGCTAAGGCCAGGAGTTCCCTTTGAAGCCTTGCAACGGTACGTCCGGGACTGAAGCATATATATATAAGACATAAGTTGTGAACATCGCCTGACCATCGCCTGTACAATCATTCCACAGTTGTAGCCACTTGGCACGCTTTTACTGTTTCAGAGAGAGAGGCTTGAGCGACTTGTAATCTCGGCTATACGTCGCCTGTAATACATGTTTCATATCAATAAAGAGATTACTTTACTTGTTTCGATGCTTCCGCTATATTGTCGACTCAGTGAACCTGTTATCGATCGCTATGCGTTCCTAAACTCCGCTGCACTCGGACAATCTGTGTGACTCTGTGGCTTAGAACTCTTGCCGCCAGCCAATGAACCATGGCCTTGCACGGACATGGATCACGCTCGTGCGGCATCATGCCCGGATAGGTTAAGCGATCGTTCCGCGGGAGCGCTGGCGAGGGTGATTCCCGCCTAGCGGGAATGGCCGATTTGCCTGCGGGAGATCGGGGCGTGACATCCACTACATGTGGATGATATAAAATATCTGTAGTGGCCTGCCTTGCGTACCATAAAATTTATCATGGAGCGACCCATCACACACGATCTCAGGATATTATTTCCTCCCCATATTCTAATCAGCTTTTATGTTACCTAATTAACCCTACAGTGATATAAAATTATATATCGTAGCCACAAGAATATTCTCCTTAATAATGTCGTACATAGTACGAACACATTTGATATGAATCTATTTTAATATTAGGAGTCAAGTCTGGATTCACCCTAATATGGATGCAATATTCAAATAAGCAATAACCTAGCCACGCTATGCTTCTGACCCATTATCATTTTTGTGCCAAGAATTTAGAATTATAATATTATGCACCGAGCAGGAATCATCATGTCACGTTCAGTGTACATGTTGGCCAATATCCTACACTCAGTTTACAATAAGCAATTATAAACAGGAGAGCAGGAAAAGTATTTCAATACGAATACAATAACCAGGTTAGGGTACCCAACCTATCAGTTGGTCACATGAATTATATTTGATCAAGTCACGAGTCATAATTAATTAAAAATTTAATATCTCATATGATCGAGTCACGGTCATGAAGGCCTCATTAATTCCTCAAGTTATGGGATCATAAATTATCAATCATGGTCAAGTTTAATTAATCTAGAATAGGCATCATGTGAACAACATGACCTATGTATGAACAATCAATCATAAGAAGTCCTGGGTTAGCGATCTTTGCAAGTGCCAAATAGGCTAGTCTGGAATAGTGGCACACAAAATGTGTGAGCAGACAACTATATGGCGCACAAACCTATAACACTAGGTCACAGAAGTCATGGCGCAGAAGTCTACAATATGGTGCATAAAATCGTTAATAGAGCAGCAGGAAGATGCATAGCACTATACAAAAGCAAAACTACAAAACAAATTACGAGTCCCCATGTGGCACAATAGTTGAAGGCACGACAGTTGAGGGCCTCAGGAATCGAGACGTGCCAAAGTCAAGGCTTGCTTATCGAGGTTGAACTGAGCAAGAATATGCCAAGAGATAAAAGTGTACCAGGATATTAATCGATCAATAGTGCTCTAAAGGCTATATTTATAAGGGCGGTGCAATTTTGCTAGTTTAATGCACAACGTGAAAATTTTATGTCGGCCCGTAAAAAGTTCGCCAACTAATAAGAAGTTGATAAAAGTGCGAAGAAAGGTAGTCTGACGCACTTTTGCTTGGTTCGTTAGTTAGTGCATAAATTATGCGCCAAAGGATGAAGCCTTCCAAAAGTGCGCTAAGAAGAATTTTTTCCAAGAATTTATCCCATTGGCATACTTTTGAAAGGAATTAGCAATACTCTTAAAGTACGCACGAGTTATGGACTGCGGGTCACACTCAACATGTACCCATGATACAAATCCTTCTTTGTACTTCTTGTCACTATTTTTTCTCCAACTGACCCACCATTGATGTACTCAGAGCTCAAGCTCGAGACTATGACAGTGCTCCATTCCTCAAGCAATAAAAACTAAAAATCAAGGAAAATCCCAAGCTCAAAATCAGGAAACAATAAGTTTTGAAAATATCTCAATTTTTTGGGATCATTCCCTAGGAAAATATACTCATGAAAACCCTCATAATAAAAACCAAGATATAAACTATTAACCACCACAAATATAAAATCTCCACGAACTAACTATAATCATAACACTACTAGAAACTAATTACAACAACAAAATACTAAGAATAAAACCATAGCCGATCATGTTTCTTCATATTTGCAAGGTGTAGTTGCCTATGAAAAAACCAGAAACAAAACAAGAAAAATTAACAATTGAAGAGAGAGAAAGAGAACAAGGATATATATAGGCAAGGGGTAATAGTGAACCGTCAGATCTCTCCAATAAATTCAAGCCACATATCCTACCTACCACCACTACACACTCGATACTTAGCCAATGTGCACCAAGCTCCATTTATCCATGTGCTTGAAGTATACTCAAAGTGTGCCAAAAATGAAAAATACCAAAAGTGCTCTAATCTTGAGTATATTTCGAATATATGGGTTAAGGGAGTGAAATCTCTATTTACCTTAGAAAATTATGTCCTCAAAATTTTAGGACTAAAGCAACAAGATACATCAGGACAAGCACATCTAGCTATAAGCAATCACAGACAATATACAAGCAAGCCAAATAATATATACATAGCAATATTAATAGTACTCTAGCAAGGTGATCAATGATCACGAAATTAGAAAAAGGCATATGAAAAATATACCTTATGAGCCAAATAAATGCAGTTACCAAGACTGAATATTGCCCTCGCCTTCCCACATTGACTCTCCCAAAGGGTGGTGCCCCTAAGAGACACAGACAAGGCAGATAGTCCAATTCTTGAGTACCTTCTTTCTTTGGTCCAAAATGGACACGAGTTGTTCCTCGTAAGATAAGTCGGTACCCACGACTAGCTCAGAATGGTCAAGGATATGTCTCAGGTTTGGGACATACCTACACAACTGAGACACATAAAATACGTCATGTACCTCACAAAGCGAAGGCGGAAGGACAAGGCGATAAGCAACATCCCCTACCCACTCGAGAATGTCAAATGACCCAACGTATCATAGACTAAGATTCTCATGAACCTCGAACCTAATGACTCCATGGGTGGGAAAAATTCACAAAAATACGTGATCGCTGACACAAAACTCTAGAGGCCTACGATGCTGATCTGCCCAATGGAGATGCCAATCCTGTGCAACTTACAACCGCTCTCTGATCTGCTTGAAAACTTCCATAATCTAAGTAATCAATTCTGGGCCAAACATCTTTCTCTCACCAATGTCATCCCAAGCTAATGGTGACCAGCACTTCCTTCCATAAAATGCCTCAAAAGGTGCCATCTGAATGCTAGCCTGATAAGTGTTATTATATAAAAATTCTACCAGGCGCAAGTATTTCTCCTATGATCCACTAAAGTCTAATGTACATGATCTTAACCTATATTCTAGGGTCTAGATAGTTCTCTTGGACTTCTCATCTGTCTGAGGGTGGTATATCGTACTAAATTTTAACTTAGTACCCAATCTCTCATGCAAGCTCCTCCAAAAATGAGAAGTGAATCTCGAATCTCGGTCTGATACTATAATTATTGGTATACCATATTGACTCACAATCTCTCGCATATACATATTTTCTAATTATTCTGTAGACTGTCCAACTCTGAAAGGAAGAAAATGTGCTACTTTTGTGAGATAATCCACTAATACCTAAATTGTATCTCATCAAATTAGGGATATCTAGGTAAACCGATCATAAAGTCTATAGTAACGTGCTCTTATTTTTACTCTAAAATAAGGAAAGGGTATAACAATTATGCCAACCTCTGCTGCTTTTCCTTCACTTGCTGACATATCAGGCATCGGGATACAAAATGTGCTCTCTCTCACTTTATCCTGTTCCACCAGAAGTGTCACTTAACATCTTGATACATCTTTGTACCACTGGGATGGATATAATACTGGAAATCATAGGCCTAATTCATGATCTCGTATCATATATTATCACGATCCTCACCCGGTGTAAGGGTACAAGTCGAAAACAACGTCCAGCCTACGCCACAAAATCGACGGTAGAACATTGTCTAAATAATCTATCTAACAATATAATAAACCACCAATAATGATAGTATACTCAATCACCGAACTAAGATAAAAATGAGCATGAATCAGATAAATAATAGAATAGTCACAATATAACTCATGAGTCTAAAATAATACATCAATGAGTCTGAAGAAGTACAAAAATAAGCTGGAGACAAATCTAGTACAAAGAATACTACGAAGCTACAACTCCAGGGTCAACTGTCTCAGTTGGGATAAGTCCCTCCTGAGCCAGGGTCTCAGAATCTAAACCCACAATATCCTGGGGTCCATAATAGGTAGGGTACCACTCCTCAGTGTCATCTGGAAAAATATATCCAGTCAGAAAAAGAGCAGAGTACATCTCTAACAGCAGTTCTAATCAATGATAAAAACTATGTAACAGTTAATAGCTGTGGATAAATAAGATGCACAATAGATACAAGAGATATATATATATATATAATAAGGAAATACTGGAAATAAATACAATAATGAACAAAATGCCAGTGAAACATGAATACTAATGACTAAGTGTATGAGTACTAGCTTAACATATGATCGGCTTGGACAAGATGCAATGCGGCCTGGCTAATCATACGTGCGGTGTATGATCAACACTATTCAGTAATCAGTACTTGATACAATAGGAATATTGATCACATATCTATACTAATATTCCTCACCCTCGACTGGTATAATAGATCCAACCACGGTATGCTATAGCACGAGATTCCCCAAGAAGATATCGACTCTTCCTGAGAATCAATGTCTGTACATGTACAAAATAACCAATAAAATAATACTTGCACCATATACACCATATACCAAGGAATAGCATCTCATAACAAGATCCGGATATACCAATCCGTGTAACCATAGTGTCAAGAGAACATGGATATCAATACTAGATACAATGAACATAGAGGATATTATAAATAAGAAACTATCAGAGAATGTACTCACCTGAAGTCCAATGAATAGTCTCACAGATGTCTAACTCGGTGCCTCGAAGACCTAGATATGGAATACAACATCAATACAAGGTTCTGAAAAGAGAATAAGTTAAACTAGTCAACTTCTAGGTCAATAAGTCAATTCTAAATCAAAAGTCAACTATGGTCAACTCTAAGTAAACTATGGTCAACTATGGTCAACTATGGTCAAACCAAGGTCAACCATCTAATTCTAGGTTGTACAAGTCTAACACAAAAATCTTGGATCAAGATATTAAAATCTAAGTCATAAAAATCACATCTTAAAATATTAGGATACTGTATCTCCGAATATGTAAATTCTAAGGTAAACATCACAATACATATATATCAAACAATTATGTATGATAATATAGAATATTAATTTATACATCAAATAGGTATCGTGGTTTTAAACCAACTTGGTATCTCAACAAAATCATAATCTTGATACCCAAATCCCGTATCTTGAGTATCCCACTTACCTTGGTTTCCATAAGGTAATACTCAATACCTTGATATACTAATACCCTCATATATAATATATAAATATACTAATATTATACAAATAAGGAATATAGCAATAATAATATATTATCTCAACATTAATACATATAAATATATAAATATATAAAAAATATATAAAAATCTGCCAAACCGTCACTGAAAACTGTGTTGAAAAACACTAATTTTTAGATACATTGCCTTTAGTGATAGTTCTGGCTGTCACTGAAGCTGCCGTCACTGTTGCTGTTGTATCCTGTACTGCTGGCACTGCTTTGGTGACAGTTTACAACTGTCACCACTCCCACTATCGCCACTGCTGCTATTTCCCGCCACTGCTGCCTTTCATTAATGACAGCGGTTGCTGTCATTAATGGCGCCACCTCTAGCTACAGCGGCTGCTGCTATTTTGTGACAGCGGCTGCTGTCGCCAATTCTCCGTCACTAAAAATCTGGAAAAAAAAAAAAATATATATATATATATATATAACATATATATATCACCCAAAATAAATATAAATAAATAAATAAATATATATACATATATATATATATATATATATATATATATATATATATATATATATATATATAATAACTATACATACCCTCTTCTATTATTATGTATATATTTAATATAGCAACAACACACACATACAACATATATAATAAATATACATCTATACATATATATAAATAATCATATAATAAATATAAATAATCTAATAACTTAATTAAATGTACACATATATTTTATAAAATATATACATATATTTATATCCCTAACATATATTATAACATATATACTAATGCATGTGGAAGAAAGCTGCATAATATATATTCTATTAGTACATATATAATACATAGATCTATGATACAATAAATACTATAATAAATACACCATAATATATATATAATAATATATATAGATACACAATTATAATTTAAGAATTAAAAGTACAATAATTAGATCTACACATAAATACACAATAAATGGAGAGTATCACACTATATCCCACTAGATCTAGGATACGCATGTGATATAAGTCCACCAAATATCCAATTGCACCCCGAAGGACACAAGCAAGTCACATATAATATTTATGAACAATAGAAAGTGTCAAATATAGATCTATGTGTCCGTGTCAAAATACGACATGTACAAAGTCCCGTGTCGGAGGAAAAATACCCAAAATAACACATATCACCAAATTATTGGGATACGATGTACACATACCCAATTATGGACACGACACTAGCCCCAAACACATAAACATATGCCAAATTTATCTATAGGATCAATTGACATATACAACAATTGTTATTCTCAAAATTCCTCCAAAATTGACACAAAAAGTACCATAAGTTTCTCAATAGGCCTCCTATGAACATAAAATCAAATCCTATGGATAGTATATGCATATGGATTAATTTTCTATAATTAAATCTTAAATTTAGAAGCTATTTTAAGGAGAAAAACTAAATTATACCTATTGGGAGATGGATTCCCAATAAAATCTCCAATTGAGATAAAATTGCTTCCAACTTGTAGATCCTTGCTCCTCTTTGTAGATCCTTGCTTCCTCCTTCTAGATCCTTACTTCTTAAGTCTCTAATGGTGATTTGAGAAGGAATTAGAATGAATTTGGTAGGGAAATGAAGTGGGAATAAAGAAAATTTGGTAGTGAAAAATTCTAGATCTAGATTTGGAATGAAAAAGAGTAGAGAGAATTTTTTCCCTCTACTTATATAGGCCGACCCCCATTCCTCTCCCTCAAGTAATCATGTAATATCCATTATACCCTTTGGGGCCTCTCATGAAGAAATAATTAAGGAAGGAAGCTTCTAGTCTAATAATTTAATTAATTTAATCCATCTCCTTAACAATGGGCTTTCTAAAAGGGCTAAGTTTAACTAATTAATTTATGTTGGTCCATGGGTCCAAACTAAACTAGTTAGGTCCACTAACACAAGTCTAAATTAAATAAATAATATCTAACAATAATTAAATAATATCACAAATAATTATTTATCAAGCACAATAATTTATTAAATAGGAAATTACTAAAATATCCTTTTCTAGAAAATATGGTAGTGACAAGTCTACCCTCCTTAAAATAATTTTATTCTCGAAATTCAAAGATGAAAACTACCCCCAAAAAATAACAGAATAGAACTAAAGAATCACAACTAACTATGAAAGAACATAAGAATGAACAGAACATAACTAGGAAATAACATACCTCAAGGCACAAATAAATATGGATAACGCTCTCGCATTTCATCATCTCTCTCCCAGGTAGACTCTTCCGGAGAGTGATGCCTCCATGCGACGCACACAAAAGAATAGTTTGGTTTCTCAGCACCTTCTCTCTCCGATCCTGAATCTCAACTGGCTACTCTGGATAGCTAAGAGTAGGACTCACCTCTAACTCTGAGTGATCCAATACATGACTAGGATCTGCCATATATTATATCAACTACGACACATAAAACACGTTGTGCACTCCCTCCAATACAGGTGACAAGTCTAGTCTATAAGCAACTGTACCGACCCTCTCTAGAATAGTGAAAGATCCGATGAATCACGAATTAAGCTTCCCGCCTCCATCGAAGCAAATTGTGTCTCGTGTCGGAGAAATCCTCAGAAACACCAAACCACCCTCCTAGAACAAAATATCACCTTAAGAACTTAATCTATAACAACAACCAAGAACAAACACAAAACAAAATCTAAACTATACTCGAACTCCAAAGGTCTCCGATGGCTATCGGCCCAATGTCGATGTCTGTCCTGCGCCACTCGAAGTCTATCTCTGATCAACTGAACTTTCTCTGCTGCATCAACAACTATCTCTGGCCCAAGCAAAACTCTCTCTCCAATATCGTCCCATGATAAAGGAGTACGACACCTCCGACCGTATAGAGCTTCAAAAGGTGACATCTCTATACTGGCCTGGTAACTGTTGTTGTAAGTAAACTCTACCAAATAGAGATGGTCCTCCTAAGAACCCCCAAAATCTAGTACACAAGTGCGTAACATATTCTCGAGGGTCTGAATAATCCTCTCTGACTGCCCATCTGTCTGGGGATGATATACAGTATTGAATTTAAGCTGAGTGCCCAAACTCTCCTGCAAACTCTTCCAGAAATAAGAAGTAAAATGACTATCCCGATCTGAGACTATGCTGAAAGAAACTACATATATTCTAATGATCTACCTCATAAACATCTCTGCCATCTTCTCTGTAGACAAACCTACCTTGAAAGGCAAGAAGTGGGCGGACTTGGTCAACCTATCAATGATGACCCAAATCGCGTCTTTCCTTCCTGGAGATCGTGGAAGTCCGAACACAAAATTCATAGTAATGTGTTCCCACTTCCACTTTGGAATGGGTAGTGGCTGAAGTAAATCTCCTGGTCTCTGTCTCTCGGCTTTTACCTGCTGGCACACTAAGCATATGGATACAAACTGTGCCACTTTTCTCTTTATGCCATACCACCACATACTCTCTCGCATATCCCGATACATCTTGTTAGCACCTGAATGCATAAAATACTGAGAGCGATGCACTTCCTGCAATACCTCCTCACATAGCTCCCCACTAGGCACACATAATCTAACTCTATGCCTCAAAGATCCATCCTCTGTAATAGTAAAATTATCCTCCAATCCGGCTCTCACCTGAGCTCTGATACTCCTCAGAGATACATCCTCATACTATGCTGCCTTGATCATGTCCATCAAATCTAAGTGTATCTACAATCCCCATATCTTTATAGCACAACCAGGAATAATCACCTCAATGCCCAAGCTCTCCAAGTCCTCTAATAAATATCGATCCTGCGTCAAGAACATAGCTACTGGATACCTGCTCAAAGCATCGGCAACTACATTGGCTTTTCCAGGATGATATTGCAAAGAGATATCAAAATCTTTCATCAGTTCCAACCACCGATGCTGCCTCATGTTCAACTCCTTCTGCATAAAAATGTACTTCAAGCTTTTGTGGTCTATGAAGATCTCCACACGCTCTCCGTACAAATAATATTTTTACAACTTCAGAGCGAATATGACTGCTTCCAACTCCAAATCATGGGTAGGATAGTTCTTTTTATGAGGACATAATTGTCTGGATGTATAGAGAATCACTTTCCTATGCTGCTGAAGAACACAACCCAACCCTTTCCCCGATGTATCACTGTAAATAGTGAAACCTTCGGACCCTGATGGCAACGTCAAAATAGGAGCAGACGTTAAACTCTTCTTCAACTCCTCAAAAGTAACCTAGCAATCCTCTGCCCAAATAAACTCCACATCCTTCCTTGTGAGTCTGGTCATCGGCTCGACAATCCTCGAAAAATCTTGCATAAACTTTATGTAGTAGGCTGCCAATCCCAAGAAACTCCTGATCTCTGCTGTCTTCCAAGATTCTACTACTTAAATCTTCTTCGAATCCACAAAAATACCATCACCAGTCACAACATGTCCCAAGAACTCTACCTTGTCCAAGAAAACTTACACTTGGACAACTTTTCATACAACTTCTCCTTCCTCAGCACATCCAATACAATCCTCAAATGCTTCTCATGCTCCCCCTGTGTCCTCGAGTATATGAGTATGTCGTCGATGAACACCACCACGAACTTGTCAAGGTACTGGTGGAACACCTTGTTCATCAAGTTCATAAATATTGTCGGTACATTAGTCAAACCAAACGACATCACCATAAACTCGTACTGACCATACCAAGTTCTAAAAGCAGTCTTCGGTATGTCCTCCGGCTTCACCTTCACCTGATGGTAGCCTGATCTCAAATCTATCTTAGAAAATACCTTCACACCACTCAACTGATCAAACAGATCATCAATCTGTGGCAAAGGATACTTATTCTTGATATTAAGATTATTTAAAGCCCTGTAGTCAATGCACATGTACACTGATCCATCCTTCTTTGGTACAAACAATACCGGAGCTCCCTATGGTGAAGAACTAGATCTGATAAACCCTTTATCCTATAATTTGTCCACCTGCTTCTTCAACTCAACCAGCTCGCTGTTGTTTACTCTATAGACATGTTGTAAAATTGGTTCTGCACCTGGCACCAAGTCTATAAAAAGTTTAATATCTCGATCTGGCAGAAATCCTAGCAATTTCTCAGGAAACACATCTAAGAACTCTGCTATCAACGGATGTGGCAACTCCTTATCTTCTACCATAGCTCCACAAATAAGGCCTTCTTCTTGCTCTGTAGCTCCTCTAGCAAGCTCAAACTCTGGCTTTCCTGATAGACCAAATAAAACTCTTCCTCCTCTACAATCTATACTAGCACGGTGCCTACTCAACCAATCCATTCCGAGTACAATATCGTAGCTCGGAAGTGGCATTACAAGTAGACACGCACTCAACTTCCGGCCTCCCAGAGTAAATCTTTGATCCTTACAAATATTATTAACCAGGATAATGTCCCCCCTGGTCATGATCTTGCAAGTCCTAAGCAAAGACTCAGCTACCAAACTATGCTTCAGTGCAAAAGAAATAGATATAAAACTATGGGAAGCACCACAATCAAACAAAGCTAAAGCTGCAATAGAATCAATATGGCACATGACGTAAGACACTCAAGGAAAGGACAGATTAAGAGATCAAGTAGCATTATTAAAGGAGAATAGTTGAATCAAAAGAATTTCCCTAGATGTGATTGAGTATCTCAGACTATTCCTATATCGTATTGCAGGCTCGCAGTAGTACAACTAAATTATCGTACTACCATGACATCACATACTTTGTGAAGCTAGACCTGCATGGGCCACCACCAAAAATATGTCATGACCAGCACCCGGTGTAAGGGTATAAGTCAGAAACAACACCCAGCCTACGTTGCAGAATCGGCGGTAGAACACTGTCTAGATAATCTATCTAACAATAGAATGAACCACCAATAATGATAGTATACTCAATCACAAAACTAAGATAAAAATAAGCATAAATAAGATAAAGAATAGAATGGTCACAATACAACTCATGAGTCTAAAATAATACATCAATGAGTCTGAAGAAGTATAAAAATAAGCTGGAGATAAATCCAGTACAAAGAATACTACGAAGCTACAACTCCAGGGTCAACTGTCTTCGTTGGGATAAGTCCCTCCTGAGCCAGGGTCTCAGAATCTAAACTCACAACATTCTGGGGTCCATAATAGGTAGGGTACCACTCCTCAGTGTCATCTGAAAAAATATATCCAGTCAGGAAAGGAGCAGAGTATATCTCTAACAACAGTTCTAATCAATGATAAAAACTATATAACAGTAAATAGATAAACAAGATGCACAATAGATACAAGAGATATATATACAATAAGAAAATACTAGAAATAAATACAATAATGAATAATATGCCAATGAAATAAAAATACTAATGACTAAGTGTGTGAGTACTAGCTTAACATGTGATCGGCTTGGACAAAATACAATGAGGCCTGGCTAATCATGCGTGCGATATATGATCAATACTATTCAGTAATCAGTACTTGATATAATAGGAATATTAATTACATATCTATACTAATACTCTCCACCCTCGACTGGTATAATAGATCCAACCATGGTATGCTATGGCACGAGATTCTCCAAGAAGATAGTGACTCTTCCCGAGAATCAGTGTCTGTACATATACAAGATAACTAATAAAATAATAATTGCACCATATACACCATATACCAAAAAATAATATCTTATGATAAGATTCGGATATACCAATTCGTGTAACCATAGTGTCAAGAGAACATGGATATCTACACTAGATACAAAGAACATAGAGGATATCATAAATAAGAAACTATCAGAGAATGTACTCACCTGAAGTCCAATAAATAGTCTCATAGATATCTGACTCAGTGCCTCGAAGACCTAGATATGGAATACAACATCAATACAAGGTTCCGAAAAGAGAATAAGTTAAACTAGTCAACTTCTAGGTCAATAAGTCAATTCTAAGTCAAGTCAACTATGGTCAACTCTAAGTCAACTATAGTCAACTATGGTCAACTATGGTCAAACTAAGGTCAACCATCTAATTCTAGGTTGCACAAGTCTAACACAAAAATCTTGGGTCAAGATATTAAAATCTAAGTCATAAAATCACATCTTAAAATATTAGGATACCGTATCTCCGGATACGTAAATTCTATGGTAAACATCATAATACATATATATCAAACAATTATGTATGATAATATAGAATATCAATTTATACATCAAATAGGTACCATAGTTTTGAACCAACTTGGTATCTCAACAAAATTATAATCTTGATACCCAAACCCCGTATCTTGAGTATCCCACTTACCTTGGTTTCCACAAGGTAATACCTCAATACCTTGATATACTAATACCCTTATCTATAATATATAAATATATACTAATATTATACAAATAAGGAATATAACAATAATAATATGCTATCTTAATATTAATATATATATATATACAATATATAAAAATATGCCAAATCGTCACTGAAAACTGTGTTAAAAAATACTGATTTTCAGATATACTGCCTTTAGTGACAGTTATGGCTATCACTGAAGCTGCCATCACTGTTGCTGCTGTATCCTGCACTGCTGTCGCTGCTTTGGTGACGGTTTGCAACCGTCACCACTCCGCTGCTGCCTCTCATTAATGACAGCGGCTGCTGTCGCCAATTCTTCGTCACTAAAAATCTATATATATATATATATATATATATATATATATATATATATATATATATATATATATATATATATATATATATATATATATATGTCACCCAAAATAAATATAAATATATATATATATCTATATATATAATAACTATACATACCCTCTCCTATTATGATGTACATATTTAATATTGCAACAACACACACATACAACATATATAATAAATATACATATATATAAATAATTATATAATAACTATAAATATTATAATTACTTAATTAAGCATATACATATATTTTATAAAACATATACATATATTTATTCCTAACATATATTATAGCATATATACTAATGCATGTAGAAGAATGCGACATAATTTATATTCTATTAGTACATATATAATACATAGATCTATGATATAATAAATACTATAATAAATACACCATAATACATATTATATATATATATATATATATATATATATATATATATATATATATATATATATATATATATATATATATATATATATATATATATATATACACAATTATAATTCAAGAATTAAAAGTACAATAATTAGATCTACACATAAATACACAACAAATGGAGAGTATCACACTGTATCCCACTAGATCTAGGATACACATGTGACACGAGTCCACCACACATCCAATTGCAACCCAAAGGACACAAGCAAGTCACATATAATATTTATGAATAATAGAAAGTGTCAAATATAGATCTATGAGTTCTGTCAAAATACGACATGTATAAAGTCCTGTGTCGGAGGAAAAACCCCCAAAACAATACGTATCACCAAATTATTGGGATACGACCTATACGTACCCAATTGTGAATATGACACTAGCCCCAAACACATAAACACATGCCAAATTTATCTATAGGATCAATTGACACACAATAATTGTCATTCTCAAAATTCTTCCAAAATTGACACAAAAAGTATCATAACTTTCTCAATAGGCCTCCTATGAACACAAAACTAAATCCTATGGGTAGTATATGTATATGGATTGATTTTTCCTGATTAAATCTTAGATTTATAAGCTATTTTAAGGGAAAAAAACTGAATTGTACCTATTGGAAGATGGATTCTCAATGAAACCTCCAATTGAGATGAAATTACTTTTAACTTGTAGATCATTGCTCCTCTTTGTAGATCCTTACTTCTTCCTTCTGGATCCTTGCTTCTCAAGTCTCTAATAATGATTTGGGAAGAAATTGGAATGAATTTGGTAGAAAAATGAAGTGGGAATAAAGAAATTTTGGTAGTGGGAAATTCTAGATCTAGATTTGGAATAAAAAAGAGGAGAGAGAATTTCCCCCTCTACTTATATAGGCCGGCCCCTATTCCTCTCCCTCAAGTAATCATATAATGTCCATTATACCCCTTGGGGCCTCTCATGAAAAAATAATTAAGGAAGGAAGCTTCTAGTCTAATAATTTAATTAATTTAATCCATCTCCTTAACAATGGACTTTCTAAAAGGGCTAAGTTTAACTAATTAATTCATGTTGGTCTATGAGTCCAAACTAAACTAGTTAGGTTCACTAACACAAGTCCAAATTAAATAAATAATATCTAACAATAATTAAATAATATCATAAAAAATTATTTATCAAGCATAATAATTTATTAAATAGAAAATTACTAAAATATCCTTTCCTGGAAAATGTGGTAGTGACATATACCCCTACTCGGTACACAGAGGCGAGTTCTAAATCTTAATGTCTCATCATTGTGAATAGTCAACTCTCTCCTGAGTCCCGACTGGCATTATGCTCGTAATATCCGTGAATCTCCTGCCTGAGCTTCCTTAATCTTATCTACTAAAGTGGATTATATCTGTAAACTAGCCAAGACTGCTTCATATTTTGGAAATAATATCTTAATGCGAAGATCTTCTAAGTTTTGCTTCTGCTTTATCAGGAAAAATGTAATACTTCTCCTGCTAAGAGTATCTGCTACTAAATTAGCTTTGCCCGGATGGTTTTACGTTATAATCCTTCAATAATTTCAACCATCTCCTTTGCCTCATGTTCAAATCCTTCTAGGTGAATACGTATTTTAAACTCTTAAGATTTATAAATATCTCTACCCGATTATCGTACAAGTAATACCACCACAACTTGAAAACAAACACCACTGTGGCCAACTCCAAGTCGTGAGTCGAATAATTCTTCTCGTGATCCCAAAGCTGTCATAATGCATATGCTATCACTCTCCCATGTTGTATCAAAACACATCCAAGACCCTTCCCTGATGCATCATAATACACTGTGAACCCTCCTAATCCTATTGGAAGTATCATGATCGGTACCGAGATCAACTTCTTCTTTAGTTCTTTAAAAGCTGCCTGACATTCTGCTGACCATATAAACTTAATATACTTTCGAGTAAACTGGGTTATTGGTGCTGAGATCCTTGCAAAATCTGACACTAACCTTTTGTAGTACCCTACTAATCTAAGAAAACTGTGTATATCTACCACGGCCTTCGAAACTGGCCAATCCTCTACTACTTCAACTTTCTGGGGATATACTGATACTCCTTCTCCTGAGATGATGTATCCTAAGAATGAAATATGATTTAACCATATCTTGTACTTGTTAAGTTTTGCATACAACTGGTGCTCCCTCAAAGTCTATAACACCTTCCTGAGATACTCTTCATGTTCTTCTTTATTACGATATTACACCAGGATTTTATCGATAAATACTACCACAAATTGATCTAAATAGGGTATGAAGATATGGTTCATCAAATCCATAAATACTGCTGGTGTATTTTTAATCCAAATGGCATCACTAAGAACTCTGAATGTCCATATCGTGACCTGAATGATGTCTTCGGTATTTTTTCTTCCCGTACTCGCACCTGATGATATCCGGATCGCAGATCAATCTTAGAGAATACTCTAGCTTCACTCAACTGATCAAACAGGTCATTAATCCTAGGCAAGGGATACTTATTCTTTACTGTCACTATATTCAACTATATATAGTCAATAATCGGGTCGATCCATCCTTCTTCTTCACTAACACTATTGGGGCTCCCCATGGTGATCCACTAGTACGAATAAATTTTTTTGCTTTCAACTCTTCAACATGCTGATATAACTGGTCAAGTTCAGAATATGACATCTGGTAAATTTTATTCGATATAGGATTTATTCCTAGTATCAACTATATACTAAACTCTACCTCTCGAATCGGAGGCAATCTTGGAAGTTCTTCGGGAAAGACATCCATGAATTCATCAACTATCTTGGGTATCGGTTCTCCTTTCGTTGCTGTTGCTGCAACTTCTTCTTCTTGTTGGCCTTTCGTAGACCTAACGAGCATAAAATCTATCAAACCAGGGATAAAAAATAGCATTCTACCCCTATGATAATCTATCATAGCATGAATATCTCTCAGCCAGTCCATACCCAAGATAACGTCAAAGTTACCCATAGAAAACTTAATCAACTTTGCAGATAATAGGTAGTCACATACTACGATTGGACAGTCTAGGCAGACCATACTAACTCCTACAAGTCTATTACCAGTGAGTATATTTAGCCTATTTGGCAATGCCTCAAACTCTAATTTAACACGTATTATAAATTATACAGATACAAATGAATGTGAAGCTCCTGAATCAATTAATGCTATAGTAGGAAACGATGTGACAAAAATATTACCTGTCACTATGTCACCTGACGCCAAATCCTCCTCCAATGACAAGGTAAATGCCTTCCCTTGTCCTTGTCGAGCTTCTTGTTACTGCTTTACTTAATGCTACTATCATGGTCTATGTTGTCCTTACTGTTGTTGTTGGTGCTGGTGCTAGTGCTGGTGCTGGTACTGATGCTGATTATACACCTGCGTCGGTAATGGTCGCTGAGCTAACGGTCTGACCACTAATGCTGCTCTCCTTGCTGCACTGCTTTTGGTGCTGGCAATACATGAAACTGGGGTGCTAGTCCCTATGATCAGGGCTACCATATCTCAGGCATAACCCCTTTGCTACCCTACAATCACTCCTAGTATGGCCTTTCTTGCCATAATACGTACAACCTGTTGATGCTGATTGGCTCTGTTTTTGCTGTTGCCTCGGCTGCTGTTGCTAAGTTTGTGTCCTTATAGTTGAAACTACTACCCTGCATGGTGCTGTGTCATGAATATGAACCCCATGAGATGGTGTTGATGCTTCTCCTTTGATGCTCTGTACATGTGACCTCTTCTGGCCTCCTGTCCTTGATATCATCCTTTGAAAAGTGAGTTCGTGCCTCCTAGCTGCTACCAATATATCATAAAAAGTCTGGTAGTTGTGTCCCTCTATTAACTGCAAAATCTCTAAATAAAGTCCTTGTTAGAACCTCATCACTCTATTTGGCTCTGTTGCCACCATTGTCGGTAAAAATCTACTCAGTCGGCTAAACTTTGGTGCGTAGCCATCCACTGTTCTACCAGACTCCTTGAGGTTGATTAACCTTTGTTGCAAATCAAATAGGGCCATGACTCCAAAATACTTTATTCTGAACCGAATCCTAGAATCATCCCAAGAAATAGGCCGCCTTAAGCCAACCTTCTCTGCCGCACACCAATCTCTAGCGAGATCCTAAAGTTTTAACTGAACTTGGTCAACCTGTTCCTCGATTAAAACATTGCACGCTACCAGAATATCGTTAATATCCTGGAGCCAATCATCTGCTGTGATGTCATCCTCTGTACCATAAAGTACAGGAGATTAAGTCGACAAAATCTAACCGATGCTCTCGAATCTATCATTCTGTATCTTTCTAGAGCTGTTTGTAACCCTCGATTCAATAATATATTATGTTCATGCTGTCAGATTTGCTAATGTTATTATACTTTTATTTGATATTGTTGTACTGCCATCATCCCCCTAATAATTTTTAATAAATTTGGGGTATCAAGTATTGCTAGCATTGCTGGCACTACTAGGGGAAGGAACCTCTGGAGCTGGTTGCTCAATATTTTTTGCTACTGTCTCACCTGGGGTCCCAACTACTGGCTCGATCCAAATCGGGTCCTAAAGAAAAACTGCCTCATGTTGCTGTCATATCTCGCTCGAATCTACTGGTTGCCTCGATGCCCTTGATGCTCTGGCAACCGAAGATGGTGAAGCCATGGAAGAAAGGGACAAAAGATATCAAGAACATGACAGGAAGGAATAGAGAAACAATTAATTAGATGGTTAAAGCTGAATATCGAGAAGAACGGATTCAGGATTTTAAGGAGGAACATGTTTGACTAAGACTTCTAAGATCATGACACCCCGTAAGTCTGAAAAATCAGACCTCCAAGGGACACCACTAAAACTTTGTCACGCCCAGTATCAAAATACAGAGACGAACATGGAAAGCACCCTCGTACAAGGTATAGAACATCGTATGGCGGTCACGACTGTAGAAAGATAAGGTGGTGTATGCTACAATCAAGTCTCCTAGGATCTCAGAATAACTGTCTCAATCATTCAAGCAAGTAACAATAACAATAGAATATGTAAGATAAAGTCATAAGGCTTCACAAACGCTCTATCAAAATATTGTAGGAATCTAGCCATCAAAATGTTAGTCTAGCAGAGTATCAATAGTTACAATAGAGATCAGTTGTAGTCTAATTATGTTACAGTTATGTAAAAGGGAACTGATATCCAGACAAGTCGGCTAACAGGTATCGGTGGCTAAATACCAAAAATAGAATAATATACAATATGAGCAGTAATCAATAAACCCACCCGTGCTCTTCATTGACCATCCGTCTGGTGTTCATCATCGTAAGGGGGATAAGCTGGATCCTCTGGTACTGGCTCTAAACTTGGCCATACAAAACCAGTGGAGTTAGACCCCTAACAGCAAGTACCACAAGGAAGCACGAATGAAAAAATAGAAACCAGATCAAGCATGTAGTGCATGAGCTAAGAATTATTGGTGCATACCCCATCTTTGGGATAACATGGCACTCCTTCACCAAACAAGGACAGAAAATTCTATGATATCCAAGATAAGATACATCCCATTATTATGGTCAAGCTAGAATTCTGTGTCATAGTTCGGTCCATATCCAATCATAGCATAATGACCCAACTCCCTAACCAAACAAGGACAGATATTAAAAACCATACTATGGCAGTCAGTGTCCCTAAGCTACTAGCAGAGTTATAATCATAACCAAGTCAGGTTAGAACGGCCAAACAATGTTACGGCTTGTTATATGGAGTCTTGGGTTATCCCTCGTAATAGTAATAAGTATCCTCAGATCATGCCATGTCGAGTAGGGCTAAACGAGCCAATATTATACAAGAAAAAAATTATAATCGCACCAGTCACTCATAGGGCCACCGTACTATAGTCGCACCAGTCCCCCGTAAGGCCACCGTGCTGATAAATCAGTAACAGTTCCAACCTTTCTATAGGGAAAATGTTGGCTCAGTTTAAATATAAAAAGTTAAATATTGTACTCCATTACATGTGGATGATATATAATATCCATGGTGGCCAGCCTTGAATACCATAAAAATTATCATGGAGTGGCTCATAACGCACGATCTCAGTATGTCGTTCCCTTTCCATGTTCTAATCAGCTTTTATGTCACCTAATTAACCCTACAGTGATATAAAATTCTCTATCGTGGCTACAAAAATATTCTTCTTAATAATGTCGTACAGAGTACAGGCACATTTGATACAAATCTATTTTAATATTAGGAGTCAAGTCTGGATTCACCCTAATGTGGATGCAATAATCAAATAAGCAATAACCTAGCCACATTAAGGTTCTGAAATAGTATTATTTTTGTGCCAAGAATATAGAAATAAATATTATGCACCAAGCAGGAATCATCATGTCATGTTCAGTGTCTATATTGGCCAATATCCAATACTCAATATACAATACGTCGTTATAAACAGGCAAGCAGGAAAAGTGTATCAGTAGGAATACAATAACCAGGTCAGGGTACCCAACCTATCAGTTGGTCATATGAATTATATTTGATCAAATAACGAGACATAATTAATTAGGAGTTTAATATCCTATATGATCGAGTCACGGTCATGAAGACCTCATTAATTCCTCAAGTTTTGGGATCAAAGATCATCAATCATAGTCAAGTTCAACTAATCTAAAATAGGCATCATGTGCACAACATGACCTATGCATCCACAATCAATCACAAGAAGTCCTGAGTCAACGTACTTAGCAAGTGCCAAATAGGCTAGTCAGGAATAGTAGCGCATAAAATATACGAGCAGGCAACTATATGGCACACAAACCTATAACACTAGGTTACAGAAGTCATGGCGCAGAAGTCTATAACATGGTACATAAATTGTTAATAGAGCAGCAGGAAGATGCGACACACTATACAAATACAAAATAACTACAAAATAAAGCATGAGTCCCCAAACGGTGTGACAGTTATTATGCGCCAAAGGACATATATATAAAGGTAGCGCACTTTTGCTAGTTAAATGCACAACGTGAATATTATGCACCGGCCTAAAAAAGTGTGCCAACTAATAAGAAGTTGATAAAAGTGTGCAAAAAGGTAGCCTGAAGCACTTTTGCTTGGTTCGTTAGTTAGTACATTAATTGTGTGCCATAGGCTGATGTCTTCCAAAAGTGCGCCAAGAATAATTTTTTTAAGAATTCATCCCCTTGACATACTTTTGTAAAGAATTGGCAGTACTCTTAAAGTACGCACGAGTTATGGACTACGGGTCACAATCAATATGAGCCTATGATATAAATCCTCATGTGTACTTCTTGTCACTATTTTTCTTCTTCAACTAACCCACCATTGATGCACTCAGAGCTCAAACTTGAGACTATGACAGTGCACCATTTCTCAGGCAACAGTATCCAAAAATTAAGGAAAATCCCAAGCTAGAAATCAGGAAACAACAACTTTTGAAAATATCTTTTTTTGGGATCATTCCCTAGGAAAATATACTCATGAAAACTCTTATAATAAAACCAACATATAAACTATTAACCACCTCAAATCTGAAAGCTCCAAGAACTAACTAAAATTAGAATACTACTAGAAACTAATTACAACAAAAAAATACTAAGAATAAAACCATAGCTGACCATGTTTCTTCATATTTGCAAGGTGTACTTGCCTATGAAGAAAATTAGGAGCAAAACAAGAAAAATTAACTAGTGAAGAGAGAGAAAGAGAACAAGGATATATATAGGCAAGGGGTAATAGTGAACCGTCGGATCTCTCTAATAAATCCAAGCCACATGCCCTACCTACCACCATCACACACTCGATACTAAGCCAATGTGCGCCAAGCTCCATTCATCCGTGACTTAAAGTATACTCAAAGTGTGCCAAAAATGAAAACACACCAAAAGTACAAAATTCTTCAGTATATTCTGAGTATACGGGATATGGAGTGACAAAGACTATCAAAATAGTTATTTCGAGTCAAGTAAAGGAAACATGAAAAGGTTAAGGGACCATAAGGTCATTAAGGTTGTTCCCGTAACAGGAGCTGCATAATAAAAGAAAGAAAGAAAGATTGAAATTATCAAAGTGAATGAACTGAACTGTATTGAGAAATGAACTAAACTATATTGAGAAAATAGATATGTTAATAACATGTTTGGTCACGGACAACTCATGCACGAGGTATTGATTGGATTCCTTGGACGATCGTCGGAGCACCACGATCGTGCCGGCCTAAGGGAATATTAGGGTATTGCATTCCCATGGGTGGCTAAGTGTAGATAGTCTATTGCGGGCAACACAATATCAGGTAGACGGGGCCTTGGTAGTTCACACTTATGCTTGGTTACCTGAGTCTACCCTATTGATAGTCGCATGTTAGTGGGCGGGATGGCGTTTAACGCTCCAAGTTCCTTATATTGCACCATATTTTCATCCTGGACGAGATGGCATATAGAGATTCTTGTACCTTATGCATCCAATCGCCTTGAGACTATAACTCATTCTTTATGGCTATTTCAGTAACCTTCTGTCATATAGATTAAGTTTGGCTCAACTGCGGTAATTCGCATGCGAGTCATTGCATTAAAATAAGAATATCTGAATAATCTGAATAACTTTGTAATTTGAGTCTAACATATTTGAACAACTTGAGTATAAGACATCTGAGTATATCGTGTACCTGAGTCAAAAATACGCTTGTAATACTTGTGTTTTCTTATGCAATCCTTTGAGTCATTACATATATTCATGCTTGGTTAACCTACTTTATCTTGGACAGGAAAGGACAAATAATAAATGGGTAAGTCGCGTCGTGTTGCTCATATTTTATGGGATACTATATATCTGTAACATGAGCACAACTTTTTATCATATGCCATAAAACTGATCCTAAGACAAGACTAGAAAGATAACAAGTAGATAATGCACATAACTAAATAAACGTATTTTCTTTTGTTGAGTAAGTGAGAAGCCTCCCTTCTAGTGCATTCAATATACTGATAACCCACTAGATTATTTGTAAGGTACTGAGTTTTCCTTCTTACGTGCTAAGGTGTGCAGCTAACTCTGGAGTCTTGGAGTATTGCAGACGGAACTGAAGCACTATATACATGACATAATATATTGGAACATAGCCTATGTATCATCCCATGTTATAAGCCGCTTGGCACATTTTATTATTTTGAAAGAGAGAGCTTGAGCGATTTATAATCTCGGCCTAGTATCGCTTGTAATACTTATTCAATATCAATAAAGTGAACTATTTTCCTACATACTTGTGTTGATAAAAATTTTGTTGCATTGGGACTATCTGTACGACTCTATGGCTTAGCAATCCTTCGGCCATTTTAAGTTCTTGCCTTGCATGGCCATAACTCAGGCTCGCACGGTATCATGCCCAAGATAGGACATTCGGTCATGCGGGTGTCACGCCCCAGTCCCAAAATAGCGAGGGACTAGCCACATGGCAATGGCCAGCAGCACACACCGATAGGCAAATCTAATTTAATAGACCCATCAGGATGTACTTAAGCTGTAAAACAATAATCAGGTCTGCTAATCTCATCCACAGAAATGAATACAATAATATCAGAATTATAAAGCATTAACAAGTCTTGATTAAAATATAAGTCGGGGAACAACCCGATAATGAGTTTGATACATCAACTCAATAAACTGGAAATAAAAGTCTAACAATAAAAATAACTGAGTATAGAATATGCGTATACTCAGAAGAAATCTTCAGCTATCACCTCGTTCTCAGTTTCTGGTACTGCTCCGAGAAGTGCTCCTGTTCCATACACCTCAGGATAGATATCTTCTGCTAACCCTGGGGACATAATCCAGATCCAGGTCCTCAGGGGACATAACAAGATACAAAATAACTCATGACAAAATAAATACAATGTAGCAATAAATGAAATAATAGGGTAAATATATAACCAACTAAGTGATATGCAAATGAGATTTTTAGTCATACTCGGGCTGAGACTACTATAGGATCTGTGTCGGGAAAACCCATAGCAGTATTCTCTCGAAGGGCCAGTACGGTACCAAAGCTCTGTGTCAGAGTCTAAGGCACTTCCAGTATAGTATTATATATATATAATCAATCTTTTGTATGGCTAATCTCTCCCCACCCAATGTAATCACACGTCACAGGTTCACGATGTCTCATGTCCATGTCACGCAAGATCATATCTAATGCAATAAGTCATAATAAAATCTAAGCATATATAATATATATGCCCAAATCCTGTATCCTATACAGAATGACCATGAATATCTCAGGAAGATTCTATCTCATGAATAGTGTCAGGTGTCCTGAGGTATGACGTACTTGATAAGGCAAGTACAAAATGTATAGAGTCTCGATAACTATGTCTAGGTGACATTATACAACGCTGCGTACAGTGTTGATACCCGAATATTAGTTGGAAGCTAAGTAATATCACACGGCCCTAGGTTGAACAGATATCTTACAGTCATAATTCAAGAAAATAGTATAAACAGTTGCTGCAAGTAGGGCAAGGTACACTTGCCTGGGTTTTGGTTACCAACTGCGACTCTGGTTTCAGCGGGTTCTGCAGGTACTTCTCCGGTTGCTGAAATAAACATCACCATCAGATTCAAAAAATATCAAATAGCTAAAAATACCTATCCTTGAGTCTAATTTAGACACAGGGACAAAAATGACATTTTTAGGTCAAAGCAGGGTCTACAGGTGGCCCGCTTCGCACCAAAAAATGTGTCAGAACCTAAGGTCTCCAAATCCTTCAAACTTAGAGTCAACAAGTCCAGAATGATGATACAAATCAAACAAAACTTTCAAAATTAGATTCCGATGAGTCGATCACAAAATCACCCGTCAAGTGGAGCCGTAGGGCTCACGAAACGCAATTTTGTCAACGTTCTCAGAATCGAACCAAACTTGGGTCACAGGACCAGCGTATTGCTATGAGTCTGATGGCACAAGTTTCATTTTGATCCGACGTGTGTATACGAAGTTACAATGAGTTTCAGAACAGACGGATACGGGGCATTGTCGACGGATACGCGTTGATTTCGGTGTGCACGCACATCCAAATTAACTTCTGTGAAATCTTGTACGTTCGTATCGATAGCGCTCACCTTTCGGTGAAGACCGCACGCGACCAAGTCGTCCCGTTTGGCGGGACACACTCAGTTCCGGAGGAAAATAGGGTATTTATTTTTCCTATTTTTGGATTACGGTTCACGATCGCCACATGATGTGACACACCGAGCGGTTTGTACGGACATCGAGAGGGTCACGCAGGATTCGCGTCACAACAGACAGAATGGAAAATGGAGCAACGAGGAGAGAGAAAATGATACCTGAATAGGGCTCCGCGAAAACTGAATTCTCGTATCGGTGAGTCGATACGACACTGCGACACGGTGTCAGTGTACTGTGCTGTCTAGGGTTTCGGTGGCCGGAGCCTCGCTGGAGTGGGGCTCGCTGGGGTAAAGGTGCTCGGCTCATTGGCTCAGGCAGTGGTGAGGCTGCTACGGCGAGGTAGTTCGACGACTGGCCAGGGCTGTACTGGGCTCGACGAGGTCGGGCGGAGCTGCTGCGGGGTCGACGAGGTCGGGGCGGAGGAGATGGAGGCGCTGCGATGGTTGGGAGCAGAGGAGGGAGGCGGCGCTCGTGGAGAGGCATGACGGAGCCAGAGAAGGGCGGAGAGGGGTTCTGGGCAGAGGAGAGAGGAGGTTCTGAGGTGGTTGGCCGACGAGGACGGAGGAGCAAGGAGGAGGAGGAAAGGGGAAGGCGGTGGTGCTGGTGGTAGAAACGGCGGCTAGGCGAGGGTTTTATATCGGTCGAGGGCGGATAACCGTAGCGGGGAGGCGGGGCAATTACGACAGAGGAGGCGGGGCGGTTACTGCAGAGGAGGCGGCGCCTAACTGCCGGAGAAGCCGGTCGGATCCGTAACGGCCGAAGACTATCGGGGAAGAGACAGTACCGTAGCAGTACTGTAGAAACGGGTCGGGTTCGGGTCGGGTTTGGGTTTTGGGCCCGGATCCGGCCCAATAAGGAATTGGGTTGGGTTAGACCGGTCCGGTCCGGTCTGGTTTGGTTTGGTTTATTTTAAAATAAATCGGGTTTATTTTTAGGGTTTAATTGGTTTATTTAAAACTTAGTTTTTAGGTCTTTAAAAATATTTTTGAGGTCCAATAAAATCCAGAAAAATTACCCTATGTCTAATTTTTGATTTTACACCAAAAAATATTATTTTCATAATTTTTTAATATTTAATAAAAACATTTAAAAAATTATTTAATTTCAAAATATCTTGATTTAATTAGTTAAAAATCACCAAAAATTATAGAAAAGTCATTTTTAAAATCTGAAAAAAATTTGGGGATTTACAATCTACCCCCCTTAAGAGGATTGCGTCCTCACAATCAAAGAATAACCGGTCAACAGATATGACATGGTTGCAAACATTGCTCGAAGCACATCACGATCAAGGATAAGGGTTTTTAAGAAAACACATAGGGAATCACTTCCCTAAGAAATGGAAGTTATGCAATTTTCAGAGGAAAGAAATCTAGTAAGAAAACTACAGTTTTAGAAAACTAGGTTATGGTTTATTAGCAAGTTTTAAACTACCAGGTCAAGGCTAAGGTCACGAACCAGCAGGTACGAACTAAAGTAATACTTAACGAGATAACTACGAAAACTTACGCGCATTAGCTACTCCAAGAGTCTATGCATCCTCCAAAGTCATCGTGAAAGCTTGTCCACGTCCTTGAGGTGGTGCCCTCTGCTGTTGCTGGGCTTGCTGGAAGGGTGCTGGTCGAGGCGCCAAGGGTGGCCTTAGTTGATATCCTCCTGGTGCTGGTAGAGCTTGTTGGTTGACTATTGGTGCTCCTTCTCTACGCTCAGGGCATTCCCTCACTGCATGCTGTCTGGATCCGAACACTAAACATAACCCGAATTTACGTCTACACTCCTTCTCAACATGGCCTATCTTGCCGCAGTAGTGACAAGTAGGAAGAGTTAGGGATTTGGATGCAGCTCCCTGTGGTGCTTGTTGCAGATGAGATTTCTTTGCAGCTTCTCTATGCGGTGCTCGAGCTAGTGCTGATGTGGAAGGCCGCTTCAGGTTGGACTCTCTCCTGGTGACGCACTCCATACGTCTGGCTGCAGCAAGGACGTTCGTATATGAAGTAGGTGCAACAGATCCAATCATTCTCTGTAGCTCAAAATTTAGTCCATTGAAGAACTTCTCAGCCTTCTCTTCTTCTGTTGGGATCAGGGAAGGGGCGAAGTGACTCAGTTGAATGAATTATGTGTTGAACTCTTCCACCGTCATAGTGTCCTGAGTGAGGCGATTGAACTTGTCCCGCAGTTCTGATCGAACAATAGCTGGAATGTACATCTCCTGAAAGAGTCTGGAGAACTCCTCCCAAGTAACTCAGTTTGGTCCAAGCCGTCTCTCCTCAGATAGCCACCAGTGATGTGCGTTGTCCGTTAATTACATTCTGACGGCAGTCAACCAACGTTCTCGTGGAAGCTCAGCTGCTTCTAATTAATGTTGAGTATTGGTGAGCCACTTATGAACTTCTGTGGGATCCTCCTTGCCTGAGAAGGTACGGGTCTTCAGCTGGCGGAAGTCGATGATGGAGCCCGTCGTTGACCATCGAGCTGGTAGGTTGGCCTGCTCTAGTGCATTTACTAGGCTGTTCCTCAAGTACTCCGCCTCATGACGTTGAGTCTCTTGATAAATTTGTTGTTGAGCTTGCATCATTGCATAGATCATTTGGAATATCTATTGCCCGTCCATTGGCTGCCCTTATGGGAATACGGGCATTGGTGGAACGAACTGCGATGGAGGTGGGATGTCATCACGTCGGAACCTTGAATTATGCTGGGCTGCTTTATCGCTTTGAGAAGATTATCCTCTATTCTCTGGTGTTAATCCTTCATCATAGGTGACCACAGCATCGTGCGTTGTACCTAAGAGATTCTCATCGCCGATTCTCGGATCCATTGCTCTGCATCAAAAATAAACTATAAGAGGCGCACAGGAATCAAGGCAAGATGCAAGTCAAAATTTAATTTGAATCCGATATAGATATCAAGAATGATTCAAGCAAGTGGATGAGATTCTTATCCTATTCTTACAGCAGGCTTGCTCGGTCCCTAAGTTGAAACCGAACAATTTAGTCGTTGACCTGCATGGGCCACCATAAAAACCATGTCACGCCCCAGTCCCAAAATAGCGAGGGACTAGCCACGTGGCAATGGCCAACAGCACACACCGATAGACAAATCCAATTTAATGGACCTATCAGGATATACTTAAGCTGTAAAACAACAATCAGGGTCTGCTAATCTCATCTACAGAAATGAATACAACAATATCAGAATTATAAAGCATTAACAAGTCTTGATTAAAACATAAGTCGGGGAACAACCCGATAATGAGTTTGATACATCAACTCAATAAACTGGAAACAAAAGTCTAACAATAGAAATAACTGAGTATATAATGTGCATATACTCAGGAGAAATCTTCAGCTATCACCTCATTCTCGGTTCCTGGTACTGCTCCGAGAAGTGCTCGTGTTCCATACACCTTAGGATAGATATCTTCTGCTAACCCTGGGGACATAATCCAGATCCAGGTCCTCAGGGGACATAACAAGGTACAAAATAACTCATACCAAAATAAATATAGTGCAGCAATAAATAAAACAATAGGGTAAATATATAACCAGCTAAGTGATATGCAAATGAGAGTTTTAGTCATACTCGGGCTGAGACTACTATAGGATCTGTGTCGGGAAAACCCATAGCAGTATTCTATCGAAGGGCCAGTACGGTACCAAAGCTCTATGTCAGAGTCTAAGGCACTTCCAGTAAAGTATTATATATATATATATATATATATATATATATATATATATATATATATATATATATATATATATAATTAACCTTTTGTCTGGTAAATCTCTTCCTACCCAATGTAATCACACGTCACAGGTTCACGATGTCTCATGTCCATGTCACGCAAGATCATATCTAATGCAACAAGTCATAATAAAATCTAAGCATGTATAATGTATATGTCCAAATCCTGTATTCTGTAGAGAATCACCATGAATATCTCAGAAAGATTCTGTCTCATGAATAGTATCAGGTGTCCTGAGGTATGACGTACTTGATAAGGCAAGTACAAAATGTATAGTGTCTCGATAACCATATCTAGGTGACATTACACAACGCTGCGTACAGTATTGATACCCGAATATTAGTCGAAAGCTAAGTAATATCACACGGCCCTAGGTTGAACAGAGATCTTACAGTCATAATTCAAGGAAATAGTATAAACAGTTGCTGCAAGTAGGGCAAGGTACACTTGCTTGGGTTTTGGTTACCAACTGTGGCTCTGGTTTCAGCGGGTTCTGCAGGTACTTCTTCGGTTGCTGAAATAGACATAACCATCAAATTCAGAAAATATCAAATATCTAGAAATGCCTGTCCTTGAGTACAATTTGGACACAGGAGCAAAAATAACATTTTCAGGTCAAAGCGGGGTCCACATGTGGCCCGCTTCGCATCGAAAAATGTGTCAGAACCAAAGGTCTCCAAATCCATCAAACTTAGTTTTAACAAGTCCATAACGATGATATGAATCCAATGGAACTTTCAAAATTGGATTTTGATGAGTCGATCACAAAATCACCCGTCAAGTAGAGCCGTAGGGCTCACGATACGCGATTTTGTCAACGTTCTCAGAATCGAACCAAACTTGGGTCACAGGACCAACGTATTGCTACAAGTCTGATGGAATAAGTTTTATTTTGATCCGACGTATGTTCACGAAGTTATAATAAGTTCCAGAATAGGCAGATATGGGGCGTTGTCGGCGGATACGCGTTGATTCCGGTGTACACGCACATCCAAATCAACTTCTGCAAAATCTTGCACGTCCGTATCGACAGCATGCACCTTTCGGTGAAGATCGCACGCGACCAATTTATCCCGTTTGGCGGGGCGCACTCAGTTCCGGGGAAAAATAGGATATTTATTATTTCTGTTTTTGGATCGCGGTTCGCGATCGCCACAGGACGCGACACACCTAGCGGTTTGCACCCGCATCGAGAGGGTCACGCAGGATTCGCGTCACAATGGACGAAACAAAAAATGGAGCAACGAGAAGAGAGAAAATGCTACCTGAATAGGGCTCCACAAAAACTGAATTCTCGTGTCGGTGAGTCGATACGATACTGCGACACGGTGTCAGTGTACTGTGCTGTCTAGGGTTTCGGTGGCCGAAGACTCGCTGGAGTGGGGGTGCTTGGCTCGTCGGCTCAAGCGGTGGCGAGGCTGCTGTAGCGAGGTGGTTCGACGGCTGTCCGGGGCTGCACTGGGCTCGACGAGGTCGGGCGGAGCTGCTGCGGGGTCGACGAGGTCGGGGCAGAGGAGATGGAGGCGCTGCGGTAGTTGGGAGAAGAGGAGGAAGGCGGCGCTCGTGGAGAGGCATGACGGAGCCGAAGCGGGGCAGAGAGGGGTTCTAGGCGGAGGAGAGAGGAGGTTCTGAGGTGGTTGGCCGGCGAAGACGGTTGAGCAAGGAGGAGGAGGAAAGGGGGAAGATGGTGGTGCTGGTGGTGGAAACGGCAGCTAGTCGAGGGTTTTATATCGATCAAGGGAGGATAACCGCCACGGGGAGGCAGCGCGATTACGGCAGAGGAGGCTGGGCGGTTACTGCAGAGGAGGCGGCGCCTAACGGCCGAAGAAGCCGGCCGGATCCGTAACGGCTGGAGACTGTTGGGGAAGAGACAGTACTGTAGAAACGGGTCGGGTTTGGGTTTTGGGCCCAGATCTGACCCAATAAGGAATTAGGTTGGGTTAGACCGATCCGGTCTGGTTTGGTTTGGTTTATTTTAAAATAAACCGGGTTTATTTCTAGGGTTTAATTGGTTTATTTAAAACTTAGTTTTTAGGTCTTTAAAAATATTTTTGGGGTCCAATAAAATCCAAAAAAATTACCCTATGTCTAATTTTTGATTTACACCAAAAAATATTATTTTTATAATATTTTAATATTTAATAAACATATTTAAAAAATTATTTAATTTTAAAATACCTTGATTTAATTAGTTAAAAAATTACCAAAAATTCTAGAAAATTCATTTTTTAAATCTAAAAATTTTCTGGGGGTTTACAGCAGGACCAGGGTATGACCATAAGTTGGATTTTGGTAGCATAATTTCTTAAAGTTGAATAAATTACTTACGGATTGAAGGACGTACGAGATGGTATCGAGGACTACTCAAATCGATTCTATTTTGATGGTTTGCCTCATTGATGATACTCAAGTGAAGGAGATATATAAATTTTTGTTGGATTGGATTATGATTTTAAATTGTTTGTTCGAAAGATCGGATTGATGGTAGTGTGAACCTTGGATTGGAATTGGCTTTGAATTGGATTGATCTTGCTCGAAGTAATATAAGATTGCATAAACTGAAATACTTGGGATATTGATCATGACCTAGTAAGGATTGATCGGAAGAATTGATTGTTGGCAGATGGAACATATTAGATTTTGATAGTTTTTAATTTCATGTATTGAAAGAAATGTTAAGGAGCAATATAGATACAAGTTTGATAAGTCACAAGAAAAGAGATGAATTAAGATTGTTCTTTTAGGATTGAATGTCGACAAAATTATACTTGGTTGGATTTGGATGATATTATTGGGATTAGGATTGTGATTATGTTTGGAAGAGTATGATCGAATTGTGTATAGTAAAGGATTCAGATTCTTGGTTGGTTATTTTATATATTTGGAAAGTTCTCAGAAGATAGGATGTTATCGATTTAATGATAACTTTGGAGGATAGTAAAATTCTTAGCGAGAGTTGTATATTGATATAGGATTAGATGTGGACCTTAAGGCAGTCGGTTTTAAAGATTGGATGGGATTTAAACTTGATATTTTAGGAATTATGGATTGGTTGAGGTGTAACACTTTATTTCTATTGAGAAATAATGAGTGATCGACTTGGTTATATTTTTGGATTCTGAATGATTGAGGTATAGTGCTTGGGTGGGTTTGCCCTAGTTCTAAGTTTATCCCTTGAAGTTGTGAGTTATAGCTTGCCCAGTGCATTGAACAACACAGTTATGTGCGAGATGTAATATGGATAGAGGCAAAGTTTGATGGTTAAGTTTCGGATATAGTCGAATTAATTTGGAGGATATGGTTGTTCAATAGATTTTAGCCAAGGCATGAGGACCTTGCACTGATTGAGAAATAAATAGGAAGTTATGGTCGAACAATTTTGATGATATACAAGGCGGATTCAAGTTGGGTATAGAAGTGATGTAGTAGGATGAGTTTTTACTTAGAAAGTTTCAAGGAAGAAATTTTTTCTGTATGGTGTATTATATAGTGTCCCACCATCACGCCCCAGTCCCAAAATATATGGGACTAGACCATGTGTCAATGGCCAGCTATGTACCAAGGGGACTTCAGTCTAACTTTGAATACGTATAAGCTATAAATGAGGGTTACTATCTAGATAACATGGTCTATATATCTATGTCTCAAACCGCAAGGATATATAATAAAGAAAGTATAACATGTATTATGGTGTGCACCCACACTACACTCGTCCGAATAGACTCAAAAAAAAAATATGAGTCTACAAATACTGGGCTATACTAGCAAAAAATAAGCAAAGATCATAATAGATGAATAATGAAGAAGTGAATACAAATATCGAGTAACAATACCTGTATAAAACTCATGAGCAGCTCCAGCCTCCCGTAAGCAATCGACCCTACAATCTGACAGGGAACCAGGTCCTCAGAGGGACGTAACATGGTATAAAAATAGCATGCCATAGTATAACAGAAAGAAACAAATACAATGCCAGTGTAATCTAGCATAACCACCTAAGTGAGACACAACTTTGAAGATAATGTTCGACGTATGGGTTGTCCAAATATAAAACCGTAGCTATTAGCATAGAGTCACACGGGTGATACTACGACTCTGGATATAGGAACACTAAATAAATATGAATATATACATATATATAGCATGTACAGAGTAGCCTAAACGTCTAGTAACTATTTTTTTCTTCCAAAGCGGTCAACGAGTGTTCGTTGAACCTGAACCTCTATCTAACAGTCTTGTCATACTGAAGTAACTATCAAAAATTATGACCTTAAAGTCATCCCAGATTATGGTTATACTGACAATATCAGGATACAAAAATTCTGGCACAATGACGGTGTCTAAATGTGTCATAGGATTCTGATATAACCAAGTAGGTACATCAAGGTATCGCGAACATCTATCAATCGATACCAGATGTTACCAATGAACGTCTGCACCCGGATATGACCCGGACGCTAAGTAATGATTCTGATCCAAAGCGCTTAAAATGCATAGATAAAATAACTAGTAAATCTAAAATTGAAATACAGGATGGTAAGGTACACTTGCCTGGAAGCCAGGAGAAGATTCAAACCCGAACTCGCCAAGGAAGTAGCAGCTCAAGATGGAAACTGGAGCAGATATCTTCGAATATTGTCACAAATATCACCATCAGTTACAAAATGAGTAAGATACTCAAAAAAAGCTTATACATACATTCAATTTGGACACAGGAGCAAAAATATAGTTTTTAGTCAATACGGGGTCCACAAGTGGCCCGTCTTGCACCGAAAAATATGCCAGAGGTAAAGTTCTCCAAATTCGTCAAACTTAGTGTCTATGAGTTCAGAACAATGATATAAATCCAACAAAATATCCATAACTGGATTTTGATAAGCCGATCATGAAATTGCCCGTCATGTGGAACCGTAGGGCCCACAAAATGACAGTTCATCCACGTTTTCATAATCGAACCAAACTTGGATTACAGGACCAGCGTAATATTATGAATCTGATAGCATAAGTTTTATTATAAAATTATAAACATACACAAAATTAAGATTAGTGTAGTGCCACGCTCCGCGTAGGCACTATGTACAAGTAATATCGTCTTGCTTGCTCGATTGGAAGTCTTCTCGGAGAGTTCTCGATCGATTGATCAATATGAGTAGATAGAACTGTATTCTCTGATTCTTGCACGACTTAATAATGAATCTAAGTTTTTGAATGCTTGTTTGCTTAAGAAGATTATTTTATAAGAAGAATATAGAACCGACTCAGCATGCTAATAAGAGAAGTCACATAGCTTGTCATTGAAACAAAATTGCTGCCTAACTAGAGAATTTGTATTGCTTGTTAGAATGAGATAGAACCATTACCATGATAAGAGTATAAAAAATGCTGTATGCTTAGAAATACTGACACAACTATCGAACGAACCTTTGCTATGCTAAGAAAGTAAGTAAATGAATTGCTGGATTATGTCCCCTTGTAAAATACTAAGAAAAAGATAGTTATTTCATGTTAGATATAAAATCAACCGTACTTGCCATTATATGTTTCGTTTGTCTGTTTGCTATCGAATTACTATAAGTCAAATGTGTGAAAGAAGTGACTAATAGTGCACCATGATGTTCCGGTCCTTTGGGATCCAGGGGGGTGTGCTATTAGATTTATGAAAATATATGTTTGCTTGAATTAATAAAAGTGAAGAGTCTAATAGTCTACCCTGATATTTCGTTCTTTTGGGTTCTAGGGGGTGTGGCTATTAGATTGTTAAATGCTTGTGAATATGAATGTGAATGCTTATTGGTAGAATATTACTTGTCATGCATTGGTCTCGGATAACTTGTGCACAAGGTAATAGTCTTTCGATCGATTTCTGGGGCACTGGAAATTGGTCGGTCCGGAAGGGATTGTGAGAGCAACCTGATGTTCCATTCGAAAGGATCTAGGGGGTTGTTGTTGTCCATCAATGGGGCAACTCATGGACCGTCATATAGATAGGGCACATGCTAGGTTTACCTTCTTGCATATCTATCAATGGATGATACCAAAAGATTGATTCATAAGTTTGTTCATATGTGCATATTGTGGCTAACTTCTGTGTCTGCTGCAGGAAAATCGTTCGGTAATGGGGTAAGAAATGCAAGTATTAACATATAAGTCTACATATTCATTGAAATATGCATCGTAGAGTTATCTGTTAGTGCTTCATGCATTTGCATCAGTCAGACAATGACTATTAGTGCAGAGCTGAACCTTGGTCATAGCTGCTAATAGGATCAAAATATGAGTCATTGGTTAGCTGGATTACCCCTACTAATCCTGAGTTTCTCGGGGACCAAATTTATATAAGATAGTTCTTCTGTGTGCTTGAAAGAGTGATAGTCTATGAAATATTTGCTTGAGTTGAAATAATTCAGTCCACTAAAGAACTTTGCCCCAAAGAGTTAGATTTGATGCACAATACATGCTGCGCATAGCATGATAGGACACTGTCCCGATTGTATGCTTTTGGCCTGAATATGCAAAACTGTTTCCAACTATGTTTTCAAAAGATATAATCTGACTATAGTCCTGAGCTGCATAAAATAAACTTAGGTAGAAGTAGCAAGATCACTAGTAATACAATATTTTGCCACATGATTACTTAGTGTAGATTTCAGGGGGTATAGTTTCTGTTCAGTTAATTTATCTCACCAGTACTTATAAAAGTACTAACCCACCAACAGTTTATTGTTCTTAGGTGCTTGATCGTCCGGGGAAGTGATAGCCGTGCCTCATCCCAAGGAACCAGAAATCCGGTGTCGATGCCTTGAGCCGTATCGAGCTATTTTTGTATAGAGGGACATAATGTATGGAACAGTATTATTGTAATCGAGAGAAAGAGTGCTTGAGCGATCTATAATATCGACCTTGCGTCACTTGTAACACTTTTGATTATCAATAAAAGAGCCTATTTTCATATGCCATTGTATTCTTTACTTTTCTATAAATTATGTGTGTCGCTGCTTCGGTATTGAATAGCTTACTTGCCCTTGTATCAAAGCTTTAGCCTTGTGCAAGAGCATTTTAGGCTTGCATGGCATCACGTCCGTGTGAGGATGACCAGTTTCGTAAGGACCAAAGCAAGGATGAACGGCCCTGCGGGACCGGGGCGTGACTTAGTGGTATCAGAGGGACTCGATTCTTTGTCCATTTTGTTGCCTCTGACTCTGAGTTGTGATTGTATTGCAATAAATGTTCCATATAATAAGTCCATAGATATTCGCAAAGATGCGCATAAAAGTTTTCTGGATTTAATTTGTTGCTTGAGATTTATGCTTGTGTTTTGCTTGTGTTTTGATTAAGGATGGTGAGGGATGAGGACTATCACTGCTCTGTGTTTTTATGAGTTTCTCCTTGATTTTTGAGGATAAAACACTTTATTGGTGGGTAAGTATATAGTGCCCCATCCGCGTAGGTACTATGTACAAGTGATATCGCCTTGCTTGCTCGAACAAAAGTCTTTTCGGAGAGTTTTTGACCGATTGATCATTATGAGTGGGCAGAATTACATTCTCTGATTCTTGTATGACTTAATAATGAATCTTAGTTTTTGAATGCTTGTTTTCTTAAGAAGATTGTTTCATAAGAAGAATAATAGAACTGACTCAGCATGCTAATAAGAGAACTCACATAGCTTGTCATTGAAATGAAACTGCTGCCTAACTAGAAAATATATATTGCTTGTCAGAACAAAATAGAACCATTGCAATGCTAAGAGTATAAGAAATGTTGCATGCTTAGAAACACCGACACAGCTATCGAACTAACCTTTGCTATGCTAAGAAAGTAAGTAAATGAATTGCTGGATTATGTCCCTTTGTAAAATGCTAAGAAAAAGATAGTTATTGTATGTTAGATATGAAATCAACCGTGCTTGCCATTATATATTTTGCTTGTCTATTTGTTATCAAATTGCTACAAGTCAAATATGTGAACGAAGTGACTAATAGTGCACCCTGATATTCCGGTCCTTTGGGATCCAGGGGTGTGTTATTAGATTTATGAAAAGATGTGTTTGCTTGAATGAATGAAAGTGAAGAGTCTAATAGTCCACCCTGATGTTATGTTCCTTCGGGTTCTAGGGGGTATGGCTATTAGATTGTTAAATGCTTGTGAATGTGAATGTGAATGCTTATTGGTAGAATATTGCTTGTCATGTATTGGTCTCGGACAACTTGTGTACAAGGTAATAGTCTCTCGATCGATTCCTGGGGCACTAGGAATCGGTCGGTCCGGAAGGGATTGTGAGAGCACCCTGATATTCCATTTCGAAAGGATCTAGGGGGTGTTATTGTCCATCAATGGGCAACTCATGGACCGTCATATAGATAAGGTTCATGCTAGGTTTACCTTCTTGCATACCTATCAATAGATGACAACAAAAGATTAATTCATAAGTTTGTTCATATGTGCATATTATGGTTAACTTGTGTGTCTGCTACAGGGAAATCATTCGACAATAGGGTAAGAAATGCAAGTGTTAACATATAAGTCAGTTTATTCATTGAAATGTGCATCGTAGAGTTATCTGTTAGTGCTTCATGCATTCGCATCGGTCAGAAAATGACTATTAGTGCAGAGCTGAACCTTGGTCACAGCTGCTAATAGGATCAGAATGTGAGTCATTGGTTAGCTGGATTACCGCTACCAATCCTGAGTTTCTTGGGGATCAAATTTATATAAGATAGTTCTTCTGTTTGCTTGAAAGAGTGATAGTCCACTAAATGTTTGCTTGAGTTAAAATGATTCAGTCCACTAAAGAACTTTGCCTCAAAGAGCTAGATTTGATGCACAATACATGCTATGCACAACACGATAGGACACTGTCCCGATCGTATGCTTTTGGCCTGAATATACAAAAATGTTTCCAACTATATTTTCAAAAGATGTAATCTGACTATAGTCCTGAGCTGCATGAAATAAACTTAGGTAAAAGTAGCAAGATTACTAGTAATGTAATATTTTGCCACATGATTACTTAGTATGGATTTCTGGGGGGGTGTAGCTTATGTTCAGTTATTTTATCTCACCAGTACTTATAAAAGTGCTGACCCACCAATAGTTTGATTGTTCTCAGGGGCTTGATCGTCCGAGGAAGCGATAGCCATGCCTCACCCCAAGGAACCAGAAATCTAGTGTCGATGCCTTGAGCCGTATCGAGCTACTTTTGTATAAAGGGACATAATGTATGGAACGGTATCATTATAATCAAGAGAAAGAGTGCTTGAGCGATCTGTAATCTCGACCTTGCGCTGCTTGTAACACTTTTGATTATCAATAAAAGAGTCTGTTTTCATATGCCATTGTGTTCTTTACTTTTCTACAAATTATGTGTACCGCTGCTTCAGTATTGAATAGCTTACTTGCCCTTATATCAAAGCTTTGGCCTTGTACAAGCGTATTTTAGGCTTGCACAGCATCACGCTCGTGCGAGGATGATCAGTTCCGTAGGGACCAAAACGAGGACGAACGGTCCTGCGGGACTGGGCATGACGTATGAGAATACGTCGATATGGTACTTTTTGGCGGATATGCATTAATTTTGGTGCACATCCAAATCAAGTTTCGCGAAAGTCCACACGTCCATGTTGATGATACGTGTCTTTCGGTACAATTGATATACGACGAGGTTGTCTGGTTTGACGGGACCAACTCCGTATCAGAAAGTATCATTATTTTATAAAATATTTTTTCTCAAGAATTGGAACTCTAATTACTAACAACAGAATGCAAGCTATCCTATTCTAATTGAACACACTATAAAAGGGTTAAATAAGGTTTATATCTGAAGGATTAGTTCAAGGATCGGATGAGCAAGGAGGGAGATATCCCTTCATAAATCGGGGAGGTTGTACTCAGATCTCTGAACTCTGGCTCGAGTTACGGTTCTTCGCAGCCACGGGAAGGAGATGGTCATCCATGGCAAGGCTGGGGGGAACGTCGGTACTGACCCGAGTAGTGATGTGCGGCCAACGGAGTAGTCCGCGGAGGGTGAAGGACATAAAAGTTTCTGTCTTATAGTCAAAAAGGGCAGTTGTTCTCTACGCGTCTCGTGCGCGTGTGGAGAGAGTAGGAGTGCAGGTGACAGTGTGAGGTCGGCCTGGTGAAGGGTAGTAGCCTCTGCTCGACGTCGGAGGTCAGCCGGGTCAGCAGCTGCGGGGTGGTTCTTCAAAACTCGTCGGTGCTCCTGTCACACCCCAGTCCCAAAATACGTAGGACAAGGAACACGTAAGTATGCCAGCCGTATGTATATGGCAACTCCAATATATAGATACAATGATACACGCGTATGCTGTAATATGAATATAAACTCATATATGGTATATGTATAGTCATAAGTCATAGAAATACTAATCTCATCCACATAATAAGTCATAGAGAAGAAATAACTAAACTAGAATAATGAGTCTGAATAATCTAAAATAATAGTCGGTGGAGTCAAATCCACTACCAATGACTATATCAATACTAAAATGAGGGAGAAGGATAAATCTCCAATATAAATAAGATAATGATATAAAGGTATCAGCGAAGCGATCCATCGCTAGAGATAATCAAGGATGCTCAGAAGGTAAGACCTCCTCGAAAGAGATAAGTAGTAAGTCCTGATCCGTGCTCCTGCGAATGGTCATGAACATCTACACCTGAAAAGGGACCAGGTCCTTAGAGGGACGTAACAAGATACATAGAAGCATGCCAATTTGAATACAGTAAACATGCATAATAGGTAGAAAATATGTAAGTATGTTGTACAAAATAATCTATATGAATGCATAATGAGGACAATTTTTTGACGTATGGGCAGGGGTAGGCTACTCTATCTAATCTCACAACTCACACACATGTCAGGAATATCATCAACCGACATACAGCGGGGGGTAGCGACCATCGCGACACTATCAGCCGACATACCAAGGGGGTAGCGACCATCAGACACAACTACCATAGTGCGTACTAGTTACTACGATTTACCAGGGTGGTTATAGCCCATATGCCTAATGATTGTCCTCCCCTCCCATGATACTATGTGTCAAGTGTGTGTCAACATATATATATATATATATAGCATATATTTATGACTGAAAGAAAATACACATACAATGAATATATAAAAATATAATAAGCATACAAAGTACTGTAAGCAATTTAGCAAAGTATCTTGCCTGACAAAAGAGCTGCAAAGTGTAACATCCAGGAGTCAAGCACACAGAATCAGAAGCTACGGCCTTAGAATGAACGTCTCCGGATGCTGAAATAAATATTACCAATGTTTCCAGAATAAGCGTGATAGCTAAAAAACACTACCCTTTCGTCCAATTTGGACACAGAGGCAAAATGATAATTTTAGGTCAAAGCGGGGTCCACATGTGGCACCTTACACCAAAAAGTGTGCCAGGGATAAAGGTCTCTAAAAGGGACAAATTATAGGTCAAATAAACTCTAAATGTTAATACGAACTCAACGTTATGTCCAATTTTGAATTTCGGTAAGCCGAACATAAATTTGCCCAAAAAATCAACCGTAGGGCCCGCAAAAAGGTGGCTTGGTCAACTCTCATAATTATGTAAAAATTGGGTCACAGGACCAGCACAATACCACAAGTCTAATGGAGTAAGTTTCATCGTATTCTGATGAGCGTACAATAAATGGTGCAAGGTTTTGCAAAAGTCACGATACGGGAACTTTTTGCGGATACGGGTTGATTCCGACGCACACACGCGTCCGAATCAGTTTTCGTAAAAGCCCACACGACATACCATACGCGCCTTTTGGTATAATTGGTATACCACGGAGCGGTCCCATTTGGCAGAGCGAGCTCCGTATCACAATTTTTAATATTTTAAAAATTAATTTTTTGGTCAATTTGGAGGTCGAATAATTTTACACATAGAACAAATTAACAAAAACTAAAAGAACAAAAAAATTCTTGGTTATGTGGAGAAGAAAAACCTTTTTATTTGTTTTCAAAAATAATAAACAGGTTGATGGCAAATTGGGTGTGAACATGGGGTTTTGGATTCAAAATTCTGAACTGTTTTGGTCAGTTTTCTGGTTATTTTTCGGTCAATTTTTTGACCAATCCAGGGAACGAAAACTCGTCCCGCTTAAATAAAAATCCTAGAGGGTTACGTTGTGAACGCACACGAACAAACCGTACGCAAAAATGATCAAAATTGAGGGAGATATGATACCGTGAAGATGGGTGCAAAACTATGCACTGTTGCATACATCGAGCGTACGCTGACAGCGGCTCTGGCGGTGGCTGCTGTGAGGCATCGGCGCGGGGGGCGACGGCACCGGCATTGGGGTGGAACTTAGGGTTAGGGTTTTGGGTTTAATATATATATATATATATAAAAGAGAAGATGAGATAGAGGGGGGGTCGGATTCCACGGGACAAGGGGGTGTAGTTGCTGCTATGCTTTGTTTAGGCGAGGCTGGGTTCCTGGGGGTTAGCAAATATGGGTTTAGGGTTTAGGTTATTTTGATTTCTTTACTTATTTCTTTCTTTCTTTATTTCTTTTTCCATTCTTTTTCTTTTCTATTTCTTTTTTTTGTTATTTATTACCATAATTATTATTAAGAATATTATTAACTATATATTATTATTATTGCTACTATTATTAATATTACTAACACTTATTATTATTATACTATTTATTATTATTATTACTATTATAATACTATTTATTTATTTACGCGTATATTTAAGGTATAAAAATTTGGAAAAATATATTTGTACTCCAAAATTAATTTCTAAAAATTTATCATTCTCCCACAAGGATCCCTAAAATCAAAATAATAGTTTTTGTACAACAATTCTAAATGATTAATTTTCTAGGTAATTAAATCAATAATATATATTATCTAATTAACTACAAAATAATATAAATAAACTCAATAATTGATTAATTAATTAAATACAATATTTAAAAATATGGGGTTTTATATTCTACCAAACTTACAAAAAATTTGTCCTCGAAATTGACACTAACCCATTTTCATAATAATCACTATAGCTATTACACTACATTGCTATATTGCAGTGCTTCCTAAAAGTCATGGTCTGTCATTCTAATACTTTCTCATTTATTGTCCATACCATATTCTATTATCCTCTAACTCGTCTATGCTACCCAACTTACAAGAATTCTACTGGTAGTCAAAGTCTCTTGAGGCTATTGTCTAGGTGGTAGGACAAATTTATTTATTGGATCAAGAATCTTGGGATACCTGTCTGGAATCTCATGACTATAATTATTTTTTGTAACCGTCAAGTATCGTAGTTTAATACTGCTATGCCACCTGACCAGTATGTCTGCAAATACTTTGACTACTCTACTATAACGGTCTAGCTGCAGTTGTCGCTACTTCGTCAGTGATTTGTCATAGTTGCCAGTTTGTAACAAGTGCCTTCAACTCTTTCCTAAGCTTAGTCTAAGTTTTAGGGCAATAATTAAGGTCTTAACTAACTTATCATTATGTACTCATCCTTTAGTTATTAATCATTTATTAAATCATTTATGTTTTTAACTAACAAAAATAATTGTGGGGTCAAAGTAAACCAATAATTTATGATTGCACGAAAAGATGTAACCACGATAGGAAGAATTAAGCACGAGATAAGGAATGGATAGAGAAGAGAAGATGAGTCACCCAAGGGGGCGAGATGGTGGTAGAAAAATAATACTACTACTACGTGTGTCCATCCATTAGCATTGCGCGTATGCCATTTGGGTAGAATATCAATATATTCTCATAACTGCTAAACCACCATCTATATAATTTTACGTCTACTATGCACCTAAGATCCTGTGTCATAAAGGGGGGTCATGAGTATGAAATGACAAATATAACTAAAGGTCATACCTGTATCTATGACTTCATGTACCTGTGATCCCTTATTTGTCATCATGAGTGCTTGACCTATGGGGTATATCTAGTACTATCCGTGTATCAAACTTATACTAAGCACGAACGTTCGTCTTTCCAAAATAGGGGAAGACAGAAAATAATAATAAAAAATTTAAGGAGGAGGTGATAGAATACAAGTACGGGATTCAAAAGGGATTAGAGAATTCGAAAGGGAGTTGCCAAGGCAGTTGTGAATTAAAATCTTATTTTGGTAAATTCTTATATGCATGTTCATATCAGAATAGTTATGTACCTGACATGATATACTCTGACCAGTCTAAAGGGCAAGTATATTCGTCTAACAAGTTGAGTCAACTATATCTCAATCCATATAAAGTAGTAATACAAAGATCGAACCAAGCGCACTAAGGTTGATCAGACCATAAGGCACTAATTCTGATTTAGATAATGTATTAGTGTGGGCCCCCAATAATATATTGTCATGAACAAGCTCAATAAAAGAATAAGCTTGCAAAACTAGGCTATAATAGTAGCATAAGTTGAGGTAGTATAAAAAAATATAAGTATGCTTGGTTATGATGGAGGAAGGTACAGAATAATTTAAGTTCATTAAGAAGACCAGTGTTGTGCCTCTACAGTTGCCATACTAATTTCTTGTCTAAGTCTCTAGTCAACCAAATGGGGGTATGGGCCTTTAAGTTCTACAGTCTAGATAAACACTATCTTCTTATGCAAGCCTATAGTTGGTGTCATTCATTTATATTTCATTAATTTGTCAGAAGGACTATATGATACTAGGTTATGATACATACTACCAAACTTATAAAAATTTAACTAATAGTGTTATTAAATACTAGAGTGTATATACCTAGTACAAGTCATCTTCCTAACCCCTATCAAGTATGAGAGAAGATTAACGTTGAAAAGGGATCAAGCAAGATATAATGCAAGCAATCAAATGAGAATGCAAAATAAAATCAAAGGAGGTGATAAATAAGTGGATGAGATCCTATATTCTAATCCTATGTGCAGGCTTGCTCGGTACAGTGACATAACGGAGACAATATGCTCTCGACCTGCATAGGCCACCATAAAAATATGTCACGCCCCAGTCCCAAAATACGTAGGACTAGGAACACATAAGTATGCCATCTGTATATATATAGCAACTCCAATATATGGATACCATGATACACACATATGATGTAATATGAATATAAACTCACATGTGGTATATATATAGTCATAAGTCACAAAAATACTAATCTCATCCATACAACAAGTTATAGAAAAGAAATAACTAAAGTAGAATAATGAGTCTGAAAAATCTAAAATAATAGTCGGGTGGAGACAAATCCACTACCAATGACTATATCAATACTAAAATGAGGGAGAAGGATAAATCTCCAATATAAATAAGATGATGATATAAAGATATCTGCGAAGCGATCCATCGCTAGAAATAATCAAGGATGCTCAGAAGGTAAGACCTCCTCGAAAGAGATAAGTAGTAAGTCCTGATCCGTGCTCCTACGAATAGTCATGAACATCTACACCTGAAAAGGGACCAGGTCCTTAGAGGGACGTAACAAGATACATAGAAGCATGCCAATTTGAATATAGTAAACATGCATAATAGGTAAAAAATATGTAAGTATGCTATACAAAACAATCTATATGAATGCATAATGAGGACAACTTTTTGACATATGGGCAGGGGTAGGCTAGTCTATCTAATCTAATAACTCACACACATGTTAGGAACATCATCAACCGTCATACCACGGGGGTAGCAACCATCGTGACACCATCAGCTGACATATACGAGGGTAGCGACCATCGGACACGACAAATATAGTACATGCTAGTTACTATGGTTTACCAGAGTGGTTATAGCCCTTACGCCTACTGATTGTCCTCCCCTCCCATGATACTATGTGTCAAGTGTGTGTCAACATATATATATATAGCATATATTTATTACTGAAAGAAAATATACATGCAATGAATATACAAAAATATAATAAGCATGCAAAGTACCGTAAGCAATTTGGCAAGGTATCTTGCCTGGCAAAAGAGCTGCAAAGTGTAATGTTATAGAGTCAAGCACACAGGATCAGAAGCTACGACCTCAGAATAAATGTCTCCAAATACTAAAATAAATATCACCAACATTCCCAGAATAAGCGAGATAGCTAAAAAATACTACCCTTTCGTCCAATTTGGACACAGGGGCAAAACGATAATTTTGGATCAAAGCGGGATCCACATGTGGCCCACCTTGCATCAAAAAGTATGCCAGGGGTAAAAATTTCTAAAAGAGATAAATTATAGGTTAAAAAAATTCTAAATGTCAACACGAACTCAATGGTACGTCTAATTTTGGATTCCGGTGAGCCGAACATAAATTTGCCCAAAAAGTCAACCGTATGGGCCCACAAATAGCCAGCTTGATCAACTGTCTCAGAATTGCATAAAAGTTGGGTCATAGGACCAGCGCGATACTATGAGTCCAATGGCATCAGTTTTGTCGTATTCTGACGAGCGTACAATAAATGGTGCGAGATTTTATAAAAGTCGTGATACGGAGACTTTTTACGGATACGGGTTGATTTCGACAAGCACACGCGTCCGAATCAATTTTTGTGAAAGTCCACATGTTTGTACATACCATACGCGCCTATTGATACAATTGGTACGTGATGGGGCAGCCATGTTTGGCGGGGTGCGCTCCGTATCATAATTTTTAATATTTTAAAAATTAAGTTTTTGGTCAATTTGGAGGTCGAATAATTTTACACATAGAACAAATTAACAAAAACTAAAAGAACAAAAAAAATTCTCGATTATGTGGAGAATAAAAACTCTTTTATTAGTTTTTGAAAATAATAAACAGGATGATAGCGAATTGGGTGTGAACATGAGGTTTTGGATTCAAAATTCTGAACTATTTTGATCAGTTTTTCGGTCATTTTTTGGTCAATTTTTTGACCAATCCAGGGAACGAAAACTCGTCCCGCTTGAATAAAAATCCTAGAGGATTATGTTATAAATGCACACGAATAAACCGTACGCAAAAAGGATCAAAATTAAGGGAGATATGATACCGTGAAGATGGATGTAAAACTGTGCACTGTTGCATGCGGCGGGCGTACGCTGACGGCGGTCCGGGCGGTGGTGGCGGCGGTGGCGGTGGCGGGCGCCGACATCGGGGTGGAACTTAGGGTTAGGATTTTAGGTTTAATATAATATATATATATATATATATATATATATATATATATATATATATATATATATATATATATATAAGAAGATGGGATAGAGGGGGGGTCGAATTTTCGCGGGACAAGGGGGGTGTAGCTGCTGCTATTCTTTGTTTAGGCGGGGCTGGGTTCCTGGGAGTTAGCAAATGTAGGTTTAGGTTATTTTGATTTCTTTACTTATTTCTTTATTTCTTTTTCCATTCTTTTTCTTTTCTATTTCTTTTTATTTCTTTTTTTATTATTTATTACCATAATTATTATTAAGAATATTATAACTATATATTATTATTATTACTACTATTATTAATATTACTAATATTTATTATTATTATTAATATTACAATACTATTTATTTATTTATGCATATATGTAAGGTATAAAAATTCAGAAAAATATATTTGTACTCCAAAATTAATTTCTGAAAATTTATCATTCTCCCACAAGGATTTCTAAAATCAAAATAATAGTTTTTGTACAACAATTATAAATGATTAATTTTCTAGGTAATTAAATCAATAATATATATTATCTAATTAACTACGAAATAATATAAATAAACTCAATAATTGATTAATTAATTAAATACAATATTTAAAAATATGGGATTTTACAGCATTGCACACTACATTTCTTTAGCCAAACATTTGCCTTATGTAGATACCCATTCAAGACACTTTGAGTATAGACTCTTTCGATTCAATACATATTGATATAGTTGTTGTATCTGACAGGGAAGGATGGATGATAAGTAATTGTAAGATAAACCCTGTTGTTTGTTGTGTGACACTTATATGCCTGTGACACAAGTCTCTTATAATTGCTACTATGCCATGTGTCACGACCCAAACCCGGATGTTCAGGTACGAGTACGTGGGCACACCCAGCCTACGCCGCAGCATCAGCGGTACTACGTTGTTTAGACCTCAATAGTAATAATTAATCTAAATAAATATTAAACACAATTTTTATCTATTGCTCATTCACAACAACTATTCAATTTACAAATCCAATAAATACATTTAACTCATAACTCAGGAACAATCCGCTAAACATTCAAGATCAACAAAATATCTAATCTATCTTAATCTAAGATCGGCCTCCAAAGGATATCTATCTCCAATAATGGTCCATAATGTAGAGTAACAAGTCACCTAAAAAACTATTATACAATCAGGATTGGAGAAAAGTACATATTTGACATACTATTCATAACATGATAGGAACTATAAAATAGGAAATATAATGAATATATAAGGATCAAGTAAACTAATTCAGGGTAGAATATGTACGAGAATAGTAAATATGATAATCTTGGTCTGACAATATGTGAAACCAGGAAATAGAGGAAATCAGGATAAAAGATAAAAGTACGGGTGAAATAAGAGAACTGTGCCTAAGTGTTTTAAAATACCATGTTCAATATGATCGTCTAGGGGTAATTCGGTATATCTCGTCAGATGGCTATTCACACGACATGAAGGGTACGTCTCAATCATACGTGAGTTGCATGATTGAACTATTCACACGACATGAAGGGTATGGCTCAATCATATATCTACTTAGTATTTTTCCTCCCCAACTACCACTGATGGATTCAGGGCACATCATGTAGAATCACGAAATACAAAAATTATAAAATTATAACAGTCACGAATATGAATCTATCAAACACTAATCTCGTGTATTAAGCTTGTCAAGAATCAGTACCGCATATCTAAATCATGTAATAGAGTAACCATCAAGAAATAAAAGTAATCAAGTAATGTACTTGTCTGTCGTTCTGAACTGGTGGTACGGGTCAGAAGCCAAGTCCAAGTTCAAGTAACCTATTGGAGATTGAACTCCAATGAAGATCCAACAAATTTGATACAAGAAAAGGGTCCTATATTCTCCTAAAATCTCGAGCTCCTCTTTACTTCTCGAAGGTTTGGATTTGATATGGAAAGAGGAATGAGTGAAGAAGAAGGAGTTTTGGGTTGGAAATGGTAGTTTAAGGTTTGGGGTGGTTGGAGGAAGAATGATGTTGGAAATATGAGATAAAGAAAGTAATGGGGTAGCTGGGTATATATAGAGAAGAAGGAAAGGTTGGAGAAGTCTTTGGGAAGGAGTGTTCAAATTGAACTTTTTTCTTTAGGTTTATCCATGACTTTGTGGTTAAGTAACTTAGTGGTTAATGATGTATAATGGATAATGATGATAGTTTATTAATAAACTATTAAAATATCTTATAAAGATAAGGACGATGACATGTATGGAAAAGGATGATGTCATCATGATATAAGAATAATGTCATAGATGATGTCATCATGATGTCAGTGACGATATCATCATAATGTAAGTGATGATTTTATTATGATGTAAGCGACGATGTCAAATTAATATGCTGATCATAATTTTGAAAAAAAATGGAGGTTAGAAATCTATTCCCTTTAAAATAATTTTGTCCTCGAAATTAAAAGATATAACATGCATGAAAAGGAAGAAAGATACCTCACGGCTTAAAAAGATACGGTATTGCTTACGCATCTCAACATCCCTCCCTTAAGTAGGTATAACCTATTTATCATGTTGCTCATAATCTTAAATTTTATTATTATACAAATCTTGAAACCTCCAGTATTATTACATAGTCCGTGATACATTAATATCTATCATATCCATATAATCTCTCAATCTTGACATTTATAATCATGAAACTCTTTGGAAGTTCTTTTTTTTTCTTTTTTTCCATCAATTTTTACCTCTTTGTCATTTTCAGTTAACCTTATGATCCTCTATCATCAATTTCAAACTCTGTAAGATATAGATATCCAATTTCAATCTTGTCTATTGAGAAGTCCATCTTCTCAAATTTTCAACCTCAATTTTGAGTTCCTATATTCATCGTATAAAATTTTAAGATTTCTATCTACTAAGTATATACCCTCTAGCTAATTTTATGTCTCATATCTCGCATCCCTTGTTAGTTATCATCTATTTCATGATCTTCAGTATCATCTTTCCACTTTAACTACTTCATTACCCAAATATTTTCTTATTATAGCTTAACCTCGATGGATACAACATTTAATCTAGTTATACCTCAAGTACGTGTCTTTCCAATCATGTGTTTTATTCTGCAATCTCAATACTCAGAGTTAAAACCAATATACTAAAAAGTTTCAAAATCCATATCAATATTTTGATCAAGAATCTTATTTCTTCTATTAATATTGATTGTTTTTATCTACTCTGGTTCTTAAAATTTCTCTTTTTAATTTAAACTCATAATCTCGCTATATCCTGATCTATCCTCAGGACTTTCTAGTATAGGATTCCATCATCAATTTTATTACTCTATTCTTATTACCATAAGCTTCCATTATTATTTTCAAAACTCTTACCCTATGGTGTTATCTTTGTTTGGTCCTTTGACCTTGAAAAATTCCTCAAACTCAAAATAAACATTCTCTAGAAAGTTCATTATCTATCTTCTAACTTTATTATCCTAATGCAAATCCTTTCCATTCAATTCCTCGATATTTCGGCTACTTAAAATCTATTCTATGTACCTAATTCAAGTAACACTTAATGGTCAAAATATGTCCAAAATATAAGCTAACCAATATAATCAATATCTAATGTTAAGTAAATACTATAAAATTAAACTTTATTATTCAAATTCTTATCCTATTATCCTAAAAAAATAGAGAATAGTAGGACTAGGATAGACAGAGAAATAGTTTAACTGATATAGTAAAATACTTTAATGGACTCGGTATGAATCAATACAAGGATATAGTCAACAAGGAGATATATAGCTGGTTAGAATCATGGTTCTAGAATATCTGCTCAAACTGCCTCAGATTTAATTTATCTTGAAGGATATAGCCTCGTGATCTATTACCAAACTTTGCAATCTATAAAATTCCAAAAAAAATTAAATCTTTGTCTTTAACTAATTCTAAAATCTTTGAGTCAAAATTTATGTGCACGGTTCAAATTCAAGTCTTTCATATTAACCTCGAGTTATTCCGGTATTCCTCAATTTCACCTATAATTCAAATATTATTGTTTCTATCAAATTTTTATTTTCTCCATTAATGGTCATTCACAAATCTCTACCTTATGAAGTTTGGAATAGTCCTCAATTCATAATCTTGATTTTCAACTATTATTTCCAATTTAAATTTATGTACTCCAAGAATCAAAGATTTTATGTTTCTATCTTCCATTAATTCTATCTCCATGTCTAATGTATCCTTACCAGACTAATATATATATATATATATATATATATAATCTGAAACTATCCAAATGATTTTATATTATGGAACCATCCTATGTTACATGGGTTAAAATTAGATTGGGTGGTTGGATTAAAAAGTGGTGGGATCCAAACCTTTTAATCTAGAGCTAGATGACTAGGACATTCTCTTTGACCATTCTGAAAAGTGAGGAGGATAATAAGACAAAAGGGAAAAGAAGACTTAGTTATCAGTCATGTTTTTTGATGGAAAACATAAGTCAAAGCTAATAAGAGGAAGAAAGATTATTACAAAGAATATGCATCATACTCTTATTTTACTTGATTATAAGGAAGTTGTTGTCCTATCTTTCCTTGCATATGCCAATAGTCAACAAACTTCTAAAATTTTAACATCCAGGGTGTTCACCTTTGTTTTGATATCAAATTCTCTTATTCATTATGTACCCATATTATCGATTATCAACTACCAAAATTTGATGATTTAGACTTCGTCCTTCAAAAGATATTTATCAGATATATATTTTTATTCTCGATATCATCATTTATGAATTTCTATCAATCGATATAAACTCTACTATATTTAAACTTTTTTTAAGCATATCAATGACTCCATCTAATAAATGAATCAGGGCCTTATAGTATCAAAATTTCCATCTCTCTTTAATTCAATTATCCTCGAAATCATGAATGAAATCATAAGTCCATCAGTTCAAAAATTATTCTTTATTTTATTTTTAGCAACCTTTAATATCGTTCATAATTATTTAAAACTACTTTTTCAGTGTCTGAAAATTCCTTTTGTGAAAGAGTAGAATTAATGAGAAAGATATTGAATTTTGTTTGAACCGTTGATGGATGAAGATGAAATAATTCTTATTTAGTAAACATCCTTACAATCTTAAATATTTGATCCAGATCTTGTAAGGTGCTATAAGTTTACCAATTTTCTCCAAATAAGTTACAACCTCAAGGTATTTATAATCCCAAAATTCAGTCATCAATACTTCCAATTTATTCTTCTGATCCTCTGTTCAACTAGCTTTATTTTATTTCCTCGAGTTCATATGTTATTCTTATATTTACTACTCAAAACATATTTTATTAAATCTTTCAACCCCGATGTAGTATCAAAATCTTATTCCTTTGGTTGACAATATAATCTTAAAATATTATCAATGATCATGAATAAAATTTTGATTAACTATTCGTCGATTCTCAATATAAAGGGTTATTTTATCTCAATATTTATGGTTATGAGTTAAATTTCTACTCCATTATTCTTTCTATAGTCCGTAAAACTCATATCGATGCAAGTATTTAGTTTGACAACGAATAACAACGAACAAGTATTCAAGTTGAATCAAAATTTAAGGTAAACAAAAGCAAGTGAAGATAGGTTTGAGCAAGGTTTGAAGTAAGATTCTCAAGGGTCATCCTAGGAATCCTTCAGAAATCCTAATTTATGATTGAGTACTCTACTTCCTAGAATCTTTTATAATTATCAATCATATTATGTTGCAGGCTAGTAGCAGTATGACTAAACCTGGGTACTACCATGATCTCATACCCCAATCCCAAAATCTATGGGACCAGACACGTGGCAATGGCCAGCTGGTACGACTCCGTAGGGCTTTCCAATTTAATAGACCCGACGAAACACACTTTCGCTATCCGGGGTCAAGTGATCCAAACAATAATTTATTTCTAATCATGCGACCACTAAACTAAATCTTAATCCATAGTAAATAATCTCAAGAAAGAATGATACGCATCATCAGTCTGCAGCCTAATACATAGGCCTATAAATACTAGGCTATAAAAGCATAATCTAAAATAGAAAGTAATACATGACTGAAATAGCTGAAAATATAAAGATACCTGCAATAACGTATACACTCCACTAGATCAAGCATCCTGCAAACTGCATAAATAACCTGGAAGAAAACCAAGTCCTCAGAGGAACGTAACAAGATACAAAAATATATGCCATAAAGTAAATACTTTAAAAACTTAAAGGTGAACTAACCAGCTAAGTGAAATATAATTTGAGTACAACTTAGTACGTATGGAAAGTGTAGGCTAGACATATGCTGACGTAATTCACCAATCGTCGTGACTGGCTAGTATATGCTACATATGCCCCCATAACAAGGGCGCTCTGCAATATAATAACGTCCAGCTCCGAGGAGCATGGTATCTGTAATAGTATAACGTCCAACGTTCTCTAGAGTGTGGTATCTGCAAAAACCATAAGTAACGTCCAATGCTCTAAAGAACGTGGTATCTGCAATATAATATATACGTCTGTATCACTCCGAAGAACGCAATATATGTATAAATAAGGTGGGTGTCCCATACGCCTACTAGTCATCCTCCCCGTAAAATGCTAATATATATGCCACAAATATGATGTGTACATCTCGTACTATAATGCAAGTCACTAAAGAAACAAGTGACTAAGCTAAATACCGTCACACGTGCTGCTCATACCGATGGCCAGTCAAGCATGAAGCATGCGTCCCTACATGAACTCACTATATGACGTGCAATAATACGTGTTAAGGCCTGGGGAGTCATGTTGATAACTCCACAACTTTAGGTGGGTCCACTAGACACTAGGTCAGACATAAGTCCTAACGTCAACGTCTTCGTTGACTGCACCCGAGTCTTTCTCGGACGTGCACAGTCAAATATTAAAATAATAAAATATACAACTAAATATTATCTAAATTTAAACAGTACAACAAGGCAAGGTATACTTACTTGGAACTCTGGTGTGCACAAGCAATGCTCCGGAACCAACAGTCAAGGTAGCACCGTCTCGGATGCCTACGAACAAATAATAATAATTATTAATCACTATACTATGCTTAATTACGTACACAAGTACGACTTACACAATGTCACGTGTTACGCAGATATTAATCCGAATAAACGCTCTAATTAATTATGCTGGCTAGGGTTGACTAGTCATGGGTCAAGGGGATCACAATTGGACAACTAGCAGGGTCGCGTATGCACAAAACCAGTGTCTAATCCTTGGTCAACACAGTGCTCCTTATTAAAAAAATAGTCATAATTTATGAGGTAATTTATTAACATAGATACATATAATTAATCCTTAAAAGTACATATATACACATTTAATACATAAAATACATAGATACCTAAATACATATAAACCTAAATACATATATACCTAATTACATATATACATAATATATTTAATACATAAATATTAAATGTAAATACATAATTACATATATATATATATATATATATATATATAACATAATAATACATCAATACATTAGAAATTATATATAAATACATATATATGAATACAATAATACATATATAAATACATATATACCTGTACATATATATATAACAAACATCTATACATTCATACATATACATATATATATATATATATATATATATATATATATATATATATATATATATATATATATATATATATAATACATATATACATATATACTAAATATATATACATATATACATAGTTATACATATAACAAACATATATTCATATTTACATATATACATTATTATAATATATACATACCTATCATATATACGTATATACATATAAATATACATATATACATATTTATACATTATATATATACATATATATATATGTATACAAATAAATATACACACATATATATACAAATAAATATACATACATACATATATATATATATATATATATATATATATACAAATAAATATACATATTATACAACTAAATATACCTACATATACAAATATACGTTATATATACACATATATATACATAAATATACATAATATATTTATATACATTTATACATATATATATACCTAAATACACATATATACATATACATATATATATATATATATATGTGTGTGTGTGTGTGTGTGTGTGTGTGTGTGTGTGTGTGTGTGTGTGTGTGTGTGTGTGTGTGTAGGGGTACCTTGCAGTGTCGTGTCCGGGGGGGGTGTCCGCCATACGAGGTCGTCGTCAGCGGGGAGGGCGGAGCTCCGGCGGGGGGACGTGCACAGGGTACGATAGCAGCAGCAGAAGTTCAGCAGTTGCAACAGTTGCAGCAGCTGCAACGGCGGCTGGGGTGATGGCCGAGGGTGGTCGATAGCGGGGAAGGGGTCATGGGTGGTCGGTGGTGATGGTGGCGGTGGTCGAGGGTGGCTAGGGTTGGTGGTGGTGGCATGTGGGGAGTCGGGGGAGGAGTAGTCGGTAGTGGAGGTGATGTTGGTGATGGTGGTACTGGTGGTGTTGTTGGTGGTGGTGGTGGACTGTGGCTGCCAGGGGTGGTGGAGGTGGCTAGGACGGTGGGGGAGAGGGAGGCTCAGGTGGTGGTGGGGGATACGGTAGGGGAAGTCGAGGTAATGGTGAAAGGTGGTAAAGGTGATGTTGGTGATGGTGGTGCTAGTGGTGTCGCTGTTGGTGTTGCTGTTGGTGGTGGTGGGCGGAGGCGGCCACGGGATGGTGGAGGTGACGAGGTCGATGGGGGAGATGGAGAGGGTGGTAGCCTAGGTGATAGTGGTGGTCTGTGGTGGTGGTGGCTATAATGGGGGGGTTAGGGTGAGAGATGATGGTGGTGAGGGTGATGTTGGTGATGGTGGTATCGGTGGTGTTGCTATTGGTGTACTGTGCTATGGCGGCGGCCAAGGCGACGGGGGGTGGTGGAGATAATATCGGAGTTGGAGAAGAAAGGTGGGGGTGGATGTGGTAAAGTCGGAGGAGGAAGGGGGGTCGGGTATTTATATAGGAGTGGGAGGGGATTAGGTTTAGGTGTGAAAGCATTAAATGGCATGGTAGGCTACATTCAATGCATGTAAATTTATTGAATTTGTCTTCAAACGAATGGGGGGAGAATTATCTATGTGTTTCCTCCAATAGGAGGTAAACATCCCACCCTTCTTTTTGCACAAAAGTCCTTGGTAATTTAGAAATTACACATAAGCCCTTGACAATTAGGAAATTGCACAAATAAGGAAATTGTTGGCATTGGATGAGGGTAACACCTTATTTTTGGTGTGATGTAATGCACTAAAATGGTATGTAGTATTTAGTAAGAGTCTTGAGGGTGTGAGTGTGGTTTGAGTTGGAGTTGGGTCTAGTTTTGGGTGAGGCTGGATCATTGTATTAATTTAATTAAAATTAATGCGCAAGGTGTTCTTTAATTAATTGAAAATATATAGGATTAAAATTGGGTGGGACACAAGTATCATGAACGTAATAGACTTAGAATAGAATAATATCATAATTTAGGTTGGACAAAATGGGTTGATATTGTGTCTCCAATTTTGATTGGAACGGACAAAGAATGCGAAGTTGAAATTAATTGAATTTAAGCACGGACGTTTGTAATGACTTTTATGCGACTAAAATAAAGTATAAGATAGAGTATTTGTGAGTTACACAAGGATCAGAATAGTAGGCTGGCATGTCTAAAAAATGTGTATAAAATTTGTTTGAGGGTAATAGCCAGTACAGTGCTCTAATTATCGAAGCAATGGTAAGGTGCACTAAGTAATATAAATATTGCACAACAAATATAAAATACTGTAATTAAATTTTAGTTGGCTCTAAATTAAACCTAATCTCTCTATCTAAGCTAAGTGAATCTAAATTTGGTCGAGGGGGTTTATACATGACATCGTACTAGCCTGGCCTGTATGGGCCACCACTAAAATGTGTTACGACCCAAACTCGGATGTTAGGATACAAGTACGTAGGTACGACCAGCCTACGCCGCATCATCGGTGGTAATACATTGTCTAGACTTTAATAGCAATCATTAATCCAAATAAACAATATTTAAACATATTTTTTATTTATTGCTCATTCACAACAATAATTTAATTTATAAATCTAATAGATATATTTAACTCACAACTCGAGAACAACCCGCTGAATATTCAAGATTAATAAAATATTTAATCTATCTTAATCTAAGGTCGGCCTCCAAAGGATCTCTATCTCCAACAATGGTCCATAATGTAGAGTAACAAGTCACCTAAAAAATATTATCTAGTCAGGATTGGAGCAAAATACATACTTAACAGACTATTCAAAAAATGATAGGAACTACAAAATAGGAAATAGAATGAATATATAATGATCAAGTAAACTAATTTAGGGTAGAACATGTATGAGAATAGTAAACATGATAATCATGTTATGACAATATGTGAAACCAGTAAATAGAGAAAATTACGATAAAAGATAATAAGTACGGGTAAAACAAGAGAACTGTACCTAAGTATTTTAAAATATCATGTTCAATATGTGATCGACTAGGGGTAATCTGGTACATCTCGTCAGACAGCTATTCACATGACATGAAAAGAATGGCTCAATCATACGTGAGTTGCATGATTAAACTATCCACACGAATAAAGTAAAATAGGATTGATCATATATCGACTTAGTATTTTCCCTTCCCGACTACTACTGATGGATTATGGGCGCATCACGTAGAATCATGAAATACTAAAATTATAAAATAATAATAGTCATGAATATGAATCCATCAAACACTAATCCCGTGTATCAAGCTTGTCAAGAATTAATTACCACATATCTAAATCATGTAATAGAGTAACTATCAAGAAATAAAAGTAGTAAAGTAATGTACTTTCCTGTCATTCTGAGATAGTGGTATGGGTCAGAAGCCAAGTCCAAGTTCAAATAACCTATTGGCGATTGAACTCTAATAAAGATCCAACGAATTTGACACAAGAAGAGGATCCAATCTTCTCTTCAAATCTCAAGCTCATTTTTACTTCTTTAAGGTTTGGATTCGATATGAAAAGAGGAATGAGTGAAGAAGGCATTTTGGGTTTGGAAATGGTAGTTTAAGGTTTGGAGAGGTTGGAGAAAGAATGGTGTTGGAAATATGAGATAAAGAAAGTGATGGGGGTATATGGGTATATATAGAGGAAAAGGGACGGTTGGAGAAGTCTTTGGAAAGAAGTGTTCAAATTAGACTTTTCTTCTTTAGGTTTATCCATGACTTAATGGTTAAATAACTTAGTGGTTAAGTAACTTAATGGTTAAGTAACTTTAGTGGTTAATTATGTATAATAGATACGGATGGTAGTTTAATAATAAATTATTAAAATATTTTATAAATATAAGGATAATGACATGTATGGATAAGGATGATATCATCATGATATAAGAATAATGTCATGGGTGATGTCATCATGATATCAGCGATGTTGTCATCAGAATATAAACGATAATGTCATTATGATGTAAGCAATGATGTCAAATTAACATGCTAATTATAATTTTTTTAAATAGAGGTTACACCATGTAACTAATCCTAAGGTAAGATTAAAAAACTACATAATAGTTGTGTGCACTCACATAAATGATAAATTGGTTATATTGAGTGGACAAAAGGCCCCTCACTAGTGCATTTTATGTACTGATACCCCTACCAGATCCTCGCAGGTGTAGAGTTTGCTTGGACGCGCTAAGGCTTTTGAAGCTTAGTTTGCAACTTGAGGCATTGCAGTTGCGATGTAGTTTTCTTTGTATAAGGATAAAATATATGGAACATTATCTTCTGTATAGTTTATATGTTATAAAACTTGTGGCATGATCCAATGTATTGAGAGAGAGAAATAGAGTGATTTATATTTTTGACTTTGAACCGTTGTAACTTTTATTTCAATGTTAATAAAGAGAATCATTATTTGTACATCTTTTGTTGATTCAACTTTTCTGCTTATTATCTGTGCTAAAATAACTTTGTAACTTAGTACTAAATTGACCATTTTGGTGCTTGTCTTGTACAAGTATAACTTAGACTTGTATGGCATCACGTCCAGTGACAAATTTTGATTCTACAAAATTGAGGCATGATACTTACCCCAATATTTAGAGATAAGCCCTATACTAGACATCTTGTTAATTCTTTTATAATGCACATGTTCTAGTCTATTATGTCATAACTCAAGAAGATAACCAGAAGAAGCGACTGTATTAACTTTTTTAGTTTGAGTTACAAGTTAAAGTTTGAACATCCCTTTGGTACAAAATATATTTCCAAAGTATGTACTTTTATATGACATCACCATCTGACCAGCATTGATGCCCATTCTTAAGCCTGTGTTACACAGTAGACTTCTTGAGATCAGGTTCTTGGTAATTACTATACATGCTTCACATCATAAAGCATCAGCGACTTCTCCGAAGTCATATTCAGCCCCACCATTCTGATTCCAAGTACTTCAGTTTGCGCATTGTTTGCCATCAAAATCTTCTCGAAAGTAGGCATGTATGTGGTGAACAACTCTCTCTCTTTAAGCAAACATAGAATGATGCACAATTGTCCACCCACCAATCAGTATCGATACCAATTGAGTCAACCTTCACAATCATAGCAACCTTGTTAGGCTCACCTTGCTCGTTTAATTTGGGCTTGGATCTACAATTTTTCTTGTAGTAACCCTTCTTGCCACAGTTGAAATAAGTCATGTCAAGCTTGGACTTTAACTTGAAAGAAGTTGACTTTGTAACACCTTGCTCCACTCAGTTCAGCAAAAGGAATCGTTGGCACAATGACGTAAAGACTTGGCTTTTCAGTGGCGTGCTTAGAGTCCCACTCGGCCAAGGCAAGCCCTCGTTTAGGTGGGTGGTCTGGGTGAACTCATCTTTGTCTGGCCTTCACACTTAATAAAATTGATGCTGTCACGTCCCAGTCCCAAAATACGTAGGACTAGAAATATGTAAGCATGCCAGCCATATGTATATGGCAACTCCGATATATGGATACCATAATACACACGTACACTGTAATATGAATATTAAATCACATATGGTATATATATTATCATAAGTCATAGGGCATAACTAGATCTCATCCATAGAATCAAATAACCAATCAACTATATAACTGAATCAAGTATAAAATGCTTGATAAGAACAAGTAGTTGGGCGGAGACATATCCACTACCAAACTAGAATATAAGAACAATAAAATAAGCACATCTAATGAATAATGAGGCTCAAAGAGAAGGCCTCCTCGAAAGAGAATAGAGTAGCAAGTCCTGATCCGTGCTCCTATAAATAGTCATGATCGTCTACACCTGGAAAGGGACCAGGTCCTCAGAGGGACGTAACAAGATACATAGAAGCATGCCAATTGAATACAGTAAAACATGCATAATAGATAGAAAATATATAAGTATGATGTACTAGACAGTCTATATAAAAATGCATAGTGAGGAGAACCTTTCGACGTATGGGTAGGTGTAGGTTACTATATCTATCTCACAACTCACACACACGTCCATGAACATCATCAGTCGTCATACTGCGAGGGTAGTGACCATCGTGACACCATCAGCTGACATGCCACGAGGGTAGTGACCATCATGATACAACTCCCATAATGCGTGCTAGTTACTACTGTTTACCAGAGTGGGTAGCCCATACGCCTACTGATTGTCCTCCTCTCCCATGATACTATGTGTCAAGTGTGTGTCAACATATATATAGTATATAATTATAATTCAAAGAAAACACATATATAATGAATATATAAAAATATGATAGGCATGTAAAGTACTATAAGCAATTTGGCAAGATATCTTGCTTTGTCTGAAAAGGGATGAAGTTGCAACTCAAGGCGTCGTCCGATCTACCCGTCACATAAATTAAACAAGTTAGGTTACAAAAGTGGATGAATAGATTCCTCTATTTTAATCTATTTTAATTATGAATAAAATAACCTAAAATAGTATTTTAATATTATTATAATCTAATTTTTATTGTTAAACCCTAATTTTGGTCCAAAAAAATTAATTTTACGGCTTTGTGATCCGTGGCACGCAAATTGAGACTATCTATGGACCAAAAAGTCAACCAACTTAATTTCTTGATTTGTGTGTAGAATTCTATAGATTTCAGGGCTACATGGATACCAAAATTGATGGTTTCATAAAATTACAAGCCGATAAAGAGTTATGTCCATAAGGGCACATAGATAATAATTTTTGGTAGTTTCCTATTTACCTCTACGTTGCACGAATTTTACAGTAAATTAAAATTAAATTCTAAATTCTAAAAATATTATTTTATGTAAGTCATCATGTCAACTTTCTGAAACTTTAAATAGTTCATAATTTTGAATTCGGGATCTACCGAAATCTAGAAAATATGAAAACGCATCTGATTTCGGACAGCTGGCACTTTTAGAATTTTCTAGAAAAATAGGTTCATAAATTATTAAAATAATTTATATATTCAGAAAATTAACCTTGATATAGTTCTAACAAAAAATACTGGAGCACATTTGGAGTCCAAAGCTAGGAGATATCATTTTTTTAAATCGTCCTAACTACTAAAAAATGAGGCTGAATTTATGACAAATTTTAGCTATTTTTTGACAAAAAAGAGAGGAGTTTGGGAAAGAAAAATATGAAATAAGAGTTTATTCCATAAGTCTAATAGGTATTTATAATGATGAAGACTACTTAATTGAAAACGACTATGATTGGCTAATTTAGATTTAATTAGGATCAGTTTAAATAAGAATAGGATATGCATGAAGTTGCTTTCCTAGTAGGCTCAGAATTTGAATTAATTTAAAATAGAGTTTGAGTTCATCTCAATAATTTATAATCTTAAATAGAATTAAAGATAATACAAACAATTTGTAAATAATCTTATTAATATCTATTAACACTAAATTAGCATCTATCTAATATTAAGACTATATATATCCAAATAAATCCTAAATTATTTCAAAAATCTAAATAATTTTCTTAAAATTCTAAATAAATTATAAAAAAATATAATTAATAAATATAATAATATAAAATATACACAAAATATATATTTTGGGTGAGGGGGTTTACATATGCTATATGCTACTTCACTAGGTGTAACCTCTGTATCCTGAAATTATAGCTTAAATATTATTATTAGGTTAATTTGGGGCTATTGAAATTTTTTTATAATTTTTGGTTAATTAAAAACTAGTAACACTAATTTTTTAGGGCTTTCAAGAATTTATTTTAGGGTCAAACAGAATTAAAAATATCCCAAACTTTTATTTTAGGTTTAAGATAATCGAATATATTTTTTAGAATTTTCTGAGAATTTTTTGATTATTTTTAGCATTTATTTTGAGTTAATTATGCAAAACTGAATTAAAAACTATTTTCAGAAAAGAAAACCCATAAAAACTGAGTTAATTACCCTGCCAGTCAGCCAACAGGGGTCCGCCCGTCATCCTCCCATAGCAAACAGGGCGGGGCCCACCTGTCAGTGACTCACGGGCGTGGGTACAGGTGCAACCGGTCCAAGCCGAGCAGAGCCGAGCCAAGCCGAGTCTGAATTTGACTCGGACTCAGTCGAGCCAAGCCGAGCTGGACCCAGGTCGTTCAATCTGAGTGGACAGCAGCAGATTACTTCCATATGGCACACTCTGAGCTGCAGTCGTTTCTCTCTCCTCTATATATATAGTATTGAGGTTATCATTTTTAGGATTTTTCTTTTAGCCGATTTTTTGGAATTGTCATCTAGGGTTTCCTTCATCTTTCAGAAGTTATTACTCATAGATACGAACTCCAAACGTGGTTCGATTTCTTATGTTAGAACCATATTAAGGTTAGTCTTCTGAATATATATATATTTTTTACAAAATTTTGAATATTAAATTCTGTAAAATTCGTAAAGCACAGTATGTCCAAAAATAGACGCATCTCAGTATTTTTACGATTTCAGGAGAACCAGGAATCAAAATCATAAACTGTTTGAAGTTTTAGAAAGCTAATTTCAAGATCATCGACATATTCAAAATATTTTTTTGTTATTAATTTTGTAGTACTTTTAGGTTAGCAATCAACCACCGTTGTACAATATAATTTTATGTATATAATAATTTCTAAATGAATTTGAATCCGAATGAGCATTAAATTCCAGCAAATTTGTGACGTTGAAATCTAAAAGAAATCATGCATAAAAGTCGAGTATGTATTGATTGAATTTTTGGTCAAAAGATCGTCTTGATTTACGTGCCATAAGTCTCGAGTTGATAAATTTTAGTTTCTTTGGACAAAATTTAGGAATTAACCTAAAAATCATAATAATAAAATTAAAATAGAATTTTAGAGAATTTTTTTAGAATTAAATAAATTAAAATAACTTATCTCTTAACATGGTAATATATCATACGTAGGATTTGGACTCTGAATTAGGATCTGATCCAACCACAACTAAGGACCACAGACGAGTACATTTCTGTGATTACTTTCATTGCTTGATAGTCTCTATAATACATGCTTAGTATCGATTATTTAATTCTTGACACTTGTTACATGGATTAGTATGATGGATTCTTATTATGAGATATGCGACTGTTCTGGATTATTATTATTTCTTTGTGACTGGTTCGGAATCCATGTTGTACTCGGGAGGGAAAGAAAATACTTAGTGGACATGTGAACTACCCTTTTCATCCTATGGTCTTACTGGAATAACAACAGCCATGTACGACTCGTGTGGTTGCCAGATTTTATCCTTAGCCATTCACATGTCAACAAGGTATTTTAAATCACGTAGAGTAGTTGTTCCTATCTGTTCTTCCATACATTACAGTTATTTTCTATATTGCTTGGAGATATTGTACTACATCTTTGCCATGACAGGACTTCAGTATTTAGTTATTCTGGTTGCCTTATTGTGATATCAATTTTGTTGCTATCATATATTCTTTACTATTTATATTCTTTTAGCTTCTACCATGTGTTGGAACTATTTTTACTGTGATGTACTCATTCCTTTCCTGACTGGATAACCATATTTTAGGTGACTACTATGAGGATGCGATCCTTATACATTATGAAACGTATATTAGTGATATAGTTGGGCCTGATCTTGCCCTTCAGGAGGACCAGGGAGAGTTAGCAGCTCAGATGCCATCTATAATAGAGTAGTTTAGTAGAGTAGTTGGTTTTGTTAGTTATTTTGGATCGGATTATTCTTCAACAATTTTTTTTAGAGTATTTTGAATATTGTTCTTCGGATATTTAGTCATTTTTTAGGAGACTTCTTGGACTGCATCGAGACTATTATTTTATTATTATCGATGGTATATTCTTTTAAATTAGTGTATGTGATTGAGTATAGTGTGGAGATGTATATATGTTGTGAGTATAGATTATACTTATGGCTTATTGTACAGTGTTCTATTGCCAATACTGTGGCGTAGGCTAGACGTACTCATGACTAATGCCCAAATTCAAGGTACAGCTCATGACACATTTTTATGGTGGCCCATGCAGGTGAGGTTTTGCACAAGGATGCGAACTCGTAGTGGTACTCAAGTAGATGTACCATTGTGAGCCTGCCATAGGATATACATACTAGGAATAGGAAAATACTCAATCACAACTAGGGATCCCATATACTTAACTTACAAACCCTTATTAATTTCTTTCGAGCAATCGAATATCTTTCATAGTTGATTGTCCTTCTTGAATACTACCTTATCTTGTGCCATATCAATTAAATTCTTGTTGTTTTCAACCTTTCAGAATGCCACCCAAGACTAGAGCGGCCAGTTCCAGAGCCAATGGTGCTCTCTCCACACCATCTGTATCGCTGGAGGCCTCAACAACTGGATCGGGGAGCCCTCCTCCTTCTTCTTAGACCCTTCGGAAGGAGAAGCTCTATAGAAAACTCTCAAAATATGAGTTCTTCCTGGATAAGGTAGAGTTCCTTGGGCATATGGTGACTAGAGACATGATATTGATGGATCCAAAAAAGATTGCTGCTGTAGAGTCTTGGACCACTCTGAGTTCTGTTGCAGAGATCAGAATCATCTTAGGATTGGCCGAGTATTATGGAAATTTATAAAAGATTTTTCTCGGATCGCAGATCCATTGACTAGACTCACTTGAAAGGATGTGCAGTTCGTGTGGACCGAAGAATGTCAAGCTGTATGTAATGAGCTAAAGAAGAGGTTGACCACAGCGCCTGTTTTGACGGTGTAATTGGGGGCGGGTGGATTTATCATTTATAGCGATGCTTCAGGGAAGGGCTTGGGATATGTTCGAGAGTAGAACAAGAAGGTGGTAGCGTATGCTTTTAGACAGTTGCGGCCATATGAGAAAAACTATCCCACTTACAACTTAGAATTAGCAGCGGTGATCTTCGCTCTAAAGCTGTAGAGACATTATCTTTACGGAGAGTGTGTGGAAATATATACTGACCACAAGAGCTTGAAGTACGTCTTTACACAAAAAAGAGCTGAATATGAGACAACACAGGTGGCTATAACTGATGATGGATTTTAATATTTTACTACAATATCATCCAGGGAAGGCTAACGTAGTTGCTGATGCCTTGAGCAGATATCCAGTAGCAATGTACTTGAAAATGGATCGTTACTCATTAGCAGACTTAGATAGCCTGGGCATCGAGGTTATTGTTCCAGGAGTGGAGACACAGATAATGGGTATGCAGATTCAGTCAGGGTTGATGAAGAAGATCCGAGAGATACAGTACCAGGATGAGGGTCTACGAAGCCTCAGAACTCAGGTGCAGGCATGATTGATGGAGGACTAGGTTATGTATGCCTAGTATGGACCTGCAGGAAGATATCATGCAGGAGGCTCATCGTTCCCAGTATTCTATACATCCGGGAGCTAACAAGATGTATAAGGACCTTAGAGAACACGTGTGATAGAATGGGATAAAACGAGAGGTAGCATGTTTTATCTCCAGATGTTTAGTATGCCAGCAGGTTAAAGCCGAGAGGCAAAGACCAGGAGGATTGCTACAGCCACTACCGATTCTTGAGTAAAAATGGAAATATATCACGATAGATTTTATTTTTGGACTTCCACGCACTCCAAGGGGGAAGGATGCAATTTGGGTTATTGTTGACAGGTTGACCAAATCAGCCCACTTTTTGTCTTTCAAAGTTGGATTGTCCACAGAGAAGCTCATCGATTTATATGTGAGACAGATAGTCAGGCTGCATGGAGTTCTAGTAAGCATCATCTCCTATCGGGATAGCAGATTTATGTTCTACTTTTGGAGAAGTTTGCAGGCTAGCTTAGGTACCAAACTCAAATTTAGCACTGCTTACCACCCTCAGACGGATGAACAGTCAGAGAGCATTATTTAGACGCTTGAGGATATGCTTCAGACATGTGTAGTAGATTTTGGTAGCTCATGGGAGGATCATCTTCACATGGTAGAGTTTGCATACAACAATAGCTATCAAGCCAGTATCGAGATATCTTCTTTCGAGGCTTTGTACGGTAGCAGATGTCGAACTCCATTACCTTGGGACGACATAGGAGAGAGAGTACTTTTGGGACCAGAGATGGTAGTTGATGCTGCAAAAAAGTGGAGCATATTAGAGAGAGACTTCGTATGGCTCAGGACAGATAGAAGCAGTGGGCCGATAGCCACAGAAGACCGCTAGAGTTTAAGGTATTAATTTATTTATTTATTTATCGATTACGTTCTTAGATTATGCGTTAAGTTCCTATTTTGGCATAGGTTATTGACTTAGTGTTCTTGAGGATCTCTCCGACACGTGGTATGATTCATTTCGGTAGAGGTGGAAAGATTAGTCCAAGATTCATCGGACCTTTCAATGTTCTGAAGAAGGTCCGGGCAGTAGCCTATCGACTAGCCTTATCGCCTATATTAGAAGGAGTACACAATGTGTTCTATGTATCCCAGTTGAGGCGACGTAACAGATCCTAGCCATATATTAGATCATTCAGAGCTTGAGGTTGGACCAAGCCTCCGTTATCCGGAGCAGCCTGTGGAGATCCTAGATCACAGAGATAAAGTGCTTCGTAACCAAGTAATTTTCTTAGTTTGCGTCACTTAGAGGCATCACTCTTCCGGTGAATCCACTTGGGGGCGGGAAGATGAGATGCGAGAGCGTTACCCTAATCTTTTTATACCATGAGATAATTTTTTTTCTTGTATTTGTTCTGCTTTAAATTTCTAAGATGAACTTTTTTTTAGGAGGGTAGAGTTGTAACCTTTGTATCATGAAATTTTAGCTTAAATATTGTTATTAGGTTAATTTAGGGCTTTTGAGATTTTTTTCACAATTTTTGGTTAATTAAAAACTAGTAACACTAAATTTTTAGGGCTTTTAAGAATTTATTTTAGTGTCAAACATAATTAAAAATGTCCAAAACTTTTATTTTAGGTTCAAGATAATCAAATATATTTTCTAAAATTTTCTTAGAATTTTTTGATTAATTTTAGCATTTATTTTGAGTTAATTATGCAAAAATAAATTAAAAACTATTTTCTGAAAAAAAACCCATAAAAGAAATTACACTGCCCAGTCAGCCAACAAGGACCCAACAGTCAGCCTTTCGCAGCAAACAGGGTGGGGCCAGCCGTCTGTAAACACCCGTATTTTTCAGAAATTAAAAATAAATTTTTTTGGGAATTTTCTGCTATTTTTTAAATAATTAAATAAATATTCTTCTGAATTAAATATTTTATGTAATAAAAATATATATTAAAATATTATAAAAATAATATTTTTTGTGTGTAAAATAAAATATTAGACTTACAGCAATTTTTTTGGATTTTATTGGACCCCAGAACTAGTTTTAAAGACCTAAAAAAAGTTAATGTTTTAAATAAACTAACTTAAACCAATTAAACCAGTTAAAACCCTAAAATAAACCAAACCGAACCATGCTGAACCAACCCTGAATAAACCCAAATCCTAGCGGGTCGGGTCAGATCTATACCCGACCCGAACCCGTCAACCCGGCCCCGTTAGGTCAGCTACAGTAACAGTAGTAACCCCGACTTTCCGCCTCCGTCGATTCCCATCCGCCGGCCATAACCGCCGCCCGCTCGCCTCCTATAACCGTCCGCCTCTACCCTTCTCCTCCCCGCCACCTACAACCGTCGCCAGCCGACCTCTCGACTCCCCTAACCTCGCCTATAAAACCCGACAACCCCCAACCACCACCACATCCACCACCTCTCTCCACCACTCTTCTCCGGCCTACTGACCCCGACCCTGTCACTGCCTCTCCACCCCGCTGAGCACTCTGCCTCCACCTCGTCGCCCCTCCGCTGCTACCAGACAACCTCGGCTCCTCTCCATCATCGAATCCCTAGCCACCCGTCGAGTTTCCCCGTCGCCTCCTCCAGCAGCCGCTGATACCCCCGTCCATGCCACCACCAGCTCCAGTGATTCTCCGTACGGCCCCGTCCCCTCCGGCGATGAGCTCTACCAGCAACGACTCTCAGACAGCCACATCAGTGGCCCACATCAGCCCTAGCTGTCGTGCCCCACCGTCGTGCCTTGTCGCAACCATCTCAGTGCACGAACCTCAGTAAGGTACCCGCCTTCCCGCGTGTGTAATTTTCTGTACGTTAATTATTTTACGTTGTGTCGACTTGTGCACATAGACTGCGTGACCCTCTGGAACCCTGTATAACTTATTCGGGGTATCGCGTCCTGTGGCGATCGTAAACTGTGACACAAAATCAGAAAAATAAATACCCTAATTTTCCTGAAACTGGGTGTGCCCCGTTAAACGAGATGACTTGGTCGTGCTCGAACTTCACCAAAAGGTGCGCGCCATTAATACGGACATATGGGATTTCACAGAAGTTGATTTGGATATGCGTGCACACCGAAATCAATGTGTATCCGTCAACAATATCCCGTATCGGCCATGTTCTAAAACTCGTTGTAACTTTGTGTACGTACGTCATATCGAAATAAAACTTATACCATCAGACTCGTAGCAAAATGCTAGTCCTGTGACCCAAGTTTGGTTCAATTCTGAGAATGTTGACAAAATTGCGTATCGTGGGCCCCACGGCTTTACTTGACGGACGATTTTGTAATCGGCTCACCGAAATCCAGTTTTGGACATTCCGTTGGGTTTATATTGTTGTTCTGGACTTGTAGACATAAGTTTGATAAATTTAGAGAATATTTTCTCTGGCACGTTTCTCGGTGTGAAGTGGGCCACATGTGGACCCCGCTTTGACCAGAAACTGTCACTTTTGCCCCTGTGTCCAAATTGGACTCAAGGATAGGCAATTCTAGCTATTTGATATCTTCTGAACCTGATGGTAATGTTTATTACAGCATTTGGAGGAGTACCTACAGATTTTGCTAATACCGGAGCAGCTATTGATATCCAAACCCCAAGCAAGTGTACCTTGCCAATCTTGTAGTAATTGCTACATATTATTTTCTTGATTTATTTATATGTTGTATCTATTCAACCTAGGACCGTTTGACATTACTTAACGTCAGAATAATATTTGGGTGTTAATACCGTACGCAAAATTGTGTAACGTCACCTAGAGATGGTTATCGAAACCCTATACATTCTCGTACTTGCCTTATCAAGGACGTCATACCTCAGGACACCTGATACTATTCATGAGACAGAATTTTCCTGAGATATTCACGATAATTCTATATAGGTTACAGGATTTTGACATAGACAATATATTCATAGCTATCATATGACTTGCTACATTAGTTATGATCTTGCGTGACATGGACATGAGACGTTGTGGACATGAGACGTATGATTACATTGGATAGAGAGAGACACACATGCTACAGGCTAATTTATATATATATATATATATATATATATATATATATATATATATATATATATATATCTATTATTGTGAGACCATAGACTCTACATCAGAGCTAGGCATATTAAGTGATATTACTGCTACCGGCTTTCGGACACAAAGCTTGTAGCTGTCTCAGCCTGAGTACTAGTGATGCTCTCACTTGCATTTCTTATAGATGGTTACATTGTTTACCCTATTATTTTATTCATTATTATACTGCAATTATTTTGGCTTGAGTTATTTTGTACCTTGCTATGTCCCCTGAGGACCTGGATTCCGGATTATGTCCCCAGGTTTAGCAGAGGAATTCTATCCCGAAGTATACGGGGCAGGAGCAGAAGCAGGAGCAGACACTGGAGATGAACCAATTTCCAAGGATGAGGTGATGGCCGAGGATTTCTCCTGAGTATCTGTTATCTATACTCAGTATTTGCTTTTATTAGACTCTTTTGTTTCTGGTCTGTTGAACCAGTGTATCAGACTTATTATTGGATTGTTCCCCAATTTACTTTATTGAGACTTGATGACAGTTATATTTAATTTTGCTGATATTGATCATATTTATCTTCCATGGATGAGATTAGTTTATGATATATTTAGTAGACTTTATTGTTGTATTACAGCTTAAGTACACCCTGATTGGCCCATTAAATTGGGTTTACCCATCGGTGTGTGTTGCTGGCCATTGCCACATGTCTAGTCCTTCAATATTTTGGGACTGGGACATGACATAGTTTTTGTGGTGGCCCATGCAGGTCTATGACTAAATTGTTCAGTTTTAACTTAGGGACCGAACAAGCCTGCAATAAGGATAGGATAAGTTATAGGATCTCATCCATTGATTTGAATCATTTTTTATCTCTATATCGGATTCGAATTAACTGCTTGATTTGTATCCTATTTTGATTCCTCTGTGCGTTCTCATAGTTTACTTTTAATGCAGAGTAATGGATCCGAGAATCAGTAACGAGAATCCCTTAGGTATACCACACGATGCTGTGGTCACCTATGATGATAGAGTGACACCAAAAAATATAGGATAATCCTCTCAAAGCGATCAAGTAGGCCAGCATAATTCAAGGTTCCGGCGTGATGATATCCCACCTCCACCACAGTTCACTCCACCGATGCCTATTTTTCCACCAGGATAAGCCATGGACGAGTAGTAGATATTTTAAATATTTTATGCCATGATGCAAGCCCAACAACAGGTTCAACAAGAGGCTCAGTGTCATAAGGCAGAGTACTTGAGAAACAGCCTAGTAACCATATTGGAGCAGATGAACCACCAGCTAGGCGACAACGGCAAGATCTATCACTGATTTCCGTCAGCTGAAGCCCCGTACTTTTTTTGGCAAGGAGGGGCCAACTGAAGTTCACGAATGGCTCACGAACACACAATACCAGTTAAAAGCAGCTGAACTTCCGAGGGAGAGATGGATGACTGCCATCAGGATGTAGTTGACTGACAATGTGCACTATTGGTGGCTATCTGAAGAGAGGAGGCTCGGACATGACCGAGTCACTTGGGAAGAGTTCTCCAAACTCTTTCAGGAGATGTATATCCCAGCTATGGCTCGGTCAAAACTTCGAGACAAGTTTAACCGCCTTATTCAAGGCAATATGTCGGTGGAAGAATACAATATTGAGTTTATTCGACTGAGTCACTTTGTCCCTTCTCTAATTCCTACAGAAGAAGATAAGGCGAAGAAGTTCTTCGACGGACTCAGGTTTGAGCTCCAGAGGTTGATCGGATCTGTTACACCTATATTATACACAAATGTTCTTGCTGTAGCATAACACATGGAGCACGTCACTAGGAGGGAGTCAAGTCTGTAGCGGCCCTTCACATCAGTACCATCCAGAGCATCACAAGGGGAGTCTGCAAAGCGATCCCAGAGGAATCTACCTCAAAGAGCAGCACCAAGAGCCCTATCCCTTCCTACTTGTCACTATTATGGCAAGGTAGGCTATATCGAGAGGGAGTATAGACGCAAGTTGGGACTATGCCTGATTTACGGATCCAACCAGCATCTAGCTAAGGACTGCTCTGAGCACCGGGAGGGAGCACCAACGGTAAATCAACCAACTTTAGAAGCACCAAGGCCAGCTTATCCAGCATTGGGAGCACCACAGGCGGGAGTTGGAGGAGTCAGACCACCAGCTCCAGGAGGGTATCAGTAGAGACCACCATTGGCACCATAGGCAGCACTATTCCAGCAGGCTCATCAGCAGAGAGGTCCAGCTCAGGGACGAGAATAAGCATTTGCATTGGCTGTTGAGGAGGAAGCTACTGCAGGAAAGGTTACAGCAGGTACTATATTAGTAGCTTCATTACCTGCTGTAACTTTATTTGATTTTGGAGCATCGTATTCATTTATAGCTGCTATCTTCGTAGCCACACCTAGAGTAGCTACAGCACCACTTCTAAAGACTAAAAGAATTCTTACGGGAGGTAGAATTATCCCAGTTAGTGATATCTGTAGATCTTGTTCGGTAGTAGTCTGTGGAAGAGAGATACGAGCCCAATTTCTGATCTTTTTCATGCCGGATTATGATGTTGTACTTGGTATGGACTGGTTAAGTCAGTACCATACGACCCTAGATTGTTGGATTGGACGGGTTATATTTAGACCGCTTGGACATCCAGAGTTTGAGTTTCTTTGGAGAGCTATAGAGCAAGGTATTCAGCCTACTCTTAGGGTACTATTTGTAGAAGGGGAGTCAGGTTACCCAAGAGTTATATCAGAGTTTATGGATTTATTTTCTAATGATCTTCCAAGTTTACCACCTGATCGAGAAATAGAATTCATAATAGACTTGACTCCAGGAACAGAGCCTATCACTTTATCAGTGTATCGGCTAGCACCTAAGGAGTTGGTGGAATTAAAAGAGCAAGTTGATGATCTTCTAGAAAAGGGTTTTATTCGCCCAGTGTTTCACCTTGGGGAGCACCCATATTATTTGTGCCAAAGAAGGATGGGACAGTATGCATGTGTATTGACTACAGGACACTGAATGCTATAACCATTAAGAACCGGTATCCCTTGCCACACATTGATGACCTATTCGATGAGTTGAGTGGTGCTAGGATATTCTTGAAGATTGACCTTAGATCCAGTTATCACCAGATTAGAGTGAGGAAGGAGGATATACCGAAGACAGCCTTCAGGACCAAGTATGGACACTATGAGTTCTTAGTTATGTCGTTTGGTTTAACTAACGGGCCAGCTGTGTTCATGAGTTTGATGAACAAAGTTTTTTATTAGTACTTGGATAAGTTTGTGGTTGTGTTTATTGATGATATCTTAGTATATTCCAAGAGCCACGAAGAGCACAAGGAGCATCTCAAAATTATGTTAGAGACGCTGAGGCAGGAGAAGCTGTATGCCAAACTCAGTAAATATGAGTTTTGTATGGATAAGGTGACTTTTTTGGGACATATCATCTCAGGTGAAGGACTTTCAGTTGATTCAGAGAAGGTTGCTGCAATAGAAACTTGGCCTACACCTACATCAATTGCAGAAGTGAGAAGTTTTCTCGGACTTGGTGGATATTATCGGAGGTTCGTAGAAAATTTCTCAAGGATTGCAGATCCTATGACGCGGTTGACGCATAAGGACCAAGAGTTTGCATGGATGGAAGATTGTCAGAAGGCCTTTGAAGAACTGAAGAGGTGATTAACAACAACACCGGTCTTGACTCTTCCTTCAGGATTGTGAGGCTTTGTTGTTTATAGTGATGTTTCAGGTAGTGGACTAGGATGTGTTTTGATGCAACATGGCAAAGTTATCGCTTATGCATCGAGACAGCTGAAGGTCCATGAGAAGAACTATCCAACACACGATCTTGAGCTAGCTGTAGTAATTTTTGCACTGAAGATATGGAGGCACTATCTTTATGGAAAGAAGGTAGAAATCTTTACTGATCACAAGAGTCTGAAGTATGTATATACTCATAAGGAGCTCAATATGAGACAGAGATATTGGCTTGAGTTGATGGTCGACTTTGATATAGATCTACAGTACCATTCGGGCAAGGCGAATGTCGTAGCAGACGCACTCAGCAGGAAGCCCACGACTTATTTCTTGATGATGCAGCCCTAGCTATTAAATGATCTACAGGAGCTCCAGATAGAGATTATTTTACCAAGACAAAGTGGCTTGTTAGCGAATCTTGAAGTTAAGTCATCACTTGTGGAGAGGATTAAGGCGGCATTACCCACCGATGCTAGATTTTGAAGACTTAAAGAGAAGACGGAAGCAGGCATACAGACGGGACTTCGCATACATGAGGACGGGATATTAAGGTACAAAAATTGCCTATATATACCGAATGGAGAATTGAGACATGAGTTGATGACTGAAGCACATAGCTCCATGTACTCTATTCATCCGGGAGGAACGAAGATGTATCAAGATTTGAGGCAGTATTATTGGTGGCATGGAATGAAGAGGGAGATTGTATAGTTTGTGGCTAAATATTTAGTCTGCCAGCAAGTTAAGGCCGAGCATCAAAGAACTGCTGGTATATTACAGCCGCTTCCCATACCTGAATGGAAGTGGAAACATATCACTATGGATTTTATTATAGGATTTCCAAGAAGCCCCAGAGAAAAAGATGTAGTATGGATTATCGTGGATTGACTCACTAAATCGGCATATTTTTTGCCGTTTAGAGTTGGACAGTCCACGGAAGTACTAGCCGACATGTACATATGACAGATTGTAAGATTACATGGAGTACCGGTTAGTATTGTGTCAGATCGTGACTCGAGATTTATATCCCATTTTTGGTGAAGCATTCAAGAAAGTCTTGGCACCTGACTTAAGTTCAGCACTGCTTACCATCCACAGACAGATGGTCAATCTGAGCGCAGGATTTAGATCTTGGAGGATATGCTGCAATCATATATGTTAGACTTTGGAGGATCTTGGAAAGATCATTTGTACTTGGTAGAGTTCTCTTATAATAACAGCTACCAGGTAAGCATCCAGATGGCATCCAGATGGCACCATTTGAGGCTTTGTACGGCAGAAAGTGCAGATCACTGATATGTTGGAGTGACGTTGGCGAGCGTCAAATACTGGGTCCAGAGTTGGTAATACAGACCGTTGAAAAGGTGAAGCAAATTCATAATCATCTTCGTGCAGCTCAGGACAGACAGAAGCATTGGGCTGATACACACAGATGTCCTTTGGAGTTCAAAGAAGGAGAGCACGTATTCTTGAGGATCTTACCTACTCGAGGTACTATTAGATTTGGGAGCAGAGACAAGCTGAGCCCAAGGTACATTGGGCCATTTTATATTCTGGAGCGCATTGGTGAGGTGGCGTATCATCTTGCATTACCTCCATCTTTAGAGGGAGTGCATGATGTATTTCATGTCTCACAGCTGAGGAGGTATGTGACTGACCCAAGCCACGTAGTCGATCATTCTGAGATTGCTGTAGGCCCTAGCTTGAGATATGAAGAGCAACCAGTTGGAATACTCGACATCAGTGAGAAAATATTGTGGGTCAGACGATTATACTGGTTCGAGTAGCTTGGAAATATCATTCTTCCGGCGAGTCTACCTGGAAGCGAGAGGATATCATATGCCAACGTTATCCTCATCTGTTCGAAGATACAGGTATAAACTAAGCATTTCTTTTAATTACCATGCTTTAATTTTCTTTAGTAATTAATTCTTCGATTGTGAGGACGCAATCCTCTTAAGGGGGCAGATTGTAAACACCCATAGTTTTCAGAAATTAAAAATAAATTTTTTGGAAATTTTCTGCTTTTTTTTAAATAATTAAATAAATATTCTGCTGAATTAAATATTTTATGTAATAAGAATATATATTAAAATATTATGAAAATAATAATTTTTTGGTGTAAAATAAAATATTAGACTTACAGCAATTTTTCTGGATTTTATTGGACCCCAGAACTAGTTTTAAAGACCTAAAAAAAAAATATTTTAAATAAACCAACTTAAACCAATTAAACCGATTTAAACCCTAAAATAAATCAAACTGAACCATGCTGAACCGACCCTGAATAAACCCAAACCCTAGCGGGTCGGGTCGGATCTATACCCGACCCGAACCCGCCAACCTGACCCCGTTAGGTCATCTACAGTAACAGTAGTAACCCCGACTCTCCGCCTCCGCCGATTTCCATCCGCCGATCGTAACCGCCACCCGCTAACCTCCTATAACCACCCGCCTCTACTGTTCTCCTCCCCGCCGCCTACAATCACAGTCAGTCGACCGCCCAACTCCCCCAACCTCGCCTATAAAACTCGGTAACCCCCAACCACCACCACATCCACCACCTCTCTCCACTACTCATCTCCGGCCAACCGACCCTGACCCTGCCACCGCCTCTCCACCCCGCTGAGCACTCCGCCTCCACCCCGCTGAGCACTCCGCCTCCACCTCGCTGCCCCTCCGCTGCCACCAAACGACCCCGGATCCTCTCCACCATCGAATCCCTAGCCACCCGCCGAGTTTCCCTGTTGCCTCCTCCAGCAGTCGCTGACACCCCCGCCCTGCCACCACCAGCTCCGGTGATTCTCCGTCCAACCCCGTCCCCTCCGGCAATGAGCTCCGCCGACAACGACTCTCAGACAGCCACAGTAGCGGCCCGCATCAGCCCTAGCCGCCGTGCCCCGCAGTCGTGCCTCGCCGCAACCATCTCAGTGTATGAACCTCAGTGAGGTACCCGCCTTCCCGCGTGTGTAATTTTTTGTACGTTAATCCATTTTATATTCTGTCGACTTATGCGCATAGACTGTGTGACCCTCTCAAAACCCATAATACTTGTTCAGGGTATCACATCATGTGGCGATCGCAAACCGCGACGCAAAATCAGAAAAATAAATATCCTAATTTTTCCAGAACTGGATGCGCCCCATTAAACGGGACGACTTGGTCGTGCACGGACTTCACCGAAAAGTGTGCGCCATTAATACAGATATGTAGGATTTTACGAAAGTTGATTTGGATGTGCGTGCACACCAAAATTAACGCGTATCCGTCGACAACACCCTATATCGACCATGTTCTGTAACTCATTGTAACTTTGTGTACGCACTTCATATCGAAATAAAACTTATGCCATCCGACTAGTAGCAATACGCTGGTCCTGTGACCCAAGTTTGGTTTAATTCTGAGAACATTGACAAAATCGCGTATCATGGGCCCTACGGCTCCACTTGACGGACGATTTTGTGATCGGCTCATCGGAATCCAGTTCTTGACATTATGTTGGGTTCGTATTGCCGTTTTGGACTTATAGTCACTAAGTTTGATGAATTTGGAGAATATTATCTCTGGCACGTTTCTCGGTGCGAAGTGGGCCACATGTGGACCCCGCTTTGACCAGAAACTGTCACTTTTACCCATGTGTCCAAATTGGACTCAAGGACAGGCAATTCTAGCTATTTGATATCTTCTAAATCTGATGGTAATATTTATTACAGTATTTGGAGGAGTACCTGCAGATTCTGCTGATACCGGACCAGCTGTTGGTATCCAAATCCTAGGCAAGTGTACCTTGCCAATCTTGCAGTAATTGCTACATATTATTTCCTTGATTTATTTATATGTTGTATCTGTTAAACCTAGGACCGTGTGACATTACTTAACGTCCGAATAATATTCGGGTGCCAACACCGTACGCGGAGTTGTGTAACGTCACCTAGAGATGGTTATCGAAATCCTATACATTCTCATGCTTGCCTTATCAAGTACGTCATACCTCAGGACACCTGACACTATTCATGAGACAGAATCTTCCTGAGATATTCATGGTGATTCTGTATAGGTTACAAGATTGTGACATAGACATTATATTCATAGATATCATATGACTTCCTGCATTAGTTATGATCTTGCGTGACATGGACATGAGACATTGTGGACATGAGACGTGTAATTACATTGGGTGGGGAGAGACACACAGGCTACAGGCTAATTTTTATATATATATTTATTATTGTGAGGCTGTAGACTCTACATCAGAGCTAGGCACATTACGTGATATTACTGCTATTGGCTCTCCAACACAGAGCTTGTAGTGGTCTCAGCCTGAGTACTAGTGATGCTCTCACATGCATTTCACATAGATGGTTATATTGTTTACCCTATTGTTTCATTCATTATTGTACTACAATTATTTTGGCTTGAGTTATTTTGTACCTTGGTATGTCCCCTGAAGACCTGGATTTCGGATTATGTCCCCAGGTTTAGCAGAGGAATTCTATCCCGAAGTATACGGGACATGAGCAGAAGCAGAAGCAGGAGCAGGAGCAGACACTGGAGCTGAACCGATTCCCGAGGATGAGGTGATGGCCGAGGATTTCTCGTGAGTATCTGTTATCTATACTCAGTATTTGCTTTTTTTAGACTCTTTTATTTCTGGTCTGTTGAACTAGTGTATCGGACTTATTATCGGGTTGTTCCCCGATTTACTTTATTGAGACTTGATGAAAGTTATATTTAATTTTGCTGATATTGATAATATTTATCTTCCATGGATGAGATTAGTTTGTGACATATTTAGTAGACTTTATTTTTGTATTACAGCTTAAGTACACCATGATGGGTCCATTCAATTGGATTTACCCATCGGTGTGTGCTGCTGGCCATTGCCACATGTCTAGTCCCTCGATATTTTGGGATTGGGGTATGACACTGTCAGTGACTCGTGGGCGCGGGCATGAGTGCGGGTGCAACTGGTCCAAGCCAGGCCGAGCCGAGTCCAAATTTGACTCGGACTCAATCGAGCCAAGCCAGGCTAGACCCTGGCCATTCAATCTGAGCGGGAAGCATCGGATTGCTGCCTCATGGTGCACTCCGAGCCCGACTGTTTCTATCTTCTCTATATATATAGTATTGAGGTTATCATTTTTAGGGATTTTCTTTTAGCCAATTTGGAGGAATTGTCATCTAGGGTTTTCTTCATCTTCCAGAAGTCATTACTCATAGCTCCGGACACCAAATATAGCCTAGTTTCTTGCGTTAGAACCTTATTGAGGTTAGTTTTATTAATATATAATTTGTTTCACAAAATTTTGAATATTAAATTCTAAAAAATTCGTAGAGCACAGCATGTCCAAAAATAGATGCGTCTTAGTATTTTTGCGATTTTGGGAGAACTAGAAATCAGAATCATGAAACGTTTAAAATTTCAAAAAGCTAATTTCGAGATCATCGACATATATTTTTTCCAAAATTTAATTCGAAATATTTCTATGCTGTTAATTCTATAGAACTTTTAGGTTAGCAATCAACCACCGTTGCACAATACGATTTTGTATGTGCAATACAATTTTGAATCCGGATGAGCCATAAATTCCAACATGTTTGTGATACTGAAATCTATAAGAAATTATGCATGAAAGTTGAGTTTGTATCGGTTGACTTTTTGGTTAAAAGATTGCCTCGATTTGCGTGCCATGAATCTCGAGTTGATAAATTTTAGTTTTTTTGGACAAAATTTAGAAATTAACCTAAAAATCAGAATAATAAAATTAAAATAGAATTTAGAGAAATTTTTCCAGAATTAAATAAATTAAAATAACTTATCTCTTGACATGGTAACATATCATACGTAGGATTTGGACTCTGAATTGGGACCTGATCCAACCACAGCTAAGGACCACAGACGAGTACTTCATGATTACTTTTAGTGCTTGATAGTCTCTATAATGCATGCTTATTATTGATTATTTAATTCTTGACACGTGTTACACGGATTAGTATGATGGATTCTTATTATAAGATACGAGACTGTTCTGGATTATTGTTATTTCTTTGTGACTGGTTTGGAATCCATATTGTACTTGAGGGGGAGGGGAAATACCTAGTGGACGTGTGAACTACCCTTTCTATTCCATGGTATTACTGGAATAATAGCAGTCATGCATGACACGTGTGGTTTCTGGATTTTACCATTAGTCGTTCACATGTTAACAAGATATTTCAAATCACGTAGAGTAGTTGTTCCTATTTATTCTTCTATACATTGCAGTTATTTCCTATATTGCTTAGAGATATTGTACTACATCTTTGCCATGACAGAACTTCAGTATTTAGTTATTCTGGTTGCCTTATTGTGATTTCAGTTTTGTTGCTATCATATTTTCTTTACTATTTATTATCTTATAGCTTCTACCATTTGTTGGAACTATTTTCACTGTGATGTACTCGTTCCTTTCCTGACTGGATAACCATATTTTAGGTAACTACGATGAGGATGCGATCCCTACACATTATGGACCGTATGCTAGCGATATAGCTGAGCCTGATCTTTCCTTTCAGGAGGATCAGGGAGAGTTAGCAGCTCAGATAGCGTTTGCAATGGAGTAGTTTAGTAGATTAGTTGGTTTTGTTAGTTATTTTGGACCGGATTATTCTTCGACAATTTTTCTAGAGTATTTTGAATATTGTTCCTTGGATATTTAATCATTTTTTTGGGAGACTTCTTCGACCGCATCAAGACTATTATTTTATTATTATCTATGGTGTATTCTATTAAATTAGTGCATGTGATTGAGTATAGTGTGGAGATGTATATATGTTGTGAGTTGTAGATTATACTTGTAGCTTATTATACAACGTTCTACCACCAACATTGCGGCGTAGGCTGGATGTACTCATGACTCATGCCCAAATCCAGGGTGTGGGTCGTGACACTAGGTAATGACTTGATACATGCTAATAAAAGAGATGAACCCACATAGCTAAGAGAATAATCACATCTTATATCGTATTGTATAGAACAAGGAACATGAAATTGCTACTATAGTTGGATCCTCACACACACTAATTTAGATTTGTGCAAGTAGAACTGCTTATGTAACAAGTAGACTGTCTTACATGCTACAATAGTGCTTCCTTTCATGTTGTTGTAATAGCTCAGCACTTAGATTATATAACTTGTTGCCACACAAGTAGTTTTTATAATATTGGTGTATCCTATCACACTAAGTATGACACTACTATAGAGTAATGATTAGAATCATATTTTATCACTTAGACAGAAAGACTATCACATAACATACTTCTAAGTTATGAGAAGAGTAACATGGAAGGAGTTCGGGACCGTTGGGTCGCCAAGGCAGTCCCTGGAATGTCCAGTAAGGGTAGCTACTGAACTGAAAAGACAGAGATGAACTATGTTGCTTGTTGCATGATACTATTATATGCATGTGACACAAGTATCTCACATTTGCCCTATGTCATGTAACTATAATCCTAAGGCAAGATTAGAAAGATAACATAATAATTAGGTGCACATACAAAATGGATATGCTAGTTTCATAGAGTGGACAAGAGGCTTTCCCACCAGTGCATTTTTATGTACTGACACTCCACTAGATTGTCTACAGGGTGCGGGGAGTAACTCGTTCGGTGCGAAGTTCACTTGGATGCGCCAAGGCGTTGGAGCATGCTTTGGCATCTTGGATGTGTGGCGTCCGGACCTGAGATCTCATGTATACGGAAGATAATGTATGAAATAACATTTGTTGTATCGTTCTCAAGTTGTATGCCCTTGGGCATGATTCATTGTACAGGGGGGAGAGGGAGAGAGAGAGAGAGATTGTAATATTAGCTTCAAGCTGTTGTACTTATACTTCACATCAGTAAAGAGAATCATTCTTTTATATATCTTGTATTCAAAAATTCTTTGACCTGAGGCAACATAACATTGTCATCTTCAAACTGCATCTTATAGAACTTGTCTATGAGATAAATCTAGGATCTCTCCTCATTAGAATTACAGTGCTTCTCTAGAGACTCCCATACGTCCTTAACATGAATCATCTTGCTGTATGATTAAGATTTTACTTTGAATTCTTTACGCATTATCGAACTTTAGTTATGAGTACAAATAAAAATTTTCCATTGAATCTTCCATGGCATTCAAACTCAACAGTTTACAGAGGTTGTTGTCTCTCCTACACTTTTGTTGTAAAGCAATGGCCTCAGCAATCCTTCGAGCATTATCAGTATCCAGAAGATTAGGCTCAAGATCTGTCAATACATAATCAACGTTCACGATTTGAGGATTAAGACTGATCTTTCTCTTCCAGATATTGAAGTACTCACCGTCAAACTTTTCAAGTTTGTTAAAACTTGTATCTTGAATGGTTGTTTTCCATCTTTATCGAATCTTGATTTGAATTTAGTCCCGAGGTAGATCAAAGACGGATCACAGACGCCAGGAATAGAGATTCACGCAAGACTTTGCAGTCTACTCTCTTTTGATCCTGATATTGTAGTCGAGAATCAGATATTCACGCAAATAAGTTTGTTCTATAAAAAACTCGATTGCTACAGAATAACTTTATAAAAATATTTGATTACAAACTCACAAGAATCAAATACATTCTTTCTTGCAAATGCAGTTGTAGTTGAGACATAACGGTTACAACTAGAAGAATGAAGGATGAGAAGGCAGAAACTATTCTTGATGGGGATGATAACGACCATCGTTGCTCAAAGCAAGATTCGTCCTCTAGACGATCCGCTCCCAAGAACCATCAAGTTTATAAGAGAACTTCTGAAACGCCCGTAGTCACCTCTGATGCTGACTCAAAAGGACTTTTGGACTTCTATGGTGGCAACAACACATAAACTCATTTCTCTCTCTTAATTTCTTCTCTCTCCAAAAGGAGGCACGAAGAGATTATTTATAGAAAATGGTTGAAACCCTAACCCTAATCTGACCGTCCACCAAAATCGAAAAGATAACAATCAATTAAAACTGAATTCCCCAAAAAAAGGATCGGATTAATTGACTTAATCTTTCCATAACCGTTCAAATCCCGCAATCAACAGAGATATCTGCCCAACCAGTGTTGTCTGCACATATGCGCACAACAACAGCTGCTCATGCACGCATAGGTACAATAGCGTAATGACTCATGCACGCATACGTGCAGCAGTGTTGTAGCACATACGCATAGACACGTATACGCGCATAGTCGTGCATAGCCTCGCATAGACCGCACATGCAACTCGCGCATAAAACGAGCGCACTAGCGCAACATATGTGCACAAGTGTCATGCGATCATGCTAAGTGCACCAACAAAGTGACACTTTCCGTCCTTCGTCCGAGTCCATGTCCGAGTCATTAAGCCCTTTCAGGGCTTAGCTCATAAGAATTTTTTTTAAAGAGAGTGACAAAAAGCATAAATGCTTTATTGAGAAGTTTAAACTTAATCCCTCTATAAAAATATCCTATATGGCACCCACTTGGGCCACCACCCCATGTGCATATCTTAATACCAAGCATTGCTATATATTGAGATACCAACTTGGAGTATTTTTTAATGTGGGACTATCTTTTTAGCCATTCATAAGGAAAAACTCCAACAAACCTTACGTATTCTTTTAAAGAGCTTTCTTATGTTCCATAGTCTCACCCCATTTCATTATAATAAAAGGGCTTGGATGATCATATTTATATGTGACATTATTAATTATCATAAATTTCTGATAATTCCCAAGAAGTGCAAAAAAAACTGACATATTGAGTGGATAGAGAAATGCGCCTTCATAACTGCTCAGAGTTTGCCTGCTCTAAACATTAAGTTTTTTTATCTGAGGTTATTGTTGAACATTACAATAGGATAAAAAAACTAGTTTGTATCTCAATCCAAAATAGTGCCCTTCAATTATTATCTAATGCATCCCTTGCCTTATATACCGCTCGAAGAATGCAGCATTATCGACCTCTTTTTTGTACATGATTTACTAACACTTAACTGGTAATGCATCTCTTGCCTTACCTGCATGATTGAATTACAAGCTTATGGTTAGGAAAATCAAATCTCTCTCTTTCTTGTTCATTTTCCCTATCGTGACTCACATAACAATGGTTTGAAGAAATGCTATCGCTATTAGGTGCATTGCATGGCTGTTTTAATGCTTAACTCTAAAAATATGAGCATATTGTGTAAATTTGAATCTTTGATCTGCATGTTAATTGTTGTTTGGGGTTTGACTGAAACTTGAGAGGATAGTAGCAGGCGTTGTTTACTATATATCTCAGGATATAATTAAGTTGACAAATAAAATATGTAGCGGGTATGTGCAACCATCTTGGATTTATTTGAGGCATTAGTTATTAAAACCTATCCAGTTGATCACCTATCTCTTGATAATCCTAATAGTGTATCAACTAGTTCTACTAGTCTAGAAACATATATTATCAGTTGTGGGTTAGGTTTACATATAAAGGAGGATTAAAGGAAGCATGATTATCATTTTTTAGTGAAACTTTTTTCCCTTCAATTATGATGCTTTTACTTTCTTAACAAGTTGTAGTGTGATTCTGCATGTGAAACCTTAATACCAAAATGTTAAATCTTATTCATTGTGATTTGAGACTTGTGTGTTAAATTTTGTGAGCCATTATGTCATTATTAATTATATTTGGTCAATTTAATCTCGTCTGCTTGTTACATCATATTTGCTTGCTTGCTTGAGCATACATTGTATTATGGAGCATGTTCCTTTTTTCGCTGCGTCAATGTGGCTTATGTAAAGATGTTTAAGAACTAATGGAGAGTAATTGATAAAATTCAGCAAAACCTGAATTTAGACATCTTTGGAGCAGTCAACAAAGACTTTTTAGGCTAAGAACATATTCCTCATTTTGACTTGCACCTGTAAACAATTATACACAGGAATTAGTAGAATACTGGCAATTAAAGGTGCACTGGTTAAAGGGGCATAAATGACTCACCTCAAAAAGCTTCTAAACTCGGGGTGAGGATTTCCTCATCATCACATTGAATATGTTTGGAATTGGAATCTGGTTCCTTTCCTATTATTTGTAGAGGGACATCTAGCTCAGGGGGAGCCTGCAGTAAAGTCACAACATAATAGAATTCAATATTGGTAAGTGCTTGTTCGAACTTCTTACTTGAGATGGTTTTTCATTTGCAACCTATAAAGCACGGTTACTTAATAATTGGTATAATTTCCACGTTTGGCACATGTCAGACACTAGTGCACGGTAAATTGGTGTGCCATTGTCAATGTGTTCGTGCACTACAGTGTGAAACTGTGCAAAAAATACGTCACTTGATCTTTTAGTTCGGTGAACACTGTGCTAAATTTTCATTGAGAACATATATAGATTACTTCTGGAATTTTTAGCTAGAGTGCACGTCTCTCCAAGAAAATGACTTGCAAAGGATTGATTCTCTTTCCTCTTCTTATTGTTCTTTAAATTCTAATTATTAAATGTTGCTTTAATCACGAAGTTTGAGAGACCATAAAGTTAAAAAAATATTTGTAATGTTCCAACAACAGTCTCTAGCAATGAGATGAGACAATTGCATCGATCACTGATACTTGGAGTTGTTTACCTTTCATAAGAAAGAAGCCAATAACTAACTTGATTTTTTTTTTTCATACCATATCTCATCATTTATACCATTCTACTAGATGCATTAAACTTATACCATTATTATCAATGCATATGGTATAAAAGTAAAAGTATGAGCAATGGTACCATGCAACGGATAAGTGGCCATTTGATGTCGCTGAAGAAAGGATGTTCTTTGATTTCATTAGCACCATGTCTTGAACCCAATCGGTTACCAGGGTCCCTATGCAGTAGTGAATGTATTAACTGCCTACCTGCAAGACTAACCTGCCAAATGCACTCACCAAACCAGTCCATTAGAAATGTATGCTAATCAATTTCTAAAAGAGGAAACTATTATGTCTTGTTTTATGTATATAAATGAAGTCATATTGATACCTGGATTATCCCTATTGACCGATAAATAGATTTTATAACATGATTTAGTTATTACATTTAAGTATTGTATGTAGAACAACTTAGAGATCAAGGCATTTATGCGAGGCCTAATATTGGACTAATGTTTCAAGTATTAATATGTGGAGGAACTTTTGCTCCTTTCTTGAGTTAGACTTAGACTAATGAAATACGAGAAAATTTGTCCATTAAAATCCGTGGAACTGGATTTTGCACCTTTAGCCACTGTCAATGCAGTTGGGGTGCCTATCTTGATAATGCTATATACTTTTTCTAAGAAAAGTCCATAGAAAGGAACCTGCATGTCTGTAATCTACATGTCTGAATTAGTAATTAGTTTTTTTTCTCCTGCTAGGATATATATCATGTAACTGTAAACAAACTGGAAGAAACTCCAAATTCAGTGGTATGTCCGTATTGAGTACGGGATGGACACTCCCATGATACTAGGATATGCCAAAATTTGGTCGTTTCACCGTTTTCATTTCCTGTTATATTGTATCTTGTTTGTGCAATATAGGCAAGTAAACAAGTATTGGTTTGATCCAAAGAAGATGAACTTGATTAATTGATTTGTGTAATATACACGGAATAAAATACATTGCATGTGGAGTTGAGTAAATGACAAAAATTCACAAATAGAACGTAAGCAAAAATTTCCTTACCGGTATGCTACTAGGAAATGTGAGGTCTTTGTGCAATATGTTGGAAAATGTCTTTTGTCGATTCTTTCCCCGGAAAGGTGTACGACCATATAACATCTCGTAAAACAATATACCTGCATAAGAGATGAGCCAAGTAAGCCAAAACATATTTTAACTTGTAGGAAGAAATTACTAATGTTTGATAATCTGCACATCCTTTCAGTTTGTACTATTAAAAATGGACTATCATGCTTTTCACTTTTCCTTCTTGAGACTAAATGGCTATCATATTCAAAGCATTTTGGAACTCCTCTGCAGAAATCCTATTTCATGAACTAGCATTGTACTATATGGATAAAGTATTGAATTCCATATGAGAGATAATAGGTTACTCATACTTATTAAAAAGCCTGAGCTCTGATTTCAGTTTCTTAATTTGTTTATGTAAACAAGTGTTTAACTGTTAGTGTAGCAAACGAATAGTAAGTTTATTAACTTTTCGAAGATCACCTTTTTTATTACCAAGTATCTAGGGTCCTTTTTGCATATGCATGTGCTAGGTTTTATACTATCTCCAAGGCCTAACTTTTGCTCTCTTCTGTAATGGGTTTTAAGATGCACACAACACAAAGTAAGAACACGAGAAGAAATTGGGGTGTGCCAGATTTGGGTAACTGTCAATTGTATTATTGTCAAACAACATGCTGACCTAGATTAGCTCACCTATTAATTTAGAAGTCTCATTGTACTTTTTATCATGCCAACGTAAATAACCTAGTTAATGCCTTAAAAATCTGAAAGTTGGCTCGTCATGATCCATTTAATATTTTGTACGTTGCAAAGTTCTTATATGTGCCTTGAGTTTCAACTTGAACATTAAGAATTATTGCCTATAACAGATTGTCAATAGCCTAGAATTAAATTGATTGAAGTGTTTAATACAATGGCAAAAACTACACCTAATAGAAAGTTACATAATAAAATGCAAAGAGGAGCATATATGGAATTGCACTGGATTGGAACTTTTGCACATTTCAAAGTAAAAATAACCCACACATTGAGAGGAATTCTTTTTAACGGGGCTAAAACTCTCCTTGAAATGTAGTCTTTCATCCTAAAGGGGGTGCACCATGAGAAAATGATGATTACTGTGAAAGGTTGACTGGTTATAAGATTACGGTCTAAAATTGAAGCCAACACAGTAATATGTAGGACGCATGGCCTACTCCAAAATCCTTTCATGTCCCTGTCGTATCTATGTTACTAATGATCAAATTGTGCTAATGGTCAAATTGTGCATGGTCAAGACAAAATCAGTGCCCTCGCTGGGGCCTTCATGTCTGTATCACGTTATGTCATGTTTGTGTTCATGAAAATAGGTAACACAACCTTTGGAAGTACTTTCTATATCCTTGAAATATCATGTACGAGTAGACTAGCTATCATGTCAATTATTGATCAAAGGTAATGTTGGGGTCCAGTCTGGATTTGGTGAATTTTGGAGCCCAAATATGGTCAAAGATTTGATTTGATATAATTTAGAAATCTACATTAAATGTAAGATTTGATTAGATTTTAAATTTGTATCAAATATTTAATTTGACTATATTTGGACGTCCATAATTGGTGTTGGGCTATTTTAGGTGGAATATGATTCTTATGTTAAGGTTTTCTATTTAGGAAATCCTATTATGACCTAAAATAGGATTTCTCATTCTATAAATATAGGAGGAGGGTAGAGGCACACAAAAATATGCACAAAGGTAGAGATTCGAGGTGCACGTCCACAGAAAATCTAAGAGAAAGTCCGTGCTTTGCTCTTAGGACTTCGCCATCCAAGACAGAAGGAAGAAAGAGATCTGATCGAGGAGTCGCCGCCTTCGCTCAGGAAGATTTCTGTGGGTTGGTGAGTGATTTCAATTGTAATCTCTTTCTTTTCTTCTTGAGTGTGGTGAGGGGGTTGAATCTATTAGGGTAAAGGGTTCAACATTGATTTTGTCAATGTTGTAATTTCACCTGAGTTATAAAGGTTAGGATTTGTCCATGTAATGTAGTCACCGCCATATACTTGTCTTTATCGGTGCTAGGTGTTCGTTAGACATGGGTTGGTTATCTCAGGTGGGTTGGCCTAAATTTTTGCTATGGGCACTCTCGGACACAGTGTCGGAATACTTGCAGGGCGTGTCCGATTCCCAATATTTGGTATCAGAGCTACTGGTTTTGGTTTTGGCAACTATGTCTACAGAGCATATGAACACTCGTATAATCACCCTCACAGGACGAAATTGGGCGATTTGGAAGCCAAGGATGGAGGATCTACTTTAGTGCAAGGACTTGCATGGTCCGTTGGAGGGCGGCGATGCTAAGCCATCGGACAAAGCTACTGAAGACTAAAAACGACTGGATCGGAAGGCCGTTGGATTCATCTGCCAATGACTGGATGACTCGATGTTTCACCACGTGTCCATGGGGAGTTCGGCAAAAGCATTGTAGGAGAAGCTGCATTTACTGTACGAAAGGAAGATGGCTAGCAATAAGGCATTTCTGATTTGCCAACTCGTCAATTGAAGTACAAGGAGGGTGCCCCAGTGGCACAACATCTGAACGAGGTTCAGGGTATTATCAATCAGCTGTCTGCGATAAAGATGGTGATTGATAATGAGATTCAGGCCTTTTTGCTTTTGAGTTCTCTGCCGGAAAGCTGGGAGACGTTGGTGGTGTCGGTGAGCAACTCCGCATGGTGGAGTTGTCACGATGGAGACAGTCAAAAGCAGCTTGTTGAACGAGGAGATCCGGCGCAAGCAAGTAGAATCATCGCAGAAGTTCGCTCTGGTGGCTTCTTACCGAAAGGGAAGACCCAAGTCACAAGCGAGGACAAGAGAGTTCTCGGGATCTTGCAACGATGGACCGCAAGGTGGGCTGCTATCACTGTAGCAAAAGGGGTCATATCAAGAGGAACTGCATGAAGCTCAAAGCTGAGAAGGACAAAGACAAGAATGATCAGGAGGATCTCATGGCTATGAGAGATCTCATCATCGCAGCAACCGACGCAGAGGAACCTTGTGGCATGTATCATGATGACGATTGGGTCATGGATACATGGCATCGTATCATGCCACGGCAGCAGTTTTGGACGTGTGAAGATGGCCAACAAAGAGACTACTGCAGTTGTAGGCATCGGTGATGTGCACTTAACAACGAAGCTTGGTGAGAAGCTCATTCTCAATGATGTGCAACATATACCGAGTTTGCGCTACAACTTGGTTTCGGTAGGGAGGCTGGCAGATGATGGTTGTCACAGTTTGTTTGAGGACAAAGATTGGATGCTTACGAAGGGTTCCCAACAGTTGGCTCGAGGAGATTTATATTGTGGCATGTACAGGCTCAAGCCACTGAGTTGTACAGGAATGCCACAGACATCGGATAAAGGCTCGATGGGTATTCGACAGGAGTTGGATCGTCAGAAACTTGTTGAGGAGGGGCTTCTAGACACTTTGAGGATTACAGAGGATTCGGTTCTTCGAGACAAAGCGACGAATGGTGATGAGCCAAAGATTGAGGGTCAGTATGTCGGTCCCATGACAGCTGGTCGGTCTCCAGGTGGGGGTTGCTTCACAGATCCAATTTTGGCGACGGATGGTTTGTCAAAGCTTCACGGAACAACATTGGTTTTAGCAGTTCGAGGCAAAGAAGGAGATCAAGGTTTGAAGCAAACTTAATCTGAGACGGGAGGGTCACCATTCACACAGTTCCGGGAGAGTTATGGGTCATCGACGATATGCACAGTGCGTAATATTCTGCTCGAGGACGCATATGTATGGGGGAGCTTCAAGTTCGGATACGAAGGTGGGCAGATTCAGGAGTTCAAATTTTGGGAGAATCGCACCGTCTGCTTGGTTGGGTCAGCCAATGGTGAAGAAGCTTGTCGGAATGTTAACAAGTTTCGGTGGAAGACGGAAGTCGGGGACAGGCAGCCAAGACTCACGGTAAGGCTGATAGTCAGGGACTTTTGTCTCAGCCGTGTCATTGATATTGGAAGGATCCTAGTAGTACAGAAGGTGCTACACATGGCAGCTAGCGTCGACGTGATGGTCGAGGAGCTGGAGATGAAGGAAGATGCAAAGCAACTCGGGGGATCGAAGATCGGTGGCATGGGGGAGCAGGAAATCTGTCGCGGGACGACAGACATGGAGTCCAGTTGAGAAGCCATGGGATCAACACCCTCTCATCAGACTGGATGGAGAGATTCTTGGGGTCCAGTCTGAATTTGGTGAATTTTGGAGCCTAAATATGGTCAAAGATTTGATTTGATATAATTTAAAATTTTACATTAAATGTAAGATTTGATTAGATTTCAAATTTATATCAAATATTTAATCTGACCATATTTGGACGTCCATAATTGATGTTAGGCTATTTTAGGTGGAATATGATTCTTATTTTTAGGTTTTCTATTTAGAAAATCCTATTATGATAATTAGGCTCGGTCAACCAGAATATGTATTATCCATAGGGGAGATCTTCCAATTGAGAAGATCCATCGACCTTTGGAAGATCTATCTCATGTCTGGTACTGCATGGTTCCACTCTGCAAGAACTCTATCGAGGTGAAAGGACCCGACTACTAACGGATCCGCAAGGACCATGATTGGGAATTGTTTTATTGTCTTTCTCCGAGGAAGAAGCGAAACATAATCAACTTGAATTCGTGTCACGCCCCAGTCCCAAAATGCCCAGGGTCTGGATACGTGGCAATGGCCAGCAGCACGCACCGATGGACAACCCAATTTAATGGATCCATCAGGGCATGCTTAAGCTGTAGTCTAACAGGAAAATGTTACAAGTCTCAGGTATTTCTAATCTCATCCACAGAATAAACACAGATTAATTGCCAGACAAATTGCAAATGGAAATAAATAAGCAATATCAAATAAGTGTCTCGGGAAACGATCCGAGAATCAGTCTGTTACATTAAAGGAAATAGACAGGAATTAAATCAACTGGAAATAGGAATACTGAGCAAATGAAGCCGGTACTCAGGAGAAGTCTTCTGCCATTATCTCGTCCTCGGTTCCTGGTTCTGCTCCAAGGAGTGCTCCTGTACCGTACACCTCGGGGTAGTTTTCTTCAGCTATTCCTGGGGACATAATCCGGATCCAGGTCCTCAGGGGACAGCAAGGTACAGAAAATATAAGCCAAAATAAATGCAGTGCAGCAGATAAATAAACAAGAGGGTAAGCTATGTAACCAACTTATGTGATATGCAAGTTGAGAGCATCACTAGAACTCAGGCTGAAGCCACTACAAGCTCTGTGTCGGGGAGCCGGTAGCAGCAATAACTATGAATTATACTATGAAATATACTATGTTTTATATATATGAGATCAGCCTGTAGCCTGTGTGTCTCTCCCCACCCAATGTAATCCCACGTCTCATGTCCACGATGCCTCATGTCCATGTCATGCACGATTATAACTAATGCAGCAAGTCTGATAGCTATGAATCAAATGTCTATGAATGTAATGTGTAGGTTATAAAACATGCATCTTATACAGAATCACCTTGAATGTCTCAGGAAGACTCTGTCTCATGGAATAGTGTCAAGTGTCCTGGGTTCTGGTGTACTTGATAAGACAAGTACCAAGAGTAAGGGTATCGAATGTCCATCTCTAAATGACGTACCCAACACCGCGTACGGGGTTGGCACCCGACTATGATCGGACACTAAGTACGTCACACGTTTCCTAGGTTAAGCAGTTAAAACAAGTTTACATATGAATCTACAAAAAATCAAGTAAAATACTATGACAAGAATCACTGCGAGTTGACAAGCTTTACTTGCCCACTGATGCATAATTAAGTCCAGAAAATAAATAGCAAGCTGCAGGGTTTGGCAAGGTACACTTGCCTGTGGTTCCGGCTCTGATTGCAGCTCTGACTTCAGTTGGATTTGCAGGCGGTAATCCGGTTGCTGAAATAAACATCACCATCAGATCCAAAAAATATCAATCAGCTAGAAACGTCTGTCCTTGAGTCCAATTTGGAGACAAGGACAAAAACGGCAATTTCGGGTCAGAACGGGGTCCACAGGTGGGCCCGCTTTGCACCGAAAAATGTATCTGGGTCAAAGTCTCCAAATTCACCAAACTTAGTGTCAACAGGTCAGGAACGGTGATACGAACCCAACGGAACTTCCAGAATTGGATTCCGATGAGCCGATCACAAAATCGCCCGTCGAGCGGGGCCTGTGGGGCCCACGACACGTGATTTCGTCAACGTTCTCAGAATCGAACCAAACTTGACCCACAGGACCAGCGTATTGCTACGAGTCCGATGGCGCAAGTTTTGTCTCGATCCGACGTGTGTACACAAAATTAGGGTGAATTGCAGAAAAGTCGGATACGGGACGATGTCCGCGGATACGCGTTGATCCCGGTGTGCACGCACACCCGAATCCACTTCCACGAAATTCCACACGTCCGTATCGACGACACGCACGAATCTGTGAAGACCGCACGCGACCAAGTCGTCCCGTTTGGCGGGGCGTACTCAGTTCCGGGGTGAAACAGGGTCTGGTTTTTCCTATTTTTGGATCGCGGTGTGCGATCACCACAAGACGCGATGCCCCGAACGGTTTGTTCGGGCACCGAGAGGGTCATACAAGCTTCGCAACGCAATTTACGGAATCAAAATCCGAACACGTGTCGGATACAGGAAATAAAATTAGGGTTAGGTTTAGGGATTCAGCCGGCGACGGGGACGGCGGCACGGCGTGGCGAGGAGGCGGCGGCATGCGGCAGGCGGCTGGGGCGCTGCTGCGGCCGCTGCTGCTGTCGACGAGCGGGGAGAAGGAGGAGAAGAGGGAGGGGCTGGCCGCGGCGTCGACGGCGGCGCTAGGGTGCTGCGGGTCCTGGCGGAGGCGACTGACGGCGTGGTGGTCGGTGGCTAGGGCGACGGCGGGAAAGGTGGTTCGAGGCGGAGGAGGCGATCTGGGGGGGATTTATAGGGTGGAGAGCGAGGGGAGAGGGCCGAGGGAGGCGGAGAAGGCGGAGCTCGCAGGGGGTCGTGGGGGCGTGCGAGGGCGGCCTGGGCGGAGACGTGGCCGGGACGCGCGGCGGAGCGGCCGGGACGCGCGGGGGGCTGGGGTTCGTGGGTGAGTGGGGAACGAGTCGGGTGGCGGATCGGGTTCGGTCGGGCGCACCCGACCCGACCCGATAAGCCGAGCGGGTTTGGGGGCTGCGGGTTCGGGTCTGGCCGACCCGTTAGCCCAAGGGCTGTTGGGCTGGGCCTGGTTGGGGCTGGGCCCGGTGGGCCGGGTCCAGTGGGCTGGGCCAGGGTTAAGGATTAAAAATAATAATAATAAATAATTAATTAATAAATAATTAAATAATTAAATAAATAGTTTTCAGGTGTTTTAAAATAGGTCCGGGGCCGAATAAATTCCAGAAAAATTATCCTAAGTCCAGTTTTTCATTTTACACCCAAAAATATTATTTTTATAATATTTTAATATTGTTTATTATCATTTAAAAATCTTTTAATAATTAAAATCCTGTTTTTAAATTACAGAAAATTTCCAGAAAATTCCAGAAAATTGTGAAAAATCCAGTTTGAAAAACTTGAAAAAATCAGGGGGTTTACAATCTACCCCCCTTAAGAGGATTGCGTCCTCGCAATCAAAGAATAACCGGTCAACAGAGATGACGCGGTCGCAAGCACTGTTCGAAACACGTCACAAGATACTTAGGGAAATACCGTTTCCCTAAAAATGAAAGTTATACACTTTCCAAAGAAAATCTAGCTAAAGTAAAAGAACTACAATTTTTATGAAAACCAGGTTGTTATTAACAAGTTACAAATTACTAGGTTGGGGCTGAGGTCACAAACCAATAGGCACGAGCTAACACAACGACTAGAAACGGATAACTACAAATCACTTACTCGCATCAGCGTCCTCCACAGTCATCGCGTAGGCTTGTCCTCGTCCTTGTGGTGGATTCCTCTGCTGCTGTTGGGCTTGCTGGAAGAGTGCTGCTTGAGGTGCCAGAGGTGGCCTCGGTGCTGGTAAAGCTGGTTGGTCTGCCCTTCGTGTTCCATCTCGATGCTGAGGATAGTCCTTGGCTATGTGTTGATTGGTGCCGCAAATCAAGCATAATCCCAACTTGCGTCTGCAGTCTTTCTCGACATGGCCTATTTTGCCGCAGTAGTGACAGGTAGGAAGGGTCTGCGAAGCTGTCCTGGGTGGCTGGTTCGTGTGAGATCTCTTTGCAGATTCTCCTGGTGATGCTCTGTCTGGTGCTGAGGTGATTGGCCGCTTGTGGCGAGACTCTCTCCTGGTGACGCGTTCCATGCGTCGGGCTGCAGCGAGAACGTCTGAGTAGGAGGTAGGTGCGACGGATCCGATGAGTCTCTGTAGCTCGAAGTTCAGTCCGTCGAAGAACTTATCGGCCTTCTCTTCCTCTGTCGGGATCAGGGTTGGGGCGAAGCGGCTCAGACGAATGAATTTCGCGTTGTACTCTTCCACCGTCATAGAGTCCTGAGTGAGGCGATTGAACTTGTCCCGCAGTTCTGATCGAGCGATAGCCGGAATATACATCTCTTGGAAGAGTCTGGAGAACTCCTCCCAAGTGACTCGGTCTGGTCCGAGTCGCGTCTCCTCAGACAACCACCAGTGGTGCGCGTTGCTTGTCAATTGCATTCGGACGGCAGTCATCCAGCGTTCCCGTGGAAGCTCAGCTGCTTCAAGTTGATGCCGAATGTTGGTGAGCCATTCATGAACTTCTGTGGGCTCTTCCTTGCCGGAGAAAATGCGGGGCTTCAGTTGGCGGAAGTCAGTGATTGAGCCCGTCGATGGCCGTCGAGCTGGTAGGTTGGCCTGCTCCAGTGCAGTTACTATGCTGCTCCTCAAGTAATCAGTCTTGCAACGCTGAGCCTCGTGTTGGACTTGTTGCTGAGCTTGCATCATCGCGTAGATCAGTTGGAATATCTGTTGCCCGTCAATCGGCTGTCCTTGTGGTAATACGGGCATTGGTGGAACGAACTGCGGCGGAGGTGGGATGTCATCACGCCGGAATCTGGAGGTAGGTTGACCTGCCTGCTGGCTCTGTTGAGTTGATGGAACTCCTCCGACTGGTGTCACTTCGTCGTCATAGGTGACACCTGTAACTTGTGGTGTTCCGACGGGAGTCTCGTTGCATTCTTGTGGGTCCATTTCCTGTATCCAAAATAAACAATAAGAGGCGCACAGGAATCAAGGCAAGATGCAAGTCAAAATTAGTTCGAATACGATACAGATATCAAAAACGATTCAAGCAAGTGGATGAGATCATAAAAACTTATCATATTCTTATTGCAGGCCTGTTCGGTCCCTAAGTTGAAACCGAACAATTTAGTCGTAGACCTGCATGGGCCACCACAAAAACCATGTCACGCCCCAGTCCCAAAATGCCGAGGGTCTGGACACGTGGCAATGGCCAGCAGCACGCACCGATGGACAACCCAATTTAATGGATCCATCAGGGCATGCTTAAGCTGTAGTCTAACAGGAAAATGTTACAAGTCTCAGGTATTTCTAATCTCATCCACAGAATAAACACAGATTAATTGCCAGACAAATTGCAAATGGAAATAAATAAGCAATACCAAATAAGTGTCTCGGGAAACGATCCGAGAATCAGTCTGTTACATTAAAGGAAATAGACAGGAATTAAATCAACTGGAAATAGAAATACTGAGCAAATGAAGCCGGTACTCAGGAGAAGTCTTCTGCCACTATCTCGTCCTAGGTTCCTGGTTCTGCTCCAAGGAGTGCTCCTGTACCGTACACCTCGGGGTAATTTTCTTCAGCTATTCCTGGGGACATAATCCGGATCCAGGTCCTCAGGGGACAGCAAGGTACAGAAAATACAAGCCAAAATAAATGCAGTGCAGCAGATAAATAAACAAGAGGGTAAGCTATGTAACCAACTTATGTGATATGCAAGTTGAGAGCCTCACTAGAACTCAGGCTGAAGCCACTACAAGCTCTGTGTCGGGGAGCCGGTAGCAGCAATAACTATGAATTATACTATGAAATATACTATGTTTTATATATATGAGATCATCCTGTAGCATGTGTGTCTCTCCCCACCCAATGTAATCCCACGTCTCATGTCCACGATGCCTCATGTCCATGTCACGCACGATTATAACTAATGCAGCAAGTCTGATAGCTATGAATCAAATGTCTATGAATGTAATGTCTAGGTTATAAAACATGCATCTTATACAGAATCACCTTGAATGTCTCAGGAAGACTCTGTCTCATGGAATAGTGTCAAGTGTCCTGGGTTCTGGTGTACTTGATAAGACAAGTACCAAGAGTAAGGGTATCGAATGTCCATCTCTAAATGACGTATCCAACACCGCGTATGGGGTTGGCACCCGACTATGATCGGACACTAAGTACGTCACACGTTTTCTAGGTTAAGCAGTTAAAATAAGTTTACATATGAATCTACAAGAAATCAAGTAAAATACTATGACAAGAATCACTGCGAGTTGACAAGCTTTACTTGCCCACTGATGCATAATTAAGTCCAGAAAATAAATAGCAAGCTGCAGGGTTTGGCAAGGTACACTTGCCTGTGGTTCCGGCTCTGATTGCAGCTCTGACTTCAGTTGAATTTGCAGACGGTAATCCGGTTGCTGAAATAAACATCACCATCAGATCCAGAAAATATCAATCAGCTAGAAACGCCTGTCCTTGAGTCCAATTTGGAGACAAGGGCAAAAACGACAATTTCGGGTCAGAACGGGGTCCACAGGTGGGCCCGCTTTGCACCGAAAAACGTGTCAGGGTCAAAGATCTCCAAATTTACCAAACTTAGTGTCAACAGGTCAGGAACGGTGATACGAACCCAACGAAACTTCCAGAATTGGATTCCGATGAGCCGATCACAAAATCGCCCGCTCGACGCCCACGACACGCAATTTCGTCAACGTTCTCAGAATCGAACTAAACTTGACCCACAGGACCAGCGTATTGCTACGAGTCCGATGGCACAAGTTTTGTCTCGATCCGACGTGTGTACACAAAATTAGGGTGAATTGCAGAAAAGTCGGATACGGGGCGATGTCCGCGGATACGCGTTGATCCCGGTGTGCACGCACATCCGAATCGACTTTCGCGAAATTCCACACGTCCGTATCGACGACACGCACGAATCTGTGAAGACCGCACGCGACCAAGTCGTCCCGTTTGGCGGGGCGTACTCAGTTCCGGGGTGAAACAGGGTCTGGTTTTTCCTGTTTTTGGATCGCGGTGTGCGATCACCATAGGACGCAATGCCCCGAACGGTTTGTCCGGGCACCGAGAGGGTCATACAAGCTTCGCAACGCAATTTACGGAATCAAAATCCGAGCTACGAGCAAGAAAATACACGCACCTGAACTGGGCTGAAAAAACCCGGGGTCTGAATCGTGTCCGACACGTGTCCGACACGTGTCGGATACAGGAAATAAAATTAGGGTTAGGTTTAGGGATTCAGCCGGCGGCGGGGACGGCGGCTCTGCGGCCAGGCGGAGGCGGAGGGGACCGGCGCTGCTGTCGTCGGAGGGCGGCGCGGCGTGGCGAGGAGGCGGCGGCGTGCGGCAGGCGGCTGGGGCGCTGCTGCGGCCGCTGCTGCTGTCGACGAGCGGGGAGGAGGAGGAGAAGAGGGAGGGGCTGGCCGTGGCGTTGACGGCGGCGCTGGGGTGCTGCGGGTCCGGGCGGAGGCGACTGACGGCGTGGTGGTCGGTGGCGAGGGTGACGGCGGGGAAGGTGGTTCGAGGCGGAGGAGGCGATCTGGGGGGGGATTTATAGGGTGGAGAGCGAGGGGAGAGGGCCGAGGGAGGCGGAGATCGAGGCGGAGAAGGCGGAGCTCGCGGGGGGTCGTGGGGGCGTGCGAGGGCGGCCTGGGCGGAGACGTGGTCGGGACGCGCGGCGGAGCGGCCGGGACGCGCGAGGGGCTGGGGTTCGTGGGTGAGTGGGGAACGGGTCGGGTGGCGGGTCGGGTTCAGTCGGGCGGACCCGACCCGACCCGATAAGCCGAGCAGGTTTGGGGGCTGCGGGTTCGGGTCTGGCCGACACGTTAGCCCAAGGGCTGTTGGGCTGGGCCGGGTTGGGGCTGGGCCCGGTGGGCCGGGTCCAGTGGGCTGGGCCAGGGTTAAGGATTAAAAATAATAATAATAATTAATTAATTAATGAATAAATAAATAATTAAATAAATAGTTTTTAGGTGTTTTAAAATAGGTCCGGGGCCCAATAAATTCCAAAAAAATTATCCTAAGTCCAGTTTTTCATTTTACACCCAAAAATATTATTTTTATAATATTTTAATATTATTTATTATCATTTAAAAATCTTTTAATAATTAAAACCCTGTTTTTAAATTACAGAAAATTCCCAGAAAATTTTAGAAAATTGTGAAAAATCCAGTTTAAAAAATTTGAAAAAATCAGGGGGTTTACAATTCGGGACAGCTAAAATAGAATTTATCATGCTATAAATATAGAAGGAGGGTGGAGGAACACAAAAATATGCACAAAGGTAGAGATTCGAGGTGCACGTCCACAGAAAATTTAAGAGAAGGTCCGTGCTTTACTCTTAGGACTTCGTCATCCAAAATAGAAGGAAGAAAGAGATCTGATCAAGAAGTCATCGCCTTCGCTCAGGAAGATTGCTACGGGTTGGTGAGTGATTTCAATTGAAATATCTTTCTTTTCTTCTTGAGTGTGGTGAGGGGTTTGAATCTATTAGGACAAAGGGTTCAATATTGATTTTGTCAATCTTATAATTTTACCTGAGTTATAAAGGTTAGAATTTGTCCAGGTGACGTAGCCACCACCATATACTTGTCTTTATATGTGCTTGGTTTCGTTAGACAGGGGTTGGTTATCTCAGGTGGGTTGGCCTAAAGTTTTCGCTACAGGCACTCTCAGACATGGTGTTGGAACGCTTGCAGGGCGTGTCCGATTCCCAACAAGTAATTGTTCTTTTACAATTAATTCTTATTTTGATCTAGCATGAAGCAGCCCTTGGTTTTCACGTTTGGAATAACATAAAGTTCAATGTTAATTCTTCAACGTTAGTTAGGTTTATAAATCTTAGAGTTACTAGTTGATGGTAACTTTTATAATAAAATGCACGAGTAGATTTTTTTTTCAAATCTTGTATTTTGTTAATAATCAAATGTAATTGGTCAGTGATGGATGCTTACATATCTTCAATTCAAAAGATTATTTTCATTAATGGGGTATTTCGACTAACATGAAAATTATTACTTTTATTTACAAGGAACGTTCAAGGTTATGATTTTTGATGTAACATTATCTAATATTTTGTCCCAATACCTCTCTTTATCTCAATTCTTCTGTAAAGCTATAGAAGTGACTGAAGGTGGATACAACATCATTTGTAACAGTTAATTTCCTTCCTACAACTAATGAAGTAAAATTTGAAGGTTAGCCAACTAAAACAATAAAAAAGGTGGCTCCTAGACGTGTCTTTGGATATATCCTACAAAGACATCTCTGAGTTGTGTTATCTGCCTAATATGTTCAAAGTGATACTATCAAAATCATGGTAATAAGGAAATGCCCGGGTTACATTACATGCAATCTTTTGAATGCTTTATGATTCCCTGTAGGGAATATATTTATGTGTACTATTCAAGGTTCGCAGTAACGGTATTGGAATTGGTATCAGACCCTTCCTATGAGTATCCATATCATCGTTATCGGTGGTTTCAGATTTTTCCGTATCGAAAAGTAAATAGTTATTAATAAATTATTAAATTTTAGAAAAATATTTTATACTTTAAGGCATAAATTTAAGTATTTTCTGTGTTGTTTCTTACTAATTTTGGAATTGAATGAAATAGTATTCACTTTTACCGTTTAGATTATCTACGATATATAAGTTTTCTTTTTTTTACATGCTTTTATAACCTTAATATGCTATTACATCATTGTTGATTTGCCTTTTTGTTCAATTTTTTTTGTTGAATTGTCTGAAAAAGAGACCCCCAATGTTGGCATCGGTCAGTATCGATATCGGTTGGTATCGAACCAAAAAATGCCAAACTGTATTGGTATAGGCCTATATTGCAAACTATGGTACTATTATCCATTTAATTCACATAAGACCAAGAATTATAGGGGAATTATATATATATATATATATATATATATATATATATATATATATATAAGGGAGATCCGTATCCCCGCTATTAAGCATCCCCAAATGTTCCCAAAATAGCAACAGTTGAATATTTCATTTTTACCGTGCATATTATATCCTTAAACTACTCATTTTTTTTGGAGATTTTGAACTAATCTGTATGGTCAAAGAAGATGGATCCAATGGCCAATGGTTGATATTTTGAAAATATTTGGGAATGCTTAATAGTGGGGTCATGATCCGTCCTTTCTCTCATATATATATATATATATATATATATATATATATATATATATATATATATATATATATTGTTAGAGTTATTTTATTTTGTTATTTATCATATGAGGGTATAATAGTAATTGTGGATGTATTGCATATCAATATAAATAGACATGAGATGCAACCTAGGGTTTAAGGCCCTTGCAATCTCCTTTCTCATATTCTCTCTTCTCCTACTTCTCCTTCTCCTTCTCCTCTCCATCTCCATCTTCAGACTTCACTTGGTATCAGAGCATATATTTGTAAGTACTGTACATCTCATCTCTGACAGGGCCGATCGAACTTTTCATGATTCGTCGTTCATCGTTCGTTGTTCGTGGTCGTTCGTGGTTCGTTTATGAGATCTAGGGTTTCTATAGATCTTCGTTGGTTATTCGTCGTCGGTTGAGGTTCGTTGTGAGATCTAGGGTTTCAAAGATCTCGTCTTTCTGTTGCATCTGCAAGTATGGTGGGGATCGAATCTTCTAGCGAGATTAATAGTGGTGGTGGTAGCGGAGGTGGTTCTCCTTTTACTGTTATTCATAATGATGAATTGGGAAAGTCGATTACAGCGGTGAAACTCAATGGTGCGAACTACCTTGCCTGGTCCAAGTCTATCAAAGTGGTGTTAAGGGCGAAGAAGAAGTTGAAGTTTTTGACGGAAGAACCCCTGCCTGAAACGTCCGCTGAGTATGAAGATTGGATGAGTGCAGATGCATACGTTATGTCGTGGTTGTGGCATAGTATGGAACCACATATCGCTGCTAATGTTCAGTGGTGTAAATCAAGCAAACAGATTTGGGCATCTCTGGAAGAATTATATTCGCAGAAGCGAAATGTTGCCCGTATCTATGAGTTGTACGAGTTATTGTTCAATACAAAGCAAAATGGGAAGCCTGTGAATGAATATCTGGCTTCAAAGAAGGCTTTATGGGAGGAACTGCTTCAATATCATCATGTTACTACTTATTTGAAGGAAGCTCGGAGACAGAAGGAAGAGTTTCATGTTTCACTCATCCTAGCCGGCTTGGATCCTGCGCTCGAACCTTATAAAGCTCAAATCCTTGCTGGAGAGCAGTTACCTACGGTGGCAGATACTTTCTCCCGTCTCAATCGTTCCTTTCTGGGACAAAGTTCTGTGGTGCCGAGTACTGACTCTTCTGTCCTATTTTCTAATGTTGTTGGTCGTGGTGGTGGACGTGGTATTGGACGTGGCGGTAGAGATGGTGGTCGTAATTTTGGTCGAGGATGAGGCCGTGGTGGTAGAGACAATGGTCGTGGTGGTGGCCGCGGTGGTGGTGGTGGCCGTGGTCAACCACGGAAGTGTAACTATTGTGGAATGCTCGGTCATGTAGAAGACTACTGTTGGGACAAGTGGGGCAAACCAGAATATGCACATCAAGTGCATGATGAAAATATGCAGTCCCAGGTCACCACTTCTGCTCCCAGAGATGATACTTCGGGTTTCAATCAGACTTCAACGTCCGATACCTCATCTCCATTTCAACAGATCCTCCAAAAGTTGAACGCGCTTGCTAGTACCACCTCCCAACCTACTGCAACCATGGCACATATAGGTAATCCTGCTTTTGTGGCAACCCAGTCACCATCCACCTCTTGGGTCATCGACTCAGGAGCAAGCTCTCACATGTCTGGTATAACATCTATCTTTTTTAATCGTAGTTCCATGAAACATAATATTATCTTGGCTGATGGGTCTACTCGTCCTGTGCTTGGGAAAGGTGTCATTCACCCTACTCAATCACTATCATTATTTGATTCATTATATGTGCCTAATTTTCCATTTAATTTGTTATTTGTGAGCCAGTTAACCAAATCTCTTCAATGTTCTGTGACATTTTCTCCAAATTCGTGTGTTTTTCAGGACCTCAGGACGAAGAGGATGATTGGTTCGGGGCATAAAAAAGATGGGCTGTACAAGTTCAGTTCAGTTCTCATTCAGTATGGCTTTCGACGTACCACATCAGATCATTCAGTATTTTGCCATTCTTCCTTAGCAGGTATTATCGTGTTGATTGTTTATGTTGATGATATCATTATATCTGGGAGTAATCATGCTGGAATTGTGGACTTGAAGGCCTACCTTAGTCGTCAGTTTCATACTAAGGATTTGGGTCTTCTTCGCTATTTTCTTGGAATCGAGGTTGCTCGATCTAAGAAATGTATGTATCTGTCACAACGCAAGTATGTTCTAGACTTGCTCTCCGAGACTGGGATGTTGGCGTGTCGGCCAGTTGAGACTCCTATGAATTATCATGACAAGCTTGATGCTGACAGGGGAGAGTTATTTGAGGATATTGGATATTATAGACGTTTGGTTGGCAAACTTATATATCTTACTGTTACTCGACCAGACATCACATATGCAGTTGGAGTAGTTAGTCAGTTTATGCATGCCCCTCGGCAACCACATTGGGAGGCTATCTCTCGCATTCTTCGATACTTGAAGGGTGCACCTGGAAAGGGTTTGTTGTACAAACCTTCCCAGTTGCTTACGGTGACTGGGTTTAGTGATGCTGATTGGGCAGGCAGTCGCAGTGATAGGAGGTCTACTTCTGGCTATTGTACGTTTGTGGGTGGCAATCTTGTCACGTGACGTAGTAAGAAGCAGAATGTTGTGGCTCGTTCTAGTGCAGAGACCGAGTACCGTGCGATGGCTCATACAGCTTCTGAGATGATGTGGGTGCAGTCTCTTCTTCATGAAATGGGAATCATGATTCCTATTCCGATAGAGATGTATTGTGATAATCAGTCGGCAATGTTTATCGCGAGTAATCCGGTGTTTCATGAGCGTACGAAGCATATCGAGGTGGATTGTCATTTTGTTCGTGATTTGTTGCTGAAGAAACAGATTGTCACTCCTTATGTTCGGTCAGAGGATCAATTAGGTGATATCCTCACCAAACCACTTGCTCGTGGTCCATTTTCTGATTTATGTAGCAAGCTGGGCATGTCTGATCTATATGCTCCTGCTTGAGGGAGGGTGTTAGAGTTATTTTATTTTGTTATTTATCATATGAGGGTATAATAGTAATTGTGGATGTATTGCATATCAATATAAATAGACATGAGATGCAACCTAGGGTTTAAGGCCCTTGCAATCTCCTTTCTCATATTCTCTCTTCTCCTACTTCTCCTTCTCCTTCTCCTTCTCCTCTCCATCTCCATCTTCAGACTTCACTTTTATATATATATATATATATATATATATATATATATATATATATATATATATATATATGAACCACCTGGGTGGTTTCATACTATGTAACCACCTTATGTTACATATGTTGGATTGGGATTGAGTATGTGAGATTAAAAGGTGGTGGGGTCTACACATTTTAATCTCAATCACCCAATCCAAATTCAACCCATATAACATAGAGTGGTTCCATAATATGAAACCACCCGGGAGGTTCTAGAGCATATATATATATATATATATATATATATATATATATATATATATATATATATATATATAGTTATAGTTATAGTTATAGTTATAGTTATGTTCGTGCCTTACACCTGTTGGTGGGTGTGGGCAGCCCCATGGGACAACCAACGCCATTCATATGATCTTTATGTTCATGTGTGCATTGAACATTTATGTGATATGATGATTTTTAACCCATACATGGTGTAGATTTCATTTACGGAATCTACATTTACGGATTTGTATATAAATAGTTATGTTACACCCGTTGGTGGGTATGGGCAGCCCCATGGGACAACCAACGCCATTCATATGATCTTTATGTTCATAATTTCTTTCAAATTTATTAAAATTTCATGTGTGCATTGAACATTTATGTGATATGATGATTTTTAACCCATACATGGTGTAGATTCCATTTACGGATTTGTATTGACTCATGTTCAGAAGTTTGCATGTTTGTAGCAAGACAAGGGAACATAATTTAAATGCTTTCTTGAATAGTGTGCTTACCAAGAGCCCACCAATCAATGGCACTGCTATGTCCTGCTCCTGTAATAATTTCCTGAAATGAAGGAGATGTCAGTTTTCCTCCAAAAAGGTTGGGATATACAAGTAAACACCAAGCACATTTATAGGCCTTTCAACCACCCTTAACAGTTATGGAAGACTTGATATTTTTATGAATGGAGTGAAAAACATAGGAATCACATGATATCCTGAGGATAGAACTGTATCTTAAAGAGTATCATCCAACAATAAAGGGTGGGGATTCAAATATTCTAATAGTTTAATTTTCATGAATTCTAGTAGTAGGAAGCAAGCCTAATAGCTTGAAGCTATGAGTATTACTTTCTATAAAGAATATTGCCGATTATGCAATTTGTGTTTTGATCTAACCTAGTGAAACCTCAAAATACCTGACAGAAAAATTTTATCTGCATTCCTGGAGTTGTTATCAAATTAATGTAGTGTCTAACATCACTTTGTTACTGTTTCAAGTACATTTCTCTAATTTATGGTGTCATTAACAATGTTGTGAAACTTAACTTCTAGCAGCTGGTTACTATTTTCTTTCAGGACGCATAAACCTTCACCACTATTACAATCATATCTCATCCAAATTCAGGAAAGAAAGAACATGTATTTTAAATTAAAAAGATTTATGTTCTTGCAGAATTTAATCATAATTAGAGAGAATAATGAAATGGGTTTTAGTTTGTGTTGTTAATTCAGAACTTGTTATTGTTTAACAATTCATACAATTTTATGTGAGATTGTAAAGTTAGTGAATGCTTGATCAATTTCTTTGTACAGGTCTTTGGGCCGCATAATATGCACTTACAATGCTCTTATAACCAGTACAACAACAAAAACCCAATACAACATATGATGTCATATTATTATCCTTTCCGCTTCTTAACCTTAGTACATTTTTAAGATGATTTTAGTTACACGTCTTGTGCATGTTGTTTCCATCTTAGTTATCCTACGTGTCTCATTGGTTGCTTCACAAAGCTATGAAAAAAATCCTGAGAATAGATGATCTCTAATAAAACTTGGAAAGATACATCTAAGCTAGAGTTACTATATAAAGTAACATTAAATTATTTTAGTCACATCAAGATAGGGTCTTTGGGTGCAGCCGAGATGATGAGATGGATAGGTGGTTGTACATTAAAAGATAAAAAGAAATATTAAGGACATCAAGAGAGGGTCTGTGAGTGCATTCATGGAAAGTTAAGGTGCTGGAAATAAGGAAAATAATGGACGTGATGGAGCCCAATAGATGCAATATCTAGGAGTGATAGGATCTTAGTCTTTGGAGCAAAGCCTTACAAAAGCTGGTGCAGTGTCAGTGCCGGACATACTAGAGACGATACATCACTAGAAAATACAAAATACATATGAACATGCCAAAATTGGTAGAGTCTGTATTGATGTGTCTAAAATCGTCTACTATTGTGTCTGTATCTGCACAACATATATCTTGTTAAAAGAAGCTGCAAGAACTAGGACTAGACTCATGTAGCCGACTGCCGTCCCCAAATTGGAGTAAAAGCTTCGTCAATGTATTGGTTGAGTCAAGTTCACTTTTGGGTTAACTTAAAAAACTATTGCAAAGGAAAATTATATAAGTGGCGAGTAGTGTGAAAAGGCATATGGTGAAAGTAGAATATACTACAATTTGTCAGCAAAATAAGTTTTAACTAGTGTAAGGTAAGAACTAGGAAGCACTTCAAGACATGCATGTCACACAATATATAGTAACTACATCAAATCACTAATTGTTCTTCCGAAGTGAAGCAATATGCGAAGTATAACTTTCAAATTGATGCAACTGTTATATAACATAAATCTTTCCAAAATATTTGAAATATCATAGAAGAGAAGATCTTACAGGAGCAATGTACTCTTCTGTTCCTACAAATGAATTTGATTGTGTACTTGGTTCTGCAACAAAGATTGGTGGGTGTTGATCTCCAGATTTTCTTCTTAGTATTGGTGATACATGATTTATCACCTGTAGAACAAAAATATTCAAAAAATGAGTCATCGATAAAAGGTTTATTACTAGTCGTATGTTAATTGTAAATAATAAACATTATTTACATATTTGAGCCAAAACGTTATAAGTTACAGTTAATTTTGATGATGCATGCATATATCTGAATTTTCTTACCATAAGATGAACATATGTTTTTAGTTAGTATCAAATATTCAATAACAACTAACCCAAAATTTTGGTGTCAGCTGCTTTTATCATTTTCTTCCATTCAACTTTGTTAAGGGTCATCTCCTCTGTAATAATAAAATAACATATCAATCTTCATATCTTCGTTCCAATATTCTTTTAAGCCTACCCCCATTACTGTTGGCGTGGGTGGGGTTCCCAACCTATGTGGAAAATACCCCGGAGTAGGATTGAGTATTTCTACATATAATAGGAATACCTCAATTTATTTGGATTGGATATTCCTAAATATAATAGAAATATCTCAATGGATTTGGATTGGATATTCCTACATATAATATGAATATGTCAATGGATTTGGATTGGCTATTCCTATCTATAATAGGAATGCTAGTTGTGGGTTTGAGGCTATATATAGGTGTCTCCTGGCCCTAAAATATATTTCTCTCTCTAAAAAAAAGACATAGCAAAAATGAGAGAAAAGGAGGCAAGAGTTCCATTGTAACATTGGAGAGGAGAAAGAAGGATTTGAGGCCGTTTCGAAGAAGGAGATCAGTTTCGGGTACTTTTCGTTGTCTTTCTTCTTCGTGGTTATAATATATTTTCTGTTCCAAAAGAGTCGTGGTGATCCGTTTGGATCGGTGAGAAGTTTGTAAGGAGTCGGTGTATTTCTTATTCCATTAGTGGAGGCTTTTCAGGGTTGGACTCCGATCGTACCGTGGTTTTTCCCGCAAGGGTTTTCTACGTCAAAAATCTCTGTGTCTGTGATTTGTGTTTGGCATTTTTGGTTTGTGCGTTTTGCTCGGTTCTCTCGCAGGTACTATCTGGTTTGGAGAACGGTTTTCGCACTTCCGTTCCCAACAAAGTGGTATCAGAGCCAGGTTCTAGAATTTCAGAAGGGTGTCAGGAGTTGACAGGCAAACCAGGGAGGAGAGATGGATGCGAAGCCGGTGCGCATGGTAAACATGAACGGTACCAACTATCGCTACTGGAGGAGCAAGATAAAGGATCTGCTATTTGTCAAGAAGCTGCATCTGCAGGTATTTGCTTCCGAGAGGCCCAGTGACAAATCCGAAAAGGACTGGAATTTTGATCATATACAGGTGTATGGGCACATCAGGCAGTTCATTGACGAGAACGTGTACAACTACGTTGCCAGTATTGAGCACGCGAGGACACTGTGGGATAAGCTGGAATCTTTGTATGTGAAGAAGACCGGAGTAAATAAATTGTTCCTGATCCGGATGATGATGGGTCTGCGGCACAAAGATGGGACATCTATTACGGATCACTTGAGTGAGTTCCAGAGCATGGTTGACCAGCTATCCTCGATGGGAGTCAAGTTAGACAACGAGGTTCAGGGACTATGGCTGTTGTGTATATTGCCAGACTCGTGGGAGACCGTACGAGTGTATATGATCGCTTCTGCTCTGAAAGGTGTGGTCAGCCTGGAGTTTGCCATGGGCGGGGTACTGAATGAAGAGATGCGAAGACGTTCTCAGGGCACTTCATCCACATCCCACTCAGAGGCGCTTGTTTCAGAGAGCCGCGGAAGGGGTAAAAGCAGGGGTCCAGGCGATGGCAGAGACAAAAGCAGGGAAAGGTCCAAGGGTCGGTATGAGGACTCGAAGCATTACCATTGTGGCAAGAAGGGCCACATCAAGCGGAACTGTTTTGCTTGGAAGAGAGAGAAGAAGGGCGACAGGAGGAAGCAATGTGAGAACACTACAGCGGCAGCCTCGACACATAGAGGCGACGTGATCATTGTAGGTGATGAGGTAGTTATGAACCTCGTTTGCGATGACAACTCTTGGCTGATGGACTCAGGTGCTTCAGCGCAGGTATCTCACAACAGGGCACTATTTGCTACATACACAACAAGCGACTATGGAGTGTTGAAGATAGGCAATGGAGATGTGTCGAAGGCGGTTGCCATTGGAGATGTGCATTTGAGGATAAAGACAGGTGCAGTTCTTGTTCTCAAAGATGTCTGTCATGTCCCTGATATCCCTTTCAACCTGGTGTCAGTTGGAAGGTTGGATGACGAGGGTTTCTTCAGTTTCTTCGGGAATAATCAGTGGAAGCTTTCCAGAGGTTCGATAGTGATTGCCAGAGGAAGCAAGAGGTATAGACTCTACTATATGGAAGAGAGCGCACAGGGGGCACATGAGGTTAACGCAGCTACTGATGTGTCTACTGAGTTATGGCACAGGCGGCTCAGCCATATCAGCGAGAAGGGGATGAGCTACTTGTTGAACATGAAGGTGATTCCAGGGCTAAAGTCTACAAAGTTGGAGAAATGCACGCACTGGTTGGCGGGGAAGCAAAATAGTAAGAAAATAAACCATTTGTTGGATAATTTGAATTAATATGTGTAACTCATATTAGCATAGGATGTCTTTCCAAAGTCACCCAAGTTCAAGGAAGCCGACGTTGCTCAAGTTGATTCACTCGGATGTCTGCGGTCCTATGAAGGTAAAATCCATTGGTGCTGCTTCTTATTTTGTAATATTTATTGATGACTGTTCCAGGAAGTTTTGGGTCTATACCTTAAAGACCAAGGATCAGGTGCTACCCACTTTCAAGGAGTTTCAGGCCTCTGTTGAAAGGGAGACGAGCAAGAAGCTACTTTGTGTTCGGTCGGACAATGGCGGCGAGTATATCGGTCCCTTTGATGCTTATTGCAGAGAGCAAGAGATACGACACCAGAAGACTCTACCAAAGACACTGCAGCTCAACGGTGTAACGGAGCGGATGAACATGGCGCTAATGGAGAGGGTGGGGTGTTTGTTGTCAGAAGCAAACTTGCCAGGCAGCTATTGGGGTGAGGCACTTTACACAGCTGCTTATGTTATTAATTTATCTCCTAGTGCTCCTTTCTAGGGTGATGTGCCTGACAAAGTATGGTACGACAAAGAGCCGTCATACAATCACCTGCGAGTGTTTGGTTGTAAGGCCTTCGTGTATGTACCAAAGAACGAGAGATCCAAACTTGAGCAAAGACGAGGTGGTGCATCTTTGTCGGCTACGGTCGGGATGAGTTTGACTATAGACTCTACGATCCAGTGGAAAGAAAGCTCTATAGAAGTACGGACATAGTATTCGTCGAGGATCGGACCATGACCAACACTCAGGATTCCGAGATGCCTTCTGAGGCTGAGGAATTGCCTGAGTTAGAGTCATTTTGCTTCGAGCAGTTTCCAGAGGATATCTCAGAGAATCCAGTTATGGGGGAGCCAGTACATGGAGTTGCTCCCAACCTTGATCATCAGCCTAGTAATGGTGGTCAGGGTGACCCTCAGGAGAATGAGCATGCCGAGGAGGCAGTTCCTGGAGGGGAGGAGGCTGTAGATATACAGCAAGCACCAATGGTTCCATTGAGGAGGAGCGATAGATAGCGTCGACCATCTACGAGATACCCACCGGGTGAGTATGTGCTACTGACTCACGGGAGAGAACCCGAAAGTTTTGTAGAGGCTATGGAAGACGAACACAGGCAGGAGTGGATGGAGGCCATGCAGGAGAAGATGAGTTCCTTGGAGGCTAACTCTACTTATGATCTAGTGCGGTTGCCAAAGGGCAAGAAGGCTTTGAAAAATCGATGGGTGTTCAGAGTGAAGCAGACAGATGATGCTACTCGCCCTCGATACAAAGCGAGGCTAGTAGTTAAAGGCTGCGGTCAGCGGAAAGGCGAAGATTATGATGATATCTTTTAGCCAGTCGTCAAGCAGTCGTCTATACGGGTGGTGCTAGCATTGGCAGCCAGTTTCAACTTGGAGGTCGAGCAAATGGACGTGAAGACGGTATTCCTCCATGGTGATCTTGAGGAGGAGTTGTACATGGAGCAGCCAGAGGGATTGTGAGAAGGGCAAGTCACATTTGGTCTGCCGGTTGAGGAAGAGCTTGTATGGTCTGAAACAGGCTCCGAGGCAGTGGTACAGGAAGTTCAAGTCGTTTATGGGGGAGCATGGCTATGCACGGACGACGTCGGATCATTGTGTTTTTGTGAGGTACTTCGCCAAGGATAATTTTATCATTTTGTTGCTTTATATTGATTACATGCTATTGGTAGGTCAGAATGCCACCAGGATAGCAGAGTTGAAGCGCCAACTGGGCGCGGCCTTCTCTATGAAGGATTTGGACACAGCGAAGACTATTCTTGTGATGGAGATCAGCCGAGAGAGAGAGTCCAAGCTGCTACACTTGTCCCAAAAGAAGTACAATCACCGGGTACTTCAGCATTTCAGGATGGACGGGTCGAAGAAAGTGAGTAACCCCCTTGCGGATCACTTTAAGTTTACTGAGGAGCAGTGTCCATCTACCGAGGACGAGAAGGAAGATATGGAGCGGGTTCCATATGCCTCAGCCGTGGGAAGTCTTATGTATGCCATGGTATGTACGAGGCCAGACATTGCTCACGCAGTCGGTACAGTTAGCAGGTACACTTCCAATCCTGGAAGGGTACATTGGAGTGGGGTCAAGTGGATTCTACGATATCTTCAGGGTACTGCCGATTAGAGACTTTCATTTGGTGGTGACGAGCCGAAGCTGGTTGGGTATACCGACGCTGATATGGCTGGAGATGTAGAGACGAGGCGATCGACTTCGGGCTATGTGATGATGTTTGCTGGTGGAGCAGTATCATGGTAGTTGCGTTTACAGAAGTGTGTTGCCTTGTCGATGACAGAGGCAGAATACATTGCGAAGACGGAGGCTTGCAAGGAGTTGTTGTGGATGAAGAAGCTGGTGCAAAAAATTGGGCTAAAGCAGGAGCAGTATCCTTTGCTTTGCGATAGTCAGAGTGTTATTCACCTTCTGAAGAACCAGACATTTTATAGCCGGTCCAAGCACATTAATATCTGGTATCATTGGATACGGAATATGGTTGACAAGAAGGAAGCGGCGCTTGAGAAGTTTCATATAGATGACAACGGAGCAGATATGTTCACAAAGGTTCTACCAATGGAAAGTTTGAGTATTGCAGGCGGATCGTCGGGATGACGACCCCCTCCACATAGTTGTGAAGGAGGAGATTTGTTGGAGTGGATGGGGTTTCCAACCTATGTAGAAAATACCCCGGAGTAGGATTGAGTATTTCTACATATAATAGGAATACCTCAATTTATTTGGATTGGATATTCCTAAATATAATAGGAATATCTCAATGGATTTGGATTGAATATTCCTACATATAATAGGAATATGTCAATGGATTTGGATTTGGATTGGATATTCCTATCTATAATAGGAATGCTAGTTGTGGGTTTGAGGCTATATATAGGTGTCTCCTGGCCTTAAAATATCTCTCTCTAAAAAAAAGACAGCAAAAATGAGAGAAAATGAGGCAAGAGTGCCATTGCAACATTGGAGAGGAGAAAGAAGGATTCGAGGCCGTTTCGAAGAAGGAGATCGGTTTCGAGTATTTCTCGTTGTCTTTCTTCTTCGTGGTTATAATCTATTTTCTGTTCTAAAAGAGTTTTGGTGATCATTTGGATCGGTGAGAAGTTTGTAAGGAGTCGGTGTATTTCTTATTCCATTAGTTGAGGCTTTTCAGGGTTGGACTCCGATCGTCCGGTGGTTTTTTCCGCAAGGGTTTTCCACGTCAAAAATCTCTGTGTCTGCGATTTGTGTTTGACATTTTTGGTTTGTGCGTTTTGCTAGGTTCTCTCGCAGGTACTCTCTGGTTTGGGGAACAGTTTCCGCACTTTCGTTCCCAACAATTACTACGGGCTCCTTTAACTAGTATCTTATGGCTACTCCTTATCGGTGCATCTATTGGTCTCTTTTGCACATGTTGAGATCACCTAATATGATTTTTTTTTTTTTTGCATTTGTCTTCAATTAGTGCCACCTCCAACTTTCCATGAATACACTCATTTTTTCTGTCTAAAACATGACTCACTAAACTCAACTGAACCAAATAGACTCGACTGAATTCAAATTCAAATAAAAGAAAATAAAGTAATCACAATGTGAACGGAATCTTGGAAAATAACCACATTAGTTACTACAATTGTGGTAGTACCACTCTGTACGTCTTTAATCGCATCAGTGTAACTAGGAGACATTTGTTTGTTTTCTTGACTTATCACATTATTTATAATCACATTCTATTTCTAGGAATGTTTTTTTCTAAATCTAGAATGCATATATAAATATATTATGTTCTCTCAAAATTTATGTACAAACTGACTTGATAAAAATATAGCACCTTAGGTAAAATTAAAACTATAATGGTTAGTGAATACGATAAAATTTAAGTTCACCAACTGCAATGAAACTAATCACAGATTTGAAACTTTAAATAATCATGAGGTAGAAGATCAATGACACTAATTTTTGGAATGGGTATAGCTGCGTACTTGAGGTTTGGTGTATGTCAAGAAAGATAGATCAAAGTCAGTCAATACAACATGCCCATCCTTCTGAAGTAAAATATTTTCAGGCTTCAAATCACGATATATTATACCTGTATCAAGAAAAACAACTTGAACAATTATAATACTCCAATAATGAGGAATTTAACATAAATAGAATTTTTTTTAGATGCTAAGAGTATGTTGAAATTGCAAATAATACAGAAAAATGTTTTTAGGTTATATGCTATTTGGTGTCATTTCTAACTAAGAAAAAAAATACTACAATACCATTAAATCTGGAGATAAAGTACAATAAAAGTAATGTGAAGATTATCACTTGTGTAGTTTGGTTAAATACTCTTAGTATACCCATATAAGAGTAACAAGAGATCTGGTAATTGTCTCTCTTTGTAATAATGAAAACAATGAATAGAAATCAAATATTTTTTAAATCGATCTTATAATGAGGGTGTGCCTATTAATAGGAATCAAATAAAGATTACAAAATAGCTCTTGATCATGTTTCAGAAAAAATTGTTAGGATCAAAAGCGCCAATACCACGCTTTGATACCACTTGTTGGGTGCGCGAAAGCGTTTGCCAACCTACCTGAGATAACCAACCACGTCTAACTAACACCAAGCACAGATAGAGACAAGTATATAGCGGTGACTACGTCACCTGGACAAATCACAATCTATATAACCTAGATGAAATTACAAGACTGACAAAAAAACCAATATTGAACCATTTTTCCTAATAGGTTCAACCATCTCACCACACTCGAGAAGAAACGACAGAGATTACAATGAAATCACTTACCAACCCGTAGCAATTTTTCTAACCGAAATTGACGACTCCTCGATTAAATCTCTTCTTTCTTCTGTCTTGGATGGTGAAGAACCCTAAGAGCAAAGCACGGACTTTCTCTTAGATTTTTTGTGAACGAGCACCCCGAATCTGAACCTTTGTGCTATACTTTCTGCCTCCACCCTCACCCATATAAATAAGATCAGAAACCCTAGCTTAGGTCATAGGAATTCATAAATAGGAAAACCATTATCTAAAATAGGAAACACCAATTATGGATGTCCAAATATGGTCAAATTAAATATTTGATATAAATTTGAAATCTATTCAAATTAATGTAGATTTTTAAATCATATCAAATCAAATCTTTGATCATATTTGAGCTCCAAAATTAGATGTTACCAAATCAAGACTGGACTCCAACATAAACACCCTATGGACCAAGTTCATGTGGCCCAAGTACGGGAATCCTGCTCTCCCTCCGTTTCCCGGCACAATCACCTCCACTCGTTTCTTCAAGGAAGCATCTCGATTGCCTTGGCATCACTAGTTGTTTTAAGGTATTGGTCATTTTAGACTTCCTAGCCGCTTTTACACATAAGTATTGTAATAGTTTGCATATAGCTACACAAAAACACATGATGCACCATCCAACATAAAAATTCTGTCGCTAGTTGTGATCTACATCTTAAAGCTAATATGAACCAAGGATAAGGTTTTCGCAACTTTTTGGTTATAAATCAATGAAGCTCAAACTAGTGGTTTCTAAGCACCAAGAAATCCATTTATTTTGGGAATGCATGATTCATGACCAAGGGTTCCTCTAATCTCTTGATCTTTTATTCATTTCATTTTAGGATGTATAAATCATATTTAATGATATGGATTGTCAATTTTGTGGCATTGCCTCATAATATAATTTTTTTTAGGTGTATGTAACAAAGAATACCATAAATATTAAGTATTGCAGAAATTGAACAAAAACATTTACTTGGTTCAGTTCAGTATTATGCCTACATCCACAGCCAAAGACGAAGGTTTTTTTTCACTTTTATCAAATTGGGGTTACAGGAGAACTCTCTTGGTATCTCACTACTGCAACTTTTGTTGAAATTAGTTGATAATTTTATTGATTGTCTCATTGGCATTATATAGCCTTACAGTCATTAATACAATGATTTCAATCATTATGACAATAATCTCATAATGGAATATCCTGTGACATATTCTGGCATCCCAAATATGTCCTCAGGATATTCCCATGTGCTTATACTATACTTAAATATTACACCCAACATACCATATCAACACTCTCCCTCAAGATGGGTGAAAGATATTCACTAAGCCCATCTTGTCACATCCTCTAATCATGCTCACTGAGGCGAGTCCCTTGGTTAGTCCATCTGCTACTTGATCCTTGGTTGGAACATGGCCAAGCTCCAGTAATCCTCTATCCAACTTCTCTTTGATGAAGAATCTATCAATCTCGATGTGTTTGGTCCTGTCATGCTGTACTGGATTGTTGGCGATACTAATAGCTGACTGATTGTCACACCACAGCTTCATCTTGGCTCCTTGATCCAGCTTCAGCTCCACCAGCATATTCTTCAACCATAGCAGCTCTGCAACTCCCAAGGCCATAGCTCTGTACTCTGCTTCAGCTGTCGATCTGGCCACCACAGACTGCTTCTTACTCCTCCAGGAGACCAAGTTACCTCCTACAAATATGCAATATCCCGAGGTAGACCTCCTGTCATCAGCACAACTAGCCCAGTCAGAATCACAGTAGCCCTCGATGCTCACTTGATTGTTCTTCCTGAATATTAGTCCCTTCCCGGGAGCACCTTTCAAGTACCTCAGAATCTGGTACACTGCATCCATATGACCCTTCCGTGGGTCATGCATGTAGCGGCTCACCACACTTACTGCAAAGCAGATATCAGGACGTGTGTGGCTCAAATAGATCAACTTGCCAACTAGTCTCTGGTATCTGTCCCGATCAACTGGTTCTCCAGCCTCGGCATCAATCTTGAACCTCTGATCTATTGGTGTCGCTGCAGGTTTGCACCCCAACATCCCAGTTTCTGTGAGAAGGTCCAGTGCATACTTCCTTTGAGAGAGAACAATCCCCTCTGCTTCTCGAGCAATCTCAATCCCAAGGAAGTACCGAAGAAGGCCGAGATCCTTCACCTCGAATTCCTTGCCAAGCTTTCCTTTGAGTTGGGCGATCTCCTGCTCATCATCTCCTGTGATAATCATATCATCCACATACACCGCAAGCATGGTGATGTGGCCTCCACTCCGACGGAAGAACACAGTATGATCAGCATTGATCTGCTGATATCCCATCCCTATCATCGCCCTTCTGAATCTGTCAAACCAAGCTCGAGGAGACTGCTTCAGTCCATAGAGGGACTTCTTCAACCTGCAGACCTTGCCTACTGTCTGATTGGTGCCAAATCCTGGTGGTATCTCCATGTACACCTCCTCCACTAGATCTCCGTGAAGAAACGCAATCTTCACATCCAGTTGGTGTAGCTTCCATCCACCATTTGCTGCCAGAGAAATCAGAGTCCTGACAGTGCTCATCTTTGCAACTGGTGCAAAGGTCTCGTCATAGTCGATGCCGTACGTCTGACTGTATCCTTTGGCTACTAGTCGAGCTTTGTAGCGATCAACCTGTCCATCTGGGTTCTGCTTCACGGTAAAGACCCACTTGCATCCAACTGCTCTTTTCCCCTCTGGCAGTCTCACAAGCTCCCAAATGTGGTTCTTTTCCAGAGCTCCCAACTCCTCGTGCATTGCCGCTTTCCACTTTGGATCGTTCTTGGCAACCTGCCAATTGTTAGGTACAGTAATACTATCCAAAGATGCTATAAATGCTCCATGAGAAGAAGGGATATGGTCATAAGAAACAAACTGAGCAATATCCCAACCATATCTGTTTGGAGGATTTCCTGCATTGCTGCGAGTGGTCCTCCGTACAGATAGTGGTGTGGGAGGAGTAGTAGTAGGAGGAATGATATCTTGTGAAGGAGGGGGTATCACCTGAAGGGGGGTTGGTGTCGGTGCCTCAGGAGTTGGGACGAACGCAGGCAAGCATCTCGGCACTGGCACTGTCGGTACTGGTCCTGTAGTTTGCTTCTCTCTCCTGCTGTAGGTAAGTAACTCTCCCTGAGCCGTAGGCCTAACACCTTCACCTTCTTGTCCCTTCTCCGTGCCTCCATGCCAAACTTCTAAATCGGTTACCACCAAGTTCTCCATCTCCCCCTCTCGCCTAATTCTTGCAGTATTAGGCGTGTTGTGTGAAATTCCGTCCTGGCGGTAGTATGGCTCATGCTCCCGAAAGTGGACATCCATACTGACAAACTTCTTCTTCTCTACTGGACTCCAGCACACATACCCTTTTTTGGGTCGCCGAGTAGCCTTCGAAGATGCATTTGACCGCTCTAGGGTCAAGTTTCCCAACTGATGGCCTGTTGTCCTTCACAAAACACACACACCCAAACACCTTCAGTGGGAGTATCCCACTATTATTGCCTTGCAATACCTCACATGGGGACTTCCATCTGAGGACCTTCGAGGGCATCCTGTTGATGAGTTGAGCTACTGTCAACACTGCATGCCCCCACAGACTCTGTGGGACATTCATGTCGATCATCATACTTCTTGCGACCTCCAAAAGGTGTCTGTTTTTCCTTTCTGCAACTCCATTTTGTGCTGGTGTGTATGCACAGGTGGTCTGATGCTGTATTTCGTGTGCTGACAAGTATTCTGCAAGCGTCCTGTTGGTATACTCTGTTCCATTGTCAGACCTCAGTACCTTCACAACTGCTTTGTACTGAGTCTGGACATGCTTATGGAAATCCCGAAAACAAGCAGGTACATCACTCTTATTTTTCATCAAATATAACCAGGTAACACGAGAGGCACACTCAATGAAAGAAACAAAGTACTTATAACCATTCATAGTGTTAGTAGCACATGGACCCCAGACATCAGAATGTACTACCTCAAAAGCAAAAGTGCTCCTATGACCCGTGCCAACATATGAGCTCCTAGTAAGTTTTTCTAACTAGCACGCATCACATACTAATTTCTCTTTATTTGTTTTTGCATAAATCTCTGGATACAACTTACTTAGAGTATCAAAGGAAGAATGTCCCATCCTCCGATGATGGAGTATCAAGGTATCCTCAGTCCTCTGCCGCAGTCCTTCCATGCCAGCCTTCTCTGCCATAGATACCAATGCTGAGTCCAGTCCTTCTCGATCTAGGTACCACAGTCCCTCATGCCAAGTGCCAGTCCCAAGTCTTCGTCCTGTCCCTTTCTCCTGGAAGGTCACCTTAGGAATATCAAAAGAAACAATGCATTTAAGTTGGAGGATTATAGAACTAATGGACAAGAGACTGACTGGAAAGGATGGAGCATGTAAAACATTGGATAATCTTACTGAACCTGTACAATTAACAGTACCCTTACCGACCACTGGCTGGAAAGTGCCATCAGCTGTCTGAATGCTGTCTGCTGATGCTAGGTGAGTGTAGGAAGAAAACTCACTAGCATTCTCCGTCACATGCCGAGATGCTCCCGAGTCGATAATCCAGTCTGATGATTTAAGGGAAGAGATAGACGCAAGGGCAAGTGATTCGTCAGTACCTTCTGATGGATGGGCATACATGGCAGCGTTGCCCCTAACAAAGAATGAGGTGGACGCCTCCTCTGTTCTACTCCTCATGTCTCCCAGTGCCTGGTCCTCCACAGTAAAGGTGCCATCAGCTTCTCCGTTCCCTTCTGATATCAGGAGGTTTGCCCGATAACCTCCTCGGCCGCCTCGTCTATCCCCTCGACCACGACCACGTCCTCCATTATATCCTCGTCCGCCGAACGGTCCTCGTCCACCACCTGAATCTCCCTCCCTAGGTGGTTTCGTACAAGCATACCGATGATGACCCATCTCCCTACAGTTGTAGCACTGCCGGTTATGCTGCCAGGGCTCTCCCTTAGATCCTGTGTTACCTGAGCTGGTGATCGCTAGTGCTGACTTTGCTTCAGGGGGACCACCTGTCCCGGCTTGCAGCCTGATGCGTGTCTCCTCCTGGATCATGGCTGAGATAGCCTCCTCAAGGCTAGGGATCTTTGGTTGGGCTAGAAGTAGGGCCGTCCTCTGTGCGAAAGCTGCAGTCAGCCCTTTGAGGAACTTCATCGTCCTCTCCTGCAGACACACCTGTCTCTCCTTACACTTAGGGTCCCCGCATCTCGTCCGATCTGAGGAGTGATCATAATCCAACCACAGATGCTCCAACTCCGTGGCATACTCCTGCACCGTCTTCTCTCCCTGTACGGTGTCATCAATCTTCCCCTTTATCTGGAAGACCCGTAAGTTGTTTCCCACACCCTCATAGGTCCTTCTCAACTTCTCCCACACATCTTTCACCATCTCGATACCGTCTACTGTGGCGGCAATAGACTGGACTAAGGAGTTGAGAAGCCAGATGTAGATCACCATATGAGTGGACTTCCACTCATCGCGTCCTGTCGAGCCCTCGTACGGCTCTGTCGCCTCGCCCGTCAGGAACCCCTCCATGTTTTTTCCTGCGAGGGTTCTTCTCACCCGTCGTGACCAACTCAGATAGGTGGCTGGTCCATCTAATTTCAGATCGATGGAGGGAAGCTTCAACTCCGGCGACGTTCGTGTCGTGTTCTCACCAGCCGACATCGTCAACAACTTCATCAACGTTGCCACCTCTGCAGAATCTAGCTTCTTGATGATCTCCTCCATCGATGCGTCGTCTATCCAGTCACGTCACGTCCGCTCCACGACTCACGCTTGTCCTCGTCGTCCGCTCCTAGATCCGAACATGTCCCCCCCTTTTTCAGATCTAGGCATCCCTATTAGGCGCTGCCTCGTGCTGGTGCGGAGGAGGCGGCAGCACGCATGTCACAACCGCCGTCGCAGCAGCAGCAGCCGCAGCAGCAGTAGTAGCCGCAGCAGTAGCGGAACGAGGCAGCAACAACAAAGGGCGGCCTGCAAAGGGCGGAGAAGAGGAGAGGAGGGAAAAAAAGGAGGGAGGGGCGTGAAAGAGTTCGGTGGAGGAGATCTAGGAAATCCTCCTGTGGGTTTGTGGAAGCTTGGTGACGGCTAGGGTTTGTGGAAACTTGGCTCTGATACCATGTTGAAATTAGTTGATAATTTTATTGATTGTCTCATTGGCATTATATAGCCTTACAGTCATTAATACAATGATTTCAATCATTATGACAATAATCTCATAATGGAATATCCTGTGACATATTCTGGCATCCCAAATATGTCCTCAGGATATTCCTATGTGCTTATACTATACTTAAATATTACACCCAACATACCATATCAACAACCTTATTGTGAACCCAAAACCTTAATCCGCATGCCTTCTTATACCAATACAATTATTGAATACCCCTTCCCATAAAAAAAACTTAAATAACAAATTGGAATTTGTTAGGACACAAGACCTTGGTTTTAAGCATATATTTTGTCCGAGTGAAATTTGTCCTGAATAAATAAAAGACACTAAGTAAACAAAGTGTAATGCTTTTATAACACATATTTCTGTGTGTGTATATATATATATATATAATGAGAAACTATTTATCGAAGTATATTAACATTCACTATGAATATTAATGGATATTCCTACCTAGACAATGAAGATATTCCAAGCTAATTACAACTTCTGCAGCATAAAACCTGAAAAAGAAAATTGAATAAGAATGTGAGAAACAACAAACATTATACAAATATAAGTATGATGATGCCTTATGCAAAGATGACCGGAAGCTATCTTTCATTGAAGGTTTGATTTGAAGACAATGCACCTCTGTGTACTTAAATATTTTTGTCATAATATAGATATCCAAAATTTTGTATTTGTTAATCTAATAGTAATGTGAAAAAAATATAATATTTTCAATGTTTGGAAGTCCAGACAGACTTACCACTTACCAAGCAGTTGCTCCAATTAGGAATAGTTATAGATGGGTTAGTTTGGTTGGATTCATGTAAACCTGAACCGGCCCAATAATATTTCTGTTTCAAATTACATATTCTAACCAGACCTAAAAAAATTCATTTGAGTTCTATTTTTAACATCCGAACCTGGTATTTCACTAAAAAGATCAGGTAGAGTTAACTGGTTATATATAGAAAAGAAGACCTTTTGGATTTTATTCAAACCTGAACCCTGCCCGAAAATATTTTGGGTTTCAGTTGTTGCACCCGAACACGACTTGAAACCTGTTCGAGTTTCTTCGTAAATCTGGTCGGCTTAACAGGTAATCGATTACAATTAATATGCCTAACTATAGGATTTAATTCAAGTTTATTAGTATGCCTTGAAAATATTGAAGTTGGGGTTAAATATCATACTTAGGCATCATATCATACTTGTACATAATTCTAATATACAATTTGAAAATTACCACTTAATTTATGGTGTTAAATTATTCAAAAGAATATGGTCAAATAGAATGTAAACTTTGTACTTTTGGTGTACCTTGCAGCTTCCTCTTTGAAAATCTTCATAGGTTGCCGGTCTAGCAATTCAAATAGCTCACCTCCAGGACAAAAGTCTGTTATCAAACAAACATGCGTTGTCGTCTGGGGAAAAAAGTAGCGATGAGGTGAGATGGTTGTAGATAGAGATTAGAAGCAAGCTATTATATGATCGTTGGAATGTAGAAATACTTTACTTTAGTAATTCTAGTACCTGCTACTATTTAGTTCAAAGAGCCAAAGGAATTGTGTAAATTATGTATGATACGTTTAAAATTAACCAAATATAAAAGGTCAAATTACATAACTAGTAAAATCTAGCACCATTCTGTACAAATCTGAACATTGTAAGAGAAGGTTCTAATTCATCATTGAATGTTCTAACTGAAGGTGACACAAGTCAAACAATGGTAGCAATACCAAATAATTAAGAGGAAGGTATTATTTGTGAGTATTTTCAGAAGTTTTAAGAATATTTCGCATATATATGTGGTTAAGCCAAAGGTGTCAGTAAAATTTAGAACATAAAGAAGGGCTGACCTGAAATGAAGTATACAGTGTTGGAAGAAATGGATGATCTAGCATGGAATAAATTTCCCTTTCAATACATGCTCGGTGCACCTATACAGTTCAAAACACAGTTAAATATCATTTGAGAATAAAGTTATTCAACTATTAGTTAATTTCTATTTGATGACTATTTATATTAATCAAGCTATTTTCTTCTCACCGTCGAAATTTGTTGTAATTAGTTGATTATTTTATTGATTGTCTCATTGGCATTATATAGCCTTACAGTCATTAATACAATGATTTCAATCATTATGACAATAATCTCATAATGGAATATCCTGTGACATATTCTGGCATCCCAAATATGTCCTCAGGATATTCCCATGTGCTTATACTATACTTAAATATGACACCCAACATACCATATCAACACTCCCCCTCAAGATGGGTGAAAGATATTCACTAAGCCCATCTTGTCACATCCTCTAATCATGCTCACTAAGGAGAGTCCCTTGGTTAGTCCATCTGCTACTTGATCCCTGGTTGGAACATGGCCAAGCTCCAGTAATCCACTATCCAACTTCTCTTTGATAAAGAACCTATCAATCTCGATGTGTTTGGTCCTGTCATGCTGTACTGGATTGTTGACGATACTAATAGCTGACTGATTGTCACACCACAGCTTCATCTTGGCTCCTTGATCCAGCTTCAGCTCCACCAGCATATTCTTCAACCATAGCAGCTCTGCAACTCCCAAGGCCATAGCTCTGTACTCTGCTTCAGCTGTCGATCTGGCCACCACAGACTGCTTCTAACTCCTCCAGGAGACCAAGTTACCTCCTACAAATATGCAATATCCCGAGGTAGACCTCCTGTCATCAGCACAACTAGCCCAGTCAGAATCACAGTAGCCCTCGATGCTCACGTGATTATTCTTCCTAAATATTAGTCCCTTCCCGGGAGCACCTTTCAAGTACCTCAGAATCTGGTACACTGCATCCATATGACCCTTCCGTGGGTCATGCATGTAGCGGCTTACCACACTTACTGCAAAGCAGATATCAGGACGTGTGTGGCTCAAATAGATCAACTTGCCAACCAGTCTCTGGTATCTGTCCCGATCAACTGGTTCTCCAGCCTCAGCATCAATCTTGAACCTCTGATCTATTGGTGTCGCTGCAGGTTTGCACCCCAACATCCCAGTTTCTGTGAGAAGGTCCAGTGCATACTTCCTTTGAGAGAGAACAATCCCCTCTGCTTCTCGAGCAATCTCAATCCCAAGGAAGTACCGAAGAAGGCCGAGATCCTTCACCTCGAATTCCTTGCCAAGCTTTTCTTTGAGTTGGGCGATCTCCTGCTCATCATCTCCTGTGATAATCATATCGTCCACATACACCGCAAGCATGGTGATGTGGCCTCCACTCCGACGGAAGAACACAGTATGATCAGCATTGATCTGCTGATATCCCATCCCTATCATCGCCCTTCTGAATCTGTCAAACCACGCTCGAGGAGACTGCTTCAGTCCATAGAGGGACTTCTTCAACCTGCAGACCTTGCCTACTGTCTGATTGGTGCCAAATCCTGGTGGTATCTCCATGTACACCTCCTCCACTAGATCTCCGTGAAGAAACGCATTCTGCACATCCAGTTGGTGTAGCTTCCATCCACCATTCGCTGCCAGAGAAATCAGAGTCCTGACAGTGCTCATCTTTGCAACTGGTGCAAAGGTCTCGTCATAGTCGATGTCGTACGTCTGACTGTATCCTTTGGCTACTAGTCAAGCTTTGTAGCGCTCAACCTGTCCATCTGGGTTCTGCTTCACTGTAAAGACCCACTTGCATCCAACTGCTCTCTTCCCCTCTGGCAGTCTCACAAGCTCCCAAGTGTGGTTCTTCTCCAGAGCTCCCAACTCCTCATTCATTGCCGCTTTCCACTTTGGATCATTCTTGGCAACCTGCCAATTGTTAGGTACAGTAATACTATCCAAAGATGCTATAAATGCTCCATGAGAAGAAGGGATATGGTCATAAGAAACAAACTGAGCAATATCCCAACCATATCTGTTTGGAGGATTTCCTGCATTGCTGCGAGTGGTCCTCCGTACAGATAGTGGTGTGGGAGGAGTAGAAGTAGGAGGAATGATATCTTGTGAAGGAGGGGTATCACCTGAAGGGGGGTTGGTGTCGGTGCCTCAGGAGTTGGGACGAACGCAGGCAAGCATCTCGGCACTGGCACTGTCGGTACTGGTCCTGCAGTTTGCTTCTCTCTCCTGCTGTAGGTAAGTAACTCTCCCTGAGCCGTAGGCCTAACACCTTCACCTTCTTGTCCCTTCTCCGTGCCTCCATGCCAAACTTCTAAATCGGTTACCACCAAGTTCTCCATCTCCCCCTCTCGCCTAATACTGGCAGTATTAGGTGTGTTGTGTGAAGTTCCGTCCTGGCGGTAGTATGGCTCATGCTCCCGAAAGTGGACATCCATACTGACAAACTTCTTCTTCTCTACTGGACTCCAGCACACATACCCCTTCTGGGTCGCCGAGTAGCCTACGAAGATGTATTTGACCGCTCTAGGGTCAAGTTTTCCAACTGATGGCCTGTTGTCCTTCACAAAACACACACACCCAAACACCTTCAGTGGGAGTATCCCACTATTATTGCCTTGCAATACCTCACATAGGGACTTCCATCCGAGGACCTTCGAGGACATCATGTTGATGAGTTGAGCTGCTGTCAACACTGCATGCCCCCACAGACTCTGTGGGACATTCATGTCGATCATCATACTTCTTACGACCTCCAGAAGGTGTCTGTTTTTCCTTTCTGCAACTCCATTTTGTGCTGGTGTATGCACAGGTGGTCTGATGCTATATTCCGTATGCTGACAGGTATTCTGTAAGCGTCCTGTTGGTATACTCCATTCCATTGTCAGACCTCAGTACCTTCACAACTGCTTTGTACTGAGTCTGGACATGCTTATGGAAATCCCGAAAATAAGCAGGTACATCATTCTTATTTTTTATCAAATATAACCAGGTAACACGAGAGGCACACTCAATAAAAGAAACAAAGTACTTATAACCATTCATAGTGTTAGTAGCACATGGACCCCAGACATCAGAATGTACTACCTCAAAAGCAAAAGTGCTCCTATGACCCGTGCCAACATATGAGCTCCTAGTAAGTTTTTCTAACTCGCACGCATCACATACTAATTTCTCTTTATTTGTTTTTGCATAAATCTCTGGATACAACTTACTTAGAGTATCAAAGGAAGAATGTCCCATCCTCCGATGATGGAGTATCAAGGTATCCTCAGTCCTCTGCTGCATTCCTTCCATGCCAGCCTTCTCTGTCATAGATACCAATGCTGAGTCCAGTCCTTCTCGATCTAGGTACCACAGTCCCTCATGCCAAGTGTCAGTCCCAAGTCTTCGTCCTGTCCCTTTCTCCTGGAAGGTCACCTTAGGAATATCAAAAGAAACAATGCATTTAAGTTGGAGGATTATAGAACTAATGGACAAGAGACTGACTGGAAAGGATGGAGCATGTAAAACATTGGATAATCTTACTGAACCTGTACAATTAACAGTACCCTTACCGACCACTGGCTGGAAAGTGCCATCAGCTGTCTGAATGCTGTCTGCTGATGCTAGGTGAGTGTAGGAAGAAAACTCACTAGCATTCTCCGTCATATGCCGAGATGCTCCCGAGTCGATAATCCAGTCTGATGATTTAAGGGAAGAGATAGACGCAAGGGCAAGTGATTTGTCAGTACCTTCTGATGGATGGGCATATATGGCAGCGTTGCCCCTAACAAAGAATGAGGTGGACGCCTCCTCTGTTCTACTCCTCATGTCTTCCAGTGCCTGGTCCTCCACAGTAAAGGTGCCATCAGCTTCTCCGTTCCCTTCTGATATCAGGAGGTTCGCCCAATAACCTCCTCGGCCGCCTAGTCTACCCCCTTGATTACGACCACGTCCTCCATTATATCCTCGTCCGCCGAACGGTCCTCGTCCACCGCCTGAATCTCCCTCCCTGGGTGGTTTGATACAAGCATACCGATGATGACCCATCTCCCTACAGTTGTAGCACTGCCGGTTATGCTGCCAGGGCTCTCCCTTAGATCCTGTGTTTCCTGAGCTGGATTGCTAGTGCTGACTTTGCTTCGGGGGGACCACATGTCCCGGCTTGCAGCCTGATGAGTGTCTCCTCCTGGATCATGGCTGAGATAGCCTCCTCAAGGCTAGGGATCTTTGGTTGGGCTAGAATTAGGGCCGTCCTCTGTGTGAAAGCTGCAGTCAGCCCTTTGAGGAACTTCATCGTCCTCTCCTGCAGACACACATCTCTCCTTACACTTAGGGTCCCCGCAGCTCGCCCGATCTGAGGAGTGATCATAATCCAACCACAGACACTCCAACTCCGTGGCATACTCCTGCACCGTCTTCTCTCCCTGTACGGTGTCATCAATCTTCCCCTTTATCTGGAAGACCCGTAAGTTGTTTCCCACACCCTCATAGGTCCTTCTCAACTTCTCCCACACATCTTTCACCATCTCGATACCGTCTACTGTGGCGGCAATAGACTGGACTAAGGAGTTGAGAAGCCAGATGTAGATCACCATATGAGTGGACTTCCACTCATCGCGTCCTGTCGAGCCCTCGTACGGCTCTGTCGCCTCGCCCGTCAGGAACCCCTCCATGTTTTTTCCTGCGAGGGTTCTTCTCACCCGTCGTGACCAACTCAGATAGGTGGCTGGTCCATCTAGTTTCAGATCGATGGAGGGAAGTTTCAACTCCGGCGATGTTCGTGTCGTGTTCTCACCAGCTGACATCATCAACAACTTCATCAACGTCGCCACCTCTGCAGAATCTAGCTTCTTGATGATCTCCTCCATCGATGCGTCGTCTATCCAATCACGTCACGTCCGCTCCACGACTCACGCTCGTCCTCATCGTCCGCTCCTAGATCCGAACATGTTCCCCCTTTTTTCAGATCTAGGCATCCCTATTAGGCGTTGTCTCGTGCTGGTGCGGAGGAGGCGGCAGCACGCATGTCACAGCCACCGTCGCAGCAGCAGCAGTCGCAGCAGCCGCAGCAGCAGTAGTCGTCGCAGCAGTAGCGGGACGGGGCAGTAACAGCGAAGGGCGGCCTGCGAAGGGCGGAGAAGGGAAGAAGGGGGGGGCGTGGAAGAGTTCGGTGGAGGATCTAAAATCCTCCTGTGGGTTTGTGGAAGCTTGGTGACGGCTAGGGTTTGTGGAAACTTGGCTCTGATACCATGTTGAAATTAGTTGATTATTTTATTGATTGTCTCATTGGCATTATATAGGCTTACAGTCATTAATACAATGATCTCAATCATTATGACAATAATCTCATAATGGAATATCCTGTGACATATTCTGGCATCCCAAATATGTCCTCAGGATATTCCCATGTGCTTATACTATACTTAAATATGACACCCAACATACCATATCAACAAAATTCAAACCAAAAGAAAAAAAAAAGTAAATGATTAAACATTCTAACCTTTTGGTCTTATTGATGACATTTATTTTTCATTATGTACATTTTAGGATGTTCCCTACCAAACCATGTGGTTGCAGGATTGTCTTAATTTCATATTCTCAAACTTCTTACGAAGCAAAAAGAAAGTCTAAAGGACGAAAAAAGAATGAAACAAAGTAGTGGATAAAAAAAATCTACAAATAATTGTTAATATCCATATGCTTGGAGTGAAAATTATAAGCTTGATCTAATGATGTAAGCCTGCATCTTGTTTATCAAGTCCTACGAGAGAGTGAAGTACGAGAAAAACATAATAATATAGTAATATAAAAACATAACAATATATATTATGGAATCAATTCATGGTTTTGGAACAAACTATAGATCTGTATATGTACAACTGCATTTTATATTACCTGTTTCCACAAATTTGAGGAAATTATTCACATTGATCATGCAGTGATGGTATATTTGCTCCTAAATTGAATCATTTAGATGGCATATACAAATGACATAACACTCTTGTCTAGTTACTTGGAAAACAATTTTTGTGAACTGACGATTGCAATATAAGATGCACCTATTAGAGAAAAGAAATTTTGGAAAACAATTACGGTAAACTCTCTCTCATTTTAGACTCCAAGTTCATTTAGTTTACTTTGACGATTGATTGTAATATTACAAACATTGACAAGTATGTGTTTAAATATAATAACCTTATTACGACTCAACATTATGGATTTGTCCATTGCCTTCATTGCAAATAATTCTCCTGTGCCTTGCAGTTCCACCAAATGTACACTGTAGTAAGAACCAAATATATCAGATATCATAGAAGAAAGAAATAACAATTTTTAAATCTATACATTCAAACGGAAACGTGTATACGCTTAAGCATTTGACCAATCATGTGAGAGATGTTGATATTGTGGCATTATCTAAAGAAAATATTTTTCTGAGTATTCTCTCGAAGGAGTTTGTTAACGCAAGCACAGATGGATCAATTTTTCTACATTTGTGGGTTATGACATATAAGGAATAATATCAATATCATCTGCAATTAGGTAAATAGTAACTTATGGAGGCCTTAGATTCATCTGCAATTAGCTAACAAGCCTTGATTCATCTGCAATTATAACCTTAACAATTACTTATGGAGGTCTTAGATTCATGTTATCTTTGAGGAATTCGCTAAACACTTCATGTCAAATTTTTGCAAGGCTCCAACTTCGGATTCATCTACATACCGGATGTTCAACACCTATATGGAGGGCTCGTCACAATGAAAATAACTACATCTTCCTGATGAATGATGAGCATCTTCATAGCCTGCTTGAAGTTCTCCTCTTTGCATTAATGTTAGTATGACTTTTTTGCATGGATACAACGTAGACATCTCGTGTGTAAGATGAACTTGAAGGAAAATAGACCTCAAATGTGAATCTAAGGGGGAAAAGGATCACAGTTTCCTTGTTTGCTTTAGCCGGTATTACTTGAATACATGTGAGGCATAATAAAATAAAGGAGTCCAAATGGGACAAAAAAATTCCATACACAACACTAAAGATTGATATGATATATCAACAACATGAAGATAGCTATGACATCAAATGTAATCCTGAAATAACATTATCCTGGTTGTAGATGTTGTTTGAAATGTCGACCTATATGTCTGATTTTGCAAAATACGTCGTTTATTTCAATTTACAATATGTTGTCCAACGTGATAAAGTGCAATGCATACATCTTTTTTCTTCCTGTTGAAATTGAAGAAATCTGTACAAGTTTTTGACAATCTATGACCACGAATATGGCGATTACAGCAAGTAAACTTGGAAATTCTGTGTGAAAGCAATACAAGCGGTTTAACTGCTGAAAAAATAAGCAATTAAAATTGCTAATAGAGTAAATCTCTTGAATTGCAACAAAGTTACTGAGAACACAGATCTTGAGAAATCTAACTATTGGGTAAGACCAACTCTATTGCATGACACTTTTATGCTTGTGGACACATATATGCTCATGAACATATAATTGATCTTAAGGCAAGATGAGAAAGATCACATATATTTGCTTGTACTCACTTAATCAACGTGTTAGTTTTAGTTGATTTAGCTAGAGGTCACTCACTAGTGCATTCTACAATGTATTGACCCCCCACCAAAATTTTGCAGGTGCAGAGTTTGCTTGGACGTTCTGAGACATTGGAGCTCAGTTGAAAACTTGAAGCATTACGGCTGGAGATGTTAGCTTTGTATATATAAAGGACATAATATTTTGAATATCATTGTTTGTGTAGTTCTTGAGTTGTAAGCCTTGTACATGTTTTATTGTATTAAGAGAGAGTGTATGATTGTAATCGAGTTGTTCTTTGGCTTAGTATTCCCGCTGTAAATGAGCAGTACGACTTAATTCTTGAGTCGTGTAATTCTGCTACAATTATCAATAAAAAAAATTTATTTTATATATCTTGTGTCGATTCAACTTTTCGATTGTTTTGGTGTTTGCCTTGTACAAGTACAATTTATGCTTATACGACATCATGCCTAGGCTACTGAAATCAATGCAGTCAATTATGTCTCTCCTAGAAGTTGGTTAGCTACCTCTCATTTTGTTCTAGGATAAGGCCATTTCAACAAAAGACCATACCCAAGTTCAATAGCTTTGCGTCTGCTATCCCGATCATGATTTTCTTACCCCCAGAGGTAAAGGTCCTTCCCTTTTGGTAACTTTCGGTTCTGTGGAACTGGAATATGCCATTTTTAGTATCAGAGCACAATTTTATGTCCTTTGACCCTTAATTGATTCTTTTTAACTTTGAATTGCTTCCGTGATCTAAGTCTTTGACTCTACTCGTTGTTTTGTTGGGTTTTCCATATAATAAGTTTAGATATGTTAGGATCTCATGTGGGTATTTTATTGATCAAGGATAACATTAAAGAGCGCAGTATATGATTTGAGTAGTATGTGAGGCATGTTATTTGGGATGAGTATAAGTTGGATTTGGTTAAGTTGGATTTTGATAAGCAATAATCTATCAATAGAGGTACGACAGTAAGATTTGATCATTGTTGATGTGAGTATGGAGATGAGTTAAGATGTTCACGTGGATTAGTTGCAGCTGATCTTCCATTTAGATTTGTCGAGTGGCATATAAATTGATGTTATGTTTGTGGCCGGTGGAGGCGCCGTGGTAAGGATGGTCCGAAAGGGAAATTGACTCAAAGTATGGAGCAGGCTGTTTGTGTACAGAGTGGCTAGATCCCTAAGTGGTTTATTGGGTAGCCCTAGTGGTGCTCGCAGAAATTGATAATTTGGGTATCGATGAGTCTATCAACAATATATGAGGTAGTATAAAGCATCATTTTAGAGTTATTCCTGGTTGATATGATTTTGAATATCTTTTGCTAAATTAGTTCAGATGATTGCGAATAATTTTTGAAATAATATGATAGTATTGGATAAGGATTTAGGAATTGTGAAATAGATGACTTGGTTGAGAAAATCAATATGGATGTGTATTGGATTATGACTTGAATTGAGTGGAATTGAGGTTTGAATTGGGTATGAAGACTTGGTGATGCGATTGAAAGTTTGTTTGGATGATATGAGAATGCCTCTAATATTTTAGAAATTATATTACTTGATGGCCTGAGATAGAAGATAGCTAATTTGATCTTGCGTATGGATGAGTTGATCATATATCCAGTTCGAAAGATAACATTGACTTAAATAATTTGAGTTTTTGTGAATGGATGTTTTACAGGTTATGTATATATTTGATGATATTGAGGTGTATCGAAGGTCGGTAGATGTTGACTCAGGAATATTATAATTTGGATGAGTGATGATTGTGTTGTATATTGAATCATTGAATTTGTTGTCTTGATGGATGCTAGCTTATGTACTATTGGTGGATTGAATGATAAAATTGAAGTTTTGAATGCCTTGTTTAGATGGACTCTGAGTGTGCATAAATGGATATTAGTTGAACTCGGCTTGGTGAATGTCAGAAGTCCTTATGATTGTTCTAAGTGATTCAGAGTGACTTGATTGATGGATTATGAGAATTTTGGAAGTTGACATATAACTTGGTTGGAATAAAAATATAAGATTGAAGAAATTGGTGATTGCGAGGATGGCCCTGGTTTGTGGATTAATTTTAAGATGGTCTTGATTGTACAAGTGAATTTGATGCATGGATCGATGATGAGTTGGATTGGAATTAGAAATAGGTTATGATTAGTGGAATTGTGATTGATATTTATAACTTGTGATTGGTGACTTAGAATTATGACTTGAATTGGTGATTGAAATATAAAAATTTGGATTGGTGGATTTATCGAAACAGATAAGAGGATTTGGACTATGAGGGTTGCTTGGATTGATGTTGTCGATCATGATATAATCGAGGATGATTGTTAGATGAATTTATTTTATGAAAGGCTTTGCTGGTTAGACTTTGACCATTGGATTTTAATGATGTTGATGCTAGTAGGATAATCTATATTGGATATTAGATGTTCAGTGAAAGTGTTTCCTATAAGTTTGGATAGAATGCCTTAGATTTCTGATTATGGTTTGAACCTAGGATTGGGATGAGTACATTAATTCTGATTTTCTGTTGGAGATAAACATCATGATGTTTGAGTCTTGCCTTGTGAGCTAGCCTAGTGGTTAGACAGACGTTCAAATATTGAATGATAAGATTAGTTTGATTGAACTTAGAAAAGTTTCCTGGGTAGATTATGATATAATAGAGCTGGGATAGCGAGATTCATAGATAGGCTAGGATTTGATTTGGTTCTTAAGGATTTTGATTGGTTGCTTGAAGTTGGAAGAATGAGATGGTATCTGAAAATAGTCGGATTGATTACTTATTTTCGAATTGCCTAATTTAATTTTACTCAAGTAGAGGAGATGGATAAAATTTTGTTGAAGCATTAGATTATGATTCGAAATCGAGCACTTGGAAGAAATGATTGATGGTAGTGCAATCCTTGAATTTGAATTGTCTTGGATTTAAATTGATCTTACTCGAGGTAACGTTGTAATTTGTATAGATTGGAATACTTGTGATATCGATCATATCATTGTAAAAAATTGATTGAAAGAATTGGTTGTTGGACAATGGGATGAATTGGATTTTGATGATTAAAGATTTCTTGTTATTAGGAGAAAGTTGATGAGCGAGATGGATATATGTTTTGATATGTTGCAAGTTAGTGATGAATTGATATCGATCCTTGGGAATTGAATGATGAAGAAGTTAAACTTGGTTGCAATTTGACGATGTTATTAGATAACAAGATCATGTTTGAAAGAGTATGATTGAGTTATGTATAGTAAGTGATTCAAAATTTGTTAGTTGATTTCTTGGATTGAGGTATTCTTGAGAAAAATAACGTTGATCAATTCAATGGTAAATTTTTGAGATAGTATGATTCTGCTACAATTGAGTATTGATATATATGATTGTGATTGAGTCTTTGGTGCAGTCAGGTTTGGAAGATGGTTGATAATTTAATTTGATGTCTTGAGAATTGTTTGGATTGATTGAGGTGAAACACTTGGTTTCGAATGGAGATATCAATTGATTTTGGACTATGTTCTTTGATTCATAATAGAATGAGGTGTAGTGCTTGGGTAAGTTTGCTTTAGTTCTCAGTTGGTTCTTTGGTGTCACGCCCCAATCTCCCGCAAGCTCAATAGTCCCCGCTGAACGTAAATCACCACGTTGCAGCTCTCCCGTAGGACAATCGTTCTCATCAGGACGTGATGTCGTACGAGCCTGGAGTTGCGCTCGTACAAGGCGATATTGTCAAACACCAAAGTTATCATCGAAACGACCAAGTTGCAGCGGAAGTCAAGTATTGTGTACCAAGCACACATCAGAGTATACGCAGCGAAGCTCTCGATAGGGTCCAAATGAAATGCCACGAAGGCGATTGCCTCAAAGGCGATGCAATACTCTTGCTCTTTCTCTAGCCCATAAAGGTACTTACAGTTCATACATCATGTCACGTATATCCAAGCAGCGTCACTACACCTGCGTACCTGAAATAATGCCCACAAACGTGGGTCAGTACACAGCCGTACTGGTGAGCGGGGTAACCCACTCGTCTAAGCCGACACTAAGTAAAATAGTGAATGCAAACAGTTAAATGGTGATCTTTCTAGTTGAATCCTAGATTCATTTCATGGCATAGGGATGACATGTTAAGGAAAGCTGTAAAGCAGTTTAAGCATGCAAGCATTCAACTCAATCCAATCGACAAGAAATAAATAACCAACCCGAAGGATTCTAGCATGCAAACCATCCTACTCAAAGCCCAAGCAACACGAGAAACCATCGAACCATCAACCAAGCCTCAATATCCATCCTCAACCAAAACTTACAATCCAATCTCAATATGCACACTCTTGCCGAGGCAAGGTGGTCGTGCCTACACGAAGCACAAACCAACCAAAAAAAAGCAAGCCAACACTTATCTATATGAAGTCACTGGCCAAGCCATAAGACATTGATCGGACAAATCAATAGGCAATTCTACCCGATCCAGCAATGGGCAGCTATCCCCCTCTGGTTCGTATCGAACTACCGACACCGTGCCCAAGACGCGTTACCCTTGTCTCCTCCATGGCCGAACGGTCCCGGTGCCCCGGAGCCTCTCCCTTTCGAGGAAACGAAACCCTGTGCAACACAGGTTGTCCGTGACATGCAGACACCAAGTAGGTATGGCGAGAGGATCGAGCATTCTCGTCCCACCAAATGATCCTAGACTCATTCAACCAAATATCCAACCGATTATCCAACCAAATATCCATAAACATTCTTCCAACATATAGCCCAAGGCACCAAATCTTAAGTTATCCCCATAGGCACTATGCCGCTTCTCAACACAGTGTTCCAATTGGTGCAACACCCCACGCTCAGAACAATCCCATGGCACAATGCCCCAACAGTGGCACAATGCTCTCGCCGTTGCAGTTGTTCGGTTTCGAACCACAACTGCTCGCTTTGCAAGACAAAGCGCCCAAGTGATACTCGTGCACGGATGCACGCTCGCTCGCTCGCCCGAATTATCCGGTGTTCCAACCAAGATATATAATTCCAACTGTCCAAGCATAATTCCAATTATTCAACCAACTGCCCCAAGTGTATAATCCAACCCTAGCTCCAACTATCCATACGCGCAAAACAATTCAAGCCACAATCCTATCCAAGCAAACGACGTACACTCTATGCACGCCACAATGTAGTGATTCCCAAGTTCTAGTCCAAGTGTTCAAGCCTTTACGTGTGTTCCATATTATTAGGCATGAAGGAGTAGAGGAGAAGGGACAGAGCCCACTCACAATGTTTGATTCCGTTAAGCATCATGTCCTGCCGATACGGCCGATCCCTTGAACCCGTGGTCCGATGCAAAGCGCGATCTACTCAACTGGTATGACCGTGCGAGCAGGCCGTGCTCTCCAAATCATTCGACCGATCAGACTAAGGAAGACGGCATTATAGCTCCAATCCAGCTATCTCAGTACTACTCTGAACGAACACCTGATTCCCATCGAATTCCGCTAGCCATATGCACATGAAACCAACTCAATCAATACTTCTTCCCAAAATCCAACAAATCAAATGTAACCAGCTATTGTTTTATTCAATCTGACTCAGCGTAACGCACAGTGCAGTTTCAGGGCGTTACATTTGGTGCTGTGAGTGTTAGTTGCCCAATGAGTTGAGCAGTGTGGTTCTGTGCAAGGCATGTTAATGCAGATTTTGGTGAAGCTTTGAAAATGGATGGATTGAAGTTGGTACAAGTTGTTCAATGGATTTAGCTAAGGTGTGGGTAAGCTTGCATTGATTATGGAATAATGGAAAGTTGTGTTGATCGATCTTTGGAAGTTATGCAAGGTATATTCAAGTGGGATAAGAAGGAGCTTGCTTGATGGAGTTAATTTATTCTAAGTGTTTTCGGTGCAGGTATGGATGCAAAAAAGATGGCAAGGGCATAAGTGAATAGAGTTGTTGCATATGTGTTTGTTGTGTGCAGAAGAATTTGAGCAAGTGTTGATCAGAATATAAGGTGTTTTGTGATTTCTTTGGTATTGATTATGCATGTTTGGATGGTAATTTTTCCATGGGGTCGGCATCAGAGTTTGAATAAAAGTTTCTTCGGTAGTTAGTGATACAGTTGAAGGAATTTGTTCTTGTAAGTTTCGAGGACGAAATTTTTTCTGAGTGGTGTATTAAGTAATGTCACGTTCTGCTTGGTGCATTGAGATGTTTTGTTGGCTCGAAGGTCCATTTGGATTTGGGTTCCTGCGGAGGATTTATTCAAAGATCTGCTCGGTCGAAGCAGATAGTTATTTCTTCAGGTGGATAGTTTTGATCATTCTCTCCTTTACCTTCAGACTAAATAAAATGGATTATGTATGTTTAGTTTATGCCATGAGTTTTGTTGTATGCTAATAAAAGAAGAGAACTAAGATAGATAAAAGAGAGTAATCTCATTTCTATAACTTGCTGCTTTAGAATATGGAATTATTAAACTGATGAAGACTTGTGTAAAGTAGAACTGATTTTATCATATCATATGGATTATAAACTTTCTATATAGATGTGGATATAGTACTATTTTTAGAATATCATACGAAATATAATATTGATACTATGAGCAAGAAGATTATAGTACTTATATATTGTGTAGCCAAGTTGCTATATTTCAGAGATGGTAACATGAAAATATTTGGGACGGTTGGGTGGCCAAGGTAGTATCGCTGGAATAGGAAGAATGATATGAGCGATAACTCGAGGCATATAGCGATGTGAAAGAAATGTGTTATGGTATATACTGAGTAAAGATGTAGTATAGTTATTTTAATTTTTGTACCATGCATATGTGTTAAGAGTCTTTGTTCACGCATTTATTGATCATGCACAACTTGTACACAAGGTTTGGGTTCCTCGAATGATTACTGGGAACATCGGGATCGTGTCGACCTAGGAGGAACAAGGATAATAAGTGTTACACAGTGTCATAATTGTATTCCGAGATACGAATTTCGGGATATCCTATTATCCACAAGATCATTTATTATATTATATAATTATTTACCAAATTTCTTTTTGAAAATGAATTATTGGTTTTATTAAATCATGCTAATTTTATAAATAAGAATAAACTAGTTTCTTTAATATGTATAATTTATTTTCAATTTTGCCCTTGGGAAAAATATTGTAATTATATATTTTTCAATGACACCTCAATTCTCCGCTTGTCCCCATGCATGAACAACAGAGGTAATTAAGTAAATTCATATGAAGACATGTGTCTTCATGCATGGAAAATCAAGAGTATAGTAGTAATTAAAAAAATTAAATTAAATTAAAACCTCTCCTTCATTAGAGGAGAGAACCCCTCCTCTTCAACCGACCTTACTCCCACTCTCTCTCTCTAAAAATTCCTCGACCTCTCGGTCTCTCCCACTCTCCATCTCACATCCCTCCTCCTCTCTCTCACCTCCCTCTTTCGGCCCCACCCGCGTCCGGGCGCCGCCGTTGGGTGCTCCGGCCGGCCGACCGCCCCTTCACCTCCATCACCACCACTTCCATCACCATCTTCATCATCATTTTCACCAAAACCCTAACCCCTTTTCCAAAAGAAAAAAGAAAAGAGACAAGAAAGAAATTGGAAAGAGGAAGATGATGAAGAGGAAGAAGTTGGAGAAGGAGATCCAAAACTCTAATCCTCAAATTTTTTTTTTCCAAGGCAAGCCTTCTTTCCTTGTATTCATTTTTCCTTTGTGATTCCCAATAATTATATTCCTAATTAATTATGAGCAGAAATTAGGGATTAAATTTTGTTTAAGATAGTGTTCAAAATTGAATTTATGTCTATATGCATCGAATGAACACGGACACCTCGTAGGACACGATACGGATACTCCGACACAAGGAGATACCTATTTGGTATCATGATTAAATCTTATTATGAAATTGTGTTATATTCTTGATTTTATATATATATGTGTGTGTGTGTGCGCGCGCGCGCGCAAAGTATGCATATAAAATTATAAATGTTGTCGTGTCTGACTCGGTGTTGAAAATTTATCCCGTATTATACTAGAAATCATGTCATATATATATATATATATATATATATATATATATATATATAAGCTTGTTCTAATTTTTATCTTTACCTAGCGATCATTTGTTAAACAAAATTATTCGGAATATCGAGGAAGGAAATCCTAGATATATCGTTAGAGGGACACTCATACTATCAGAAATAGATTATATCGAATTCAAAATCTATTTAAGAATTGGGTTTAATAACCTTCAATTAAGGAAAATATCAAACTTTGAATAATCTTATACCATGATATGTAGGTTGTATTATGCCAAATATTGAGGGTTGGTTTCCTATCAACCTAGATATTTATTCTAGGTCAGCATTGGTCATTGAAAACGCGTATCCTAGCTTAAGGCTAGGTAGAGTGATTTGAAAACTAATTTGCTTGTTTTAGCACAGTTATGTAAATATCCATATATAGCCTCATATCGAAATAACCTACCTTGGTCTTGTTATTCTTGGGATTTGAATTAGAATTAGAGATCGAGAATTCATTTTCGATCCTCCCTAAAGTATTATTAGTGGAATTCAAATAGCATTGAATTGAATACTCTAAGAATAGAATTCGATCTTAAATAAAAATATAATAATCAATACTTTACAAATAAATATTTTCTATACACACTGCGTAAAGTCGTTTCTCACGTTCCTGTGTAATGTCAATTAATGTCTTATATAACCTTATGATCACTGATTTGTATTTTGTTTCTTTGACTTTTGTAGTAATTCCGGATCAGTAGCTAAATTGCTAAGGTATAGCATAATTCGGTAAGCAAGTTTCCTTTCCTGGTATGAATTTCAATTTATTTTGTTATAATATAAACTGCATGCGATTTTCGGTGTTGAGATATTCTACCGAAGGGGTTGGCGAACCCGGAAAATTCTACGAAGAGTTGCTTCGGGTCTTTTATTTATAAACTGTAAAATTTTCGGAGTCCAAAATACGAAGGAGATTTTGCCAAAATTTTCAAGAATTCTCATAGTGTTATTTTCAAATCCGAAATTGATTAAACATATTTGATCCTATTTTAGGAATTTTGAGTCAGTTTTCTTAGAGACAGACTTGTGAGTAATATACTTAAAACATAGGGGGTCGAACTCCTCTAGAACTCGAGATATGTAGGACATGGACACATAGACACATAGACACAGAAGAGATCTAATTAAGAATACCATGTATTTCTGCTAGAAGAATACCAATTATCAAATTGAATAATATTCTGTGTTTAATCATGTTCTCATTTGAAAATGAGAACAAGATATTGAGATTATGATATCATGTATTTCTATCATGTTTCAATTGAAAAGAGAGAGAATATAGAGAATTTAAATACCGTGTTTATGTCCTGATTCAATAAATAAAAATAAAGTATTGGAATCATGATATCCAAAGTTCATGATAGGATCCTTTTTGGAAAGGAATAAAATACTTAATCATATTCTCGCCCTCCGTGGTACTTAGATACATGAATTGAGATTCAAGATTCATGCTTGTGTCCAGCATAAACTTAATGCAAGATAATAGAATATGATTGTTTGTAGCTTTATTACATTGGACGGGAGAGAACAACTGGATCACATCCAAAATCTTTGTAATATAATAACAAGAAAAACTGATCAATAGAGTTTTCCGCATCGTAAGTTCATACGATGTTGGGGGTGAGGCTTAGCTTACCAAAAGAGATTTCGGTTCCAGAAATTTCTGAACTAAATCAAGAATTTAAGAGTTACAAGTTTTACACCTTGTGTGAGAGGGATCGGATTCTAAGCACCGTGCCACCGAGACAACTTGGTCCCGAGTAAATGAGATTATTGTCGAGAAAATATGATGTATGTGATCCAAATATATTATCTAAATTGCATTATCATATAAAAAACTTGTTTGTGATTGTGGTAGTGAGTAGGTCAAATATGTTGATTGTGATTGTGATTATAATTGCGATTGTGATTGTAGTTATGATTATGAGTGTGAAATGTTATAACTCAGTTATAAGACTGACACTGAGCGAGTTACTAAAATAGAATTCTAATCAGAATCGTATTTCAAGTTATCACTACAATAAGTCCTATGAATTAACTGATCAATTCCGTTACTTTGAATATTCAAGAACCCAATAATTTCAGATTCTCATTTTATTTTATTTTCTCGTCCTTGTCCGAGGACTTGCATGTCGTTTGACGACCTAGTATTGTTCACTAGTTTTATAGCAATATTCTAAAGGAAGCTGCTATCAAATATTAAATAACAACTAGAGAGCAAGATCGAGATGCTACAATTGAAGGCGATCGAGTTGGAACCAGATTCTCCTCATCATTATTAAAGGTATAAATATATTATATATATTGGGTTAATAGTTGTAATTAGGTAGAATAGTAAATTCTCTATTTATAAGATTTAGAATTGTCCTTTATTCAGAACGTTATTTATTATATCATGAATTAGATGACCTGTGGTAAACTTATCCTAGAATCTTACGGACGGCAATTGCGAATACAGGTACTAAAGTATTTGTATGTCGCGTATCCTGAGGATGATGTTACGTGCTCGGCTCGTTGTATTCCGAGAGCGGGGCATGACATACACATGTATTTCAGGGCCTTCGGTAGGGTTAGCTATCCGTATGCGAAAGGATCTCCGTCATACCATTAATAGTCCAAGATGACGTGTCGCCAGTGATTTTCATATAGTTAAGTTGCATGCTAATGTCAATCTGCTTGCAGGCCTATCTGAATGTTTGTAAGGACGATTGCATGACACACTTATATTTTATGAAGGCTAACAATTGTCTTCTACAGGAACACCCTTGTGACACATTATTTTTACGTTATTATGAATGATATCATTATAAGCAGGAAAGGATGGTAAGTATTGGGTAAGATCAACTCTATTGCGTGACACTTTTATGCTTGTGAATACATATATACTCATGAATAGGCAATTGATCCTAAGGGAAGATTAGAAAGACCACATATATTTGCTTGCACTCACTTAATCAACGTATTGGTTTTAGTTGAGTTGGCTAGAGGCCATTCACTAGTGCATTCCCCAATGTACTGATCCTCTACCAGATCTTTGCATGTGCAGAGTTTGCTTGGACATGCTGAGGCGTTGGAGCTCGGTTGGCAACATAAAGTGTAGCGGCTGGAGATGTTAGATTTTTGTATTTAAAAAGACAATGTAAGGAACATCGTTGTTTGTATAGTTCTTGAGTTGTAAGCCTTGTGGCGTGTTTCATTGTATTGAGAGAGAGAGAGAGAGAGAGTAATCGAGAGTGTTTCCTAATTCGCCAACCCCCCTACGTTCTACGAATTTGGACGAACGACCCCGAACAAAGTGCGTTCGCAACCCAGGTCGTCAAATTTAGTGACCCCAAATATTTTTTTAGAATATTGTCTATGCTTTTCTTCACTTGGATTTTGATGGCTTCGGTTATTAACTTATGATATTTGGTTTAGTTACAAGAAATATTTTTAAATTTTATTTTGTGTGGGTGGTATTAAACAAAATGTTGACTTTTGTGGAGTTGATGCCATATATTTTCAATATTTGTTGGTTAATTAATCATTTTTATTTTATTTTTATATAGTGTATACTTCTATATAATTGTATATGGTACAAAAGATGATCCAGATAAAAACGAACATCGACTCCAAATAGCGTACCGAATAAGCCTACCCCCACCGCGTACCGGCTGAGGTACCGTACCGCGTACTCGTACCACGTACCAAAGCGACCCACGATCCTGGTTATCGAGTTGTTCTTTGTCTCGAGCCGTGTAATTCTGCTGCAATTATCAATAAAGAGATTTTTTTTTTGTGTATCTTGTGTCGATTCAACTTTTCTGCTTAGTATTCCCGCTGCAATGACTTTGTATCTTAGTTGTTCTATAGGTCGTTTTGGTGTTTGCCTTGTACAAGTACAGACTTGTATGACATCACGTCCAGTGACGATTTTTGGTTCTGCGGAATCGGGACGTGACATTTGCCACATCATGGAGTGTGGGACTGGGTCACTAGTGACCAATTTCAAACTAAACCCCAACATAAAAAATAATAAGAACAATAATATATATATATATATATATATATATATATATATATATATATATACACACACACACACACACGGCATTTTAATGTCTCTAATATCCGAATTTTAAAACCAATGTGATATGATCCTGACATCCATCATCTACAATCTTGAAACTAACTATATACTTGTGTAATTATTTCCATACCCGTTCCATAATATTGCAAATAGATAGTTTGAATCCTTGCTTTAAAAATCTTTTTTCAGTGACTCATTTTCTAAGTTCTTTATTATATGCTTCATTCTAGTAATTGAATTGTTGTCTAGCAATAACAGAAGCCATGTATGTTAAGCAAGAATGTATTGGCAAGCAATACTATTAAAAGGAATGTCCAAGACAACAGAAAGCCTATGCTATCGATTGTGCATATATTAGGTCGATTTCTGTATATCCTTTATATGCTTCTCAGAAAATGATAATTACAGATGAACAACCTTCAATATAGCTTAGTTGATAGAGGAACCAACATGCGCCCTTAGAGTAAGACTAAATTTAGCATGACTGTTGTGGTTTTTGTTGTTATTGTTATTGTTTGTTATTTTATTTTTCAAACAACGATAAGTATATACAGAGAACTCCCTGAACATATGGAACTTTAAGTACTAACATGCTGCAAGGAGACTGTCATTCGCTAGTTATCAAAATATTGAACCTAACAAATTTAGACCGAGTAATCTTAGTACCTTCCTGTATCACCGCAACCCAATGGCCGTATGGGCCTGAAATGCTCCAAACTTATTTGTTCACCTTTTCTTGTAATCTGTGAATCCATTAAACGAAGAGATTATATAAGATTGTATGTATTGAAACCCAAAAATGAGCTTGGAGGATAAAGCTATGTATACAACATTATAATCTTAGATGGTGAGTTTTAAGTGGATGTAGTTGAAGCCGCAAATATTCAGGAAACGCATTAGTCAGGATATTAAAAAATTTAAATGGAAGCTTTTACGCCTATATATTACCATGTCGCTGTAAGAGTAGCACCTGTTTTAAAAATTAGTAATTTTGCATATCTACTTCAAAGTAAGTACCTTCTCTATTGCTAGCCAAGAGGGATTATTCTTCGCGTGGGGTTTTGGGGAGACCTTTTTAGAATGAATTGTCCACAGGTCCTCTGGTTTCTGAAAGTAAGATAAATCCTTCACTAATTAAGGCATCAAAACATAGAGAAAAACAAGTTTACTTTAGGTAATTAACTAATTACTAAAGTGTGTAATACAGGTGCAGTAAGTTGCTAGCTTATATCTACGTTACGGATACTAATGCAACTATAAACCGTCTTGAATTTTCACTCCAGTTTGTTATGTATTTAAACTTTATCGAAACCATAAGTGAAAGAAGTTATCACCCAGAACTCAACTTCAGATGTATGCCATGAATGAACTGCAAAATTTTATAAATTGAGATAGTCATCATATGCTCATAGTTTGGTTGGAAATGGCCAAATAGGTGTCCAAAGATATATATTGGCGGAGGCAAAAAAAAATCAACAAGTTGGATGTTGCATTGTCTACCGATTACATGTAAAAGTATAACATAGTGTTACTTTTGTTAATTAATTGGATTATAGTTAAATCCTATATGCATGCTTTCATGGAACCAGTATTATGATCTTCCATTTGATTCATCTGAGATCCTACTACATTTTAGCTGAAATAAAATTATTGTTACTTCAACAACCTTGGCTTACTAATTCCTTCATATCACTTATTTCCTCCTTGTTGCCACTTTCCCTTGCGTATTTATCTGAATCCGTATTTATCTGAATCTTTCTCCTTTAGCACTTGGATGCCATCTTGCTTATTATTTTCTCTATGGAATCAGCTCAAACTTTTACACATTGGTGTGGATCCAATCATCTCTCGCCTATGATGTATGCCACAAGATCTCTCAGTTACTGGTTCTTATTTTAACAATGGCAACTAAGCCTTATCCAAACTTTTGTGATTGGGTCCGTATCCTTTTTCTTCCACTCTGCTCTGTTGAAGGCCATTTCCTCTCTATGGAATCAGCTCAAACTTTTACACATTGGTGTGGATCCAATCATCTCTCGCCTATGATGTATGCCACAAGATCTCTCAGTTACTGGTTCTTATTTTAACAATGGCAACTAAGCCTTATCCAAACTTTTGTGATTGGCTCCATATCCTTTTTCTTCCACTCTGCTCTGTTGAAGGCCATTTCCTCTCTAACACTAACAAATTCCAGTCCCCTTGGCATCTCAATCCAAGCTTCCTTAGTTCTGTCCCCATGTTGTAGCAGCTCCTTTAACTCAGATCCTATTCCTCCTAATCAATTCTGTTTTCTCAAGAAGTTAAACTTTCATATCTAACATAAACGATTCTTCGGTAGTCAACATCTGAAGCAACGTCTACAACATCTACAACATCTATTCAACAAAAGATGTTGCACCTCTTCTTTGAAGGTAATCTTTAGTCAAATCTTGAAGTTATCTTCTTGAGAGCTATACTTGTATTAAGGAAGTAGATCTCCCTCTCTCAAAAAAAGGAAAAAGAAAAAGGAAATAGATTTCCAAATATGATACTCATACATGTATATAGAAGATGATGCTACCAGTTTGATTACAATAGCATATCAAGTTCGTAAATCGCATAGCTGTTCTTCTAGGATCTCTGTTGGTGATGTTACTTGTTAAAGTTCCTCAGTTTAAGAACATTTTTCTTTTAGTAATTATGAAGTTAGTGCTAGGTTAAGTCTATTAGGGGCTATCTAGTTAGTCCCCCTTTATGGGACATTTAACATATTCGTCGATAATCAACTTTCCTTAGCTTTCTTATTTGTACTAGTTCATACCAGTCAGCTGACAATTTGTAGATCACTTTGGAGAAATACAAATTAACAGTCATAGGATCTTGGTTGTCCCAAATATAAAAAGTGCAAAAGAAGTACCTTACCAAATTGGCATCAGGAAGCTCTCTGACAGCTTCATCAACATTTTCAGCTGTTGCTTTAACCTGGTAAAGTCCGAAACATTGTCCAGATGTCACTTTATAGCAAAGCAGTTTGTAATTATGAGCAAAAGTGGATGGTGAAATAGACAATTCAGTTGATGTAAAGAAAGTATGATGCACTATCCTCATCACATCATATGCTGTCTGCCTAGAACCTTCGTTTTTGTTGTCTCAGTACTTAACTAGCATAAATCTGTCCTGTAAATGGTGTTCCAACTTTTTATTCTTACTTCTGAGTTAAGATGAGTATCAGTATATGATATTGAGGTGTAACTTATAGTAAGTGAAGCCAGAGAACACTTGTTCATTACTTACAATGATGAAAAATATCATTATGTAAGTGAAGCCAGAGAAGTATCCAACTGACCGTGACTGTAAGTTATAATAATTTGTCCAGTGGTGTGGACACTATTTTGACGTTCAGATTCCGGTTGACCATGCCCTCCCTTATATACATAAATGTCCATATGAGATTATTTAAATTCTTTGATAGGTACTGAAATATCAAAAGTATACTATGAGATGAGGAAAATGAGAATTGTTAGCTGTTACCAATTTAGCACTCTGTAACTCTGTCGTCTCTGAGAGGCGATTTTTAAGTGGTTCTAGATGATCGCTTCCATCTAGTTGCACACCAATAAAGTATTGAAGTTCACCCTGGTAATACTAATTCAGTTAGAGAAGTTTTAAAAACGTTTCCATATTGGTTAAATGAAAAGAACAAGAATAGGAAAAAAAAAAAATATCAAAAACCACCACCACCTTCTGATCACGCATAGGTTGCAAGTGAAACAAATTCCAAAACTTTTTTCCTGTTGCCACCATAAATATAAAGTATAAATACTTAGTATCTCAACTAACAAAATTATAAGTTGTTAGCAAGAACTAGAGATGATCTTTGCCTATATGGCATGTAAGGGATCTCTAGATCAGAGGCTGGGTCTAGATCCAAGATCCTCTAAGTTTGATGATTAAACAAGACCGTTTACATCAAACCATGACTATAAAGAAGAACAAGTACCACTTTTCGTATAATTGATGAGTTGGACAGTGATTTCACTCTGCTCTCTTATAGCTTGCCTTATTCTTTCTACAGTTCCTTGATCTGTGTCAGGTCCCTGAAGAAATCTACAAAATTATCAAGGTTACAATTATGATTTGTTTTATACATAAGCATATCAAATATACAATATGAACTTGGCACATTTTCTTGAAGTCAAAAAGTGGTGGCTTAAAAGTATATCAAGTTTACAGGATGTAATGATTTTCTTCTCATTCTGTATATGCCTTTCTACAAAGGTTGCCCCTAGAATGAAAGGACATCAATTTGAAGCAATTGCACATATCCACCATTCCCAAGTGTCCTCAGCTTACTTTCTGAAGGTATTTGGCACACCCATCTGTAGGATTTTAGTGAATTGTTGTCATTTGTTACCTACAATAGTATTATTCCATCTATAACAGATTTTGTTTGCCAAGCAACTAGCAGAGAATTATATTTGTACGTCTAAAATTTATTAAAGCTAGAAATTGCCATATAGATGTGAATAGATGAAGCACGTTAGTAAATAGATTAATGGTCATATCATCTGTGTACATGAATAGGAGGATTTCCTCTCCCTTACCTGCAGTTTCTTCCTAAAATTTCCTCTCGTGAATACTCTGTCAATTCCAGAAAGCTGTCTGATGCATATATCTGAAGCACATAACACCAAAAGTAATTTAGCTTTCCTAGGTGAGAAAGTTAGAGAGGAATACACTTAAACTGTAAACAAACATAGCTAGTTATTTATTGTATGATTAGCATCTATGCCACTGTGGTGTTGCATCAGTCTGGAAAGAATGGACTATCTTTCTGTAAGTAGAACATTCTCTTTTATCTAGTAGCCTACGGGAAAAATGAAAGCAACATACATTGATGCGCAAAAGGAGAAAAGGATAGTAAACAGGCTGACAAATGGAGGATGAGAAGCCTTGTGTTTACTGCTTTAAACAATTTTTGCTGTTGGATAACATGAGTAAGGATGATCGTTATCTTTTGCTATTACTTTTAAGGGGGCCATGATCATGTTACATTGCGTCATGGAATTGATTATGAAAGAAATTGGTTACATATAGGGTCTAGGAATTAAGTAGTCACTTAAGTCTGCTAGGTAATAGTTTGGTCTAGTCAGCTAAACTCAAGTCTAGAATTTGATCTTACTATAGGGTTATCAGGAAGTCTAGGATCTGTAATCACAAAGTTCTTTTCAATGCGTTCCAGTGTTGTTGCTAAATCAAATCCTTGGCGTATATCCTTTTCTCTTTCAACTCGATCCCAGCTTTCTGTACGTTGTACATCTTTGGTCATCAAAATTTCTGGCTCAACAGAGGATTCAAGCTTTTCAACAGAGCTATGCTTTCTTCTATTGAATCTGCAAACAAATTGGGGGTCTTGAGAATATGCTGATAATTTTCCACAAAGAGATGACTAAATATAAGTAAATTACAGTATAAATAGATTTCAAAAGGTTAATTGTAGAGACATTTTGTACGATGCATCTTCAATAGACATAGACATGCACCGTAAGTAGTAGGAAATATTAGAGGTATGGTATTTGAAGGTTAATTAGAAACAATTTCCCAACCTTTTACTTTTTAGATTTTTCATTTGTTGGATATATTGAAACTATGGCCTGCAAATGATTGACAGTGATTAATTTGATATAATCCAAGTTTGATCATTGATATGTAGAGTAACACTTCACTACTTGATATCTGACAATAAAATACCCTACTCCCCAAATCTTGGACCGTAAATCCTGATTTCCCCTTCAAACAGGCTCCGATATTTCAAGAAGAACCCCAATCTAAAACTGAAGCTTATCCTCCTACCAAATCATTTCCAATCCTAGAAACCTTTTGTTCTCTTTCCCGAATCAAGATCTAAAGAAAGAACAACTCAAAGATTTCTTTGATCACATGGAAATCATTCCCAATCATTTGAAGAATGTGATTTAAATTTGTGAGAATTGTGTACTTTGCTCCTACAGATTACATTGATCATTGTTTTACACTCGTTGCAGTTCAAGGTAGAATGATGGATTTTGAGTTCCGAATTGTTAATTACTACTGATTATGGATGTTCCTTCGTATGAATCACATTTTTATGCTCCTTGCTTCCAACAATGATGCAGGGCTTCTATTTTGCACTATTTGTGATTGTGATTTTGCTTTTGTTATGTCTCAATTGCTTCCTTTCTGTAAAAATGGCATCCCAGTACAACAAGGCACTTCCATTTGAGCAGAGGCTCTGGGGAGGGTCAAGATGTTTGCATCATTTTCTCCATATATATTGGGAGGCTGTTTTTGTGACACAAATCCGCATCCTCCAGGATGCAAGCAAGGAGCCATACTGTCGCGTCAAACAATTCCCTCTAGTTGCATATTCTCTCTATATGGTTTTAATTCTTTGTATTAGAAAACTTGTTGTGATATTCATCTACCCATTGTCAGTAGATTCAGCTATATGTTTGCGCAACAATGGGGATGATATTTGAAATTGACCAACATGCTTTGTTAGTTAATTAATTACAGTTGACAAATGACATAACTAATATATATTGTTTCATATAATAACATACCGCAAAAAATCTTGAATTTGGAATGTACATTCAAAGAACCATGAATAAGGTTATTCAGTAATCATTTCAAATTAAGAAACCAGACCATTAGTCGTCATCCACAAACAATTATGAATGATTTTTTGTGTTTTCCTTGGATATGCATCAAGAAAGTTACAAATGGTTATTTCAACCAGAAGTTCATCAAATCTGTAGTTTATAAAACCAGATGTTGTCCAAGATACATAGGTCCTGAATGATTATGAGCATGCTTGATCTATATGTTTTACTTGTCCCGTGCTGTTAAGGACCAAGTTGCTAGTGAAGCCTCAATTGTGCACATTGCTAAAAGACCTCCAAACATTTTATATTTGTTTTATTAAGATATACTTTTTGTGCAGATTGTCAATTTCAATGGCTTATTAAGTTGAGCACTAGTCAGATCAGATGGCATCTCACATCCGAAAAGTATCTCAAGCTTACTCTGAACTATTATTATTACTATTGCAAATTCATTGTTTTCTTGAAGATTATAGGTCACTAATTGCAGTTATAGGTGGGAACTATTAAGAAAAATATTAATAATTATTCAAGTTCTATAATGCAGTGTATTGGAGAATATTCTACCTTCATGTTGACATCCAAAGAATGGTGAACTTACCCTATCAAGGAAGAACGTCCCGACTTTCTACTGCTAAATCTTGATTGCTCACTTTTTGCCTCTCTTAGAGGAGTCAGTCTACCTGGTGATTTGAAATGTTTTTTGTCTGCAAAACTTTGAAGAGGAGATTCAATGTAGAAGTTATCATATTCATCTGGTTTCACGGCAACCTCAAGATCTGTAGCTTGTGTGTGAGGATGGGGATGTTTCATAGTCTGGACAACCTCAGTCATGGAATATAAGGCTTTTTCCTTCTGTCGTTCTAATAGACAAAATAGTATAGTAAGTTGCATGTATACACAAAGTGAAACATTAATCTATCTTCTGAATTTCTAAATAAGTTCCCTCACCATCATATCGAATCAGCGACACTGGTAATGCATTTGGCCGCAATGTTTTGTCATTTGAACCTTCTGTGTATTTGCTGACCTCAACTTGCATCCTGAAATATGAAAATAAATGTCGTGATACAAAATTTTGATCTGTCTACTTCATTCAAAGTTTATATATTGTTTCTCATGGTATTTGAAGTGTTGTAAAAGTACTACTACTTAGACAGAGAATGAGGAAGATGTCCATCTCTTTTGACAAATACATGTTATAGTTACAGGAGCAAGGATATCTGCTAGACTTGCTTCTGTCATGCATTGCTTGCTACATCTGAGGTCAATTAGATAAAGCAATCGGATAAATCAACCAAGAAACCCATTTCTGTATGAAATGTGTACCCCCAGTATCAAGCATTAGAGATCTATTAACTTATACCTGCTAGCTCTTTCTTGTGTAACTATGGCTTGCTCCGTCTTCTTCTCCTATTTGGCAGTAGAAAATTACAACTAAAGCTACCAAATAGAAAATTCTTCAGATTTGTTTTTTCAGCAGTGATATCTCATATAACTTTATTGTCACTGGTGTTTGAAACCTATTCAATTTTGTTTGAAACCTATTCAATTTTTTTTGACTGCATATCGTGGTAACTTCGTTTAGATCTTCATATGACTTGCATTTTAGTAAAGATGTTCTTAAACTACCTTCTGTTCAAAACATTATCAGTACCATGTTTATACTAGATTCAAAATCCAGAAAGGTCATTTAGAACCTGATTCGGGAAGCTAAAACTTGTCGGTGTTTCTGGGTAACTAGGCATTAGCCAAGTCAATATTGCTTCTCTTGAGCTTTAAGACATTAAGTATACAGCTAGTTTACAATGATGAGTGAACAAACTTATCCATAATCAAATTGTTCAGAGAAAATAGGGTCATTTTAGAAGTGTACTTTTGCAGAGAGGCTTCTTAACTCTTGAAAATCAATCAGTTTCAATCAGAAATTCAGAATAGTGGGTAGGGGGACTCTTGAGATTGGATACAACATATGTTGCATGGGGATGAAAATGGTATGACATGATATAGACACGGTGACGCAGACACTTCATTGATTTTGGTATCCTAGCTAGTCTTTGTTTAGGATATATCCCGGTAGGACTGGTATATTTGCTGGTTTCAAAGGCAAACCGATACAGGTAGCCTAGTTGGTTTGAGAAAACTGGTAACTGAACCATACATGCCCATATACCGGCCGGTATATAGGGTATGCCGGGCATATCGAGCAATGTTGTATTAAGAAATTTTCATTATGCACACGATCCATGGTTGGGTTACATATTAATAGCGTTTCCTTGGCCAATTAATCTCAGTTACATGACTACATGAATTTTTTTTATTAATTGGCTACCCGGGTAATCAAATTAAGCAATATATTATTCGACCTATTAATTGTCCATAAATCCTTATTTACACTTAACTTGATGCATATATCAACTGACCTTTCATTAAACCCCCTACAAGGAGATCTAATTGCCAAATCTTTTCTCTTGCAAGAGAGAAAAAAGAAGCGGCATTTTCCTTTGGCAAGTCGGCAATGTTGGTCCTTACTTTCTCTCCTCTTCTCCTTTGGTAAATCAATTGCTTTTGACTTTTGAGTTGCTCCATTTTTATAATCGTTTATGGATATGTTAGATATACATTAATGTTCTGATTATTGTTTTATATCTCATATATGATATGAATTAGTATCCTATATCTCAATGTAGTCATACCTCCCGATATGTTTGATCTATCATACTGCATATATAACAGTGGTAATATACTAAGACATTTGCCAGAGCCTTGAGCAGTGTGAATTAATGTGAAATATACACGCAGTATTTTTTTTTCCTTAGAATTGAGAACATTGGAAAATTATATAAGTTTCCAGGGTGTCCTGGAAATATTTTCACTGAGGGTCTGGTTAGAACTTAGAAGTTGAAAGACTAAATGATTTACATGCAGTAACTCGGGCAAATAAGGTTTTATAAGAATGCATGAAATTAGTCAAGCGGCCAATATGCTTACCCTATGTATTTAAGAACCTTGCCGCCTTCATCTCTTATAGGTGTTATGGTAAGAAGGTTCCAAAATGGTGTCCCGTTCTTCTTGTAGTTCAAGATTCTTCCACAGAAGCTTTTTCCTGTTTTGACGGCTTCTTTTATCTTTGCTATTTCCATCTTGTCTGTTTCAGGTCCCTGAAGAAATCGACTGCCAGAAGAGAGAAAACCAAGTTATGGTGCAAAAATGAAACCTCTGTGATAGAAGCTGCATTCTGTTCAGTTATAAATGTTCACAATCCAAATTATGAGTTCCAGAAATTCAAATCGCAGTCTATATGATGTAGGATGGTACGGTAAGAAAATAATTTGTTGTAACACCAACAGCCCTGTATGCCTAGTAAATTTAGTGCATGTGAAGTAAAGTAGTGGAAAGGGATCCAAATAACTGACCCTTTGTTCAGTTACAAAAAGAAAGTAGGAGAAACTCAAATTACACTTTTTTTTTCAGGTCACTGAAAGTGTTTTTCACTTCAAGGTGGAGACAGAAACGAAAAAGTTGTAAGTTTCTATTATTAATTTTTCTTTTTTTTATCCATATTTTATATGGAGAACATTGCCCTAATATGTTCTTTGATGATATATCATTCCCTATTCAATTGAGAGATTTGATTTTCAGAAAATACATATAAACAGTTCATTGCATTAAAAAACAAGCTATAATGTTGTACCTCTCCTGTATAGGACTGCAAATCTACTTGCAACTTTATTTGCAATAAAATTTGAGAGAGAGAGAGAGAGAGAGAGAGAGAGAGAGAGAGGGAGGTAACTATAGTCAGATACGAAGCTTACCAGTTCCTTCCAATCACTTCCTTTGTTGAGTAGCCTGTCATTCTGAAAAAACCAGCACTCGCATACATTATAGGGCAATCTGGCCTAGTTGCATCTGACACGACAAACGTCTGCTGTAGAGTGGACAATGCATCCTTAAGTTCTTGAGAAACCCGTGGCAAGCTCGATTCCGTCACATAGCTCGAGTCATCAGATGTTCTTGTAGACCCTACAGCTCTTTCCATAGATGGTTTATGGCCTCTCTCTTCTGAAGACCTGAGTCCCACTTTCAGGCTATTGGGGTCTCTTCCGCTCTCTGTTCGAACTACTAGGCCCCATTCTGCTGCCCGTTCGACAATTGATAGATTGCTGCTCGATGATGACTCCTGTATCTCATTGCTGATAGCTTTTGCTTGAGAGTCTGCACTGGGAAAATCCATCCACTTCTCCATGGCTTCGTTCCCAGATTTTGATGAGCTTGGCTTCATGTTTCAAACAAATTTGGGATTGTACTTGCAGGCTTCTGCTGTTACCGACTTGATTACTTTAGATTTGGTATCTCATCTTTGCTTTCTCGTCGCAAATTGTCCTGAAATTGTTCTTGTAAATATCAGCAGCCTTCACATGACATTTTGATGTGTATTTAAATTAGAGTTGCTTGGAACATAGATATGATACTAGACAACGTATTCATTTCTGTCACACCTTTGTCACACCTATGGTGAGACCGAATACGTAACAAACATCCCGGGCTATGTGACCTACAAATACACCGGTATCCTCATTCATGTTTGTTCGCTTGTAAAGTTCTAGGATAGGCTTACCACGATCATCTAAGACTAAACAAGATTAATATATATGAAGAAGAAGGGTTCTTAAAACAGATAAAAACAATATCCATCAGATAAAAACAATATCTATTTAAAATAACCAAAAATTAACTAAAAGATAACAGAAAATCTAAATTTGTTTCCCATCACATACTCTACACGTTGGTTGCAATTTGGATTAGATTCAAATAGTGCGTTGGGACCCCAAAATCATGTCGGATATGTATGAAAATTGTGTCGGAGGTACCTAGTGCATCAACAAATCAAATTAATGCAAAATGGACCTAATTAATTTTCATTTACATGCATTGCACTTAATTTAACTTCCAAACAACATTGTTCTCTTTCGAAATCGATTTCGAAATCGATTCCAGCTGCTTTCTTTATCCCGCTTACCGCATCTAGCGTCTTTCGGTGCTCTTCTCCATTTTATTTCTGGGTCCGGTTTCCTCCTTTGAGGTACATCCGGGGTCGGGTTTTAAACCGACATGCCAAATCATGTTCCAAGCTTATTTGACACTAAATTGCCATTAGCTTAAGGTTTCCACCATTCCTTTCGATTCAATTCCACCCCGTTGGACTAATTGAAAAAAAAACCTTTCACCCAATTTCGGAACTGGCGGATAAATGCCTTGACTATATTTCTGCCTCAGCTAGCACATGGCAGACCAAGGCAACTCGACCTTTGCCCAACGTATTCCACTTTGAACTTTCCTAATTTATGTCATAAAATCACGTAATTTCGGTGAACAATTACAAAGTTCTTTGTAAAAATGGACTGCATAAAACAGATTTTATATCCTCACTTTGGAGATGCATAATTCAATTCTGGACATTATTGTGAAATTCTACCAATTGGACATTCTTCATTTACAAGTTAAGTACACACATAAAATTTTAGGTCATTCGGATTTACAATATGGCCTACACAACAGTTCTACCAAAGTATGTCAAATCTGGAACAAAACAAAATTCAATACTAGGACGGGGTGTATCTCATAGCTCTGAGAAGAAAATATCATACTATGATATTATATAGTTTTGGTTACGTCGTCGAATGATCTAAATGAATAAAAAGCTAGATTACCTGGAAAAAAAACTGCAATAACAAAAATACGTTTAAATAATTGAGCACTTATGGGTTATTAAATTAAATATTTTGAGCACTTCCGGTTGTGAAAATTAAATAAATGTAAAAAATAAAATAAAAATATGGTCGAAAAAGTTATGAAGCCTAGTTTTTAAGTATGGAATTAGTTTATTGGTTTGACATGATTTAAGTCACAGAATTAGTTTATTGGTTTGACATGATTTAAGTCACAGAATTCAGAGCCTAACAAACATGTACATGGTACAACAATTTGTATAAATGAGAAAAGAAGGAAGCATAAATATTGAACGGTATGAATTGGAAATATAAAGAGTAAAATTTTTAATTAAAATAAGAAGCATGAGTGGGCTTGGCTTGGCTTGGTTTGGTTTGGATGGGCACTCAAAATTCCTTCATGCTTCCTTTCTTCTCTTCTTTTTTCTATAACTCTCCTCTCTTCTTTTTTCTATACTTGTTTCTCTTTCCTTCACACTCAAGCTTGTCATGACAAAAGAATGGAGAGGAAATGATGACTAAAGGTTGAGTCATTATTTGGGTCCATGACACCTATACTTGGTTCATGACATCTAACCATGTTAGGTTGTCATGACCAATGGCAAAATATAAGAGAGGGAGTTTTGTGAAATGAACTTAATTAAAAATAATAAAAATTAATAAATGGTGATTAGGGAAGGGATTAGGTGAAGGAAGTTGGTGGATTTGATTATAGTAGGATTAGGGAATGACCAAGTGATAAGAAAATAAAATTTAAAGCAGAAAATTTGTTCCAATGAAATTATTTTTAATAAAATTAGATAAAACGAAAGAATATAAGAGAAATTACCTGGAACGAAACGTTCCGTTATAATTTCTGGTGGAAATTTAGCAATGCTCAAATTCTGCCGGAGTCTATGGTTGAAAGTTTTTTCCTTGATTTTTATTTTCGATGGGTTTGTTAGTTGGGTTGGTTTAGGTAGGTGGTCTTTTTAGGTTGGATCTGTTTGAATTTTTTTGGGTTGGTTTAGATAGTGTATATGATTTAAAATAATTATAAAAAACTTTATGTAGAAATAAATAATAATAATTTATTGTTTGAAGATAGATGGGTTCGACCTATAATATTTTGAGGATAGAATAATATAAAAATATTTCGTTTTGAATCCTCAAATTGACAAGAAGAAAAAGAATGGGTTAGAGATGGCCTTGCTAGACTGGATGCATAATTATAGTTGAGGATCTGCCACTCGCTTCAGTTCCATGGCAAATATAGGACCAACTTAGGAAACAACAAACATAAAAAGCCAATATTATTCTGATCTATCTACGTATGTCTTGCCACATTACTGTTAAGTTGGCTTAATGAGAACTGTTGCCCACATTCTTCCATTCCCATAATAACATCCATAGAAACAATTCCCACCTACTGCTTATGCAGACATCAAGTCCTTCCTCTCCCAACTAATAATATCAGATGCCCCAAAAGAATATCATAGAGTAAAAAAAGTTTCAATTAATTCCTAATCAAACACTAACGAACGAGATATGCTACTGCTTCGTGAAATCACAACCGTCCAAAACTGTACATCAACTGAAATATCAGATCTTCTTAAATCCTACTAGAAACCGACGAACGCTTTTCACGAACACATTAAATCCACTGAACCGAACCACCCCTTCATTAAACCCACTCACCCTACCCACCGGCCGACCGCAACAATTCAGCCAGAGGCTCTGGCAGAATTTGAGTAAAGCCAAATTTTCGCCAGAAACTATGGCGGAACATTTCGTTCCAGGTAATTTCTACTATATTCTTTCATTTTATGTAATTTTATTAAAAATAATTTCGTTGTAGCAATTTTCTGAATTTAAAATACAAGAAATTAATTAATTAATTAATAATTACTTAAAATAAATAAAATTAATTAAGTTGACCTGAACTTTAAAAGAAAAAAAGTAAATAATAAGTTGCAGAATGCTGCTATTACATATTTTCCTCCTCGTAATTCTATAAACTCATGCTGCTAATTGAATTGCGAATCTGACATGCATCTTTTCAAACTCAATGTCAACAGAGAAGGATGAAAGAAACAGAATTAGTTTCCTAACGAGTTAAGGTTAACTCCATTCGTACTATGAATGCATGCATGTCCAACCATATCAAATTGGTAGTAAAAAATGGCTGAAGAAAAGAACTAGTCCATTAATTAATTCTGTAGGAATTACTGCTTTGTAGTCTTTATAAAATATTAACTTCCCGTGATAGCGTGAATTAACAGATCGTGAAGAGAAAATAATTTGTATAAGCTTCCAAGGAAAGTAGAAGTGGCACCTTTGCATAGAATTATATATGGTCCATTATGTATGAAAAGGAAAGGAAAGGAAAGGAAAGGAAGAAGCAGCAGCAGCAGCAGCAGCAGCAGCAGCAGGTGAAGCCTGGAAGGAACAGGTTGAGGAACGCAATCTGCAGCTAGCACTGACACCCACACTTGAACTCTTCACTGACCTCCCATTTTCTCTTATTTATCTAGCTATCCCTAGCTAGTTATTGTAAGTCCAGTTATAAAAAGGTGAGCGGCACGAGAATCAGCAGCAACTGACAACTTCAATCTAAGGCCCTAAAATTTTCTTGTTTTTCTATTTTTTGCTACTGAAAACTCAAGTTGATTTGTAGGTTAATTGTTAGTGGTAGACAAAAGAAATAATAATAATAATAATAATAATCTAAAAGGAAATCTGTAGGCTCTGGATTCATTCATGAGGATCGAAAGAAGGATTTCATCGACACAGTCATTGTTATGATTGTGATGTCTGGTCCTCACATCCCATCCCAGATAATATCAGCTGCATGCTGGCGGATCGGGATTTGCTCTATTTTTAGCCAAAGCATGTGATTATCACATGGAAGATGCTCTCTTATCCTCAAATTACCCCCAAAGCAGTGAGTGAGATCACTTCATTTTTGCCTAATTAATTAATGAGAAAAAGAAAGAAAGAAAGAAAGAAAGCAAGCAAGCAAGCAGGATATAATAATTGCTCAGCTTGTTGTGCTTTGGCATTGGCCACATATATCTCTGTCTCATGACCGGCCAGTGTCAAGGAATCTGTCCCTCTCCTGCAAGGACGAAGGCATGGCCAGGCCAAGGAGCAGACCCTGCGACTGCCACATCCACCACAGCAGTCCCTAACAACTTCACGTGGGCTCTTCCTCCACGCAGAGGAGGAGGAGGAGGAGGAGGAGAATAAGAAGGTCAAGAAAATAACAGGGAAGATTGTAAGAACAGCACAGCACAGCACAGCACTTTTGAGATTCTGTAAGATTTTCAAATTACTGTACTGAGTGAAACTGAATTTTCAAAGCAAGCAAGCACGCACGCACGTACGCCACCTCACTTTAATTAGCACTCAACTCATGGCAGGCAGGCATGAGATGTAGTACTCTTAATCTTATTGAAAGAGCTTGCTAGGTTCAATTCATAATTAAGACGACTTAACATAACTTTGTTAATTATTGAAGCTAGCTAGCTAGCTAGCTAACAGGATTAATTAATTATTCGTGGTACAATTAAGATTGAGACCCAACACGAAACAAACATCTCTTCGATAGCTTCGAACTTGAATCATTAGTTAATGTAGCCTTGTCCCTTGAGAGATTGGATGCAGTCATCAAACATCTCTTCGATACCTTTGAACTTGAAGCCCATTTTGGCCAGCTTCCACGTGTTGAAGTTGTACCGGGGAGTCTCACCGCGGTAGTTCTCAAACCTGGACACAAAATAATCGGACTTAGTCCAAATAATACTCATGACTAATTATATAGATTTATGATTATTTGATTTTACCTCCATGTTAGATTATGTATATTGATATTATTTCCATGTTAGATTAAAAGTTAAATTTACTCCTCTTAAAGTGTCTTTAAAAGTTTTGAAAATGTCTTTAATAAGTTTTTAACGACACTTTCAGGAGGGTAAATTTAACTTTTGATCTAACATGGGGTAATATTAATATACATAATCTAACATGGGATAAAATCAAATAGCTCTATAGATTGATTGGTTAGTTATCTCAGAAGATTTCATACAACAATATATATATATATATATATATATATATATATATATATATATATAAACGAGATATGAGTCATAGTGTTCATATTCCTACATGAATTATGCACATGTGGACCAATAGGAATTGATTCATACATCCTATGTCCACTCATGTGCACTAGTACACTATATTTCTATTAGTCCACATGCGTATGACTCATATATATATATATATATATATATATATATATATATATATATATATATATATATATATATATTCTTTTTAGTTCACATCTCATGGATCAAGTACCAACTCACTCAAGATATGTCGAAACCAAGCTTCCTGATATCGATACCGGTCCTGCCAATTGGGGGATTTCACACCTTAAGGGAGCGTTTGGTACGCGATAAATTTTTTTTTTTTTCTGAAAAAATTTAGGGTGGAAATCTATTACCATATTTGTTTAGGCCATAAAATAATTATTTTCAGGAATTACGAACATTCGAATAAATAATTTATCCACGAAATATGGAAATCATGTCTCTTAAGAATAGGTGAGTATATTTATTTTGCCATAGCAAAAAAAAAAAAAAATTCAAGTTTTTTTTTTTCTTTTTTTATCGTTTTTTGTCGATTTTTTTTTCACTTTTTATCGTTATTAGTCATTTTTGGTCATTTTTTAAATCTTTTTTTATCATTTTTTTCGTTTTTTATCTTTTTAATCGGTTTTTTGATCGATTTTAGTCACTTATGTCGTTTTGGATTGTTTTTTAGTCTTTTTTTATCGTTTTAATGGTTTTTTTTTTTTCTTTTTTGATCGTTTTAAGTTGTTTTTTAATCATCTTTTGTCGTTTTTTGTCATTTTTGATCGGTTTTAGTCGTTTTTTTTATCTTTTTTTAAATTATTTTTAGCCTTTTTTTTATCGTTTTTAGTTGTTCTTTTATCATTGTTTGATCGTTTTTACTTATCATTGTTTTTTATCCTTTTTAGTTATTTTGACTTTTTTGGTCTTTTTTTTTATCATTTTTAGTCGATTTTATCGTTTTTTGCCGTTGTTTTTAGTCATTTTTGAAATTATTTTTTAAATGTCGTTTTAATCGTTTTTTAGTCATTTTTGATATTATTTTTTTGTTATTTTTAATCGTTTTTGGTCTCTCTTTTTTGTTGTATTTGGTCATTTTTTCGTCTTTTATCGTTTCTTCACTTTTTTTTTTTCATGTTTAGCCTTTTTTCAATTTTTTCTTGTTTTTTTTGTTTTTATCTTTTTTTTTTGTTTTTAGTCATTTTTTTATCTTCTTTTTTTCATTTTTGTCGCTTTTAGTCTTTTGTTTTGTTTTTTGTTTTTTGTTTTTGTTTTTGTTTTTGTTTTTTGTTTTTTTTAAATTTTTATTCCTTTTTTTTATCATTTTTAGTCTCTTTTTTTTGGCCATTTTGTCGTTTTTTTATTTTTATTTTTAATTTTTAATTTTTTTGTTTTCTTCGTTTTTTGGTTTTTGGTTTTTTGTTTTTTTTTTTTGTTTTTGATTTTTTCGTTTTTAGGTTTTCTTTTTCGTTTTTTTATTTTTACCTTCAATTTTTTTCCTTTTTTATTTTTTCCTGAGAATATTTGTAGTCACCAAACATGAGAATATAGTTTTTCAGAGAATTTAATTACTGGAATTTGATTTCCGAAAATATAGAATTCTCGGCTATATAGTATTTCGCGTACCAAACTAGCGTAACCAGAATTTTAATGTAGGGGATATGACTAACTATTAAAAAAAAATGAAAATAATGGTATATGGTTGACGGTTTCAGAACTGAACAAAACTTACAATGTAGGACAAGTTCGATGTTACGTATCCAATGACGCAAGTCTCGTCGCGATCCGAAGTGTGCTGGAAGAATAATAATAAATTTTTGAAAAATATTGTTACGGTAAAATTTGTCGAATTCAGACCAATTCGATTGTGAACAGTCGACGAATTCAAGTTTCGTCAATTTCCACATGTAGGCTATGATCGTGCACACCATAAATAATGATATTTTCATGTAAAGAATGTTAAACGAAAAAAATAGTAATATCACTATTTTGGTTATGTACTAGTATAGATATTTTTTTCTCTCAATCCAAGCAGATATCCTAACATAATTTTCGTATTTTGTACTGTTTATTCTCTTTCAAGGAGAGCAGATTTGTCTCTCAAGGTTCAAACTATAAAATATTTTTGGTTGCATATTAAATATTTATGTATATTGGATTGCATGTATAAAATTTCGTTGTCATTTTGACTTGCACACCGTCCATCCATGTCTTTCCGACTCTAATCCATTTGACATTAATGTTTGAATAAAACTATATGTATACAAACTAAAAAAAAAAAAAAATTATTGCAGGGACTCAGCTGCACCCGCTCGGAATCAAGTGGCTACGCCACGGCCTAAATTGGACACCAGAACATATGTATATCATGTGATGGTATGGGATAATAATTCACCTCATATATGAAGTGAATTAAAACACTTAATATAGTTCTAACGAGTATCTATAAATAATTCTAGTAATAGAAATCAGAAGTCCAAGTAAATAGTTTTAGGGCTGTGCTATGACTACAACCAAATGCCTACAACCCTCTTACAACCGTCACGTGGCATCCACGTGGCAGCCGTCTATTGGAGGAGGGAGGAGATATGGAACCCGGTGACTGTCTGGATGGTCATCACGTGACCGGAACGTCATGTGATAATCGTTCATTGGAAGAAAGATGGGACCGGAGGTGCCCCACATAGCAGGAAGGTGAGAGGGTTGAAAGAAGTTGTAAACATTTGGTAGTAAACTTAGCATTATTGATAGTTTTAACAAATGAGAAGAGGGAAGCTAATGTCACCATCATCACGAAGGGAACTATACCATTTCTTTTTCAATCTCTCCGGGAGAGAAAGATTTCGACTTAGGACATGCTTGGATAGAGGGTGAAGAAAGTTTAGTTGGAGAAAAAAATTATACTAATTAATTTGAGGGTGGAAGTTTAAGAGGAAGTCATAGAGGGTTAAGTTAAAGTTAAGTTTAACCTTTTTTGTTCTATTTTTTCAACCACTAAATCATAGGGTTAACAAAAGAAAGTAAAATTTTTTGTTTAAAAAGTCATAAATAATCATTTTTGTTCTATAAAATATCATGATCATTTTTTTTCATTTTTTTGCTTTTAACATATTGTTCCTTCTTCTTGATTTTCAATATGTTGTCGTCCATGTGTGTCGTATCTTCTCTTCTTTTTTTATTACTCCTCCTTCCACTAGAAATTATATGCAATTAGAGTATTTTGATAACTATTAGGTCTTGTTTGGTTCACAGATTTAAGAAACTTGGAAAGAAAACTTATTCCTTTTCTTTGTTTGGTAGCCACAAACTTGAGAAGTATTTTCCTTGACAAGGAAGAAAATAGGAGGGAATATGGTTTCATTCAGAACCCATGAAATTAATTTTCTCTCCTCATTTTCCAACATTTATTACAAATAATTATGACAAAAATGCCCTTGTATTATGTTAACTCCTCGTATTCTGGGTTATTTCTTCAGGCACAGAAGTATATCAAAGATCAAAAAATGCCACACATATATATATATGCTCTTGCTAAATTTTTTGTTCTAAGAAAATGAGTTGGAACAGATGCTAAAATTAAAGAAGCCCTTCTAAAGCTTCAGCCTTCTAGTTGTATGAAGATGAAAATTGAAGAACTAAATTAGTACAAAGCATAATATGAACGTTTGAGAAAGTTCATATTTTGGTCGATTAGTATCCGAATGTATAGGCATAACAACTAAAGTAAGATAAAGATATATTTACTTACTCTAGTGTGAGTGTGAGTGTGACTTAGGTAGTTAAGTAATGGGGAGTGGGGATAGTTTCTAAGTTGTTTGAAATACAAACCTCTTGGGAATATTCATCGAGGGGTAACGCTTCGCAAGAAGTGCTGCTAGTTCATCATTATCCAAGACAGCAGAGCTGCAAAGGTACCTCCCATGAGCAGTAATATCTTCATAGAGTAGAATATGGCACCGAGCAACGTCATCAATGTGAACATAACCCATTCTCCCGTGCCATGAGAACCTCTCTGAGTTTCCTAGAAGATAAACAAATATATGGAAGTTGAGATAATTAAAAGTGTGACAAAAGATTAACTGGGATCTGGATTATACCTTTCAATAAACCAAGGACGTCCGATGCAGTTAAACACAAGTCACGGGGCAAACTAGGACCTATCACGAACGAAGGAAGGACCGTTACAAGGTTGATGTTGTTTTCCTTTGCAAATTCCCATGCCGCCTTCTCCGCCAAGACCTTTGCCATGACATACCATAGCTTGACAATCAAACAAAAATATATTATAAGGCTATATAATTCTGTAAGAAAAAGAGATTTTTCAGAGAGTTGCATAGGTCGATAAGGGCTAATCCGAAAAATATTTCACCTTGAGCCTTTCGCAAACTCCCACAGAGCTCCATGATGATTCATCCAATAGTAATGTCGGGTCGATATCCTCCCTTGCCCTTATTGTTGATGATGAAGATGTTAGAACAACTCTTCTAAGCTCAGGATTCTTCTTGCAAGATCGTAATACATTTAGTGTACCCATAACTGCAGGATCCAGGATTTCAGTCTGCAATTATATTTAAGGAGCAATCACAAAACTGCATGTGCAAGTGGGTACTAAATCATATCAGAAGCTAGTATTAGTTGAAATAAATAACCAACTGGAAATCAATAACTTCAATTGACACAGTGACTATGATGTCCAGAATACAACTGATGCAGAGAGAAGGCTAGTTGAGAAATGCCTTGGGATCAGAGTTTGCTTTCACAACAGGAGAAGCTGTATGGAAGACTCCCTCACATCCCATTACAGCACCATCAAAGCTACCCTCTTCCATGAGATCAGCCTTCACCAACTGCAGCCTTTCCTTTGCTCCTTTCAATTGCCAGAGGTGTTCCAATTTCTTGTAGTTCCCTATAAACCAATGGATGTTATTTCCTTTCTTGCCAATCCATACAAGGAATGTGGCAGACAAAGCTATCACAAACAAATTTTACTCAGCACGGACACTCCAAAACTCATGTTGTGTCGGTATCGTGTTGGGCACACTTATCGGACACACCAAAATAGGCGTCGAATCCGTGTCGCCATGTTTGAAACATGTCGTGTCGAATTCGTGTCCGCGCAACATAGCTGATAAAATATATAAACAAAAGGAGAATTTGGGACCTGGATCTCTGACTGTTCCTTTCACAGAGTATCCCAACTCAAGGAGTAGCTTAACAAGCCAAGAAGCAATGAAGCCAGAGGCACCTGTCACACATACTTTACCTTTGATATCATTTCTCTCACCCATTGTTTTCAAACAAAAGGAGAATCTGTTGGACTTCAATGTTACAAAGATCCATATGCCTATTTATACATACATGACAAGAAAGCAAAAGTCCAGTTGGATGGGTCATTCTGTATTTGTGATAACTAGTTGTGATGAGAGCTTGGTTAAGAGTAGATAAGGGTTTGAAAGGTTGTAAGGTTGGGAAATTGAAAAGAAAATTTTCAGAAAAAATGCTACCAACAGTAGAACCTTTAATATACTACATACCTCAAGGAAAGTATGATACGTGCCCTACCTTTTACCTTGATCACAACATTTCCATGTCATGAGGTAGTTACGGCATTGCATGAATGTGATTGATGATTCTTCTAACATGATTAATGTGCAACTATAGTTTTATATGCATAAGCCAAACTTGGTTCCACTTTAGCATTTTAAGCTCAGAAGTGCAGACTAAAGACAATTAAACAACTGAAGCCATTGTATTCAGGATAAAACACAGTCATTATTTGCTGAACTGGTGAGCTGATGACCCTGAAATGCAATGAATGAAACCCAAAAGTCTTAACTAGAAGTACATCAATATTCTCCACTTAAAAACATTTCAAACCATTAAAACATTAATTATATGCAAAATTATTTTTGCATATAATTCTCCACTTAAAAATATATTCCACAAATCCTTCACAAAACCATCCAGTCAGCTTGAATCTTGAATTGTGTTTCCTCCAACATGAAATGTCTACCACTAAATAAATACTTCATGTAATTAGTATTTTCTTCCAAAAACCCCTTATATCATGATACTCTCCAATCTTACAGAACCTTGCCATCTTTCCCTACAACAAACACACCTTAGTGTGTAGGTATGTTTGATGATTTCGTAGAAACTCATGATATTACCTGTTTTGTTTCTAGACTCTGATTAGTTTAGTAAGTACATAAGCCTGTAGGCAGAAGAACTACAGTAAATATTGAAAATACTAATCATATAGATTATTTTTAATCCGTGATTTTAGGTATTTTGTATTTTAAAATACATCCAAACAGATCAACATGTAGGATCAAGAACTTCCTTCTTTTTTTTCAAAAGTCAACGAATATCATAAGGTCATGTGGTCTACATAATCCAATGGCACCCTTAAGATCTTTTTTCCAAAAATAAGATAAAGAGATTGCAAAGTTAATAATAATTGCTGATTTAAGAAGCTGCTCTCCACTAAGGCTTGAAAATGGTAGGTGAAGAAAAGATGGCTCCTTTATTTAGTTATCTTCCCCTTCGTGCATTGGACTTGCAAATTGTGGATAGTAACTGATGTTTAAAATTATTTTCTCTAGTTAAACATATCCTTAGTGAAGCAAAGCATTTACGAGAATTTATGTTGCACGAACATGAATTTGACACAAGATAATTGAGACATGACAACATGGACAAGGCGTGTGTCCTGGTGAATTTTGTAGTGTCTGTGGTTCCAAAACATTTCCTGCACGATGCGATACAGACACTTGCAATGATTTTGTGAGTGAGTTGCGCTTTCTAGATAAGTACTTGGGGATGCTTTATTTTTAACGACCTGCTCCGCTCACCTCAGCTCAGCAAGATGAAGCGTAGGTGCAAACAACGTTCGGACTTGGCTTTTCAGCAGTGTGCATGGAGTCCCGCTCGACCGAGGCAAGTCCTCGCTAAGGTGGGTGGCTTCGATGAACATGTATTTGCTTGGCCTTCACACTTAATAAAATGAATGGTACATGCTAGTCGCTAGACAATTCACTTGATGCATGCTAATAAAGAGTTGAACCAACATAGTAAGAAAATAATCCCATATTGCTGCACATCGTAAGAACATGGAAAGAAATAACTTGTTGTTAGTGATAGAGATTTTCATATGCATTTCACTTTGTGTAAGTAGAGATTTTCTTATGCGTCGTACTACATATCTTTTTACGGTTGCTGTCACGCCCTGGCTCTGGAAAGCAGAATGTTCTTGCTGGGCGTGATGCTGCGCGAGCCTAAGTTGCGCTCGCTCAAGGCAAGCACCGAAACGGTCGATGAAATGCTAAGTCTCAGAGTCGCACCGATAGTCCCCAAGCAGCGAAGTTGGAACAACACAAGTATATATATAAAATGATGCTCTTTATTAATATTGAATAGAGGTTACAATAGCGCTAGGCCAAATATTATGATCGCTCAAGCTCTCTCTCATTACATTGAACGGTGTCCTAAGGCTTACAACTTTGAGGATGATACATTAGGATGATATTCCAATACATTATATCATGTATATGGTACTTCAGCTCCGACCGCAATGCTCCAAGGCACCTGAACAAACTCTACGTCTTAGGGCGCACGAAGGAAACTTCGCACAGAATGAGATACTCCCGTACCCTGCAAACAATCTAGTGGATTATCAGTACATTGAATGCACTAGTGGGGAGGTTTCTTGCCCACTCAACAAAACTAACACGTTCAATTAGTTATGTGCACCAACTTATTTTGTTGTCTTTCTAATCTTGCCTTAGGATCAGTTTCATGGCATGTAGAAAATTTAGAGTAGTCGTGTTACAAACATACATAAGTGTCACGAAATTAATAATCGAGTTCACTTTACCTTCACTTATCATTCTTCCTTCTCTTCCCAAAGACACAATCACGTTATCTAAGTATATGTATTGAAACGAAGGAAAATAACCATAAAAAACTAAGTGTCTTGAATGTATCTCTGCCACAAACATGTTATACTCAAGCTAAATAGTTTACCGTTCTTTCATTCTCTAAATGTATGATGTGGCATGCATCCTTGCTTTGGGCAATTAACGATCTGCACGCGGAGTATCGTGCATTCGTTACTTGCCACAAATCCGATAACTCGCATGCGGATTATCACTAGCGAGCTGACTTAATCTATATGAAAATGTTACTAGCACCACAAGTCATCATGGACATAGTCTGAGTAGACGACGATAGTTGTAGCGCATGTAGCGAGTGTAGTGCCCCATCCCGGTTCTGACCGGATAACGCACTACGTAATGGGCTTGTCCGACTCAAATCTTAACTCAATATCAAATGACCCTTTCGGCATCGACTCAATTCGAATGAATAAACGAGAATCATTCCAACTAATGGTTTGGTTTCTGTTGGAATAAGTCCTAGATGCAGTGGACTATGTCTCGACGAGTGAGCTCCATATAAGTGTTCCTTTGACGGGTCCGGTCAGCTGTTGCTTTTCTTGAGCCTTTTCATTGTGAGGTTTTGAATAAAGTGTTTTCGTGTCATTTTATGCTTTCTTTTTCTAAAAAAATTGATAGGAAGATGGGAAACGAATTCTAACATGATGCTAGTGCCATTGCAGGAACGCGTGTAACTGACCTTTGAACGTAGTGAATCGAGTCTCCTTCTCTCTGCACATTCTCTAACCGGTAGGTGGTTCGGTCCCTTCTTCTCTACTCTGTTGCATAAACAAATACTTTGCCTCGAATACGTTCAAATCAACGATGCCCGGTTGAATGTAAATACAAATATTAGCCACAATATATGCTTACCACTAAGAATAGAACATAGAATAACTGTAATCATCGAGCGCTTCTATGTGCGCAACCTATAATACTAGATTCATAAGTGAAGCCGGCAGTTGTGGTTCAAAACCACGGAACTGTCAAGAAGGGATACTGTATCTCAAGAAATTAGTTGTGGCATGGTGCCTCAGAGTATTTGGTGCCTATGGGTTTGCCAAATCAGAATATATGGTTTAGAGAATGAATCAATGCATAAGTACATACATATTACTGCTTAAATCTGCTCAGTGTCATGCATATGCATCATAGATAAATTGTTCAAGCATTTGCATGGTCATGAAAAACTTTTGCACAAGGTTTAATATTTTCTTAAAATGGTATCCGGGGCACCGGAACCCAATTGACCTAGGAAAAAAAAGTTACGTGCTTCAGCACGAGGCATTGCGAAACCTCTATCGGGGCTTGCTACTCGGGCTGAGAGGGCGCACCGTAATGTCAAGTAAAAGTCCTTTATAGTGTCGATTATCACCAATGACAACATATAAGATAAAACGCATGCTAACGTATTGTCTTGTGTAGGGGGTAAGTATTCTCTATTTCAGTGTAGGGATGCGCGCATCTGGTGAATAATCTATCATCGAAGCATAAGATATAAATTCTATGTTACTGCTTTCAAATATGCCTAAGATAGGAACTACAAATTAACTCTAGTTCCTGATAACAAGATAACTTTAATGCACGCGTCTCTTTAATAAACAATATCAGTTTAGGCTAATGGGCTCGTTCCGCTCACCAGTGCATTCCCAAGTGTACTGATCTCCCAACTCCTCAGGTGTCGGGAATACGGAGGGCGCACGATACTAAGCTAAAGCTGAAGATCGAAGAGACGACTTGAAGCTCTTCATATTTTGAAGATAGATGAAGCCAATTCCTTTTGAAGGCATTTTGTATCAATCTATATGAAGGGTGTAATGTATGAGACAACAAGTATTACTTCAGGGCAGATTTTTTATTCTTTTTGTTATTTCAAAGAAATATAGCCGATACGACATAACAATGTACTTCATATCAATGTAAACTATATTTTAAGTTATGAATGAAAAGTCGTTTCTTCCAATTCAAATATGTGTTCAATATTTCTACTACAATGTGACATACTCTGGATTTCAAATAATTTATCAAAAATATACGTTCTTGCCTTTTGCGTTGCGCAACCTAGATACGCACGACATCACGCACGGTGGATGACTCTCGACTTTACGGAGTCGAGAAGTGACAACGAGCCCCGTTACAAGCTCCTGCCAATCAGTTAGCATAACTATCTGTTGTTCCGCCCAGGACGAATAGGCCATAGTGCCTCGGTGACCGTTCGCATGAACTAAATCTTGTGCACAAGTTGTCCATAACCATGCATGTTCTTCTCTTTTCTTTATCTCTTCTTCTGTACTGCTTAAACCATTCTCTGAATGTCAAACTATACTGGGCTCCCCGAGCCATTCCTTCTTTCTATGTTTTACTATCTTTCTATAGCTCCTGGTACGGGAACTACCTTGGCGACCGTTCGATCCCAAAAACTTTCTATGTTTTACCTCTGACTCAGAACGACTATTTTGATAGTCTATTTGCCTCAACTGAGTGAACCATATTCCATGAAGTGATCCAAACCGTGGCATGTTGTATGTGACAAGAATTGTATCAGTGTGAGATTTAAGTAGTATAAGGAGCATGTAACATAGTCTACTTGAAAACATAAGCAATTCTACTTGCAATTCTAAAGTAGTAGTGCCGGGATCTATTTCTAGTAGCAAGTTTCATTCCATGTTCTATACAATATGATATAAGATGAGATTATTCCCTTAGCTTTGTTTGTTCATCTCATTATTAGCATGCATCAAGTGATTTGCCTAGCAACTAGCATGTATCATCTATGTTATTAAGTGTGAAGGCCAAGCAAAGCCACCCACCTTAGCGAGGACTTGCCTCGGTCGAGTGGGACACCGAGCACACTGCTGAAAAGATAAGTCCGAACGTCGTTACACCAATACTTTCTCTTGCTGAGCTGAGCGGGTCGTTACATAATACACCACTCAAAAACAGTTCCGTCCTCAAAAATTCCTGAGCACACTCGTCTAACTATACAACTTTTCTCTCTAACTCGAATCGTCTTGTATGACATCCAAAATCGCTTGACATAACTTCCTATCCATTTCCTCAATCCAGGCCATGCTCATGCCTTAGTCAAATTTTCTCGATCAACTATATCATTGAATTTACTTCGACTATCTCTAAAACCTAACCATCAAATCCTTTGCCTCATTGTCTACTGCGTCGCGTGTAGAGCTGCACTACTTAAACACGGGGTATGCTATAACTCACCTTCATACGAGATAATTTAGAACTAGGGCATACCCACCCGAACACTATACTTTGATCTTTCCGAATCAAGAATATATTCCAACCGACCACTCGACATCTTCCTATCAAAATCGGTGCAACGCCTCAATAATCCCAATAATCCTCAAAATGCTAAGTTCTCCTGAACGATCTTCCAACTCATTTGCATCAGGTCTAAATCCAATCAAGCATATCACTATTCAAATTTTGCCGAGAAATATTTCTATCTTCCGAAGTCATTGCTCGATTCGTCTATGTCTAGAAACTTCCCAAGTCTATGAAACAACTAACCGAATTTTTGAATCTTTTGCTTACGAATACCTTTATTATACTCTTCCAAACACAATCTCAATCTTGACAATATTGTCCAATTTCAATCAAGTATAAATCAATTTTCGTTCAGTCTTCTAGGCATAATCCTCAATCTATCTCTTTCTTGTGATGTATTACTTGAATCCATCGTGCAGCTCAATATTTCTTCCAACGATATGAAATTCGAATAATGAAAACCCAATTTCTTTCATCAAATAACTATCTATTCCTCCAATCAATCCTCAAGATGACACAATCCATTTTTCCTATATATTCTCATCTTATGAAATTATAATGTTACCTCAAGCGGGATCGATCAAAATTTAAGCCAAATTCAAATCCAATTCGAACCAAAGTATTGCACTATCATCGATTACGTCTTTCGAGCACACAATTTTGATTCTCGATTCAATACGTAAATCCTACTTCCCCAATCAATTCTATAAGCCCGTCAATAAATCAATCTGATTAGTCCTCGATACCATATCGTTCTTCAATCGCACGATCTATCCAACTTCAAGTAATTTAACCAATCAAGATCCGAGTACCATAGTGCATTTTAATCACATCAAATATTAAACTTCTCTAGCTCATACTTCTAATCCAAGACCTAACCCTACATCTTGCTGCCCAAGCTCTATAGTCTACCCAAGTAACTCTTCTAAGGTCGACCACACAGGTTCTATCTCTCGGCATATGGTCGTTTGCCTAACCACTAGGTTAGCTCACCAAGTCAAAGTCATGTACCAAATCACCATCCTCAATGCAACCAAAATATCACTGCACTCGCCCAAATTCTAGGGTTAAACTATCGTCTGATCGTACGGGGTATTCTATCCAAGCTCACATCACGTAGATTTTTCTACCATTTTCCCCTAGCAAGTGGATCTTCCTGCTCCAAGGTTCTCTCCTCTCCAAAACTCAGATCCAAGCCCCTTTCAAGGTTCTCTACCATTTTCCCCTATCTGTTTCAAGGATAATCTTCACCTTTCTTTCTATTCCTTTTCAATGGCACCAAAATTATCAAAGAAGAAAATAAAAGTTGGGGATGCGTCTTCTTCCAATGTTCAAGAAGAAGTCTCGTACTCCTTGTTCAGTCCTTCCATGCCTAAATAAGGAGAATTTTACAACTTTATATTTTTCTCCCTTGATCAATCCATAGAGTGGTTTAATGACTTCATAGAAATGACTATATGTCCTGAAAGTCCATTAAACTTCACTTTATTTCCTACATACTTATCTACTTTTCAAGCTCTTCGATTAGAAGATCTTGTTACATATAGATATCGAGTTTAACTTAATGTTATTCATATATTTTATTGTAATCTATCTGTCACACACGGTACTGTACGATCACGAGCCGGTGAGATTGGAATTAAATTTGATGATAAAGATTTAGGCATGATACTTTATATTTCAAATAAAGGTGAAGCCCTATGTGACATCACCAGATTTAAATTTCCTGAAAATATGACTCTTGACTCGTTCAAGGACATAATGTCTGCACCTAATCGCCACCCTCCCGGTAAACTTAAGCCAAAATATATGAATGACTGGTTCTATGACTTGCATCATATAATTTTATTTTTTATCCTCCCAAAACAAATTTTTACTAATGAACTTACTTATTTGGAAATGTCAGCACTTTATCATCTACACTTTGGTATTAAATTCAGTCAAGCAAAGACCATCATTGCATCCCTGGAACGATGCCGCTAGAAATCGTATAGCGCTATGTACTTGCCCATCATTTTTGAGTACTTTGAGATCCCTATGGACGATTGTCCCTATCTTGCTAAGCCTAATTAACTTCACAAGCATCGTAGAGTTGAGCCTACTCCTCCTACTCTAGCACATCTCGTTGACCCATCTCTTAGTCAGGAGACTGCTCACCCCATCTGCATACTCCAGTTGTTACACTTGAGACACTTCATACCTTTCTCCAGGGTTATTTCAGACTGGAAGACGGTCGATTTTGCTCTCAGGATTTCCGTACCACACTACAGTTCCAGGCATTGTCCAACACCCTGATGGACATGCTCTACATCTTTTCTCATCACCCTGGCGGACCCATTTCTATGGTTCGTGATCCATCTATAACTGGCTATCACATTGATGATCGAGATGCTCAGAGATTCTTCGATCTAGCTGCTGCTTGCTTTGATCCAAACCGTTCTCCTGAAACCGGTAAACCCTCTGCTAGAGATGACAATGATGATAATCAATATTGATGTAGATATCCGATGCTTAGTTTTAGTTATTATGTTAGTGATGAGACATTCTTAGCTGACACTTGCAATAGATTTGCTTTATTACCTTAATATGGACTTGTTTAGGTTAAAACTATTTCAGTTTTTAGTAGTTATTTTGGTTATGTATTTCATTTTGCTTATTAGATTCTATCTAAAATCTTTTCAAGTTGGAATGAACTCTAGTTGTAGTTTGATATTGGCATGCTATATATATGCTCCTGTTTTACTTTTCTTGTTTTCAATGCGAATGCTACACTTTTCGAGAATCACTGATCCATTTCGATAAAATAAAAATGGGGGAGAATCAATGATACTTGTATATGCTCTCGTTATGAGGGAGCTACTTCTGATCTACCAACACCAACACATACCCATATCAGTCGTATAGTTTTTGTCAATTATCAAAATAGAGAAAATTGTTGACCCATCTGGCCTCAGTCAACATGATTTCGATAATTTAAGTACGAACTGATACATGAAAATGCATTAAAACAGAAGACTGTACCTCCAATAATTATTTTCCTGGAATTGCTTCTCTTCAATGCTTCAGTATGGTTTTACTTTTTACATCTATTATATATTTTATTTTTACTTGAGTCTAAGACTTATGTAAGTCGGATCAGACTTTGGCACTAATTGAATCCTAACCCAAAGTCCACTCAAAATAAACCTACCTTAACCTGAACCAACTCCAAACTCGTACTAAACCAAATACCATACTCAAATACCAACCCAAATTAGCCAAAATCAGAAAAGGACCATTCTGGAATTTGGTTAACTGACCTCGGTCCGAGCTTGCCCCAAACTCGGTCACCAAAATCGATTCCTGAATCAGAGTGCTAGACATATTCACTTGGCTCCAACATTTAAACGTTAGGGTACCGAGTTCTTCCTGAACTTTGTCCCAGAAAAACCTATAAATAGAGAAGAGTTTTCCATTTCTATTCAATCATTCATTCTTCATCTTCTCTATTCTTTAAAGAGCTATTAACCTTCTCAATCTCTAAGACAACTCACATTCTTCTAATTGCCAGTGCTGTTTCGATTATAAGGGTTCGAGTTATACAAGGTTGGCTATTCAAAGCTACTTCTCATAGTGTTTGAAGTCTTCAAGCTCTTCGGATCAAAGCTCGTGTATGTACAAAGTCGCAAGCCCTTCGGATCAAAGCTTGCATTTCACTACAAGTGTATTTAATACCGAGTAAGAGTTCTCGGGACTGGATTATATATTGCTGCATTATTTGCTAGTTATTTGCTAGTTGTTTGTGTTTGCTCTTCTATGCTCAATTTACTGTTCATATATATATATATATATATATATATATATATATATATATATATATATATATTGTTGCATTATTTGCTATTTGGTAACTGTCTTTACTTTGTCTTAATTTTTAATTCGGTATATCTTCCGCTACACTCTATTCACCTCCCTCTAGAGTTGTCTACGATCCTACATGATGTTGATCATTCCTGAAGATTGATGCAGATTATTTATTGAATTGTACACACTCAAGGATGAGTATGGTAGTTAGTTATATCTAACTAGATTTGATTGTATCGACTAGAGATATTTTATCAAATAAATATCTTATGGTTATCTATTATAATCATTTAGGCCTTATTTGCTTTGCAAAATCAGGACATTGGAAAAATAAAGTTATTCATTTCTTGTGTTTGGATGTCTAAGAAAAGGAACAGGAAAGAAAAATAGTTCCCAAAGGAAATAAAAAAAGAAGAAGAAATTATTCCATCCACCCACTCTAAGGATTCATTTGTCCTCGCTGCATTTATTACAGTAATTTAGGACTAAACTATCCATGCTCAGTGGCGAAGGCAGAATTTTATTCCAGAGAGCACAATACTTACTATTAAAATAAAAAATTATAATAACACATTTATAATTCCAAAAATAGAATTTATAAATATCAAATATCATAAACTATTACAATCACTAAATAACCATTTTCTTTGACAATAAAAACATTCGAGACTTCATATTCTAATGATATTAAAATGACATCAAGTATGCCTCTTTCAATATATGATACCAAACAACCATTCATCATCATATCTCCCAATCGATTACGTAATTAAGTTTTGATAATTTTATTGCAGAAAATACTCTCTCTACAGTTGTGGCTGCAACATGTAATACAATGCCAACTTCAAGAGCAAATATACCAATGGATATGCATGATGCTTCTTTAATTGAACCATATTTCTAGCAAGCCTACTAACCCTCATAACCTTAGAAATAACCCTCATAACCTCAGAAAATTGGTCATCAGAGTATACATCAAAATATAGTTATCAAGTTGACGATTAAGGTGCATTAACTCCATGCTAGAGAAATTTGATGGATAAAATTCAGCAATGGAGATGCCACAAAAAAAAAATAGACGTCAGCTTTGGGAAGATCTCCTAGCACTACAAGAAGAAAACCCTTCATCGCCTTGGCTCTGTGGAGGGGACTTTAATTTCATTTCTCAATCCTTAGAGAAGTAGGGTGGTCGCACCGTGGATTTTGGATCCATGAATGAGTTTAATCAATTTACATTCGATGCTCAACTAGAGCCTATCTCCTTCTCAGGAAATGCCTTCACTTGGCACAACAAGAGGGAAGGTCCAAAAAGTCAGCAGTCTCGTCTTGACAGATTCCTTGCCAATCAACAATGACAAGATAGTGTTTGGAGCAACATCAACCCACATTAATAAAGCGGAGTCATATCACTGGCCACTTCTATTTGTAATGCCCCGCTTCGCGAAAAGGTATTACGCTAAAGTTTTAGATAGATCTGACAGATGTGATGCAAGTTGTGCTGAGAATTGAGATGCTTGGGGGTGATGGTACATCTTTATTATACTTGGCCGGGTGGAATATTTTATAGAGCGTGGTTCGAGGGTATGATCTTGCCAAGTTAGAAGACTGTGTATCGTGTTAGATTGTTCTTGAGGAATCGTAGGTGTACTTGGATCGAGGTAGGCAGGCTATATTTGTAGATATGAGTGAATCTGTCCCTTCTCCTCTACTCCTTCATACCCTAATAAAATGAATACTAGTAGTAGTGTACTGTGTTTCCTTCCTAAATATTGCTCTAGTCCACATAATTATAATGATGTCTCTGTTGTTGGAACCCAAGAAACACATGAATGATAACTGCTAGTACTTTCGACACAAGAATGCTATAAAGTAAGTCTTACATGAGAAAAGAAGTAATACTATGCAATCTACTTTACATGCTTGTAAATTGAGAATATAATATTGAACATATGTACAGCGGTAAGTGCATCAGTACACAGTAACTATGAAAAAAATGTTTCATATACGAGTACAATTGTGGTTTGGTACCACCGGGCCACGAGAAGGTCTGTAAGTTGGGACATGCGGGTCACCAACAGAAATAAGGAATGAAGACGTCTATAACAACAAAATATTTGTATGCTTTACTTATAATTCTTTACCATAAAATTTATGCTTAAGATTTTATTTGTATAGACGTTGCATGGTCATGGACAACTTGTGCACAAGGTTTGGTATGTTTCCTCGAACGAGATGTTAACCAGGGCACCAGAATTATTCGACCTAGAAGAAAATATAGTGCTTTGGTAGCACTGGGTATAAATGAGACATTCATTGAAGATCGCAATCTCATGAATGGTGCTTCGTATGCCCATCGAAGTCCTATATAGCATATCCCTCATGGTGTGAAATCATATCACCAATGACACTCATATAGTTAGGCTGCATACTGACGAGAACATTGTGCATGCTTAATATTTTAAAATAAAAATGATTCATATTGTTTACTGTATCGCTAATTCTTGTTTTTCAAGGATACGACAAGTGTGTTGTTGATAAAAATTGCTAATAAGCGATATGTACTAATTTTATATATTCAATCTATAATGTTGCTTACATAACATGCTTTCATTATGCTGCTAGATACTCTGATCACTGAAATGAACCTAGTCTCTAATAGAAAGATCGTATTTCTAATATACAAGTTTTACATGAATACTTAGTGTTGGTTTAGATGAGTGAGCTAGTTTTTTCTTACCAGTATACGATATGTACTAACCCATATTTGTGGGCATCCCCAAGTACTCAGCTTTGGGGAGTGGCTGGAACTGTCCCGAGGCATTGAAGCATTGTTAGGGCGCATAAAAGTTCTTCCAAAGGATGTGTCTTCTTTTATAAAGGACATAATGTATAGAATATTATAATTCAGTTGTATCAATGAGAATGTAAGCCAAGATGACAAGTATCAATGTAAGCCAATTGGCCAAGTGTCAGTTGTAGTGGAAAAGTTTTGTAAACTGTAGTAAGCTTTATACTTTGAGATCATTATCAATAAAGCAATATTTTTTGAAATTCTCCAATGTGACTTAAATTTCTCTACTTATTTTTATTGCAATGTCAATGTTTCTGATATATACCATTACTTATCTATCTTTTTGTTTTGTACAAGTACAATATCATGCCCGTGACTACTTTCGGTTTAGAACCGGGGCATGAAAAATTGGTATCAGAGTACGGCTGTACATTCTTGGATTCGACAAATTCTAAATCAAAGTTAATTCCACGATTACTTAAAGATGCCTCCGTGGATACTCAAAGTCACTTCAGTGACTATTTAAAGTCTTCTCTAAGAATAGTCACAGTCATCTCAGTGCGTATCCAAAGTTGTTTTCTGTGAGTATTCAAAGTTACTTCTGCGATTATAGAAATTATATTTATGATCATTCTGTGTTGCTTCCACTATTGTTCCAAAATGTTTTCGCGATTGAGAGTATTTGACCTCTTGGCTACACTCACTGGATGTTCCACACAATAAGCCTAAATAATGTGATGCCCTAGTTATGATTCTTGAATTATAAATGATACCAAGAACCCAACGATGATTCGATGCCATAGAATAATAACTTGTGATTAATAATCTTGCATGTGGGAATAAAGGAAAATCAATATGTGTGTTCTATAATCAATGAGATTGTGCATGTGTAAGTTCAATGGAGGAAATCAACGAAAATGCTGAGCTAATGCATGTGCAATGGCGGGATTGTGTTTTATATCTTAGTAATGAGTATCATGATATAGCGTGCAATGCTACCACGTGAAGGTAGTACGGTATGAATGTTGGATCAATGTAAAAATAATGTAGTATAAGAAATGGCCTTATTCTGAGTGGTATATGCATCTACCTTCTTAGTAATAATGGTTCAGTGACCTTTCTATAGTGATAATAATAATATTGACCCTACCAATAATACTGGGGTAGTGTTGAGACTTAGCCGGGAATGATGTCTTGTTGTAATGTGGTGTGAGTGTCCCTGGGTATTTTGGATTGAGTTTCAGTAATAGACCCTTGATAGCTTAATGTTATATTGGATGGCAAGGAAGTGAGAAGTATAAGATTGATGCTTTAGCTTGGAACAACAAGATAAGTTTTACAATTAGACAGTAATCTTAATTAGGTAGATAAAAATTTCAAGTTAGCATCAATGATCGAATGTTACTATCGATAAATAAGTTGGATCATATATCGAATGAGATTGTTTGAAATTGATTGGAAATTATAGGCAAAATATTATGTTTAGTTACATGAGTTTGGAAGTTCTTGAAAATTAAGTATAGTTGGACCGAGTATAGGGAAAATTGTTCCCTTGGACCTTAGGTATGTAGTTTTTACTACAGGCCTAACATAAAAGGAAAGTAGTCAGGAAGTGGGAATACTTGAACTTATCGATTGGTGGATATTACTTAGTCAATATATGAACTTGTGGGATTGCAAGGAACTAATCGAGGACCCTTATTGTATGGCGATAGATGGAAGTTCTTCAAGAGACTTCTATGGATGAAATACAAATAAAGCTTGAGGTATAACAAGTCGGATAAATATTGTTAGTGGTAAAATTTAGTCGCTATAATAACAGTTGATTGACAGATGTAATTTATCAAATTATTAACGTGGGATGATCTCTAGATTGGGGGTATGACCAATATATAGAAATATGAGAATAATTAGTGAATATGATTTAGTGGATGGAATTTTATTAGACCTTGATGATGCGATGTAATAAAGTTGTGATGCAATTGAGTTGGCAGTTAATACGAAAAAAGTTGACCCAATCGAAAAAAAGTTGGCAAAAGTAAGTTCGGTAGAATAAATCGGGGGAAAGATATATTTAATATATTGATTGGGTGATATTGTCGGCTATAAATTATTTGGGTGAAACTGAACATACATATACATACTATGGACATGAAGAATTGAGACCAAGGATCATGAACAATATACTAGTAAAGATGATCGGTCGAAATTTGAGTTTTGGATTAGTTGCCATGTCTCATAGATAAATCAGATGCATGAGAACTCGAGAATGATATAAAGATATAACTAGAGTATGATTATGTGATCAGAAGTTAAAAAAATATGTGAGAGAAATTCATATTTTCAAATGTTGGTAATTTACTTGATGGACGAGATTTGAGCATGTAGTTCTAGATTGACCTAGTCGGTTTGGATAAGTCTAGAATGAACCTTTATTTCGGGTAGACCCTTAAGAAATTGCCCGTGGGTTGATAGACCTGATCCAGACTGTTGGATGTCTCCTTGTTGGTCAGTGGTAGTGCATTCGTGGTTTGTATTGGCAATAAGATTAGGTTAGAAGTTCCTTATATTGGTCAGTTTTCAGTGGCCCTAAGAATAGAGATGAGTATGGTCCCTGACAGTTGTCTAGCATAAGATGAGTTTTCTATGAACACTAGGTTTAGTTGTCGGTATAGCTAGTCTTAGAGACTTGACCAAAGAGTTATATTGGATGTCAGAGACCCACAAGATGACCCTATTACGCGGAAGTCTCTATTTATAGAGCTCGATCACAGTAACTGACCAGTCAGCGTAAAAACCGAACAGCGGAGAGAGCTGCACCTTTTACGCGGCGGTTATAATAACTGCTACCCACGTCTGAATGATCTCCTGAATCTGCTTGTGACACGTGTCCCATTATGAGGTAACACGTATAATCGCTCATCGAAGATCACGGCATGCAAGCCACATAGGTAACTGTCCCTCGCGTAGAGATGGTTGGCATAAAAGCCAAATAACTGTCTCGTTGGCATAAAAGCCAAGTAGTTATCTTGTTGGCGTAAAAGCCAAATAGCTGTTCTGTTGGCGTAAAAGCCAAATAGCTGTCTTGATGGCGTAAAAGCCAAGTAGCTATCTTGATGGCGTAAAAGCCAAATAGCTGTCTTGATGGTGTAAAAGCCAAATAGCTGCCTTGATGGCGTAAAAGCCAAGCTCTGCGTAAAGCTTGATGCTGCATGGATAGGTAACCAGCGTAAAGATAGCCAATTATCCTTCCTTAACTGAGGTCTTGAGCGTATTCTGGGCCAAGTAGCTTTATCACGTACCTTTACAAATATAGCCTGAGTTGGCGTATTTCGAGAAGATAGCATACTGCGTACTCCTATAGTTAAAAATAGCCAGGTCGGTGTATTTTGAGTAGATAGCATACGACGTCTCCTATAGTTAAAAATAGCCGGGTTGGCATAAAATATCAGGATGGTGATGTGAGCGTATTAGCTCTAATTTTAGCTCTCCCAGTCATTAAAAGTAGAACCAAATCTCGTGCATTAAATGTAAAAATCTGCCCCCATCTCGCACATTAACTGCAGAGATGTGCCTCGAATTCTGTACGAAGAACAGCTTTTGACGTGGCATCTGGTTTTGTCTCATCTTGAGCGTAAAAACCCATCTATGCCTGTGTAAAATAGGTAGCGTATTCCTTGAATACGTAAACAACGTCTTATATCAAGGATTATGTCACTAAACGATAGTCTGGGTCTCTGTACAGAATTATTATTACAGCCGTCCTCTTGATCGTCGTGCAGTACTCTTTCTCAGGCGTCAGGTTCACTGTTTTGTCTGACAGGTTCATTCGAGGAATACGAAGAGTTCCTCGTACAACTGTACGCTGTATTAAAGGCAGACATGTTTTTACGTTAAAGTGGCGATGTAGCAGCCTTCTTACGCCAAAGCAGTCTGGAAGTACTGCTTTATGCAGATTGTTTTAGAGCTTTGTTTTACGCTGAACAGCGTTGAAGCTCTGTTGTACGCCAATGGCTCTGAAGTTATGTTTTACGCCACACAGTGCTGGAGCTCTATTTTACGCGGGCTTCTTGCATGTTGGGGATTTTACGCGTATAATTCTCCAACATATTTTTCATGCTTCTACAATAATATATACATGTCAAATGTCTAAATTGAGACATATACAATATCATAATAAAATAACTAAGTCTCCTCAATAGCTGGCACTAGATCCCCATGCTCTAAGGGTGCTATCTCAACTGGTTCGCCATCATGTGGCCCGTAATAGGTAGGACACATCTCCTCTAACCAATCACCTGAAAAAATATCCAGTCAGGATTGGAGCAAAGTACAAAACTCTGAAAGCAGTTTTAAATACATGGTAGAGAATATATGACAAGTAATAAAAAAGAATACAAGATGTACAAGTAACTAGAAAATAGAAATATAACTAAGATAAGCCGGTAATATATACTAGAAGATAAATACAGACAATATGGAATAAACTACAAGTAGGAGAAACAAGAATACTAACTAAGTGCTTTAGAGTACAAGTTTATTATGTGATCATTTTAGGTTGAACACGAATAAACTAAGGTTACTCGATTATACGTGAGGTATATAATCGACATGAACATGAATATACTATAGGCTTGATCACATAACCAACTCTTATTCTCCCGCCCCAATCAATACTCATGGATCTGATTATGACACGTTATGTACACGAATAATATAAGTACACGGAGAACACAAATGACACGAGAACAAGGAATACCCGACGCACACGATAAAGTACATGTGGAAGGAGTATCCGGAGTACACGATAAAGGATAACATCTCCTTACAGGATCCATATAGTACCAGTCTGTGTAACAAGGTATCAGAATCAAGTATACAGTTCTAGAATATGTGATATATACACTAATATAAAATAAAAACTAATAGAGAAATGTACTCTCTTGTGGTTTTGAGCAAATGGTATAACTCGGTGTCCGAGCTGGTGTTACATAGACCTATATATAAAATATTTTGTTATTTGGGTGTAATAAATTGATAAATAACTAAAATGAGCCAAAATATAATTTATAAGCCATTTTTAGGTCATACCAATCAAACTAGTCAATTCTAGGTTCAAGCTATGTTTCTAGGTAAATACCTTGAAGGTAGTAACTAAACTAGATAATACTACTAACTATTTTATATATATATATATATATATATATATATATATATATATATATATATGCACTCATATACGTATTAGTATCATAAGTATCTCACTACTATCTAATATCTTAGTGTACTTTACCTATTACCCTAGTATCTCAGGATACCAACACTTAATACTTGATACCTACCTTGAGTATCTATTCTAACCACAACTCCCCTTGTTGATGTAAAACCTGAACATTCTAACCCCAACTTGCACTTTTGACCTCTCACTGAAAAACATCTACTTCTAACTCACTAGACACTCTAAATAATCACCTATGACCTTCAACTTGGTTGTATAATTTTCTTCCACTGACTGAACCGGGAATACTCTTATACTTAACCTGCAGTTCCCAACATTATTCCTCTCTTACACACAACCACTCCCTATACATGCTTGCTCGTACACCCTCAACACTGCACATCATCTTCCCTCAGGCTTGCAACAAAGACACTCATCCACCCTACCCAACCTGGATTTTCAAAACTCCATCTCACAGCTGGATCCTCTACATCCCAACACCCAGGATTCACTTTAATGTACTCTACACTCTACCCAATACACATTATCTGCTACTGAGCATTCCAGTGTACACCTCACATGTCTGTGCATTTCTTGCACATTAGTGCAACCCGAGCCACTACTATTACTCCCCCTCACCCACTACAGACCGACTGAACCCCCTTTACCACTTCAAATGTAGATACTAGGTTTACCCATCATCCCCTATCTCCAATGCCTGATACCAACACCCTCATACATCTCCCCTCAATCACAACAGCAGACACACCCACCTCCGCACCAACCAAACACCCCAACACAGCAACTACAACTTCAACCACAACAATAACAATACTACAACAATACACAGCAACCAAAACAACACCAAGAAGAGCAGCATCAACTCCAACAATAACAACTGCCACACCTTCCAACACAGCAGATAACTCACCAATTGCCTCAACACAACTAAACACATATATACATACATATATGCACTAATATTTAATATTTAATATATATATATATATATATACACACACTCAAGCAAAATACTAAACACTTGGTGTGCATTCGTGATACACACACGTATCACCCCCGATATGCATGATACGCACCATAAATTACCAAGATACTCTCCCCTATCATCATGAACACCTCTGAAACAGTAATATAATATATAAATAATATATATTAGCTATTTGAATACAATAAATGAAATTTAGCATGCTAGAGCCCCCTACACATGCCAATGCCCCTCGTACGATACCGTATCACGACGTATCGCGACACGCACTCACCGTATCCAATTGTGGACACGTAGCTAGCCTTCCACTACCAATACAAGTCTATTTAGAGCTAATTGACATAATGACAAATACTTGGTGCATCAATCTCGGATTTCCTCCAAAATTGGTACAAAACTCAATGTAAAAGTCACGATAGGGATCATATAAACCTAGTTATTGTTCCTATGAGTAGTCCTAAGCCATGGAAGGTTTCTTAATTCTCAAATGCAATTATTAGAGTCTAATTAAAGGAAAATTCTGAATTATACCTATTGGAAGATAGACTTTCAATGAATTGCTCAAATAGATACAAACTCCTAGCCAACTCCTTCTTCTCCAAGTGCTCCTTGCAATCCAAGCTTCTATGCTCCTTATATGATGTGAATTGAATGAATTTGGTGGAGGAATAAAGTGAATTAGGAAAGAACACAATTAGGGATCTAGAATTGAATAAATTATGGAGAGGAGCGAGAGAGAGAGACTCTCTCTTATGTGGCCGGCCCCCTTTTTCCCCCTCCAAGCAACACATAATGTTCAATATACCCTCCACTAATTACTCATGAAGGATATTTAATTAGGAAGGTTGATGATGGAAGCTTCTAATACTAATGGAGGTTAATTCTATTCTCCTAATTAATGAAGAGGGATGAGTCTAATGGGCCTAGCCCAATGTTGGGTTCATGATGTCATGACTAGTCTAATTAGGTCCACTAGTGTCAAGTCCAAATAAATAGACTAGTCCACTAACTAATAAATAAATAACACAATATATAAAATATAACCACTAAATAAAAATAAACTGTAATAACAAAATTATCCTTATCTAGAAATGTGATAGTGACACCTCTTATATATATATATATATATATATATATATATATATATATATATATATATATATATATATATATATATATGAATTGACTTTCCCTCTCCTCTCTCTTTTCTTTCTTTACTTCTTCATTTCCTCTCAAATTTTTTGTGAGAGCTAGGAGCTTGGTCTTGAGGCCTAAGACAGTGGTTTCTGAACCTCTCTTGGTGGTTGAGATAAAGGTTAAGACTTGGAGCTTGACTTGAGGCAAGTACACATGGCCGACCCAGAGATTTAGAGGGCCATGTTCAAAAACTGAATATAAGACCGTATTTTATGGAAAAAAAATGATGTCAGATATTAATGGAGCTAAGTTTAATTTAATTCTTCTTAATAAAATGACCAATGTGTATAAGTGAAAATTAATAAGAAAATATTGTTTAACTTCCATGTATTGAGAAGAATTGTATTGATCGAATGACTATAACGTCAAAATATTTAAGAAATACTACTCAAATCTACATAAATTCATTTGCAGAAGAAGTTTGTTAGCAAGAGAGAAGATGAAACATGTTGATAAAAAAGTTTAATATACATACTAGAAATAATTTTTTTGATTCGAATGCATTTTGGTTTGAATCATCTTTTATTTTTCAAAAACACGTGTTTTACTTTTTATGATTATGTTTAAAAATATACCAACTTATTATTTTCCAAGTTTCAACCTTATATTTATTTTTCGCAAATGCTACAGGTTTCTGGCATGTAAAAGCTATTTTAACAAAAGAAATTCAAATAGTACGCATCAAAAAAATTAAAAACCAAATTTATCCAAAAAAAAAAACTTGTGTTTTACTTGCAAATTAATTTTTTTCAATAGTATATCAAATTATTTCTTGAAACATGTATTCTTTTCTAGTAAAGACTAGAGGTTTTTGGATATAAAAGATATTTCAAAAAAAATAAAAATAAAATAGAGATGTAAGGGATTGAACCTTGTACCTCCCATATGCAAAATAAACACTTTGCCGATTGAGCTAGATTACTACATTTTTTTAACTATGCATTATAAATTTTTATAACAACAAGCTTCCAAAATTAAGGGCCCTCTATATTATAGGGCCATGTTCGGTCGCTCCTATTGAACATGCACAGGGCCGGCCCTGCAAGTACATCTTGCCTAAATCTTGAACGACTTTTACTTTACTGCAATTTTCGATTTCCTTGGTAGTTTATGCTTAGAATTTCATGATAATGGTTTTGTTAAATATGTTTCTCTAGTGATTTTTCATCATTGGCTAGTTTTAGAATTGGTTTGAGCTTGTTTTGACTTTTCTGGTAGAAACCCTGATATTTACTGGTTAGGTAACTCAGTGTTGGAAACTATAACAAGATTGATTGTCATAAAACTTAGTCTATATGCTATATGAGACTTACCCTTAGTCTTGACATCTTGCTAGACCAATTTTTGTTTAGTTTCGGGAATGTGATTTCGGTTCCAGAATACCCGTCGTGATTGGACTTTTCCTGTAATTGCCTATGGGAACAGGCATACCGATGGTATAGTAGTGTATACCGACGGTATATCATTTTGGTCTGACTTGACATCCTAGAAAGTTGTTGTGTTACAAACTGGTATACCGATGATATACTGATGTATACCGACAGTATACCGATTTGTTGGAATCTGTCACGCCCCAGTCACAAAATATCGAGAGACTAAACACGTGGCAATGGCCAGCAGCATACACCGTTGGACAAACCCAATTTAATGGATCCATCGGGGCGTACTTAAGCTGTAATACAACAATAAGGGTCTACTAATCTCATCCATAGAATGAATACATCAATATCAACAAAAGGAAATTATAAACATCATCATCAAGTCACAAGTAATTAAATCGAGGAAACAACCCGATAATCAAGTCTGATACAATTGTTCATTAAACAAGATTAACATCAAAGATTGAGTATAGAAGAAACTTATACTCAGGAGAAATCTTCTGCAATCACCTCATCCTCGGTTCCTGGTTCTGCTCCAATGTATGTACCTGTTCCTGCTTTTGCTTCTGCTTCTGCTAATGCTCCGGTCCCGTATACCTCGGGATAGATCTCGTCAGCTAATCCTGGGAACATAATCTGGAATCCAGGTCCTCAGGGGACATAGCAAGGTACAAAATAACTCATGCCAAAATAAATACAGTGCAGCAATAAATAAAACAATAGGGTAAACTATATAACCAGCTACGTGATATGCAAGTTGAGAGCATCACTAGAACTCAGGCTGAGACCACTACAAGCTCTGTGTTTGGAGCCTGTAGCAGAGATACTATATAATTTACTATATAATTTACTATGTAGTTTACTATGTAGTAGTATATATATATAAAATCAGCCTATAGCCTGTGTGTCTCTCCCCACCCAATGTAATCACACATCTCATGTGCACGATGCCTCATGTCCATGTCACGCAAGATCATATCTAATGCAGCAAGTCATAATGTTAGCTAAGCACATGCAATATCTATGTCATGAATCATGTACCCTATACAGAATCACCATGAATATCTCAGGAAGATTCTGTCTCATGAATAGTATCAGGTATCCTGGGTTATGATGTACTTGATAATGCAAGTACGAGAAGTATAGGGTCTCGGTATCCATGTCTAGGTGACGTTACACAACTTCGCGTACGGTGTTAGCACCCGAATATTATTCGGACGCTAAATAATGTCACACGGTCCTAGGTTAAGCATGTACAACAATTAATAAGTCAAGAAAATATGTAACAAGAACTGCAAGGTTGGCAAGGTACACTTGCCTGGGGTTTTGACTCCAACTGTAGCTCTAGTAGCAGCGGGATTTCAGGTACTCATTCGGTTGCTGAAATAGACATCACCATCAGATTTAGAAAATATCAAATAGCTAGAAATGCCTGTCCTTGAGTCCAATTTGGACACAGGGGCAAAAATGACAGTGTTTGGTCAAAGCGGGTTCCACATGTGGGCCGCTTCGCACCAAAAAAAGTGTCAGAAACAAATTTCTCCAAATTCATCAAACTTAGTGTCAACAAGTCCAGAACGATGATACGAACCCAACAAAACTTCCAGAATTGAATTCCGATGAGCCGATCACAAAATCGCCCATCAAGTGGAGTAGGGCCCACGATATGCAATTTTGTCAACGTTCTCAGAATCGAACCAAACTTGGGTCACAGGACCAATGTATTGCTACGAGTCTGATAGCGCAAGTTTCATTTCGATCCGACGTGTGTACACAAAGTTACAACAAGTTATGGAACAGGGCCGATACGGGACGTTGTCGATGGATACGCGTTGATTCCGGTGTGCACGCACATCCAAATCAACTTTTGTGAACTTCCACATGTCTGTATCAATGGCACGCACCTTTCGGTGAATACCGCACGCGACCAAGTCGTCCCGTTTGGCGGGACACACTCAGTTCCCGGGAAAACTGGGTGTTAATTTTCCTGTTTTTGGATCGCAGTTCGCGATCGTCACAGGACGCGACACACCGAGCGGGTTGTACGGACATCGAGAGGGTTTTGTAGGGTTCACGTCACAATAGACAGAACGAGAAACGGGACAGCGAGGATAGAGAAAAGGATACCTGAACAGGGCTCCACAGAAACTGGGATTTATCGTGTCCGCGAGGCAACACGACACACCACAACACAGTTAGGGTTTCTCGCCGGAGCTTCACCGGAGCTGGAGGAGGCACTGGAGGTAGTTGTGACGGAGGGCGGCGCTGGTGTCGTCGACGGAGTACACGACGGAGGTCATTGGGCATGGCTGGGACTGCTTGGCTGAGCTCTGGCGGGTTCGAGGGTCATCGACGGCAGGGTTCTGGGCGGAGCTCGGGGTTCTGCGACGAGGGACGAGGCAGAGGGGGAGACGCCGGGGCTCGTGGGTGGCTAAGGCAATACGGGGAGGACGAAGGTGGGTTTCTGGAAGAGGAAGGAGAACGGTGGCGGCTGTGGTGGTCGAGGGGTTTCGGTATACCGGAGGGGAAGTCGCCGGAGACGACGGGGTTGGGCTCAGTCGGTGGTGGTGGTTCTCGGTGGGGTTGGCGGAGGCTGAGTGGTTATATAGGAGAGGCTCCAGCGGTTACTGGGAGGGAAGACGACGGGCGGCGGTTGCGGGAGGTAAAGCGACGCTGGAAAGCGGTCAGTCGGCGGGTGAACGGCGGAGGTGAACGGAGGAGGCGGCGGTTTCTGCGGCGGTCGGGATTCGGGGAAGGAGAAAGGGTTTTCAGGTCGGGTCCGGGTCGGGTTCAGTTTCAGATCCGACCCGACACGCTAAGAATTGGGTTCGGTTCGGTTCGGTTTAGCATGGTTCGGTTTGGTTTCAGGTTGGTTTGGTTCAATTAAACCAGATTTATTTTAGGATTTAATTTTGGTTTAATTAAAACTTAGTTTTTAGGTCTTTAAAAATATTTCTGGGGTCCAATAAATTTCCGAAAAATTCTTATAATATTTTTAATATTAATTAACATCATTTAAAATTATTTAATTCTAAAATACCTTAGTTTTAATTAGTTAAAAATCCCAAAAAATTCTAAAATAATTAAGAAAATTGATTTTAAAATTTCTAAAAATTCAGGGGGTTTATAATCTATCCCCCTTAAGAGGATTGCGTTCTTGCAATCAAAGAATAATCGGTCAACAGAGATGACATGGTTGCAAAACATTGTTCGAAGCACATCATGATTAAGGAGAATCAAGGATGAGGGTTTAAGCAAAATACATAGGGAATTATTTCCCTAAGCAATGGAAGTTATAAAATTTTTAGAAGATTTTTTTTTTAGAAAACTACAGTTTAGAAAAACTAGGTTATCACTTATAAAACATACTAGGTTATTAATTACTAGCAACATCAAAACTACCAGGTTAAGGCTAAGGTCACGAACCAATAGGCACGAGCTAAAGCAATACTAGAAACAAATAACTATGAAAACTTATGCGTATTAGCTACTCCACGAGTCTGTGCATCCTCTAAGGTCATCGCGAAAGCTTGTCCGCATCCTCGCGGTGGATTCCTCTGCTGCTGCTGGGCCTATTGGAAATGTACTGCTTGTGGTGCAAAGGGTGGCCTCAGCTGATACCCTCCTGGGGCTGGTGGTCTGACTTCTCCAATTCCCGTCTGTGGTACTCCCAATGCTGGATAGACTGGCCTTGGTGCTGGTAAAGCTTGTCTGTTTAACATTAGTGCTCCCTCTCGATGCTGAGGATAATCCTTGGCTAAGTGTTGATTGGTTCCGCAAATCAAGCATAATCCCAACTTACGTCTGCATTCCCTCTCAATATGGCCTACCTTGCCACAGTATTGACATATAGGTAGTATCTGCGGAGATGCTCTGAGTGGCTGTTGCATGTGAGGTCTCTTTGTAGCTTCTTCCTGTGGTGCTCTGGCTGGTGTTGATGTGGAAGGCCGCTTCAGGCTGGTCTTTCTCCTGGTGATGCGCTCCATGCGTCGTGCTGCAGCAAGAACGTCCGAGTAAGAAGTAGGTACGACGGATCCGATCAGTCTTTGTATCTCAAAGTTTAGTCCGTCGAAGAACTTCTCAGCCTTCTCTTCTTCTGTCGGGATCAAGGTTGGGGCGAAGTGACTTAGACGAATGAACTCAGCATTGTACTCCTCTACTGTCATACTGCTCTGAGTGAGGCGATTGAACTTGTCCCGAAGTTCTGATCGAGCGATAGCTGGAATGTCATCTCCTGAAAGAGTCTGGAAAACTCTTCCCAAGTGTCTCGGTCTGGTCCGAGCCGTGTCTCCTCAGATAGCCACCAGTGACGTGCATTGTCTGTTAATTGCATTCTGACGGCAGTCATCTAATATTCTCTTAGAAGCTTAGCTGCTTCTAACTAATATTGAGTGTTGGTGAGCCACTCATGAACTTCTGTGGGCTCTTTCTTGCCAGAAAAGGTACGGGGCTTCAGCTGGCAGAAATCGATGATAGAGCCCATCGTTGGCCGTCGTGGTGGTAGATCTGCCTGCTCCAGTGCAGTTACTAGGCTGTTCCTCAAATACTCTGCTTCGTGACGCTGAGCCTTTTGTTGAACCTATTGTTAGGCTTGCATCATTGCATAAAACATTTGGAACATTTGTTGCCCATCCATGATTTGTCCTGGTGGAAAAGCAGGCATTGGTAGAACGAACTGCGGAGGCGGTGGGATGTTATCACGCCTGAACCTGGAAGTATACTGGCTCGCTTGATTGCTTTGAGCTGATTGTCCTCGGTCTTCTGGTATCACTCCTTCATCATAGGTGACCACAACATCGTGCGGCATACCTAAGGGATTCTCGTCACCGGTTCTCGGATCCATTGCTCTGCATCAAAATAAACTTATAAGAGGCGCACATGATTTAAGGCAGGATGCATGTCAAGAAATTAATTTGAATCCGATATAGATATCAAGAACAATTCAAGCAAGTGGATGAGATCCTAAAAACTTATCCTATTCTTACTGCAGGCTTGCTCGGTCCCTAAGTTAAAATCGAACAATTTAGTCGGAGACCTGCATGGGCCACCACAAAAACTATGTCACGCCCCAGTCCCAAAATATCGAGGGACTAGACACATGGCAATGGACAACAGCACACACCGATGGACAAACCCAATTTAATGGATCCATCGGGCGTACTTAAGCTGTAATACAACAATAAGGGTCTACTAATCTCATCCACAGAATGAATACATCAATATCAACAAAAGGAAATTATAAACATCATCATCAAGTCACAAGTAATTAAATCGAGGAAACAACCCGATAATCAAGTCTGATACAATTGTTCATTAAACAAGATTAACATCAAAGACTGAGTATAGAAGAAACTTATACTCAGGAGAAATCTTCTGCAATCACCTCATCCTCGGTTCCTAGTTCTGCTCCAATACATGTACCTGTTCCTGCTTCTGCTTCTGCTAATGCTCCGGTCCCGTATACCTCGGGATAGATCTCGTCAGCCAATTCTGGGGACATAATCCGGAATCCAGGTCCTCAGGGGACATAACAAGGTACAAAATAACTCATGCCAAAATAAATACAGTGCAACAATAAATGAAAAAATAGGGTAAACTATGTAACCAGCTACGTGATATGCAAGTTGAGAGCATCACTAGAACTCAGACTGAGACCACTACAAGCTCTGTGTCTGGAGCCTGTAGCAGAGATAATATGCAATTTACTATATAATTTACTATTTAGTTTACTATGTAGTGGCATATATATATAAAATCAGTCTGTAGCCTGTGTGTCTCTTCCCACCCAATGTAATCACACGTCTCATGTCCACGATGCCTCATGTCCATGTCACGCAAGATCATATCTAATACAGAAAGTCATAATGTTAGCTAAGCACAAGTAATATCTATATCATGAATCATGTACCCTATACAGAATCACCATGAATATCTCAGGAAGATTCTATCTCATGAATAGTATCAGGTATCCTGGGTTATGATGTACTTGATAATGCAAGTACGAGAAGTATAGGGTCTCGGTATCCATGTCTAGGTGACGTTACACAACTCCGCATACAGTATTGGCACCCGAATATTATTCGGACGCTAAATAATGTCACACGGTCCTAGGTTAAGCATGTACAACAATTAATAAGTCAAGAAAATATGTAACAAGAACTGCAAGGTTGGCAAGGTACACTTGCCTGGGGTTTTGACTCCAATTGTAGCTCTGGTAGCAGCGGGATTTCAGGTACTCCTTCGGTTATTGAAATAGACATCACCATCAGATTTAGAAAATATTAAATAGCTAGAAATGCCTGTCCTTGAGTCCAATTTGGACACAGGGGCAAAAATGACAGTTTCTGGCCAAAGCGGTGGTCCACAAGTGGGCCGCTTCGCACCGAAAAAATGTGTCAGAAACAAAGTTCTCCAAATTTATCAAACTTAGTGTCAACAAATCCAGAACGATGATACGAACGCAACAGAACTTTCAGAATTGGATTCCGATGAGCCGATCACAAAATCGTCCGTCAAGTGAAGCGGAGCCCACGATATGCGATTTTGTCGACGTTCTTAGAATCAAACCAAACTTGGGTCACAGGACCAACGTATTGCTACCAGTCCGATAGCGCAAGTTTTATTTCAATTCGACGTGTGTACACAAAGTTACAAAAAATTCTGGAATAAGGCCAATACGGGGCGTTATCGATGGATACGCGTTTATTCCGGTGTGCACGCACATCCAAATCAACTTTCGTGAACTCCCACACGTCCGTATCAACGGCGCCCACCTTTCGGTAAATACCGCACGTGAACAAGTCATCCCGTTTGGCGGGGCGCACTCAGTTCTGGGGGTATTAATTTTCCTATTTTTGGATCGTAGTTCGCAATCGCCACAGGACGCGACACACCGAGCGGGTTGCACGGGCATCGAGAGAGTTACGCAGGGTTCGCGTCACAAAAGACGAAACAAGAAATGGGGCAGCGAGGAGAGAGAAAATGATACCTAAACAGGGCTCCGCAGAAACTGAGATTTCTCGTGTCCGCGAGGCGATACAACACACCACGACACAACTAGGGTTTCTCGCCGGAGCTTCACCAAAGCTGGAGGAGGCACTGGAGGTAGCTGTGGTGGAGGGCGGTGCTGGTGTCGTCGGCGGAGGATACGGTGGAGGTCGTCGGGCACGGTTGGGACTACTCGGTTGAGCTCTGGCGGGTTCGAGGGTCATCGACGACAGGGTTCTGGGCGGTGCTCGGGGTTCTGCGGGGAGGGACGAGGCAGATGGGGAGACGCCGGGGCTCGTGGTTGGCTAAGGCGCTACGAGGAGGATGGAGGCTAGTTTTTGGAGGAGGAAGGAGAACGGTGGCGGCTGTGGTGGTCGAGGGGTTTTGGGATACTGGAGGGGAAGTCGCCGGAGACGACGGGGCTGGGCTCAGTCGGTGGTGGTGGTTCTCGGTGGGGTTGGCGGAGGCTAAGGGGTTATATAGGAGTGGCTTCGGCTGTTACAGGGAGGGGAGACGAAGGGCGGCGGTTGCAGGAGGTGAAGCAACTCTGGGCGGCGGTCTGTCGGCGGGTGAACGGCGGAGGTGAACGGAGGAGGCGACGGTTTCCGCGGCGGTCAGGATTCGGGGAAGGAGAAAGGGTTTTCGGGTCGGGTCCGTGTCGGTTTCAGTTTTAGATCCGACCCGCTAAGAATTGGGTTCAGTTTGGTTCGGTTTAGCATGGTTCGGTTCGGTTTCTGGTTGGATTGGTTCAATTAAACCGGGTTTCTTTTAGGGTTTAATTTTGGTTTAATTAAAACTTAGTTTTTAGGTCTTTAAAAATATTTTTGGGGTCCAATAAATTCCCAGAAAATTATCCTATGTCTAATTTTTCATTTTATACCTAAAAATATTATTCTCATAATATTTTTAATATTGATTAACATTATTTAAAATTGTTTAATTCTAAAATATCTTAGTTTTAATTAGTTAAAAATACCAAAAAATTCCAAAAAATTGAGAAACTTGATTTTAAAATTCCTGAAAATTCAGGAGGTTTATAGAATCGAAAACTTGCTGTATTTTTTCTGTCTCTGGACCGACATACTGACGATATACTGGTGTATACCGACGGTATATCGGTGATGTACTCTTTTTATATGCTTTATTTTTTTTGTATTTTCCTTGGTTTTCCTACGTGGCACCTTGGTGCATATACTTTTGGTATGATTATTTTTTACTAATACTACTTAGACTTGACCTTGTTGTACCATGTTTATGTGACCAATCTCTTGTATAGCTAGGGGATGATTTACTTCCTAGATGAATTTGCCATATTTACGTGACCCGTCTTTTGTATATCTAGGGGTGATTTACACCCTAAATATATTTGACCAGGTGACCTCGTATGTTAGGGGATTGATTTACACCCTATATACTCGTGACAGTAACTCATAGCAGTGCACTCGTGGTCATTGTATATGAGATACATGATAGTGAATCGATGTAGTGCACTCATGATTATTGACTAGAATATGCACGACAGTGACTCATAGTAGTGCACTCATGTTCATTGTCCATACATGCGTGACAGTGACTCGTAGTAGTACACTCATGATACTTGACCCATACATTATTTGTTGTAGCTTGTTATATCACACGTTAGTCATGCCTAAAAATGTGTGGTTGTATTCTTTTCTTACCATGTGCGTGTGTTTGTTAAAAAAATTGTCATGTCTTGCATATCCGTATGGGGAGCATCATGTCTAGGATAGATTCTACGGAATGCCACACCCAAAATTCTGAGATAAAATGATAAGGATTAAATAGCTTGAATAACTAGATCATTGGGAGGGAAGAATCTATAGGTTGCATGCAGTCCAGTTGTCTAGCCATGTTGCTTTATATGGACTTGGAGCTCTCCGTCGTAAGTGGCATATTTTCAGCACACCGTCGAGTGGGGCAATTATGTCTATATATACGACTATTAGCTCATCGTCGTCCAGAGCATACTAGACTCACCATTGTGTGGTGCCACTTTATAGGATGCAGGCTTTGAGGATGGGCAGTCCACTATATGTAGCTACTTCATAGGATGCAGGCTTTGAGGCTGAGTAGTCCACTTTCTATATTAGCTTAGTTATGGCTAGGCTTAACTTGGATAGTCTTCATGGCATGTGACCAATAGAGGGGTTCTCAAAATTGTATTTGTTAGTAATTAGGTTTTGTGATAACCCTAGTTAGCTAATGATAGCAAGCCATAGACATTGATTGGCCGTGCTTTATTTATTGTTACTATTGATTGCCTAGTGTCTTTTATTTTCTCGTATGGTTACATTACTGGTAAGTGACAAAAGACCAGATACGACTCAGAAAAAGAATCATAATCCTGGTCCTTATTTGGTTTAAGGGTTATGGTTCCTATTTCGAGGAGTTTATGAATCTTCTTGTTGCTTGCAGAGTTATCTTTTTCTTTTTATTGTTATTTTCACTTACGTGTTTACTGCTTTTACCTATTCATGATCCCGTAAGTGCCACTCCTCCTAGTTTACTTGACATGACGTGTATCTGTTTACGTGCCTAGTTTTACTTTCATGTCATCAGTTTATTTTTATCTTTCACGGTGCCTATATATACTGGTGGTTATATGATGATTAGTATACTGTAGCTTTGTATTGTATACTAGTTTTAGTTCATAGTTTTTGGTCTTCTTTGTGGTACTTGCTATTTGGGGTCTGACCCCACTGGTTTTACTTGGTCACATCCGATAGCAGAGCTAGAGGATCTTCTGTACCTTCTTGTGGATGGTGACCACCCGGATCACCATATCGATTGAGTGGGTTTCTATTTTGTTCTCCCACTTATTGCATATATTATTTTATGGCGTTTAGCCCTGAGCACTTGTTTAGTGCGTATTTTATACATAATACATCGCCTATATGGCATGACATGATTAGCATATTCTAGACTATAGCTAGAATTGATCATATATGATTATTACTCTTGCTAGTTCTTTATTTTATATTACCAGCTTTATAACATCTATGTATATTTGGTTTGAGATGTTTTTCTATCTTGCTTCCAATGATCATATATCTTGTATATTATGAATTCATGCTTGTGATTGAGACACTATGATTACTTGACCTATGATTGATTGATGGCTTGTAGTATTAAACCCCATGTTTATTCACAGTCGTGACCATATCTCAGGGTACTAGAGTACTCTCGTATACGTAGCTGGCTTTGTCTGCCCCTGCTCTCCAGTATTCTGGTTCTGGGGTGTGACATGATTTTAGTGGTGGCCCATGCAGGTATGGTTTAAAGACGTGTGGAGATTATCAGTATAGATGTCTCAATCCTATATCAATCTTCCTTAGAATCCTTTTGGACTATCATATATCTCTGATCTTGACATGTCATCTGCTTTCATCCTTGCTCTATCATGTTTCTCGATTTTATTCTTTTGTCCTTTGACTTTCAAGAGCATTATTTCTGGTCCTTTGGGTTAGATTGTTCGGACTCAAACAATGGCAGATCAGCGTCCTAATGGTCAGCCGATTCCTGGGGCTCAACCTAAGAATTCAAAAATAGAGTCGAGAGTTGATCTAGGGGCAGAGCATCGCATTCAGTCCAATCTGTTGTAGTACCAGTACAACCAGTTTTTCTAGAGCAGCCAAATATTATTTGAGCACCGATGGACGCTCTAACGGGGTTTATGGTGATACATCAGCGGCAGAGTGACGTTCTCACTTAGTCAATTCAGACGGTCATGGAGCAAGATGGTTCTCAGATATATAATTCTGCGAACAACTTCAGGCGTCTCCATCCCCCGTACTTCTTTGGTATTGAGGATGCGATCACGTCGGATGCATGGCTCTAGGGTACTAAGGCCATACTCGGGGCAGCGGGAGTTTTGGCTAGGGAGCGAGTGGTACTGGTTAGGCTGCAATTGTTGGGTTTTGCCCCCGACTGGTGGGCAGCTCAGAAAGTTTCACTGACGACGCTGATTCCATGGGCAAACTTCAGTAAGAGATTTCAGACTCGGTACTTTGACATGATGTCGCGTTACGACTTACAGCAGAGGTTTAACAACCTCAAGCAGATGGGGAGGACCGTCGATGGTTATGCGATAAAGTTCTGTAGGTTCAGTCGGTTTGCTCCCACCTTGATGGCGATCAAGTTGGACCGAGCTAGGAGGTTCCAGCAGGGACTTCATCTGGAGATCATACTGGCGGTGGGGCAACATGATTTTCAGACTTTCGTCGTCGTGATAAGAGCGACGATGTGGAATGAGTACACTTCTCAGAGGATCATCGATAGGATTGGGGGCCAGAAGAAGTCTCATATTTCGTGGGGATCTTCTACCCAGTCTTCAGCACTAGCTGTAAGCACCCTGATTTTTAGAATTTTTTTAAATTTATTAATATTGGTATTCTAAAATTATTGAGATTAAGGGAAAAGTTTTATTTATTTTTAGCTAATTATAATATATAATATTCATAAATTTATAATTATGTGTATTTAATTAATTATTAATATTATGCAAAAAAAAAAATTTGGGTGTACAACTATTATTAGTGTATTGTATAATTTTTCTGGAATTTATTGAGATCTAAAACTATTTTTAATGGCTATACACACATATATATAGAGAGAAACAAAAAGAAAAAGAATAAAAGAATTAAACTTAAACCCATACCAAACCCAAACCCATTTACTAAAACCCAAACTTTAAACCTACCCCCTTCCACGTACACAGGACCCCCCTCTCATATATATATATATATATACACACACACACACACACACACACACACACATCAAAACCCTAACCCGAACCCATCACCCACGCCTCCACTACCTCGTCCGGAGCTCCGCCGACCGTCGACCGCCACAGCGTCGGTGCGCCGCCGCAGTCTCCACGCGGCCGGCAGCGGCACCAGCAGCCGCAGCGGCACCAGCAGCCGCAGCGGCAATAATAGCAGTTGCGGCCCCCTTTCCGTACAGCCTCCGCCCTCCTCGCTCGTCCAATTTTTGTCCTATCTTTGCTGGTATATTAACAACCTAACCCTTTAGAATTTTTTTCAAATGGAACGGATTTAGGCACCCGGATTTAATCGAAAAATCGACCGAAAGTTGGCCGAAAAACTGTTCGAAAACAGTTCAGAATTTTAATCCAAGTACCCATGTTCATGTCCAATTTTCTACCAACTCATTAATTATTTTCAAAATAAAATTAAAAGGACTTCTTCACAATATAAGCAAGATTTTTACTGTTCTTTAGTTTTTATTAGTTTGCTTTAATGGATAAATTAATCTTGTTCCAAAACGACTAAAAACTTGTTTTTAAAATACCTAAAATCTTGCGATACGGGATGCGTCCTGCCAAATGAGGCGACTTCATCGTGTGTGAGTTCCACCGAAAGGTGCGTATCGTCAACACGGACGTGTGATCTTTTGTAAAACTTGATTTGGATGTGCGTGCACACCGAAATTAACGCATATCCGACGAAAAGTACCGTATCGACCTGTTTTGACACTCGTCTTAATTTTGTGTGTGCTTGTAGTTTTGCAACAAAACTTACGCCATCGGATTCATAGCGTTACGCTGGTCCTATGACCCAAGTTTGGTTAAATTCTGAGAACGTTGACGAAACCTCATTTTGTGGGCCCTACGGTTCCACATGACGGACGTTTTTGTGACCGGCTCACCGTAATCCAATTTTGGATATTCTATTAAGTTTATGCCATAGTTCTGGACTCATAGACACTAAGTTGGACAAATTTGGAGAACTTTATTTTTGGCATATTTTACGGTACAAAGTGGGCCACATATGGACCCCGCTTTGACCCAAAACTAACAATTTTGCCCCTGTGTCCAAATTGGACTTATGGGTAGTCAATACTAGATATTTCTAGTATTCTGAGAACAATGGTGATGTTTGTTTCAGTATCCGGAGGTGTACGTGCATATTTTACTTTCCCAGGAGCAGTTGATGGAGTTCAGAATCCAGGCAAGTGTACCTTGCCATGATGTATTACAGTTTCTTGCCTTTATTATCTTATTTAGTTATTATAGTTATTTGATATGTGTAATGTGTGTGTTTACCCTAGGACCGTGAGACGTTGCTTAGCGTTCGAACAAGATTCGGGTGTCGATGTCGTACGCAAAGTCGTGTAATATCACATAGAGAGTTGATTACACAATCCTATTTTTACGTGCTTACTTTACCAAGTACGCCATACCCTAGGACACTTGACATTATTTCATGTGACATAATCTTTGTTGAGTTATTCATGGTGATTCTTTATAGGCTTACAGGATTCATGATAGGAGACTTGCATATTATATGGATATTATTATGACTCGTTGCACTAGCTAGAGGTCATGATCTTGCGTGTTATGGATATGAGACATTATGGACATGAGACATAAGGTTACATTGGGTGGGGAGAGACATACTATACTACAGGCTGATTATTGATATATATATTATACTACTGGAGATGCTTTGGCACATATACTGGAGTCGTAATACTATTGGAGGTGCTTTGGCACATATACTGGAGTCATGATACTACTTGCTTTGGCACGTATATTGGAGTCATGATACTACTTGCTGCTATGGGCTCCCCAATACAGAGCCTGTAGTGGTTTCAGCCTGAGTACGAGTGATGCTCTCACGTGCATATCACTTAGATGGTTACAGTAGTTTACCCTTGAGTATGTGGCATTATACTGTTTTACTTTTGGCATGCTGTTTCTTGTACCTTGTTACGTCCCTCTGAGGACCTGGTCCCCTGTCAGTTTTTACAGCATAGACGATTTTGGAGCCTTTGGAGTTGCTGATGGAGTTGCTTATCTTGCAGGCATTGGTACCAGGTACTTATATCATTTCTATCGAAGTTATGGTTATTTATTTATACTGTTTATTCATCTGCTAATGTAGCCTAGTTTTATAGACTAATATTTCTTTCTTGAGTCTATTCGAGTTTGTGTGTTACTGGATGACCAACTTTAGCACATGTAGCTCTTTCTTGTGTATTCTTCTCATTGTGGATTGTGGCATAGATATTTATATTTACTTGATTATTTAGATAGTAACCATTATAATACAGCTTATACGTATTCGAGTCAGACTAGAGTCTGGTCGAATGCGTAGCTGGCATGTTACGTATTCCTAGTCCTACGTATTTTGTGACTAGGGCATAACACCAGCTCCAACAGTTCAAGCTTTGTGATTGGGTCTCCGATAAGAGCGGCCCCAATGGCATAATTTTATTAGTCTTCTCAAACTCATCCTCAGTAGTAGAGGTAGACTTCTTCAGTTGGATGTTTCCACTGTGGGAATCCAGGCCATGTCTTTTCTGAGTGTTGTAAGGTGCAATACTTATATTGGGTGTGTAGTGGAGCAAACCAAATAGTGAGTACTTATCTCCGGAGGGCTCTACCTGGATCATTATTAGTCCAGTCACTAGCTTCGTAGTTCAGGGCACCAGCGCTGGTTCAGCAACATCAGGGCCCGAGGCCTTTATCAACGCAGACCCAGATATTCCAACAGCAGAGGTCGCAGTAGTATGCACAGGCACATGCTTAAATCAGGTAAAGAGGCCAACATAAGAGGGGACCAGCGCCTAGAGGGCAAGGACAAGATTTTGGGATGTTATACGAGTAGGCGCTAGCGACTGGAGAGGTAGTTGCAGGTACCATTCTCTTATATTTGCATTTAGCTTCAACATTATTTGATTTTGCACATCGTACTTGTTTATATCTGCACGATTTGCGACACGAGTTGGTTTGGAGTCTGGGTCCTTAACTGTAAGGTTGAATATACTTACTGGTAACGGTCTCGTAGGAGTAGAAAGAGTTTATGCCTCATATTGAATTGTAGTGTGTAGTAGAGAGTTCCCCGTTAGACTGGTAGAGTTTTCTATGGGAAATTATGATTATTCTTATGAATAGATTGGTTAAGTGCTCGACACACGATGATAGATTGTCGAGCTGACAAGGTTATCTTTCATATCCCAGGCGAGGAGGAGTTCTCATTTTCTAGAGGCGAGTTGGAGTCCCCGTCAGTTATCCTGAGGATGGCAGTAGACGATGAGGTATAGTTTTTAAGAATTGTCTGTGAGTTTTTGGATGTATTTTTCGATGAGCTTCCAGGCATGCTGCCAGTTCGAGACGTAGAGTTATACATCAATTTGATTCCAGAGGCAGAGCTAGTTTCAGATAGAGCCTACAGGATATCACCATCAGAGTTGGAGATTATGTACCAGATGATTGAGGAGTTAAGGACCAAGGGATTCATTTATGCTAGTGGATCACCTTGGGGATCCCCATTACTTCTTGTTAAAAATAAGGATGGTTCATCGCGCTTATGTGTTGATTATCGTACATTAAATGTGGTGACTATTTGCGAAGAAAAGTTTATACGAAACTTTTGTATTACAAACTATTGAAAAGAAAGAAAAGTATAAAAAGATCCTAAACAGGAATCTAAGTACAGTTGATTATGGAGAAGTATAGCATGGAGATCTGGTCTGCGGATGATCACTTTACTCTTTGGACCACTCGACGACAAAGAAATGCACACGACAACAAAGAAATGTAGTGAATGCTGTAAACAACTTGGAGAGTTGAACAATAAGGGAGCTTTGGAAATAACGACAAGAGAAGCTTCTATTTCTCTTCTTCTGTTCTTGAATTTCAAAGACTTGAGAATTCTATCCCCTTTCTCTCTCCGTGTCTCTCATGTGATGGATGTATTGATCCTATATTTATAGAGTTTAGGAGCGGTTATAAGAGTGTGCACGTACTTTGGATAGTCTGTACTATTTTACCATTCTGCACACTTTTGGTGGACTAATACCCCATGTTCTGAATGAGTGCACAACTTACTGCATGCTTGACACATAGATTCCTATACGAGGAGAGCATAGGTCATGGAGACAGTTATTTGTACACTTTTTATGAGAAGCATGTCATGTAAGACACGCACTCATAACTGCTTAGTGTCAGTTAGAATAGTATGTACACTTTAGAAGTGGTCTGGAGACTAGTGCACTTTTGAAGACATTGGCACAATGGCGCACTTCTAAAGAAATTGGCACAACGATGCACTTCTGAAGAAATTCGGACAGCGGTACACTTTTGATGAAATTGGCACAATGGCGCAATTCTGAAGAAATTGGCACAACGGCGCAATTCTGAAAAAAATTGACACCAATGGTGCAATTCTGAAAAAATTGGCACAACGGTACAATTTTGAAGAAGTTGGCACAACGGCACAATTTTGAAGAAGTTGGCACAGCGGCGCACTTCTGAAAAAATTGGCACAATGGCGCATTTCTGAAGAAATTGGCACAGCGGCACACTTTTGAAGAAGTTGACACATCGGCGCACTTTTGATGAAATTGGCACAGTGGCACACATCTGAAGAAAATGGCACACTAATTGGGTCTTTAAATGACAACATAGGTTTGCGTGTCATAGCACAGCTGTAATAATGAATTTTGACTCTTCGATTTTTGTATCTGTCAGATGTCAGTCTGTTACATTAAATACTGAGGGGGAGTGAGCATCTTTAAGCGTTTGCGTGCCAACTTTTGTAACATTAAGAAAGCGCACCGCAATAAGAAAGTGCGCCATCTTCTAAAGTTTCAAGAAAGTGCGCCACACTAAGAAAGTGCACGTCTTTCTTTTGAAATAAGTAGAAAGTGCGCCATCCTCTAAATAGAGAGAAAGTGTTCCATTCTTCCTCTATTGGGCTTATTTTTAGAAAATTGTGCCATCTCTTTGAGGCGCACTTTTTATGCTTCTATAAGACCCGTTTCAAAGTTTTTGAATTCGTTCAGATGAATTCAAAATACTTTGAATTAGAAGAATAAAAGTTGTTAAGATGTTTATGCGTTCACTCTAGACATAATCCTAACAGATTAATGATGTGGATGTAGTCATGATTTGCTGCACAAATCTCGAAGAGTCTTAGCAGTCGTAGAGTCCCCCTCCCAAAATCTATAAATAGGTGGGGTGAGGAGAGAACTTTTCTACTGCTCTTAAATCTCTTTGTCTCTTTCTTTCTCATGAAACCCTAGCTTTCTTCTTCCTTCGAAGCTTTTAGCAATGGCCCCAAAAAGATCTTAAACGAGCAGTAGGACAATAAGGGTAAAGGAACAGCTTCTTCTTCTCGGGCAACGATGGCGAGGTCGCCAGTGAGGGCGAGAGTGACTCAGCCTGCTAGAGAATAGCTCAATATGCCATCATCGAGAGTCACATCTGTAGAAGCATGAAAAATACGCTGGATAGCTATACGCAGCATCTTGATGCAGGGCAGCGTAAACAGAGGACCTCAGAGCCATCAAAAGTGCAACAGAGCTTTTCTGCTGAGCACAGCGTAAAAATATAGGCTCAAGGACCATCCGCGTAATGCAGTATGTCCAGGCTGCTTCAGCGTAAACAGGGTGCTTCATCGCCTTTATGGCGTAAAACTCATCCGCTTTCAATGCAGCATTGAAGTGTACGAGGAACATTTCGTATTCTTCAAAATGAACCTGTCAGATCATGCAATGAACCTGACGTTTGGACTCCTGACAAAGAGTATTGAACGACTACCCAGGCGACGGGTATAATGATGGCGCGACACTGCAACCCAGGCTGTCATTTACTGCCATTTCCTTTGCGTAAACCACTTTTACACATACGAAGGAATACGCTGCCTAGTTTTATACAGACAAATATGAGCTGTTTACGCTCCGCAGAAGACAAATAGTCTACCACGTCAAAAGCTGCACTTCGTACAGGGCTCAAGGCACGTCTCTGCATTTAATGCGCAGAGCGGTGACAGTTTCTCGAGGCACGTCTCTGCACTTAAAGTGCCGAATACTGACAGATGCCCGAGGCACGTCTTTGCAATTGATGCACAGAAGGGTGGCAGGCCTTCAAAATACGCCTCTGCATTTAATGTGCAGGATAATGGCGGATCTCCGCATTTAATGCAGGAGATTTGATTAAATATCACCAAACCGTCGTTTAGTGATATCCCCTTTGCGTAAACTACTCTTACGCATATAAGGGAATACGCTGCCCAGTTTTACACAGGCAGACGTGAGCTTCTTATGCTCTGCAGAAGGCCAACAGACCGCCACGTCAGCAGTCACTCTTCGTACAGGATTCAAGGTGCGTATCTGCATTTAATGCGCAGAATGATGGCAAATCTTAAAGACAAGCCTCTGCATTTAATGCGCAGGATGGGGGCAGATCTCTGCATTTAATGCAAGAGATTTGATTATATCTCCAAGAGCCGTAATTTTGGCTAAAACGTCCACATCAACTCGGCTTCTATGCCTGCTCGGCTTCTATCCCCACTCGGCTTCCATGCCCACTCGGCTTCTACGCCAGCTCGGCTTCTATGCCCACTCGGCTTCTATGCCTACTCGGCTTCTACGCCTACTTGGCTTCTATGCCTATTTGGCTTCTACGCCATGGTGACAGTCATTTGGCTTCTACGCCAACCTCTTCTACACAAGGGATAACTACCTACGTGGCTTCTATGCCGTGATCTTCGCAGCCGATATACGCGTTCTGTCCCTTAGTTGGACGCGCGTCACATGCTCACTCAAAATGTCATCTATACGCAGGCATTGGTTATTTTAAACCGTCGTATAAAAGGGTGCTGTACTTTCCACTACTCGGTTTCTACGCCGACTATGTGGTCACTGTCACTAAAAACTCTATAAATAGAGACCTCTATCAACAGAGGAAAAAGTCGAGAAATTGAAGGTCGAAGAAAATTGGTGGAGAAACGGTCAAGAGAGAGAGAAGAATCCAGAGCTCAGGCAAAGAGAAGGGATCGACGACTTTGGCATCGGGCATCCACCCTCTTTAGCAACCTGTGAAGCTGCTTTCTGTCTTCTACGACACTTCTTCAACATTGTGTGGTCCAAGGGCTAAAGTGATCGACTGCAGATCAGACACCTATAATAATATTTACCCAGATTAAATAAATTATACTTAGATATCCTCGTATAGGATTAAATTGTACAATCTTGTTTGTAAACATAAAAGAAGGACGACTTTTCGTATAAGACCTCATTTTCCACATATTATATTTTTTTGTTTATTATCCGAAACAAGATGGTGACTCTGCTGGGGATATCTTTCTCTTCTGATGAGGAAGCTATTGCTCAACACGATGCGGTATCCGTGGGATCCGTGAAGAAGACACTGGTCGTCCAGTTCGACCAGTCTGCCTACGAAGACATGTTTTGAACAGGGGGTAGCTCTCACTCCCTCTCTGTCCAAAACAACAGGAAGCTGCGTAAGGTCTGGATGCCCAAGACATCCTCTACCATTCTTGTGGACTCTCCGATCTCTCCGACCAATGAGGTTGTAGCATTGCTCCCTTTGCGCCTTGCACGTAAAATTCAGTCGCCTGTCTCTGGCAGGGCCGACAAAACTTCTGGCAATGCCTCAGCGCTAACCCAGAAGTATACTCCGTGCCTTGCGCATAAAATTCAGTCGCATGTCTCTGACAGGGCCGACAAAACTTCTGGCAATGCCTCAGTGCTAACCCAGAAGTATAATCCGCGCTCTGCGCATAAAATTCAGTCTCCCGTCCCTGGCAGAAAAGACGAAACTTCGGAAAATGCCTCAGCGCTAGTCCAGAAGCCTACTTCGCGCTCTACGCGTAAAATTCAGTCTCCCGTCCCTGGCGGAATAGACAAAATTTTTGATGATTCCTCAGCGCCAAATCAGGAATCACAAACGCGCTCCGCGCTTAAAAATGCATCTGTCTTCCGCGGAAGAGCAGATGATCCCTGCAATCTACGCAAGGGAAAGCAAGCGACGGACTACTCAATTTCTCGGCCTTTACGCCAACCAGGGAACAATATGCCTGCCCTCCGGATTACGCGAGAAGCTGATGGCCGACTGAGCACATCCTCAGCTTTACGCCAACCAGAGCAGAGCTCCAAATTACGCCAGGAGAAGCTCCTCAGCGTAAAGAAGGCTCAATTTCTGGGAAGATACCCTCCCCGGGGATTATCCGTCACCCAGATGGCCAACCTGTTGTATATAGGTGGCACAGGGAAAACTATGGTTCCCAACATCCGTATGCCCACTGATATGAACAGAAGGAACAAGCCATCTTCTTCTTCCATAACTCCTCTTGACCTGCGTGAGTATCTGATCCAGAAATGCAAAGACAAGAGTCGTAAACAGGCGTCAATCCCCCTAACGGTCAAACGCGGGGAGATCTTGTGGGAAGATGCATCAACATCTAATATTGTTATGACAGGTGGGCCACATGAAGATTCCATCTTTATTATTCCTCCAACTCGCGACGACCAGCATCCAATAGTCTTCGGTCGAATGCGGACCAGCCCGATTGTACAGGAAGAATTTCGCGAGCCTGAGGGTGGCAAAATGCAAATCCACAGGTATAGCCCACAGGCTTTAAATATTATAAAAAGTATGGATTATGATTTGAGGTTGAAACAAGGCCTCAACTATGGAAAAGGCAGACGAATACCGTTGCAGAGTAATTTTTACTGTCAACGAGCTCGTTTTGGGTTGGGGTATACTGCATCTCTTGCAAACTCACAACCTCGAGAGTCTGATCCTGCACAACCAGAGGCAGGACCTTCTAAATCAGCTTTTGTGGAAAAATGCCGCGACATGTCTGGGGGTAGCCTACCTCGACAGAACAAGCCAGCATCCAAAACTGGGGGTAGAATTCCCTCGAAATCCGAAAATGATGCGACGATGACAATCCTCCCAGAAGGACGTAAAACTCATGCATCGGGAGCCCGAAGACCAAAAAGGACTTTCTCCTTCAATGAAGATGACATCATTGAAATCTTCAATATGTTGATGGAGGAACACAAACTTCAGCTTCCCAACATCAGGTATCCTGAGAGAGCTGGCAAAGTTGATGACCCAGATTATTGTCTCTTTCATCAGTACATTCATCATCCTACAAAGGCGTGCTATGTACTGAAAAGGAGAATCCAGGAGTTGATCAACGCCAAAGTCATCACTTTGCATCTATAAACAAAGGGATAATCATCGTAATTCAGTTTTTCTAAACACGATAAATTTGCTCCCTCCAGGAATATACCTGATGAAGAGTCCCTAAAATTTCTCCAGTAGATTCCTCAGGACTATCCTCACTCAGGAAAATTACTCCATAGTGAATTGTTAAAACATATGCCATGTTCATGTTACCTCTGAGCAGATGTATACCTCCATCCCCGATGGAGTCACAACCCGAAAGAGTTTGTCATGTTCATATTACCTCTGAACAAACCCTCCTAATCCGGCTATCGATTATCATGTTCATAATACCTCTGATATCGGTTGTCATCTCAACTTAGCGCCCGTACTTAACTCTAAGTGGGCCAGTGGTGTTGAGTCCACAAAAACTGCCATGTTCATATTACCTTTGAGCAGATGTATACCTCCATCTCCGATGGAGTCACAACCCCAGAGAGTTTGTCATGTTCATATTACCTCTGAACAAACCCTCATAATCCGGCTATCGATTATCACATCCATACTGCCTCTGATAGTGTATTATGTACAAATTTTAGCTAAAAAGCATATTTTGTCACTACCACGTTCCGAAAACAGGGATATTTTGACTTTTTATAATATTTAATATTATTGTAGTTATAATTAAGTAATTTGTATGATGGTATATTTAATTTAAATAATTATGTGTGATGTGTAATTTAAATATAATATTATATACAGTGTTCAGTTGCTTTGAGATAGTAGACTTGACCTAGAAGCCCAGTAGATGCCCACCTGTCCGAATTGTAGAATCCTGTAATTAATTATTTTATCTAGAATTTAATTCTTGGAGTTTATAATTAATTACCGTAATTTATTTAATTATTGCGCATTGCCTTTGCTTCGATAATTGGAGCAGTATCCTGACTTCTGTCTTCCAACAAATTTCACAATCTTGCTCTAGACATCCCCGCCTTCCATTCTACTATTTTTTACAACTCATAATTTTGCTCCATGTGCATTATTTCTGGCCGCACAAAAAATCGTCGCGGACGTTATTTAATAAATCCCTATTTTGTATCGTTGTACGTTCCAATCGAAAATTGGAGGCAATCTTGACCTATTTTTCGTACGGCCCAAATTAGGGTAATATCCTGTTCTGAGTCATCTTCATTATTGGTATTGATGACCTGACCTGATTTTGACCCCATGTACTCCTAATTAATTTTAGAACACAACTTGTATTTTATCTCTAATTAAATTGATGATACTATTTTATCTGATTCTAAAATCCCAAATTAATTCCAGTGCCCTGTTATTTGAGCCCACACAAATCTTACAGCGCCCCCTGACCCTACAAAACACCGGACACCGAATCGCCCGCCAAATTTTCGTCATTTCATGCGTTTGTGCAAATGCCCCAAATTTAAGGGGGTCAATTTGCAAATTGGCATTTTGTGTCAACACCTCATTTGTTTAAAACAATGAGGGAGCCCTATTAATATTTTAATTAAATCTCTCACCCTCATCCCCCATGAATTATTTTTCTCTCCATGTCAAATCTGAGCCACTCATTCTAAGAGTTCAAATCCTCACCCTCCATCACACCCTCTCTCCCTATTTAATATCTTGTACCCTCAAACCCTAATCCCAAGAAACCTAGGTTTTCCCCCACCTCACAAGCCTCCAAAATTCCTCAAGCCTCCAACGTAGGAAGAAATCCTTCTTCCTTTCTTCTTCTCTTTCCTTTCTCCTTCTCTTCCCTTTCTTCTTATTCTTCTCCTTCTTCTTCCTCTTTTATTTTTTAAATTCAAATTCATATAGGGGGGAACACTGTTCATCAACCCCCCTTACTGTGCACCCCGGCCGACTTCCTGCTGCTCCGGCGGGCCTCAGCATCTCCGGCGGCTGCAACCTCCACTGCACCGGCAGGCGGCCCCCACGTACTGTTCATTCCGGCGGCCACTGCTCACTCCGGCCGTCCCGACGTCCTCCTCCCGCTGAAAATCCTCCCTGCAAGGCCGGCCAACTGCCCCGGCCGATCATCTCTCCTTCCCCGACTACTCCATGAAATCCCCGAGCCACCCATCCGACTCACTGCAGTCTTCCCCGGCGACGACAACTCTTCGACCGAGCTCCTCCTTACTCGGTCAATCCCCTCTTCCCTATACTTCCTACTCCAGCCCGCAGTTCGACCGCTCGAGTCGAACGCCACCCCGCTCCGATCGCCTCAGCCGTTCCCCTCCATCTTTCCCGTCACCACCACCATCAAGCTCTCTCTCTCCAATGGCTAAACTTCTCCTCTCCCCTAAACCTCAGTTAGAAGACCAAGACCATGTCCGTTCAGTAGGAGTCCTTTTTCGTGGAAAGCCGGCTGCAGCATTCTGTAGTTGAGTTGTTGGTGGTCCTATGTGTTGGAATACTCGTACCTTCTCTGCTTCTTCACATGGTGGAGCCTTCTGCAATGGGCAGAAAATTCACGTCAGTCAAACCAACCAGGTGGAGCGTTCTCTTCTAGTAACTGGATTTGGATATGAACATGATGATGCTTGGACAACCAACATTGAATTATTCAAGGAATTCACCGATATTAGCAGGGGTGTGAGAAGACTTGGGGCGGCTGCTGTAGACATGTCTCATGTAGCACTTGGAATCGTAGAAGCCTATTGGAAATATCGCCTTAAGCCATGGGACATGGCCCCTGTCGTCGCAGCAGAGAATGCATTCCTTGGGCAACTATCTGTTGCCGAGATCACTAACAGTGCCTGTGAGCCCTCTCCCCCTCTTCCCTCCTTCACTATGTTAATTAAAGTATATGTTTAATTAATGTATAGTAGTGTATGTTAATATATCATGTAGTGTATTTAATTATTGTATATTATATATGTATATATTTAATATTGTTGATATATATATAAATGCGTACTTAGTATATGCATTATTGGTATTGTATTATTTGATATATATATATATATGTTTTGTCTATACTTAATATACTTTCAACATATATAATTTGTATATATGTATAAAAATATATATTTTGTATATGCTTTTAGTGTATCCCTAATATATATAGTAGAAACTTAATTTGGCGTATTAATAGTAGTATATTTTAATGATAATATTGACGATATATATATATATATATATATATATATATATATATATATATGTATATATATATATATATATATATATATATATATATATATATATATATATATATATATATATTTTAAAATGTATTATTGGCATATATATGAGTATACATATATATTGTTCAACTAGTATAAATTGGATATGTGATTAAATGGTACATATATATATATATTGTAAATGTATTTAAAATTGGTGCAGGTATATATATATATATTGGAATGTATAATTATATATGTATCCCTACTAGATGACCCTAGTTGACTGAGTTCCATGCCTGGCATAGCCCGGAGGCCAGTGTATTTCTATTGTGTGTTAGTATAGCATCTGATACAATATTATAATTTATTATATAGGACTGTTGGATCCTCCAGACGGTACTCTGGGACAGGACATTGGTTTTACCAGCTAAGGACCCAAGGCGAGTACATTCTCTGATTAGTTTCTAATTTATGATATCTCCTATGTTCACTGTATCTAGTGTAGATATACATTCTCTTGACACGTTGGTTACACGGATTGGTATACACGAATCTCGTCATGAGATGTTATTCCTTATTCATGGTGTAGCTTGTACAAGACTTGTTTCCTTGTTATCTTGTGCATGTACAGACACTGATTCCCGGGGAGACTTGCTACCTCCCTAGGGAATCCCGTGCCATAGCATACCATGATTGGATCTACTATACCAGTCGGGGGAGGGGAGTATTTTAGTATAGATATGTGATCATACCCAACTCTACATGCATATAGCTCACCCCACATCTCACGTCGGGTGCGGCCTGACCATTTACATGCTTCATAGCTGTTACGTGTGATTAGCCTGACCTCTACATGCATCATAGCTAACCAACGGTTAGCCTGACTTTACATGAATCATAGTTAATCACATGTAACCAGCCTGATCAAGTTCCCAAACCGATCACATATTTAAGCTAGTACTCACACACTTAGTCATAGGTTCTTGCTCTTGGACATATTGTTTCTTCTCCTGCATTTACTTACAGCATTTCCAGTATTCCTTTTATTTCTCGTACCTGTACATGCTTCTAGTATATTTCCATCTAGAACTGCTACATAGTTTATATCATTAATATAGAACTGCTATTTAGAGATGTACTTTGCTCCTTCCTGACTGGAAAATATTTTCCAGATTGTGACCTTAGTGGACTTGGTTCTGACACTTGAGGATTGGATGTTACTGATTGCAGGTATGGCTATTTGTTTTTTTGATGTCTTGTATTTCCTTGCTTGCCTTGATATCTCATCGTGCTTTAGTTTATGTGATTGAGTACTTCCAGCATTATTTTGTAATATCCACGTCTCCTTATGGAGTTGGGTATTCATGTGAGATTGATTAGATAGTTACATGACCTAGACAGCGTTCTACCGCCGATGCTGCGGCGTAGGCTGGACGTACCCACGCTCTCGTACCCCTGCATCGGGTGCGGGTCGTGACACGTTTTTAGTGGTGGCCCATGCAGGTCAGACTTCGCAAGTTGTGCGATGTCGTAGTAGTGCGACGAATTAGTTGTACTACCGCGTGCCTGCTATAGAATATAGGACATAGGATACTAGGATGAGAGAGGATACTCAATCACAAATTCTTGAGAGATTCCTGGGACGACCCCTTGAGAATCTTATTACAATTTCCAATTTAAATCTTTTTCTTTGTTTTCGTCCGCTCTCGCTTGTTGTTTCTGAACTTGATTCTTGTTGAGAAGTTATTAAATTAAAATCTTGGTGTCATTGATGAGTTTGATTCTTGTTGACTAGTTGTTGAATTTAAACTCTTGGTGTCGTTGTTGAGTTTTGATTTTTTCGAGATAAATTTTACGGACTAAACTTTACGGTATCATCTGATGACATATGTTGATGAGGACAGTGAGAAAGGTAAAATGTCTACTTTGGTTATGGAACCTAGAGTTATCGCAGCCATACTAGCTGCCGTGACGAGAACGTAGGAACCAGACTTGGATGTACATACTATAGTTATAAAACTTAGAGTCCTCGCAGCCATACCGGTTGGCGTGGCAAAGATTCTAGATGACGTGATTATAGGGTTGCATACTTTAGTTACGGAACCTGTCGTTTATCGCACCAATGCTTACTGGCGTGGCGAGGATTCTGAGTATCATGATTTCGGATAGACGTGTATGATTATCAGGTTGTATCTTAAATTGGTTCTTAAAGTATCATCTCAAGACTTATCTATTTCTGTTGTTTCAAGACTTTGCTCCATCGCTTCTTTTCTTTACTAACAGTAAAGATATCTTCAGTCCTCAATTCAGTCCTTGAGCTCCTATTCCTTGAGGATTCCTTGTTAAGTATGATAATAAATGACTTGTAATTATGTCTGTGTCTTGAGTATTAGTATTGACTGTGTTGCTTGTGAGTTTGTAAGTATTTCCTAGTTGGACATGTGAGCAGTAGGCCGTGATCTAGAATTAACCCATAGCATAGTACCTTGTAACAATGGTTCTAGGATAAGGTCATTAGAGACTGTGAGTAGAAGGAGAGTATAGAGTAACAATGATAGTTCAAGAGTTAGTATCAGAGCCAACATACCCGTCCTGGATAATCATGATTATGCAATTGGATGATCTACGTGAACAATTAAGTATCCAGGAATCGTATTAAGGATTTATGGAGCATGATGTTCAATTTGATGATAGATATCGGAAGTGTAAAAGGTAAGGAAATATATACGCATAAAGAGTTAATGAGGTGTCATGGGTAGAGAAATATCGGAATTGGTAATGAAAATGGTGAGGCGTATCACAGATCAGTTTAACAGGCTGTAAAGGGATAAAGGGAAATACCTATACATCAATCGAGATGAAGAACCATACACATACCCATGAGAGTAAAGAAACATGAGTATTATAGTAGATACATGTAATCATGAGTTATAATGAGCTTGATGAGATGATTCATTAATGAAGCTAGTAATATAATACCAAGAGTGCCAATGATTCTATATCAAGGATTATTAAAAATGGTGCTAGTAACAGTAAGCACTCGGTGTGATGATAATTAGATGATATACCAGTTGACATAAATTGAAATCATGAAAGAAAACACAGTTGATGATAACTTTGATCATTGGAGGTAATAGTACAAGTGATTCAGGCAGTACAATTTTAGTACACAATTATAGACACTAGATGCATTGAGTGCACCTTGAGTATCAGAGACCGTGAGCACTGATATGTACATTGTGGAGTTATAAATTAAAATGTGGAAATAAGATTTTATTTTTTAAATAATAGAGGAGTTGAGATTATGTCATTAAATTTTTGAGGATTTCAAATATGAATTCAAGGCTACAAAGATTTTAGAAGTGATTAAATTTTGTTCGATGTTGAGTATCTAATTTTGAGGAGGTATATACAATTCATTTTTTTGTTGATCGAGAAGTTAAACCTTGACGATTATTTTGAGGATTAATTTTTATGGTAGATGAGAGATGAATATTAATATATGAGTAGATGATATACATGTGTAAGGATCTGATGACTTGAGCATGATTGAGATGGCACCGCAGACTGACTAGGGTGTCCATCTAAAGTTGTATCGGAAAGAGCAGTACTTAGTATGGTGTGTTATACTTGTGGTGCACTTGAGTGATGAGAACGAATAGTATGGACAACTATCGTAGGAACGAGAACTAGCAGTGGGTGTACTTATAGTAGAACAGAGAGACCTAAAGAGATAGAGGTATCAAACTTTACATGCATCATTTGACCTATAATCGTGTTAGAGGTTCTTGGTATCAGATTTTGATATTAATAGACAGGTGTGTGCGATATGGATTTATTCATGGATCTTGTGGATTAATGATTAGTTGATATGGGTACCAGTTACGGGAATAGGAATTAGTTAGTGAATGTGCTAGAGTTAAGTGTTGTTAGAAATAGGAGATACCGCAAGGAGATGTTAGCAGGTTCTTTCTTTTTCTCATGTTGTTTTTGTCTTCTGATTGATTGATTCCCTAGTACCGTGGGTTGTATTCGTGATTTTTCTTGTTAGAATGTAGTTGGTAGTACACCTTGACAGAGAATGCAATACCATGATAAGACAGACCATAACCATGCATGTTTCCTCTAAGTTGTTTGTTGTATGACTGTAGGTAAAAATTTTCTTAGACCATGATCGTTGGGGTTTTGACCATAGCAAGGATCTATGACAAGGATATGACTTGACAAAATGGGACAAGATGATTTGAAATTCAAGGATAAGCATTCATGAGTTGATATAACAGAATTGCTGGATCATTGGTTTTACAAGGATCGAGGTATGATTGAGATTTGAGGATAAACGCTGATTTAAATAAAGGATTAAAAATTTAACACGGCAGAATTTATGACTTATTAATTCCAGGAAGATTGTGATGTGATTAAATTGGTTAATAAATTTAGAAATTTGGGAGATTATAAATATGTTATTTAAATTGCAAGTTATGAATTTTAGAACTTTATATGGGATGTTGCAATTAGAGAATCCATAAGTATCGCATTGTTGAGTATTTTGAGGAAGAGGAAATCGAGTTATAAATTATTGATAGACTAATGATTGAATTCAAACTTTTGGACGAGATTACATTTTTAAATATGTGCATTAATTAAAATCAAATTTGAGAGGTGGATATTAAATTCTGAGTATTGAATTATTAACTAAAACTTTCGGGAATTTTTTGAAAAAAAAAAAAAATAGACCTTGATTTCATTTCGAGGATTTTTTTCGGAATGCAACAATTTCAGAATTTTTGAAAAATCGTGAAAAGACATTGTGGATTATAACCTGATTTCATGGATGATGAATTTAAATTTTGAGAGAAATAATAATGTGTATGATAAACACTACTATGAGGATTTTAAATTTCGAGGACAAAATTCTTTAAGGTGGGTAGACTTGTCACTACCACGTTCCGAAAACAGGGGTATTTTGACTTTTTATAATATTTAATATTATTGTAGTTATAATTAAGTAATTTGCATGATGGTATATTTAATTTAAATAATTATGTGTGATGTGTAATTTAAATATAATGTTATATACAGTGTTCAGTTGCTTTGAGATAGTAGACTTGACCTAGAAGCCCAGTAGATGCCCACCTGTCCGAATTGTAGAATCCTGTAATTAATTATTTTATCTAGAATTTAATTCTTGGAGTTTATAATTAATTACCGTAATTTATTTAATTATTGCGCATTGCCTTTGCTTCGATAATTGGAGCAGTATCCTGACTTCTGTCTTCCAACAAATTTCACAATCTTGCTCTAGACATCCCCGCCTTCCATTCTGCTATTTTTACAACTCATAATTTTGCTCCCTGTGCATTATTTCTGGCCGCACAAAAAATCGTCGCGGACGTTATTTAATAAATCCCTATTTTATATCGTTTTGCGTTCCAATCGAAAATTGGAGGCAATCTTGACCTATTTTTCGTGCAGCCCAAATTAGGGTAATATCCTGTTCTGAGTCTTCTTCATTATTGGTATTGATGACCTGACCTGATTTTAACCCCATGTACTCCTAATTAATTTTAGAACACAACTTGCATTTTATCTCTAATTAAATTGATGATACTATTTTATCTGATTCTAAAATCCCAAATTAATTCCAGTGCCCTGTTATTTGAGCCCACACAAATCTTACAGTGCCCCCTGACCCTACAAAACACCGGACACCGAATCGCCCGCCAAATTTTCGTCATTTCATGCGTCTGTGCAAATGCCCCAAATTTAAGGGGGTCAATTTGCAAATTGGCATTTTGTGTCAACACCTCATTTGTTTAAAACAATGAGGGAGCCCTATTAATATTTTAATTAAATCTCTCACCCTCATCCCCCATGAATTATTTTTCTCTCCATGTCAAATCTGAGCCACTCATTCTAAGGGTTCAAATCCTCACCCTCCATCACACCCTCTCTCCCTATTTAATATCTTGTACCCTCAAACCCTAATCCCAAGAAACCTATGTTTTCCCCCACCTCACAAGCCTCCAAAATTCCTCAAGCCTCCAACGTAGGAAGAAATCCTTCTTCCTTTCTTCTTCTCTTTCCTTTCTCCTTCTCTTCCCTTTCTTCTTCTTCTTTTCCTTCTTCTTCCTCTTTTATTTTTTAAATTCAAATTCATATAGGGGGGAACACTGTTCATCAACCCCCCTTACTGTGCACCCCGGCCGACTTCCTGCTGCTCCGGCGGGCCTCAGCATCTCCGGCGGCTGCAACCTCCACTGCACCGGCAGGCGGCCCCCACGTACTGTTCATTCCGGCGGCCACTGCTCACTCCGGCCGTCCCGACGTCCTCCTCCCGCTGAAAATCCTCCCTGCAAGGCCGGCCAACTGCCCCGGCCGATCATCTCTCCTTCCCCGACTACTCCATGAAATCTCCGAGCCACCCATCCGACTCATTGCAGTCTTCCCCGGCGACGGCAACTCTCCGACCGAGCTCCTCCTTACTCGGTCAATCCCCTCTTCCCTACACTTCCTATTCCAGCCCGCAGTTCGGCCGCTCGAGTCGAACGCCACCCCGCTCCGATCGCCTCAGCCGTTCCCCTCCATCTTTTCCGTCACCACCACCATCAAGCTCTCTCTCTCCAATGGCTAAACTTCTCCTCTCCCCTAAACCTCAGTTAGAAGACCAAGACCATGTCCGTTCAGTAGGAGTCCTTTTTCGTGGAAAGCCGGCTGCAGCATTCTGTAGTTGAGTTGTTGGTGGTCCTATGTGTTGGAATACTCGCACCTTCTCTGCTTCTTCACGTGGTGGAGCCTTCTGCAATGGGCAGAAAATTCACGTCAGTCAAACCAACCAGGTGGAGCGTTCTCTTCTAGTAACTGGATTTGGATATGAACATGATGATGCTTGGACAACCAACATTGAATTATTCAAGGAATTCACCGATATTAGCAGGGGTGTGAGAAGACTTGGGGCGGCTGCTGTAGACATGTCTCATGTAGCACTTGGAATCGTAGAAGCCTATTGGAAATATCGCCTTAAGCCATGGGACATGGCCCCTGTCGTCGCAGCAGAGAATGCATTCCTTGGGCAACTATCTGTTGCCGAGATCACTAACAGTGCCTGTGAGCCCTCTCCCCCTCTTCCCTCCTTCACTATGTTAATTAATGTATATGTTTAATTAATGTATAGTAGTGTATATTAATATATCATGTAGTGTATTTAATTATTGTATATTGTATATGTATATATTTAATATTGTTGATATATATATAAATGCGTACTTAATATATGCATTATTGGTATTGTATTATTTGATATATATATATATGTTTTGTCTATACTTAATATACTTTCAACATATATAATTTGTATATACGTATAAAAATATATATTTTGTATATGCTTTTAGTATATCCCTAATATATATAGTAGAAACTTAATTTGGCGTATTAATAGTAGTATATTTTAATGATAATATTGACGATATATATATATATATATATATATATATATATATATATATATATATATATATATATATATATATATATATATATATATATATTTTAAAATGTATTATTGGCATATATATGAGTATACATATATATTGTTCAACTAGTATAAATTGGATATGTGATTAAATGGTACATATATATATATATATATATATATATATTGTAAATGTATTTAAAATTGGTGCAGGTATATATATATATATTGGAATGTATAATTATATATGTATCCCTACTAGATGACCCTAGTTGACTGAGTTTCATTCCTGGCATAGCCCGGAGGCCAGTGTATTTCTATTGTGTGTTAGTGTAGCATCTGATACAATATTATAATTTATTATATAGGACTGTTGGATCCTCCAGACGGTACTCTGGGACAGGACATTGGTTTTACCAGCTAAGGACCCAAGGCGAGTACATTCTCTGATTAGTTTCTAATTTATGATATCTCCTATGTTCACTGTATCTAGTGTAGATATACATGCTCTTGACACGTTGGTTACACGGATTGGTATACACGGATCTCGTCATGAGATGTTATTCCTTATTCATGGTGTTGCTTGTACAAGACTTGTTTCCTTGTTATCTTGTGCATGTACAGACACTGATTCCCGGGGAGACTTGCTACCTCCCTAGGAAATCCCGTGCCATAGCATACCATGATTGGATCTACTATACCAGTCGGGGGAGGGGAGTATTTTAGTATAGATATGTGATCATACCCAACTCTACATGCATCATAGCTCACCCCACATCTCACGTCAGGTGCGGCCTGACCATTTACATGCTTCATAGCTGTTACGTGAGATTAGCCTGACCTCTACATGCATCATAGCTAACCAACGGTTAGCCTGACTTTACATGAATCATAGTTAATCACATGTAACCAGCCTGATCAAGTTCCCAAACCGATCACATATTTAAGCTAGTACTCACGCACTTAGTCATAGGTTCTTGCTCTTGGACATATTGTTTCTTCTCCTGCATTTACTTACAGCATTTCCAGTATTCCTTTTATTTCTCGTACCTATACATGCTTCTAGTATATTTCCATCTAGAACTGCTACATAGTTTATATCATTAATATAGAACTGCTATTTAGAGATGTACTTTGCTCCTTCCTGACTGGAAAATATTTTCCAGACTGTGACTTTAGTGGACTTGGTTCTGACACTTGAGGATTGGATGTTACTGATTGCAGGTATGGCTATTTGTTTTTTTGATGTCTTGTATTTCCTTGCTTGCCTTGATATCTCATCGTGCTTTAGTTTATGTGATTGAGTACTTCCAGCATTATTTTGTAATATCCACGTCTCCTTATGGAGTTGGGTATTCATGTGAGATTGATTAGATAGTTACATGACCTAGACAGCGTTCTACCGCCGATGCTGGGGCGTAGGCTGGACGTACCCACGCTCTCGTACCCCTGCATCGGGTGCGGGTCGTGACATATTTCTATCATGTCCATATAACCTCTGAATAGATATATCCTGCTAAAACTTACCGAGAGTATATCACGTCCATATTACCTCTGATATCACTCTCACACAAACCTGTCATTTATATTCCGAAATGATGGGTCCACAAAGTCAGATGAAAGCCTCTTTATTATTCCCAAAAAGGAGCAAAAGTACATTGAAAAGCAAAAGCAAAAGTACATCATTTTGGGGGAGCGGTCAGGTCGCGAAGCTGCCGCGCCAGTGCGGCCATCCTCTCAGTCCTGGAATCCAAGACATCAGCGTGAGCCCGCTCCAGCCGTGCCTCATCGTTGCTCAGGAGGGACAGTTCGGCTCTAGCCCAAAGAAAACCAGCACGGGCGACTCCTGCACGCGCCAAGTTCTGTTGTGCTACGTCCAATCGGCCATCCGCCACAGCTAGAGCTTCCGACGACTGAGAAGCCCACTCCTTTGCCTGAGCGAGTTTTGTTTCCAGCCTGCGGACCCTCGCTACATTCCCTTCATGCTCGGTCTGGCACTTCGTTTGAAGAGCGATGGCCTCCTCCAGGACGACTTTTCCTTCATCCATCTCCTGCTGATGTGTCTGGATGGATTTATTTATGCCTGCCATCTGTTCGGCAAGCCGCGCAGTCATGGAGTCGTATCTAGTCTGAACCAGATCTTCGACATTGTCTCGAGCTAGCTGCAAGTATTCGTTAATGGGTTGCTCCAAACCATTAACTATCTCCTCCAGCGTTTCAGCTAGCCCAGTGTCGTCGAATTCTCGGATCGGCACTATTGCGGACCGGGAGGACCTCTTCAGCGACGCAAAGCTCAGATTCTTCGCCAACACCCTTGATATTAACATTTTCAAAGTGGTGTAGAAGATGCCGGTGTACTGCTCGATCAGCGCAGCTAGATCCGAATGGACGCCGGGGGTAGCCTCGATATTGGCGAATCCTCCTCCAAGAACAACCGCAGACGATGTCGCTACGGTCGTCGCCTCAACAGGTGGTGCGACGAAAGAAGAAGCGCCAACACCAGACGAAGATACCAGCATACTCGAAGGAGGCATTATCGCAATGACAGGCTCGTCCTCCTCTTGAGATATCGGAATCTCGTCGACAGACGAGCCGGCACCCGAAGATGTTTCCTCTTCAAAATTAGCCGCCTCCGTGTCGCCGCCAGGACCTGACACAGAGCCAAAGGGCGCATCTACACTTCCCTCCCCGAAGAGGTCTTCCCCTGAAAAGAGGACGAAAGGATGTTAGTATCGAAATGATGTTAACTTTTCTAAAAAGAGGCGTGAAGACGACATTTACCGATGGCCAACGGTATATATGTCGCATCTGCGGCCTGTACAGCTAAATCATTTCTTAACGATGCTAAGCAAGCTGTCATACCTGGAGAAAGGGGTCTGCTAACTGACGCTGGCAAATAGTCTTCCAGATCCTCGTCAAACTCCAACCGAGGCTCATCGGCTGGAATCTCGCTGGGTGCACTGACAGAGACGGCAGGAATCTCTCCCGATGCTGACCCGGACAAAGATATCCTCATTCGGCTCGGCCCCGAAGGCGATCTCGTTCCACTACCTGAAGCAGTAGCAGCGACGGCAGCCTTCAGCAGAGATTCTCCGGCACTACCGGACGAAACATTAGAGGGTCCCTCTTTAAAAGGCGAGGAACCTCCAATCAAAGAATCATCCCCAATATGGGGAGATGCAGGCTTACTTCCAGGAGCCTCAATACCAGAAATCCGGAGAGGACGATTAACCATCTTCTTCTTCCTCTTGCGAGGGAAAGTCTCCTTCGGAGCAGGAGCCCTTCGCTTTCCGGAGATTACCAAAGGCCCTGCAGGCATAGGTACTTCACCCCTCGATACCGCCAACAGAGGCTCATCTGGAGTGACGGACTCCTCACCCTCGTCGAAAGAAACCGAGGGGACTTCGACTCTTCCCCCAGACTTGGAAGAGGGCACCCTAAAACTTCCATGCATATCAAAATCGCGATGGAAGGTGTTCGTTGCCACATAGAACTGGGCATACGAGTGCAGGATGCGCAGCTCCGTGGAGAGTGTAATGACCGGCACAGTAAAAATTGCTCCAGTATAACCCATGAGGAAGTATCGCCAGCCTCTCGCTCCATCAATGAGTCCACCCCTGGACCGGAAGCTGGTGACGGTGTTGCCCACGTGCAGCTGATCATACCCAAACTGCCTGGCAAACCGACTAGGCAGGTAGGGCTCCAAGAAGCAATGGTCTTCACTCCTGTACAGTAAATGAGAAGGTCTAATGCAGACAAACCAATTAAAAGTTTCAGGAGAAAGATTGGTCTTCTCTCTACCTGAATCCTCAAGCCTAATCCCCGATTGATTGCGATGTACATAGGGGACAGTGCAGAAGAGCTTCCAGCTGTGACTGAAGCCCAGCACCCGCCGACAGTCTAGAACCTGGTCACATTCCAGGAAGATTTTTGGTAGTTCAACAAGAAACTAGCCCCCGAACTACTGCCGGAGCCGGGAGACATAACCCTGGGGTTATAAAGAATTAACCATCCCATCAAATACAGGTATGGTAATTCTACCCTGGGAAAGCTATCATGTCGAGTTTCATCGACGAGCAGCCCGTCAGTCATGGCCCTCAGGCCAGCTTGTATACGGCATACCATGGCAGGGAGCAAGCCCAGTCTAGCCCCGAACACCAGACGCACTGCGGGCCATAGCGTGTTACGGTGAATGCGGTCCTCAGATGCGATGCCGGGTACCACCAGTTGGCGCAGCCATATGGAGAGGAAGCCAGCCAGTTGAGCTTCCCTGGACAGAGGCCTGCGGCAGCACCTCAAATAACTATAGGCCTTAGTGCCTACAGGATACTGTCCTATCCATTCGTCGAGGATCGAGTCCGGAGCCCCAGCGTCTACCATAAGATCGTCGACTACCTGAGCATTAAGCACACTCAGAGGATTCACAGGCTGATCCTTGCCCTCCAATACCTTCTCCGGCTTAGCAGTCCTGGACCGGTGAAAGAAGAGGTAGGACGTCCATTTATTGATGTGAGCCAAATCTGAGGGCTCACCATAAAAAGTGGTGCAAGCGAGGTAGTGGCACATCAGCTCCTGGTACACTTCCACTACCCGAGGGTCTGAATTCCCCAGCTCCCGGTTCGTAGGAACATACTCTTCATACGGAGTATCCTCTATCGGCAGTCTCGAGATCTCTGCCATCTCATGGAGGGACAATCCCAACTCCCCCAGTGGAGTGGCGAAAGTCCCGGTGAGCGAAATATATCGCTCCATCAGTGCCAGAAATAGGTTGGGGTTAGGAGGTAACCCAACACCGGTGGCACTCACAGCTGCAAACAGACCAATGCTCTCCAACTCGGTCTGGAAATGCTTCAGGGCCCAATCAGCTAAGCGAGCCCATCGAAGGTTTGTAGGGGTGATCCACCCGCCGTACCGAGGGTTCACCTTGGGGTATACTCCCCCGTGTCCCATGAAATCATTGCAGAAAGTCGATAATTGGACCGGTTGGATCACTAAACTGTCTTCACTCGGGACACTGCCCGGGTACAGTCCCTTGAACATCGTCATATTGTCGGAAGGGCGGCTGACAAACGACCCCTGGTCAGCTCCTTTCAGATAAAAGATCTTCCCCGGCCTGCCGTGAAGATCGGGAGTCAGCGTCCATGACATCCTCCTGGGATGTGTAGCATGAAAGAAAGCCGAGATGGGATAGTCTCTCGGCATCTTGGGCAGATACAAAACCATGCTCCAAGCAGGGAAAACCCAGAGTTCTCTCTTGGGCTTCGTCTGGGACTGCTTGTCAATCATGTCCCCGAAGAGGAAAGCCGGCTTTAGGTACTGGTCCCCATCTATGTACGTCAGGGGCTCCCCGTTGATCAAGTTCAGCAGCGTTCGCTCGCCCTGAGCCGATATTAAAATTTCCCTTCCTTCGGGATACTGGGGCCCGGAGATAGGAAATATCACGTGTGACAGATCCTCCAGATAGTTGGAGTACAGCATCCCGACGGCAGAACCCATCACATAGGCTAGCAGAGACACATGCAAGTTAACTGCAAGAGTGCAAGAAAAATACGTTAGTTCCTATAACTAGACATTACAGATCTTGCAGCATACGCCAAAAATCAACAGTCTGTGCTTTACGCCAAGACCGTAAAAACTTGACCATTACGCTGAAATTCATTTCCTAAAGCGTAAGGTTCAAGACTGGCAGTATACAGTCTGTGCTTTACGCCAGACGAATAAAGTTGAGGTATTATGCCAGAATCTTCATCCAGAAGCGTAACGCTCAAATTTTATACGCCAACTTTCGACAGTTAAAGCTTTTACGCCAGACTGCGAAAATATGGAGTTTTTGCGCTGACACATTAGAAATGTGGGCGTAAAAGATGAAACGTCTCTGTGCATCATCTTTCTCAAAGAGGCTATCAGCACAGAAGACGACCTAGCGAGGTCACGTACAACGTGTGCGAAGGGTTTTTAGTCGTTCTTTTTCGTCCCAAAAGCTCTACCTTTAAGGCCGGGTGCACTGCTCGTCGGCGGGATATTTCGCTCAGAATGAAGTTCGCCTTGCCCGATCGAAGACGCTCTCTCTTGAGCAGAAGAACGAGAAGAAGAATCAACCTTCTTTCCCTTAGTGGAGGAGGATTGTTTCGTGGCCATTACTGGAAACTTTGAAATCTCGGAGAAGAAACGAAGGAGAACTCGAACAGTCGAAAGCTTTCTTTCACAGAAGACGGATGAAATATTTTTCTCTCAGAAACTTGGGGTATATATAGAGTTCGGATGGACTCCTCGAATCCCGAACCAAATCTCCTAATTAATATTCGGTTATGATTGGGTACTACGTCAGCCTATTACTCAGAAAAGGCGGACAGTCAGCGAATTCGAAAAGTTTTCGTGCAAAGCAGATTCGTGGTTTTTACGCTAAGGAGCTTTCTACGCTCGACAGCTACAGATCTACGGTTTTACGCTCACAGGCTATAAGTCTATGGTTTTACGCCCGGATGTCTTTGTGCTCGGTAGCTTTTACGCTCGAGAGGCTACAAACCTACGACTTCACGCTCAGCAGCTACAAATCTATGATCTCACGCTCGATGGCATTTAGTTTACGCTCAGAGGCAACAGATCCACAATTTCACGCTCGAAAGATTTTTTTTTCACAGGCTACAAATCTACAGTTCTGCGCCAAGGAGCTTTCTACGCTCGACGGCTACAAATCTACGGTTTTACGTTCACAGGCTATAAGTCTATGGTTTTACGCCCGGATGCCTTTGTGCTCAGTAGTTTTTATGCTCGAGAGGCTACAAACCTACGACTTCACGCTCATGAACTACAAGTCTATGATTTCACGCTCGGTGGCATTTTAGTTTACGCTCAGAGGCTGCAAACTTATGATTTCACGCTCTATGACTTCCCTCACATCTGAAAGATACGCCGGACAGAGTACGCGTACATCTAAACGATTCTCAAGGCGGTCAATTGCAGGAGTTCACACAGAAGATACTCCTTCTTGACCTCAAGATACCCCAAGTAGCCGAAGCATACGGAGTTCAACATTGAAAATTACTCTTCTTCATGGGTCGATTCGAAGTTCATCCAAACTCCAGTCTGAATATTTCATCTACAAATTTAAGATGGCAACTCAGTTCTTGACAGCCATTCCTCGCCATGTTCCAAGGAATTTTCGAGAAATTATTCTTAAAGACGACGGTCTGAACAAAAATTCTGTTTATCAGAAGTAAAAAATAGTTCAGAATTCTACGCGGTTCCTCATTCCTAAGCAGAAGGACAGTTCGAACACTCGACTGCTAAAGCGACTTTCTACGCATCCTTAGTTATGCGTAAAAGACATGACAGGACCTAGCACTCTTTCTATACAGAGTCGGCGTAAAGTATCAGACGTGTCGAAGCTACACATATTCAGACTTCACAGCAAAGTATGGCAAGATGATCATATGCAAAGAAGAAAGATGATTTTATTAAAATTAAAAGCATGATTACATGAGAAAAATCCAGTCTACAAGGGTTTTCTTTATTTTTATGACTACACATGAGGGAAATCCCGTCTATAAAGGACTTCCTCATCATCGTCTGAAGATCGCACCCAGAATCTCTTCTGCCAGATTCTCGCATGGGCGAAATTCTTCATCCATCTTCTCCAGCAGTCAGTCGGTAACCGCAAACTGACTGACATATTGGTCAGCGGTGGGAGGATACAAAACTGGGCATAGACCCATCCTCCAACAGAAGAAAAGCAGAGTAAATCTACTTTCTTACATCCACCGCCGTGACAGATTGAGTTGAGATATTTCACCCAACTCAATCTCGGACAGCAGCTAGTTCATCTTCCCTCGTCCGCAGGTAACGGGAGAAGGCACCACTTGCAAGCTGCCTGGTCAAATACGACCCTTCTTCTCTCCCGAAGAACCACCATACAAAGTTGCTGATTATCCCGAGCAAAGGAGGCTATGATATCCTTCAATGATCCATCGTTGCAGAGGACATTTGCTCGAAGACGCCGTCTTTTTCGTCTCCTTACATGCTGGAAGAACATTGTCTCCTTCTTCCTCAAGTCGACCCGACGAACTCCGGCCATCATCTCTGTGTGGTGAAGGAAGTGTGGGAAGACAGGAAAACTCCTCAGCCTTTTTATAGGCGAAAGAGATCACACCGATCCCCAATAACTCTGCCATAAAGTCAGCCATGAAAAAACATGTCAGGATTGACCGTTTCAGGCTCCATTCAGAGTGTTTCGAGTTACGAGGAACGGTTCATGCTTCATTCAAAGCGTTTCAAATTACGATGAATTTAAAAGCTTTGAAGGGGGTCTTGTAGAAGCATGAAAAATATGCTGGATAGCTATATGCAGCATCTTGATGCAGGACAGCGTAAACAGAGGACCTCAGAGCCATCAAACGTGCAACAGAGCTTTTCCGCTGAGAACAGCATAAAAATATAGGCTCAAGGACCATCCGCGTAATGTAGTATGTCCAGGCTGCTTCAGCGTAAACAGGGTGCTTCATCGCCTTTATGGCGTAAAACTCATCCGCTTTCAATGTAGCATTGAAGTGTACGAGGAATACTTCGTATTCTTTGAAATGAACCTGTCAGATCATGCAATGAACCTGACGTCTGAACTCCTGACAAAGAGTACTGAACGACTACCCAGGCGATGGGTATAATGATGGCGCGGTACTGCAACCCAGGCTGTCATTTACTGCTATTTCCTTTGCGTAAACCACTTTTATACATACGAAGGAATACGCTATCTAGTTTTACACAGACAGATATGAGCTGTTTACGCTCCGCAGAAGACAAACAGCCTGCCACTGTTTGTGGTGGAAAACGAAAGAATGAAAATATATTCAAGATGGGGTTTATACGAAACCCGCCTTCTTTGGTTTACAAACAAACTTGTACAATTTGATCCTATACGAGGATGTGGGAGTATAATTTATTTAATCTGGGTAAATATTACTATAGGTGTCTGATCTGCAGTCGATCACTTTAGCCCTTGGACCACACGATGATGAAGAAGTGCCGTAGAAGACAGGAAGCAACTTTGAAGGTTGCAAAAGAGGGTGGATGCATGATGCCAAAGTCGTCGATCCCTACTCTTTGCCTGAGCTCCGGATCCTCTCTCTCTCTCTCTCTCTCTCTCTTGACCTCTGGTTCGATCTTTCTTGGAAGTTCGACCTCGGATCTGATATTGGTTTTCTTGACCAATTTTCGACCTTCCGGTTTGTCGACCCTCAATTTCTTCGACCTTTTTCCTCATTGATAGAGGTCTCTATTTAAGAGTTTTAGTGACAGTGACCACTCCGTCGGTATATAAACCGAGGAGTGGAAAGTACAGCACCCTTTTACACAACGGTTAAAATAACCAATGCCTGCGTATAGATGATCCTTTGAATGAGCGTGTGGCACGGGTCCAACTAAGGGACAAAATGCGTATAATCGCTACGAAGATCACGGCGTAGAAGCCACGTAGGTAGGTATCCCTCGTGTAGAAGATGTGGACGTAGAAGCCAATGTCTGTCACCATGGCGTAGAAGCCAAGTAGGCATAGAAGCCGAATAGGTGTAGAAGTTGAGCGGTCATAGAGGCCGAGTGGGCGTAGAAGCCGAGCGATCATAGAGGCCGAGTGGGCGTAGAAGCCGAGTGGTCATAGAGGCCGAGTGGGCGTAGAAGCCGAGTGAGCACCGGAGCTGAATGGGAGTAGAAGCCGCTGCGTATCGTGCCAGAGTGCTGATGTGGACGTCTTTAGCCGGAATTACGGCTTTTGAAGATATAATCAAATCTCTTGCATTAAATGCCGAGATTTGCCACCATCCTGTGCATTAAATGCGAAGGCGTGTTTTGAAGGTCTGCAGCCCTTCTGTGCATCCGTCGCAGAGACGTGCCTCGAGAAACTGTCACCGCTCTGTGCATTAGACGTAGAGACGTACCTCAAGCCCCGTACGAAGTACAACTTTTGATGTGTAGGCGGTTTGTCTACTGCGGAGCATAAATAGCTCATGTCTGCCAGTGTAAAATAAGGCAGCGTATCCCTTCGTGCACGTAAAAGCAGTTTATGCAAAGGAGATGGCGGTAAATGACAGCCTGGGTTGCAGTACTGTGCCATCATTATAGCCGTCGTCTGGGTAGTCGAGCCGTATCCCTTTGTCAAAAGTCCAGACGTCAGGTTCATTGCAGGATCTGACTGGTTCATTACAGGATCTGACAGGTTCACTTCGTAGAATACGAAGCGTCTCTCGTACACTTCAATGCTGCGTTGAAAGATGATGGATTTTATGCCATGGAGGCGATGAAGCACCCTGTTTATACGAAAGCGGCTTGGACGTACTGCCTTACGCAGATGGTCCTTTGAGCTTATATTTCACGCTGTGCTTATCGAAAAAAGCTCTGTTGCAGGCTTTATGGCTCTGAAGGCCTCTGTTTACGCTGCTCTGCATCAATATGCTGCGTATAGCCATCCGGCGTATTTTTCATGCATCTACAAGACCCCCTTCAAAGCTTTCAAAATTCCTCGGAATTTGAAACGCTTTGAATGAAGCATGAACCGCTCCTCGTAACTCGAAACTTTTCTGAATGGAGCGTTGAAACGGTCGATACTGACTTTATGGCGGATTTATTGGGGACCGGTGTGATCTCTTTCGCCTATAAAAAGGCTAGGGGGTTAACCCGTTCTCCCTACATTTCTATCACCACGCAGAGATGATCGCCGGAGTTCGTCGGGCCGACCTGAGGAAGAAGGAGATCATGTTCTTCCAGCGTGTAAGGAGCCAAAAAAGACGACATCTTCGAGCAAGTGTCCACTGCAACGATGGATCATGGAAGGATGTCTTAGCCTCCCTTGCTCGGGATAATCAGCAACTTTATATGGCGGTTCTTCCAGGAGAAGGGAAGGGTCGTATTAGACCACACGGCTTGCAAGCGGTGTCTTCTCCTGTTACCTCCGGGGATGAGAGCAGCAACTAGCTCTGACCTCGGGCATTGAGTTGGGTGGAATATATCAACTCAATCTGTCACGGCGCACGGAGCATGGGATCTGCATAATTTATGCAAGCCCCAACTCTGTATTTCTCCTACCGTTGATCATTGCCATGTCAGTCAGTTTGTTGGAACTGACTGACTACTGGAGAAGATGGATGAAGAATTGTGCCCATACGAGAACCTGTCAGAACAGCTTCTGGGCGATCTTCAGACGACGATGGGGAAATCCTTTGTAGACGGAGTTTCCCTTATATGTAACCATGAAAAATGAAGAAAAACCCCTTGTAGACAGGATTTTCCTCATATGTAATCATGATTTTGATTCTAATAAAATCGTGTTTCTTCTCCGCATATGATCGTTTTGCCATACGTTGCTGTGAAGTCTGAATATGTGTAGCTTCGACACGTCTGATTCTTTACGCCGATTCTGTAGAAAGAGTGCTAGGTCCAGTCTTTTACGCATAGCGAATAGTCCATAGAACATTGTTGAGCATTTTGAACATTTAGAACTGTCCTGCTGCTAGGACTGAGGAACCGCATAGAATTCTGAACTTGTTGTTTTCACTTCTGTGTAAACAGAATTCTTGTCTCAGACTTCGTTTTCAAGAATGACTTCTCGAAAAATCCCTTAGAACAGGGTCGAGAAATGGCTGTCAAACTGAGTTGCCATCTTGATAGATGAAATATTCGGACTGGAGTCTGGATGAACCTCCAATTGACCCGAGAAGAGTAATTTCTCAATGTTTGAACTCTGTATGTTTTGGGTACTTGGGATATTTTGAGGTCAAGAAGGAGTATCTTCTGTGTGAACTCCTGTAATCGACCGCCTTGAGAACTGTTCGGATATGCGGAAAGTCAGAGATCTGTAGTGTAGATGAGCTGAAAATCCTGAGTTCATAGCCTATTGAGCGTAGAAAGTCACTGAGCGTGAGATCATCGATTTTTATCTGCTGAGCGTAAAGTCGTAGGTTTGTAGCCTCTCGAGCATAAAAGCTACCGAGCACAAAGGCATCCGGGCGTAAAATCATAGACTTATAGCTTGCGAGTATAAAACCGTAGATCTGTAGCTGTCGAGTGTAGAAAGCTCCTTAGCGTAGAACTGTAGATTTGTAGCCTGTGAATAAAAGAAATCTTCCGAGCGTAAGGTTGTGGATCCGTTGCCTCCGAGCGTAAGCTAAATGCCACCGAGCATGAGATCATCGATTTGGTATCTGCTGAGCGTAAAGTCGTAGGTTTGTAGCCTCTCGAGCATAAAAGCTACCGAGCACAAAGGCATCCGGGCATAAAACCATAGACTTATAGCTTGCGAGCGTAGAACCGTAGATCTGTTGCTATCGAGCGTATAAAGCTCTTTAGCGTAGGAACCGCTGACCTGTTTTTGCATGAAAAACTCTTCGAATTTGCTGACTGTCCGTCTTTCGAGAGTAGTGGGCTGACGTAGTACCCAATCATAACCAAATATTAATTGTGAGATTTGGTTGGGGTTTCGAGGAGCCCGTCCGAGGATTCGAGGAGTCGACCCGCACTCTATATATATCCCAAGCTTTTGAGAGAAAAACCTTTCATCCGTCTTCTGCGAAAGAGAGCCTTCGACTGTTTGAGTTTTTCCCCTCGTTCTTTCTCCGAGCACTCCGAGTTTTCAGAAATGGTGCCGAAACAAATCCCCTCCACTAAGGGAAAGAGTATAGGTTCTTCTTCTCGTTCTTCTGCCCCAGCGAAAGAGTCTTCGGTCGGGCAAGGCGAACTTTCTTCTGAGCGAAGTATCCCGCCGCCGAGTAGCGCACCCTGCCTTAGAGGTAGAGCCTTTTGGGATCACAAAGAACGACAAAAAATCCTTCACATACGTTGAACGTGACTGCGCTAGGTCATCTTCTGTGCTGATAGCCTCTTTGAGGAAGATGACACACGGATACGTTTTCATCTTTTACGCCCATATTTCTAATGTGCCAGCGTAAAACTCCATGTTTTCGCAGTTTTGAGCGTAAAAGCTCTGACTGCCAAAAACTTGGTGTATACTATAAAATTTTAGTTTTATGCTTGTGGATGGGACCTCCGGCGTAATAACTAGAATTTTGGCAGTCTGGCTTAAAGCACGGACTGTATACCGCAAATTACGCTTCTGGATGTGACTTCCGGCGTAAAATGACCAAATTTTGTACAGTCTTGGCGTAAAGCACAGACTGTCATTTCTTGGTCTTTATGTTGCAAGATTTGTAATAACGTGTTTTCCTTGCACTTTTGCAGTTAACTTGCATGAGTCTCCACTGGCCGAGGTGATGGGTTCCGCTGCCTGGATGCTGCATTCAAACTATCTGGAGGATATGTCCCACGTGACATTTCCTATCTCCAGACCCCAGTATCCTGAAGGAAGGGAGATCTTGATATCGGCTCAGGGCGAGCGGACGTTGCTGAACATGATTAACGGGGAGCCCCTGACGTACATAGACGGGGACCAGTACATCAAGCCGGCTTTTCTCTTTGGGGACATGATTGACAAACAGTCCCAGACGAAGCCCAAGAGAGAACCCTGGGTTTTCTCCGCTGAGAGTGTGGTCTTGTATCTGCCAACGATGTCGAGAGATTATCCCATCTCGTCTTTCTCCCATGCTACACATCCCAGGAGGATGTCGTGGACGGTGACTCCCGATCTTCACGGCAAGCCGGGGAAGATCTTTCATCTGAAAGGAGCTGACCAGGGGTCGTTTGTCAGCCGCGCTTCCGGCGTTGTGACGATGTTCAGGGGACTGTGCCCGGGCAGCGTCCCGAGTGAAGACAGTTCAGTGATCCAGCCGGTCCAATTGTCGACTTTCTGCAACGACTTCATGGGCGAGGGGGGGTATACCCCAAGGAGAATCCTTGGTGCAATGGGTGGATCACCCCAACAAACCTCCGATGGGCTTGCCTAGTTGACTGGGCCTTGAAGCATTTTCGGAGAGAGCTGGAGGTCATCGGACTGTATGCTGCTGTGAGTACGACGAGTGTTGGGTTGCCTCCCAACCCTAACCTGTTTCTGGCACTGATGGAGTGATACATTTCACTCACCGGGACTTTCGCCACTCCGCTGGGGGAGTTGGGGTTGGCCCTCCATGAGATGGCAGTGATCTCGAGACTGCCGATGGGGGATACCCCATATAAAGAGTATGTTCCCACCAACCGGGAGTTGGAGGACTCGGACCCTCGGGTTGTGGAGGTGTATCAGGAGCTGATGTGCCACTACTTCGCGTGCACTACTTTTTATGATGAGCCTTCTGATTTGGCTCACACCACTAAGTGGATGTCCTACCTCTTCTTCCACCGGGCCAGGGCCGTCAAGTCGGAGAAAGTTTCGGGGGGCAAGAATGAGCCAGTGAACTGTTTGGGCGTGTTCAGTGCCCAGGTCGTCGAGGATCTTATGGAGGATGCTAAAGCTCCAGATCAGATTCTCAATGACGGGGTAGGAAAGTATCCTGAAGGCACTAAGGCCTACAGTTACTTGAGGCGCTGCCGCAGGCCTCTGTCTAAGGAAGCCCGTCTGGCTGGCTTTCTCTCCATATGGCTGCGTCGAGTAGTGGTGCCCGGTATCTCGTCCGTGGACCGCATTCACCGGAATATCCTGTGGCCTGCCGTGCGTCTGGTGTTTGGGGCAAGACTGGGCTTGCTCCCTGCCATGGTGTACCGTATACAAGCTGGTTTGAGAGCCATGACTGATGGACTGCTCGTTGATGAAGCTCGGCGTGATAGCTTTTCCCGGGTAGAGTTACCATACCTGTACTTGATGGGATGGTTAATTCTCCACAACCCCCGGGTGATGTCTCCCGGCCCTGGCAGTAGTTCGGGGGGTAGTTTCTTGCTGAACTATAAGGACTCTCCCTGGAACGTGAACACAGTTTTAGACTGTCGGTTGGTGCTGAACCTCGGTCATTGCTGGAAGCTCCTCTGTACTGTCCCCTCTGTACATCGCAATCAGTCGGGGATTAGGCTTGAGGATTTAGGTGGAGAGAAGACCAATCTTTCTCCGGAAGCTTTTAATTGGTTGGTCTGCATCAGACCCTCCCATTTGCTGTACAGAAGCGAAGATCATTGCTTCTTCGAGCCCTACTTGCCCAGTCGGTTCGCCAGGCAGTTTGGGTACGATCAGCTGCACGTGGGCAATGCCGTCACCAGCTTCAGGTCCAGGGGCGGACTCATTGATGGAGCCAGAGGATGGCGGTATTTTATCGTGGGTTGCACTGGAGCAATCTTTATCGTGCCGGTCGTCACACTCTCCACGGAGCTGCGCATCCTCCATTCGTATGCCCAGTTCTACGTGGCAATCAACACCTTCCATCGTGATTTTGATATGCGTGGAAGCTTTAGGGTGCCTTCTCCCAAGTCTGGGGGAAGAGTCGAAGTCCCCTCGGTTTCGTCTAACGAGGGTGAGGAGTCTGTCACTCCGGATGAGCCTCTGGTGTCGGTGCCGAGGTGTGAAGTGCCTCCGCTTGCGGGGGCTTTGGCAGTCTCTGGGAAGCGAAGGGCTCCTGCTTCGAGGCAGACTTCCCCTCGCAAGAGGAAGAAGAAGACGGTTACTCGTTCTCTCCGGATTCCTGGCATTGAGGCTCCTAGAGAGGAACCTGCTGTCTCCCATGTTGGGGATGTATCTTTGATTGGAGGTTCCTCGCCTTTCGAAGAGGGACCCTCAGTTTCGGCTGGCGGTGCCGGAGAACCCCTGCTTGAGTCTGCCGTTGCTGCCACCGCCTCTGGTAGTGGAACAAAATCGCCTGCGTGGCCGAGGCAAATAAGAGAATCTTTCCCTGGACCAGCAACGGATGAAACTCCTGTCGTGTCCGTGAGCATGCCTAGCGAGATTCCAGCTGACGAACCTCGATCACGTCTTGGTGAAGGCTCGGTAGAGCACCTAGCGATGTCGGTGGGCCCACCCCCTTCTCCAGGTATGACAGTTCGTATTGCGTCATTAAGGCGTGATTTAGCTACATCGGTTGCAGATGCGACATATATACCATTGGCTACGGTTAAACGTCATATTTATGTCTCCTTTTAGAAAGATTACCATCATATTGATATCAACTTTCTTGTCCTCTTCTCAGGGGACGGCGTCCACGAGGAGTATAGCGTTGAAGCGCCTTCTGGCTCTGCTCGGGCTCCTGGCGATGATACGGAGGCGCCCGACTTCGAGGAGGAAATATCTTCGGGGGCCAGCTCGCCCGGAGTGGTTTCGTCACCTCAAGAGGAGGACGAACCCGTTATCGTGACCTCGCCTCTCGCGAGTATGCCGATGACTTCGACCGTCGTTGTCGCACCTCCTTCGGTCGCACCACCCGTCGAGGCGGCGGCTGTGGCCACCTCGTCTGCAATCATTCCTGGAGGGGGACTCGAGCTGGGTCAAGCATGCCTCCGCCTGTATTAGTGCTTCACTCAGGGCTAGACGAGTGTCTTGGGAGAGCCTGAGTAGCTCGAAGATGGACAGCCTGGCTGGTGTATTAGCCAGTTGGGCCAGGATGTCGAAGTTGTATGGCTTTTCTAAACCTTTGTATGGCTTTTCTAAACCTTTGTTTGGAATCTTTTTTACAGGTTTATCAAAGCGCACTTCTCTTTGCTTCCCCTTGTCCGCCGGAGTTGGTTTTGAAGGACCGGCATCTGGTACGACGGGGTCTGGACCTGAAGGCTTGGCAGTTGAAGCGTCCGCCGGTGCATCTTCCTGACTTGCTCCGTAGTCGTTGAGGTAGGCTTTCCCTGAATGGGTTGCAGCAAATACCTCGTCTTCGTCTGATGGCGAAAAAGTTGCGACCATATGGCATGGTTTGCATTTGGAGCTCTTTCTAGACGTAGCCTTAGTAGCTTTAGTCTCCTCCTCGAGCTCTGACACCAAATCCGGATGAACCCACATAATCTCGCCCTGCCGGGTGGTTAGGGGTACCAGGTCATAATTTTGACCCCTAGCTGGAGGGAGATTGACGATGTTCATCGTGGTCCAGGAAATGGGTGTGACACCGTCCGAGACTTCTTGGGAAGGCAGATTGCCAAACCGCAGAGAGATCATGTTGGCCGTGACCGTCTTCTCGGTGTTGTGCAGAGTGATAGCCTTAGCATCGATCAAACCCTGGATCTTCCTTTTCAGTATGTAACACGCCTTTGTCGGGTGGTGCACGTATCTGTGGAAGATGCAGTATTTGGTGTCGTTAGTACTGCCGACTTCTTGGGGCCGTCTTAGCTCCGGAAGGGTGATCTTGCCACTTTTGACGAGACACTCAAATATACTTGGGATATCGTCGTCGTCGAAAGAGTAGACTTCGACGGGCCTGGAGGTCCCGGGTCTCGCTTGTGTGGTTGCCGCAGTCTTTTGTCTGGCCGTATTGATCGCCAGAGCTTCTTTTCCCTTGGAGCTGCAAGGATGGTCGCTGCTGGGAGATGACCTTTTGCCTCTGTCAGAGGCGGAGATCATGATGCCATTGTCGCACGCCTTGCGACTGTTGTCTTCGGCGGCTACTGCCGAGATGATGAAAGAGGGCCAATCATGGAACTGATATGGTCCTGTAAACACCGAGACTACGGGAAGGAGGTTCTTCCTGCAAATGTCTACTAACGCAGAGTCTGGAACTCCTGGAGGCATCTGTAAGGTGGCCTGACGAAAACGTTCGACGAAGGTGCGAACGTCCTCCTTTTCCCTCTGCTTGACTTCGATGAGAGAGGACATAGACATGTCCATTCCTCCCTCGTATAATCGCGTGAAGAATAAATCTTTGAAGTCCTCGAAGGAAGTAATGCAGTTGTCCGCCAAGCTACGGTACCACTGATAGGCTACTCCTGAGAGGCAGCCTTTGAACACCCGAGTGAGGAGGGCGTCGTTCCCTTGTAGCAACACCGTCATCATACTGAAATAGTTCATGTACTGACTTGGTGATGTTTTTTCCTCGAACAGAGCCATAGTCTGAGGTTTGTACCTCGGAGGGAAAGGGACCTCTTCCCAGATAGCTGGGTAAGGCTGGTTGATTCCCAGTTTCTTGAGCTGATCTTTGTGCTTCAAGGCGTCAAACTGGACTTTCAACTCCCGTACTGCCTGTATCGGATTTTCAGTTGGAAGCGGGACTACGGTGTAGTACGGAGTTGGTTGTATCGTGACTCCGACGGGAGGTAATATATTCTCCGAGTGAGGAAGCGGAGGAACTGCTGACTCTTGATCTAGAGCAGGCTCTTGGCTCGGGTTGGATGGTGGTAAGTCCACCCCCACACGTATCTGAGTTGGCGGGACCGATGCTTGAGCCATGGCAATTGCGTGCTGAGTTAGCATCATCTGGTGCATGTTTTCCATTATGGATTGCATTTGTTTCAGAGATGTCTCCAGTATAGTGATGCGTTGTTCCGCGTTTTCTAACGGCGAAGCTTCCTCACGTTCATCTTCAACGGCATAAACTCCCATTTCCCTAGGCATCGTCGAAGGATACGTATAAGTTGCTGCAGAAGTCGACTCTATACTCTCAGTATTTGATTCGGGAGAATGGCGACCCCCAGCGTCGGAATCAGAGGAGTACGAAGTCAGTTGTTGTGACCTTGAACGAGTGTTCTGGAACACCCCATCTTCAGTGTCTTTAAGGAGTATATTGGATCTCCTTCGGCTCGGAGTTCTAGAGGACGGACGTCTTGAGCCTGAGCTTCCTCCAGGTATATGCGAAGCCATGTTCACGGATGCATGCGCGGGCTCTTCTTCCTGGAAAGACAGAGAGTAGCTCAACTGGTCGAAAACCGACCATTTTGCTTTAGAACAGCAGCAATCAATCACGATCTTATGACTATTACAATATTGCTCGCTAGGGGGCGTAATAGACATGTTGGAAGGTCCCCTCTCCTTATGCTTCTGGATTAGATATTTGCGCAAGTCAGGAGGAGTAGAAGAAGAAGACGACGGCTTGTTCCTTCTGTTCCTATCAGTGGGCATGCGGAGATTGGGCACCATGGTTTTCCCTGTGCCACCTGTGTACAACAGGTTGGCCATCTGGGTGGCAGATAATCCCCGGGGAGGGTGTCTTTCCGCAACCTGAGCTTGCTTTACGCCGTGGGACTTCGCCTGGCGTAATTTGGAGACTTGCTCAGACTGGCGTAAAGCTGAAGAAGTCCTCAGTTGGCCATCGGCTTCCCGCGTAATCCGGAGGGTAGGCAGATTGCTCCCTTGCTGGCGTAAAGGTCGAGAAGTTGAGTACTCTGCCGCTTGCTTTCCCTTGCGGAAATCACAGCGCTCATCTGGTTCCCCGTAGAGGTCAGATATTATCTTGCGCACGGAGCATGATTTGTACTTCCGATTTGGCGCTGAGGCATCATCAGAAGTTTTGTATGTACCGCGCGTAGAGGGAGACTGGTTTCTACGCGTAGAGCGTAGTGGATACTTCTGGGTTAGCGCTGAGGCTTTGCCCAAAGTTTTGTCTGTACCGCGCGTAGCGGGAGACTGAATTTTACGTGCGGGGCACGGAGGGAGCAATGCTACAACCTCATTGGTCGGAGAGATCGGAGAGTCCACAGGAATGGTAGAGGATGTCTTGGGCATCCAGACCTTTCTCAGCTTCCTGTTGTCTTGGACGGAGAGAGGGTGAGAGCTACCCCCGGTTCGAAGCATGTCTTCGTAGGCAGACTGGTCGAATTGGACGACCAGTATCTTCTTCACGGTTCCTACAGATACCGCATCGTGTTGAGCAATTACTTCCTCATCAGAAGAGGAAGATGTCCCCAGCAGAGTCGCCATCTTGTTTGTGGTGGAAAACGAAAGAATGAAAATGTATTCAAGATGGGGTTTATACGAAACCCGCCTTTTTTGGTTTACAAACAAACTTGTACAATTTGATCCTATACGAGGATGTGGGAGTACAATTTATTTAATCTGGGTAAATATTGCTATAGGTGTCTGATCTGCAGTCGATCACTTTAGCCCTTGGACCACACGATGATGAAGAAGTGCCGTAGAAGACAGGAAGCAGCTTCGAAGGTTGCAAAAGAGGGTGGATGCACGATGCCAAAGTCGTCGATCCCTACTCTTTGCCTGAGCTCCGGATCCTCTCTCCCTCTCTCTCTCTCCCTCTCTCTCTCTTGACCTCTGGTTCGATCTTTCTTGGAAGTTCGACCTCGGATTTGATATTGGTTTTCTTGACCAATTTCCAACCTTCCGGTTTGTCGACCCTCAATTTCTTCGACCTTTTTCCTCATTGATAGAGGTCTCTATTTATAGAGTTTTAGTGACAGTGACCACTCCGTCGGTATAGAAACCGAGGAGTGGAAAGTACAGCACCCTTTTACACAACGGTTAAAATAACCAATGCCTGCGTATAGATGATCCTTTGAATGAGCGTATGACGCGGGTCCAACTAAGGGACAAAACACGTATAATCGCTACAAAGATCACGGCGTAGAAGCCACGTAGGTAGGTATCCCTCGTGTAGAAGAGGTGGGCGTAGAAGCCAATGTCTGTCACCATGGCGTAGAAGCCAAGTAGGCATAGAAGCCGAATAGGCGTAGAAGCCGAGCGATCATAGAGGCCGAGTGGGCGTAGAAGCCGAGCGGTCATAGAGGTCGAGTGGGCGTAGAAGCCGAGTGGTCATAGAGGCCGAGTGGGCGTAGAAGCCGAGTGGTCATAGAGGCCGAGTAGGCGTAGAAGTCGAGTGAGCACCGGAGCTGAATGGGCGTAGAAGCTGCTACGTACCGTGCCAGAGTGCTGATGTGGACGTCTTTAGCCGGAATTACGGCTTTTAAAGATATAATCAAATCTCTTGCATTAAATGCCGAGATTTGCCACCATCCTGTGCATTAAATACGGAGGCGTATTTTGAAGGTCTGCAGCCCTTCTGTGCATCCGTCGCAGAGACGTGCCTCGAGAAACTGTCACCGCTCTGTGCATTAGACGTAGAGACGTGCCTCGAGAAACTGTCACCGCTCTGTGCATTAGACGTAGAGACGTGCCTCGAGCCCCATACGAAGTGCAGCTTTTGATGTGGTAGGCGGTTTGTCTACTGTGGAGCGTAAATAGCTCATGTCTGCCAGTGTAAAATAAGACAGCGTATCCCTTCGTGCACGTAAAAGCAGTTTACGCAAAGAAGATGGCGGTAAATGACAGCCTAGGTTGCAGTACTGTGCCATCATTATAGCCGTCGTCTGGGTAGTCGAGCCGTATCCCTTTGTCAGAAGTCCATACGTCGGGTTCATTGCAGGATCTGACAGGTTCATTGCAGGATCTGACAGGTTCACTTCAGAGAATACGAAGCGTCTCTCGTACACTTCAATGCTGCGTTGAAAGAGGATGGGTTTTACGCCATGGAGGCGATAAAGTACCCTGTTTACGCTGAAGCGGCTTGGACGTACTGCCTTACGCGGATGGTCCTTTGAGCTTATATTTCACGCTGTGTTTATCGGAAAAAGCTCTGTTGCACGCTTGATGGCTCTGAAGGCCTCTGTTTACGCTGCTCTGCATCAATATGCTGCGTATAGCCATCCGGCGTATTTTTTATGCTTCTACAGCCACGTTAAAAGCTGCACTTCATACAGGGCTCGAGGCACGTCTCTGCATTTAATGCGCAGAGCGGTGACAGTTTCTCGAGGCACGTCTCTGCACTTAAAGCACCGAATACTGACAGATGCCCGAGACACGTCTCTGCACTTGATGCACAGAAGGGTGGCAGGCCTTCAAAATACGCCTCTGCATTTAATGTGCAGGATAATGGCGGATCTCCGTATTTAATGCAGGAGATTTGATTAAATGTCACCAAACCGTCATTTAGTGACATCCCCTTTGCGTAAACTACTCTTACGCATATAAGGGAATACGCTGCCTAGTTTTACACAGGCAGACGTGAGCTTCTTACGCTCCGTAGAAGGCAAACAGACTGCCACGTCAGCAGTCACTCTTCGTACAAGATTTGATGCGCGTATCTGCATTTAATGCGCAGAATGATGGCAAATCTTAAAGATAAGCCTCTGTATTTAATACGCAGGATGGGGGCAGATCTCTGCATTTAATCAAAGAGATTTGATTATATCTCCAAGAGCCGTAATTCCGGCTAAAATGTCCACATCAACTCGGCTTCTACGCCTGCTCGGCTTCTATCCCCACTCGACTTCCATGCCCACTCGGCTTCTACGCCTGCTCGGCTTCTATGCCTGCTCGGCTTCTATGCCCACTCGGCTTCTATGCCTACTCGGCTTCTACGCCTACTTGGCTTCTATGCCTATTTGGCTTCTACGCCATGGTGACAGTCATTTGGCTTCTACGCCAACCTCTTCTACACAAGGGATAACTACCAATGTGGCTTCTACGCCGTGATCTTCGTAGCAGATATACGCGTTCTGTCCCTTAGTTGGACGCGCGTCACATGCTCACTCAAAAGGTCATCTATACGCAGACATTGATTATTTTAAACCGTCGTGTAAAAGGGTGTTGTACTTTCCACTACTCGGTTTCTATGCCGACTGTGTGGTCACTGTCACTAAAAACTCTATAAATAGAGACCTCTATCAACAGAGGAAAAGGTCAAGAAATTGAAGGTCGAAGAAAATTGGTGGAGAAACGGTCAAGAGAGAGAGAGAGAAGAATCCAGAGCTCAGGCAAAGAGAAGGGATCGACGACTTTGGCATCGGGCATCCACCCTCTTTAGCAACCTGCGAAGCTGCTTTCTGTCTTCCACCGCACTTCTTCAACATCGTATGGTCCAAGGGCTAAAGTGATCGACTGCAGATCAGACACCTATAGCAATTTTTACCCAGATTAAATAAATTGTACTTAGATATTCTCGTATAGGATTAAATTGTACAATCTTGTTTGTAAACATAAAAGAAGGACGGGTTTTCGTATAAGACCTCGTTTTCCACATATAATCTTTTCTCGTTTACTATCCGAAACAACATCAGGAGATGTCGCACATCCTCCTATGATAGGCATGGTGGTTGTCTTCTTCCCTATTTTATTTTTTTCTTTTACATGTACAATGTAAGCTTTTGACAATGGCAGAAAGATAAAAGAAAGAAGAAGAACGAAGACACAGAATACAGAGACACGTGTACACGAGAACTTTTCTCTCGTTCAGAGAAAAAATAGCCACTTTGGCGCATTTTTCCTCGTTCAGAGCGAAAACAGTCATCTTGGTGCACTTTCTCTTGTTCAGAGTATAAACATCCATTTTGGCACACTTTTCCAATTCTTGGCGAATCGACGTACTTCCCCAATTATTGGCAAGCGGAGCACTTTTCCAATTATTGATGAGTCAACGCACTTTCATCTGTTTTGACAAATTGACGCATAAAATATGCTTCTCTCTCTTCTTCATGAGATTTATTGATTCCTTGTTTGTGGCTTTTTGCAGTTGACTTGGGTATGAATCCTTTGGTTCAACTAATGGGATCCACTACTGGACTTTTGCACACATTATCTAGAAGATTTATCGCACACTGAGTTTTTTCAATCTGATAAGAAGATGTCCAGCACACGCCAATTATTGATAGTTGGATAAGGAGAATGAATGTTGACGTCTTTGATAAAGGACAAACCTCTGACTTTCTTTGTGAATGAGACATATTCTAAGCTGGCTTTCTTGTTTGGTGATGCCATTCATCAATCTTTTTAGCCTAAGAAAAAGGAGAAGTTGTTGTTCAATGTTCATGGTAGGGTCATGTATCTTCCAGAGATGTTAAAAAGTTTTTTGTTGTCTGCCTTCTCTCATGCCACTTATCTACGGAAGATGGAGTAAAATTTGACTCCCATTACTAATGGAGCTAAGCCGAGAAAAATTATCTACAAACGGGGTCGTTTCTTTAGTTCTGACTATGGACATTTAGTTCAAATGCGAGAACATCCTGGGAACATACCAAGCGAAGATTCTTCATTGATTCAACCCATTTAGTCTCCTTTGTTCGCCAATATTTATACTGATGCTGGAGGCGCTTATCCTCAGAAGAATATTCGACTGCCAGGATGGTTGACCAATAAAAATATCTACTGGCGTCGAGCAACGACATGGATATTGGACCAATATACCAAAAATCTTGTATCTTTGGGTTTATACAATGCCTTGTTAGAGACTTGCTATGACATTGCACCTAACGCCAATCTGATCTTGGCTTTGTTAGAGCGATATAACTCTAGTACTGGAACTATTTTCACTCCTCGTAGCGAGTTGTGGTTTGCCTTACCCGAGATAAAATACATATCTGTACTGCCAATAGGGAAGATTTCTTATGAGGAGTATGTGTCTACCAATGTGGAACAGACAGATTTAGCAAAGACTGAGCCGTGTCTAGTTGAAGTGTATCAAGAACTGATGTGCCATTACTTGGCTTGCAACAATCACTACAACTGATTCTGGCATTGTCTTTATCAGGAAGTGGTTTCAATACCTCTTCAACGATAGAAGCGAGAACGAATGTATAGAGATCCGACCGCTTCAAATTTTTAGTTCTACCAGAGTTGAAGAACTCATGGTAAGTCACAATACTAAGGATAAGTCCTTAGAGGATCGTGTAGGAAGTTTTTCAGCAAGCACACTGACTATAAGCTATCTCAGACACACTCGTGCAAAAATATCGTCTGAAACTTTGTTGGCCGGATATTTCTCTTTATGACTCTGAAGGTGGGTAGTCCCTAGAGGTTCAGGCTAACTGGATCGCCTCCATAGGAATATTTTATTCCCTGCAGTCATCTGGTTTTCAAGCATCGACTAGCCTTGCTACCAGTTATGGTGTTCTATTTGAACGTTGGTTTACGAAAACTTGCTCATAATTTGGCAGTAGATTCTCGAGGAGAGGAATTCCCTCGAACAGAGCTTCCATTTACCTATCTGATGGGTGGGTTGATTTTACACAACCAGAGTTTGATGGCTCCCAGCTTGACTCAGGTTGACGGGACAGAACACATGTTCCTTTTTAGATATAGGCTTTTTAAATGGACCTATATTATACCTTTTCAGACCAGGCGAGCTTTAAACATGGGGAACAGTTGGAGCTTTTACTATGTTGCTCCCAACGTTGCAACTGAGCATCATGGTTCGAGTTTTACTATCGAGGGAACCATATTATCGAGGTTGCCATTAGTTTTTTTTATGTCTGATGTTTATTCGGCTCTCTCATTAGGTATATAGAAATAGCAACGACTGTACCTTCGAACCATATCTATATAGCCGCTTTGCAAGATAATTTGGCTATGACCAATTGTACATTGGAAATGCTACTTTGTGTCTTACAAACTCTAGAGGTTTAATCGATGGTGCCTGGGAATGGATATATTTTATCATAGGTTGTACATGAGCTACTTTTACTCTACCTGCACCAACCCTCATTTACGCCTATTGCATTCCTTTGCCCAGTTTTATTGTTCTATAAACCAATTCCATAGGGACTTTGATATGCGAGTTAGTTTCCGAAATCTGATTGAAGGAGTCAATCTGGAGCCATAAGACCTTCTCTAATCGAAAAGGAGGAAGATGCACCACTGGATGAGATATTGTAAGCTCTTTCACATGTGCAACCAGATGCACCCGCCCCTGCCATAGTGGTTCAAAAATTTCAGAAGCATAAGATTATTTCCCCTAATGATTGCCAGCCAGCTAAGAAGAGGGTTGTTATCGTGAAGCCTAGGAAGCCGTAATCAAAGATTTCTGCTCCTTCAAGATGGAATTTGATTGACGAACTGATTAGTTTCCCAGAGCGGCCTGGACCGTCCATCTCTTCTCAAGTTGTGCAAAGGATTATCACTTTTGTTTTTCTCCTATTATTGTTACAGGAATAAGTGTCTCCCCTGCTGCTATAACAGTTAGTTTTGAAGATCCTATCCTTGATGTTGTGGCTCAATTTATTCTGCCGATTGCATTCATACTTCCTCCGTCGATGGACCCGAAGAAACAGGTTGCTCCGTCAGTGGATCCAAATGATCAACCTGCTCTGGGATGTCTTGATTTCGGGGTCAGTTGCAACGAAGATAATGTTGGTGTAAACATAATTTTACTTTCTCGGGTTAAAGTTGGTGAGAAGATCGAGTCACAAGCTGACATTGCTGCTACAGCCCCCAAAAATATGCCTGGACAGGGTATTCAGGCTCAGCCTCAATCTGCTATAGTTACTGCTGGGCTTGAAGATGCTACAGAGCTGATTGATACTGAACCTGTAATTTTAGAAGCGAGCATGACTATAAGTAATTATAATGATTTTCTCATTCATGCCGATTCGTCTGAGGTAGAGGCTTCGTTGGCAGGCATGAGGAATTCTTTGGGGGGGGCAAACTACTGAAGATGAATATGTACCACCTGGTACTGCTACGTGTATTCTTTCTATACCACAAGTTCTTGCGTTGCAATCTTCATTGTTAGAAATTCATGCAATGATAACTCTGGCTAGCATAGTCCAAGGTGTAACTTCTTTCCTTAGCTCGATATGCATACATCTTAATTACAATATGTTGTTTATTGAGCATATTGTTTGCTCAATTTTTCTTTTTAGTTGATAAAATTATGGTACGATTTGCTCCGTAGAGGGATAAAGAGACGGTTTTTTCGTAGGCTGAAATAACTTCTGTTGCTGATATCATAATTTTGGCTGTGGATATCATGTCAATGCCCCAGTAGCTTCAACTGATCTTATGGTAGAAATGACCAGTGCTGCTGAAATGGCTTCCACTATTAGACCGAGAGAAAGAGCAGCAAATTCTTTCTCTTTTGTCTCTAGTGTCGAGGCTATAACTAACATGACAACCGCCTTCGTGCATCATGGTCGAGGATTAGTAAAAATTATCGTGACTCCAAGTTCAATAACTCATTTTAATGCTTTAGTATAAGCTTATACTTCTGCTTTCTATGCAACATTGAAGGAGTTGATAAATCTGATGCTTGAGAAAGGTTTATCCTTTGAGGATGTGAAAGATGCGAGCTTGTCCATGATCCAACTTATCAAAAATTTTAAGGATGAAGCTAGGCTTGCTACTCTTGAACAAATCTTGATAGGCCTTGAGCAGCCTATTAATGAATATATGTAGCTTAATAGTAAAGACATATCGGCTCTAATTCAGACTGAATATGAGTTAATTACTGCTGAGTTCATGGAACTTCAGACCACTTTTCAAGGGCATATAAAGATCCACACTTAGAAGGCTGTCCGAATAAATGCTTCTATGAAAGAAGTGACTTCTTTTTTGTCTCTTTATCATTTTGCCCACGATAAACATAATGACAGGGAAATAAAGCTCAAAACTTATATTCAAGAACTCAAAGCCCAGCTCAAGCAAGCGAGAAAGGAGTTGAGGGTGACTGTGGACCGACGTCGGGAAGAGATGGTACATTATGACTTAGCAAGAGAATAGCTTTTGGAGCTTGAGCACAACAAGAATGAGCTTGACCATGCTCTAAATAAGATGATAGAATTATATGCTTCTATGGCTCCTTTTGCTACAGATGACTCTAAAATGCTCGAAGTACGTAGGAGAGTGACATTGAAAAAAGACCAGCAACTAGCTCAACTGACCCACTTCTTTCTTGATCTTTCTACTCCCTCTAAGTGAAATCTATCTCATGCTCTTCCTGTTTTATTTTCTTATAAGTTTTCCAATAAAAAAATTGAAACTTTAAGCTTTGAACAATGTTTGTTTGTTGTGGACCTATTATTTATTACATATCTACTATTAGATACAAATAATAGGTTAGAGTGAAAATAAGATCAGAAGTAATATAGACGTGATATATTTTCAAATATGATCCCACTGAATATATCTGCTCAAAGGTATTATGGACATGGCAGAATAATTCTGTGGGAGAATTTGGTAGATTTATTACTTAAGGCATACTCATGCTGAGTAAATGATAAATTTTATGGGATCAATACTATCAGAGGTGATATGGACGTAATAGCTCACTTAGTTTATACCACTGGGGAAGAGAAGATAGACTAGTTTAAGGGTGAACTATTGTCTTCTCTAAAGGGGATAGTAAATGGAACATAATTCAGAGGTAATATGGATATGAATCACATTACACTTATTGACTTGTGAATAAACATGCGAGATTATCCCAACCCAACTAGAGATCAGGAATATGATATCCTTAAAACAACTAGGCTTTAAGAATGTAATTTTTTTGCTGGAGAGAATCGTTTAGATGATCTCAACGAGAGTGTTCCGTTGGATCTGAGTATTGTCCCACTGGAAAACTTTGAGGACCCATTATCCATTTCTTATTCAAGAATGAATATAGGTAATAGTTCGAGAGGCCGTGTAGGCTACGAGTTGCTGGGGTAAAATATTTATTTATTGTACATCTTATTTTAATCTGCTAGAGATAGAGAAGAATATGTCATGCTTAGATATAATACTTCTTAAGAAATTTGTCGTTGCTGTTGTTTCACCGGTTTAGCATTCGGAAGAATATCGAGCTTGTGTATGGCTATTTGAGGATCTAGGCCAAGGATATCCTCGTAACTCTAGGCGAAGACATCGATATACTCCTTTATTAGCTAGAGTAAAGTGTGTTGATCTTCTTCAGGAAGACTCTTGCTAATAAAGATTGGTCTTGGGGAAGATTCTTCAGCTACATCAATTTAGATTATTTCATCCTCTGTAGGAGGTTCATGTTGCTCAAACTGAAGCTCCCATTGAGTATCCATTTGTTGTGCCCATGGATCATTCTCGAATGGTTCTACTAGTTCAGCGCCTTTATTATCTAGGGTAATTGACACCATACTTACAGAGAAAGCATGTTTGAATACATCACACATGCTTTCATCAGAATTCTATAATGATGAGTCAGAGGAATGAGAATGCGTCTCTTCTCCTGATTCTATATTTTTAGGACTTGTTGATGGTGTAACGTATCCCAAACCATGATCATTCAGTTGGTAGTATATTTTTAAATTGCCTTTTGGAGAGCAGTGACGTATAAGAGTCCGTATGCATTTTCCATAATTTAATTCCAAACCAGATTTAAAGTTGTAGCCCATCTTTTGCATAATATTCTTGGCTGGTTGGCTATAACAATATGGTTGTATCTTTCCACTATCCTCGTCAGAATCATTAGTCTACATGCTCTTTTGTTTTTAGCTTTGCCAAAAATTATCTGACATTGTATCTTGCTCATACTATGAAGTATATATCCTCATATTTTTTATATAATGAACTATATTAAAATGGAGATTCAATGGGTATGGACAGAGGTTAGTAGAGATGAAGAGGCTCCAAGAATTTCTCAGTAAAGGGTTCAATATCAACGTAGAGCGGGGGCCTTCTTTATTCATGAAATACAAGATTTCTTCATCTTCCACATAGTCAACAGAATCTTCGGCCTTGACAGCAGACTTGGCAAGATTGATGACTAGGGATTGATTCACTGATGTTGGTTGCTTATTACGATGAAGGTCTATAACAAGGGGCTCATTCTCCAGTATTGGTTGTTCATTACATCAAAGGTTAATGACCAATGGAGGAGATTTGTGCAGGTTGATGTCGAGAGGCTTCGAAGGAGTTGGACGAGTAATACGTCCTTTGACTCAGATTATCAAAGGCCCTTCTTTTGGGGTGTCTTCAGTTTTATCACAAGCTTGATTAGCATCTTCTTTCATATATGCCGGTGAGGTCAGGTACCTCTGTTTTGACTTTTTCCTTTCTGTTCACATATTTGAAGTATTAGTGTAGGGTGGAGGGTACAATTTTATGCTCATGTATCCATGATAGTCCCAGTAAAATATTGTAGGATACGTCAGAATCAATCACATAGCATGTGACTTCAGTATGTAGATCGCCTATCTAAATTTTTAGGCATATCTTTCCCAGTGTTTTACTCCTTCTAGCATTGAAGCCTAGAATGGTAGTGCTAGTAGCAGACATATTGTGCATTGGTATCTTCAATCCCCTCAGTAGGCTTTTAAGAATTAAGCTGAGTGAAGAACCAGGGTCGATGTAAATCCAGTTTAGTTTGCTAGATCCGATGTAACCGGTATAATACAAAGGCCTGTCATGTTGATTATCTTTGAGTATCAAGTTATCTTGCATGAATGTGATGTTAGGAATCTTTTTGATCATGTTGTGGCATTGAGGACACGCTAATGGCTCTTCATCAGGATTCTTTAGTTGAGCTAAGCACAAGTCTGCATATATCAGAGCTTCGCTTAAAGCTTCACGAGTCTCCTTCGACAAACGAAGTAACTCGAATATGGAAAGCCGGGCTGGGGTATTGGCCAGTTGTGCCAATATGTCAAAATTATAGGACTTTTCAAGTCCTTGGGGTACATTCTTCTTTAAGGATTTGTCGAAGCGTACTTTTTTTGCTTCCCTTTTTCTGCCTTAGTAGGCTTCGAAGGACCGGGTTCGGTTGTGACTGGAGCAACATGAATTGGTAAAGTAGAAAGAGTGTCAGGAATATCTTCTGGGACAGATTCGTAAGTTTTATGATAATCTTTGCCAGACCTAGTACCCGTCATGACTTTTTTTCGGGCATCCTAGAAAAAATCACCATGTTATAAGAATTGAGTTTCTTTTTATCAGAACTCTGCTTGGAGCGAGTCTGTGGGATAGTTTTATCGTAACCCAATCTACTACGATATTTGTTGGATTGTCCTTGGAGTTGTAGAGCAATATGTTGCCCCTTGCCAAAGTTCAAACCTTCAGCTTTCTGGAAGTCATACCCCATATTTTGTATCAAGCGTACAAATTGCTGGTTATATCGATAAAATTGGAGACGATCCTCCTCAAGCCCCTAAGTTGAGGTTGATGATCTAATGGTTGCAGAAGGAGAAGGAGAAATTTATGTAGGAACACATTCATAAGCACTAAAGATTTATTGTGTCCTATACAGTAGAACACTGCCAATCATGGATCACTGTCGGTGTGTCAAGCGAAGCTTGCGAGTAGAGCTTGTTGGGGTAATGTTCAAATTTTAAAATATGTTCATTCGAGTAATGATATGAAGAAATCATATTGCATAATTTATACTTCTTACCCTTCTTGTATTTTGAATTAGAAGATGTCGCTTCCTGGTCCCAATCTGGTAGTAGGTCGGGATGAATCCACATAATCTCGCCATGATCTGTGGTAAGGGCACCAACCCCTCTATTTGACTTTGAGGAGGTAGGAGATTTACCACTTCTATCGTAGTTCAAGATATTGGGATGACACCATTTGGGACTTCTTGTGCTGGAAAGTCGCTGATTTGAAGAGACACCATATTGGCGGTGACCGTCTCCTCCTCATTGTGAAGGGTGATAGATTTAGCATCTATCAACGGTTGGATTTTCTTTTCAAGACATAATAAGCCTTGGTAGGATGATGTACATACCAATGGTATAAGCAGTACGGTCATCTATTTTATCGGCCTTATTTGGTCATTTGATGTCAGGCAACTGCAACTTGTTACTTTTTATCAAGCATTCAAAAATGCTATGAATATCACTCTCATCAAAGAAATATTCTTCCTTAGGCCTGAAAGACTCTGTAGGCTTTTGTGTTGGAGGAGAGGTGGGTGGCTTTGATGGGTTTATAGCCAATGCCTTATTTCCTTTGCTGTTGCAATTATTCGTATTGTTGGAGGGATACTTTCCTTCCGTATTGGTCATTTGTAACCCCAAATTATGTTCCACCTTTACGTTACCTTCAGCAGCTTCGTCCTTAATGATGAATGTCGTCCAGTCTTGAAATTGAGTTGGACCTATCCAGAGCCCTACTATAGGCAGTAGATTCTTTTTGCAAGTATCAATAAATACGGAGTCTAGAATATCGGAGGATAACTTTAGAGTTGCTTGCCTGAAATGCTTTACGAATTTACGAGTGGATTCCTTCTCCTTTTGTTTTATATCGATGAGTGAAGACATCGTCATATCCATGTCTCTCTCGTAGAATCATGAGAGAAAAAGATATTTTATGTCATCAAACAAGGATTTACAACTATCAGGTAAACTATGATACCAATCGTAGGCTATGCCGACCAAGCATCCTACGAATAATCAGGTAAGGAGAGCATCTTCTTTATGTATATGAGCCATCATCATATTAAAGTCATTAATATATTGGCTTGAGGATGTCATGCCTTCAAACAAGACTATTGATTGAGGCTTGTATTTAGGAGGGAATATATTATTATCCCAATTAGGAGGATAAGGCTCTTTCACCCCCAGCTTATGAAGTTGGTCTTTTTTATTTAAAACATCGACCTGTGTACGCAACTCCCGGATAGTTTTGAAAGGATCTTCTGGTCGGAGTGGTGCAATTGACTGATAAGATCTTGTTTGACAAGTATTATCACCGGCGAAGGTCTACTCCCAATATTGAGAGGATTAAGAGTTGGCATTGGTAACTCTTGGTTTATGACTTCTTCTATATTTTTGTTATCCTGTAGAGGTGTTATTCCATGAGTAGGTTGTGCAAGTATAAATGAAGCCACTTGGACATGTACTGGTGTAGCAGAATGTTGAGTTGTTATCATTTGAAGCATATTTTGTAACATAGTGTGCATGTCTCTGAGAGTGAAAAAAATAACATTAGAGGCGTTGTTCGGTGGCTTCTAACGGAGAAGCATCTTGTTTATCACCAATGACATAAATACTAATATCCCTGTGTATAGCAGAGGGATTGGTAGAAAGAGCCGTGTAGTTGGAGTCTACACTGTCAGTTTTAGAATTGAGGGGATGGCTACCCCCAGCCTCGGATTCCGAGGAATAGGGATTTCCATGAAGATCGAGCTCATGTCTTCGAGAACGTGAATTTTGGTATACTCCTTCAAAGGAGTCGACGAGTTGGTCAAATCTCCTTTGGCTATGTGTTCTTGAAGAACTTCGTCTTGATTGTCTTCTGCCACGAGAAAGATGTGAAGCCATGTATGCTGGAGCAAGGAGCGGTTCATCATCATACTCTTGGTTGTCAACTTGTTTTGTATGTCGAGGTTTAGGAGACACGGTGTAAGTTAATCGGTCAAACACAGACAGTTTTGCTGATGCACAACATTCAATTACAACTTTGTGACAATTGCAATGATGTTCATTAGGAAACACCGTTGCAAGGTCCGAGGGATCTCTCTCCTTACGCTTTTGTATAATAAGTTCGCATAAGTCATAAGAAGAAGAGAAAGGATGAGAAGGGCAGACTCTGCCTCTTTACATAAGATACATTAGACCTTCTATGCACTTTTTTATTTTTTTGCATGTAAAGTGAGATGCTGACTTGATTGACGTACGATCCATCGTCTCTCGCACTTTTGTTCTTCACAGAGGAGAAAAAAATATTCTAAATGTTCTTCACATATTCATGCACACAAACTGTACGACGTAAGGATATTGATCCAGTTTGACTCACATTCTGTGGCGTAGGAAGAGTTGGTGCAGTTTGCCTATGTACACTTATTTTTGATCGTAGATCTTGGCCTGGCGCACCAATAGAAGGTTCATAACGAGTGGCGCATAACTTCCCTTCAATTTAGCACATGATCTTGATGTTAGGGGGATAACTTTCCCTGACTAACTTTTTATTAGCGCCCGTGGAGAGATTGGTTTCGACCGTAGCAGTGTCCATGACTTGTTTGCCCCGCATATTACCACCAATATGTGTAGGCTCAGAAGCTTGGGTATGGATCACCCTTTGCTTGATATTGTGCTAGTTGCATTTTTTGTATCCCTTGTTTAATGCAAGAGAATTAGAAGCTTGGGTGTAGATCACCATTTGCTTGATATTGCGCAAGTTGCACAAATTATATTCCTTGTTTAACACAAGAGAATTATCCACCAAGTTATTGATCTGAACATAACTAACATGGGAACTCTCGTTAATCATAATGCTCTTTCCCTTGTTGGAAGCAACTTCGGGATATATATGACGAGTTTTGGCACCCACAATTTGCGAGTTTTCCTTAACTTCAGCGAGGATGAAGGACGAGCACTACCCCCAGAATGGAGCATTTCTTCGTATACTTGTTTGGTCGAACTTCACGACCAAGGTCTTCTATATCGAGCCGACCGACGCAGCGTTGAGTTGAGCTATCACCTTTTTGTCAGGGGAGAAAGTAGTCCCCAGCTGAGTCACTATCTTGTTTGTGAAGAAAAGTTTATACGGAACTTTTTTATTACAAGCTATTAAAAAGAAAGAAAGTACGCAGAGATCCTAAACATGAATCTAAGTACAGTTGATTCTAGAGAAGTATAGCTGTAGAGATCTGATCTGCGGACTATCACTTTACTCCTTGGACTACTTGATGATGAAGAAATGCACACGACCACAAAAAATGTAGGGAATGATGTGAACAACTTGGAGAGTTGAACAATAAGAAAGCTTTGGCAACAACGGTACGAGAAGATTCTATTTCTCTTATTTTGTTCTTGAATTTCAAAGACTTGAAAATTCTAGCCACTTTCTCTCTTTGTGTCTCCCCTGTAATGGATGTACTAATCCTGTATTTATAGAGTTTAGGAGCGTTTATAAGAGTATGTGCGTACTTTGGACTATCTGTACTATTTTATCATTGTGCGCACACTTTTGGTGGACTAATACCCCATGTTCAGAATGAGTTAGTGCACAACTTACTGCCTTCTTGACATGTAGCTTCATATACGAGGAAAGCATAGGTCGTGGAAACAGTTATTTATATAATTTTTATGAGAAGTATTGCATATAAGATACACACTCATAACTGCTCACTGTCAGTTAGAATAGTATGTGTACTTTAGAAGTGGTCTAGAGAATGGTGCACTTCTGAAGAAATTGGCACAACAGTGCACTTTTGAAGAAATTGGCACAACCGCGCACTTCTGAAAAAATTGGCACAACCGCGCACTTCTGAAGAAATTGGCACAACCGCGCACTTCAGAAGAAGTGGCATAGCGATCCACTTTTGATGAAATTGGCATAGCGGCGCACTTTTGAAGAAATTGGCACAACGGCACACTTTTGAAGAAATTGGCACAGTGGCGTACTTTTGAAGAAGTTGGCACAGCGGCATACTTCTGAAGAAATTGACACAAAGGCGCACTTTTGGAGAAATTAATATAATGGCGCAATTCTGAAGAAATTAGCAAAATGACGCACTTCTGAAAAAATTGGCACAACGGCGCACTTTTGATAAAATTGGCAGAGCGACGCACTTTTGAAGAAGTTGGCACAGCAACTCACTTTTAATAAAATTGGCACAACGACGCACTTCTGAAAAAAATAGCACACTAACTTGGTCGCTAAACGACAATATGGGTCTGCGTGCCGCAATACATCTGTAATGATGACTTCTGACTCTTCGATTTCTATATTTGTTAGCTGTCAATCTGTTATATTAAATGCTGAGAGAGACTGCAAGTCTTTGAGCATTTGTGCACCAAATTTTGTAACATTAAGAAAGCATGCCATATTAAGAAAGCTCGCATGGAGGGGTATGGTCTCTGAAGTACAAAAAGTTAGCCCCTTTGGAACGTCTAAGTTGCTCCAATTTATAGCTATCATGTTGATGGGCTATAGCTGCAGCATGTGCTTCTATTTGATGGCTGCAAGGGGACTCCTTCAATAGGATACGGTTGTAACTGTAGGCACATACGATGGACAAGTTACCACATGTACATATTTAATATGATATAGTTGAGTCTAAGCTGAGCTGCCATGTGGACGTTTATTATGGTTTGTTGTTGCTGAAGATCTGGACAGTTTTTGCCTTTTGTTTGTGTGACTTTTCCAGCTTGGCATGTGGCCCACATTTAGTTGGAGAGAATTACTTAAGTCATAACAGAAATATTTTGTTTTAGGGAACCCTACCACGTTGGACGCATGGGACCAGAGACGCATGGAAAGCATAGAGCCTTGAACGCATAGGGCCAAAGACGGATGTGACGCATGGAGTCCAGAATACATGGGGCCAGAGACGCATGGGACGCATAGAGTCTGGGATGCATGAAGTCAGAGACGCATGGGACGCATAGAGTCTGGGATGCATAAAGTCAGAGACGCATAGAACGCATGGAGTCTGGAACACATAGGTCCAGGGACGCATGGGACACATGGAGCCTTTGTCGTGTTGTACATGTGGTGTTGCATGCCTGACGAGAGCTACTTATCGCTTAGTATGCTCATATTTTTTAAGGCGTTCAAAAAATCTTTTTTGTCAAGATTATGTGCCAGATATAATCTTTGTGTCGGGCCTTTATGTGGCCAATATTGGGGTGCATGGATGCATTTTTTTGGCCGCATGGTCATTCTACGACTTAATTTCTTCTTAGTCGATCTTGGGACGCATGGTTGTTGGACACATAGATCCAAATTTTTTATGCTTCTACAAGACCCCCTCCAAAGTTTTTAAACTGATAAGTTTGGAATACTTTGAAGGAGAGGCCTTGGGCCGCATAGATGGCGGACTGCATGGATGATTCTTTGCCAGGCTGTCAAATCTCTACTTAATATAGGATTCAACTCGGTCCTTTAGTCGATTTCTTAGGACTCTGAGTCAATGGCAGTTTCTAAGAAGATAAATGTGGATTACACAAATTGAGTCATCAAGTTTATACTCATAACTGCCTGGTTTATTGCCTTGATCTTCTCACGCGCCCAAGGAGCCTATAAATAGGTAGACTAGGGAGGAGAAGAAATTTTATCTCTCGACTTTCTCCTATTTTTTGAAAGAAGATGTTGGGGGCTACTTTCTATCTCGCCAAGGGGTTTGTTAAGAGCGAGTTGATCTGTGGTCCCCTAACGTTGGCATTCTTTTTGGAGGTAAAGGTGTGTACTTTGGGTATCGTACTAGAGGTATTATGGACGTAGTATGATACCGCAGTTTGTTAAGGACATCCCACTGGGAGACTTTTTGGTGGACCATATTACCTTCTGCTCACCTGAGTGCATGTAATAAGTTCAAAGTAAAAATCCTATCAGAGGTGATATAGACATGAAAGGTTTTGTGAACCCATTACTTCTTGCGCACTGGAGTGCAAGTAACAGATTCGAGACAAGCCCTGCCAGAGGTGATATGGACGTGGCAGGTTTTGTGGATTTAACACCGCTGGCATACTTAGAGTTAAGTATGGGTGATAAGTTTAGATGACGACCGATATCAGAGGTATTATGGACGTGATAATCGATAGTCAAGTAGGAAGGTTTGCTCAAAGGTAAAAAGGACATAGCAAACTCTACTAAGGATGATGTGAGGATGATAGCTCAGAGGTAACGTGGACGTAAGCTAAACGATAGTCATACCGAGAGGTTAGGTATGATCCTGGTGTGGAAGGAAAATTAAACAAGCTAGAGGTAATATGGACATGGTTGTTTGCTTTTATTGAGGATATCCCATTGGGGAATCTCTGGTAGACATATTACTTCTTGCGCACTAGAGTACAAGTAATAAGTTCAAAATTATACCCTATCAGAGGTGATTAGACGTGATAGGTTTTGTGAACTCATTACCTCTTGTGCACCTGAGTGCAAGTAATAAGTTCAAAACAGAACCCTATCAAAGGTGATATAGACGTGATAGGTTTCGTGGACCCATTACTTCTTATTCACCTGAGTGCAAGTAATAGTTTCAAGACAAGCTCTGCCAAAGGTGATATGGACGTGGCGGGTTTTGTGGACTTTAACACCGCTGGCATACTTGGAGTTAAGTATGGGTGATACATTTAAATGACGACCAATATCAGAGGTATTATGGACGTAAAAATCGATGATCATACAAAGAGGTTTGCTCAGAGGTAATATGGACATAGCAAACCCTATTGGGGATAACCGGTTAGGACAGTAGTTCAGAGGTGATATGGACGTGAACTAATATCTACGAGAATTAATTGTGAGCAGTCTACCCAAAAGTGTGGATAAACCTGAAGATGGCTCCGCTAGGGAGCTTTTTGAGGATCCATTGTCTGTTGCATATTCAGGACTCCTGAATATATACAATGGCTTTCGTGCAACTTTTGTAAAAGTAAAATTCATATTATACTTACACACTTGCTGGGGATGAACAACGGGGAACGTACACTGTACATTTTGGTTGTTCTGCTGATAGTAAGGGGAGTACAAGTTTAGCTTAGACATAGTATTTTTTGAGGAACTTATCGTTGATAGCATCATGAGCAAGTCGTTATTGGGTTTTGAGAGCCGGTACGCGCCGTTGGAGAACACGGACTCTACGATGAACGGGCCCTCCCATTTAGGTTAGAATTTATCGATCATCTTGTGGGTCATGACCATCAGTCTTTTTACTGTCAAGACGAGGTCATCCACTTGGTAAGTCCTTTTTTTGACCCGTTTGTTGAAGGCTCCTAAGAGGCGCGCTTGGTACAGCACAATATGTTGTTAAGCTAAGAGATATTTCTGGTCAAGCGCTTCTAAATCTTATAGCCATCGACAATAATTTTCCTCAACAGTTAACTAGTTGGAGAGGGCCACTCGGAGCGAAGAAATTTGGATCTCGAGTGGGAGGACCGCTTCGCTCCTTTAGACAAAGGAGAATGGCGTGTTGCCAGTAGGTGTCCGGACCATTGTGGGATAGGCCTAGAGACATTCACCCAGCTTCTCATTCCAGTCGTGCTTATTGGATGACACAAACTTCTTGAGTAGCTTTATAATGGTCTTGTTGAATGCTTCTGCCAGACCATTTGCTGCTGGGTTTTAGACAGTCGAGGCTATATTCTGGATTCAATTTTTGTCACAAAACCAGTAAAAAGCATGACTTGCAAACTATGGACCATTGTCGTGGATGATCCTCCGTGGCAAGCCGAAGCGATATATGACGTGATGCTTGACAAAGATGATCAAGTTTGAGGTCTTGATTCAGCGAGTGGAACAGCTTTTGTGTAGTGTCCCGCTCTGCATTGGCACTATGTACAAGAAATATCGGTTGCTGATTCAAAAAGGAAATATTTTTGAAGAGCTCCTTGTTGAACCAGAAGATGATTGATCTAGGTGAGTGGGCAAAACTTTATTCTCTGATTCTTGCAAGCTTTAATAATGAATCTGAGTTTTTGTAATGCTTGTTGCTAAGAAGATTAATGTTAACTTGAGAATGATAGAATGAGAACCTGCATGCTTAACTAGAGAACTTGTATGCTTGTCATTGAATATAACATTGCCATGCTAAGTTAAAGAATAGAATGTTGTATGCTAGTTACACTGACACAGCTATCGAATGAACTATTGCTATGCTAATAAACAAGAGTAAAAGAATGTTCATATGTTTCCATCATATGCTAAAGAAAGTTAGAATTGCATGCTTAGTTAAAAGAGATAGAGAACTGCTTCCATGCTTGCTTAAATAGAGACTGTTACATGTATCCTTTATCATGCTGTAAAGATCGAACTGGTTAAAATGCTTGAACATTATCAGAGAGATGGTGGCCAGTCCATATAGAGATAAGATTGCGGCCAGTCCGTATAGAGATAGAGATGGTGGCCTGTCCGTATAGAGAAGAGAAGAGATTGATAATTTACTTTTTTTTGAACTGATGCATCCATATAGAGTTTATCGAATAGAGTTGCATTTATGCATTGGTCTTTAGACAACTTGTGCATAAGGATAATCCCATGACCGATTCCTGGGGCACTGGGGATCGTTCGTCCTAGGGGAGATCAGAGGAATACCCTGAGGCAATAGAGTCCTCGCGATCAGGGGGTGTTCATGTCTATTAGATAGTTGGTTCACGCGTCAAAGCAGCTAGTATATGAGAAAGTATATTAGTGCAGTACTGTGCCGTGATAATACCGCTTCTAATCATGAGGAACTAGACTCATGGGCCATCATATAGTTAAGTCTCATGCTAGGATTCAGCCTTCTTACTTACCTATTTGTCCGATACAGAGATGGACAAGGAATAGAACATATGTGCTTAGGAACATTTTGCTAACTTCTATGTCTACTATAGGGCTAACCGTTCGACGGAGGGTAAGTGTAAACCCCCTAAAAATTTAAATTTTATTTTATGTATTTTTATTAAATTATTGAATTTCTTAGAGTATTTTCATAGTTAATTAGAAAATATTTTTTATTGATTAATTTAATTATATAATTACTCATTTAGAATTATTCTACAAAATATTTTTTATTATCTTTTAGTCTTATTAAAGGGTGATAGATTTTCTAGAATTTATTCTGTGTGCAAATGTTCTTTTTAAATTTTTATATAGTCTTATCTATATATGTAAATATATATATATATATATATATAATAATAATAATAATAATAATAATAATAATAATAATAATAATAATAATAATAATAATAATAATAATAATAATAATAGCATTAATAAATAAAAGAAAAGAAAAAAACACAAATAAAAGATATATATATATATATATATATATATATATATATATATATATATATATATATATATATATATATATATATATATAAAAACCTAAACCCTAACCTATTCCCTAAACAAAACCCTAACCTAAAGCAATTAATCATATTCTTAAACCAATCCTAATTCCCCCCCTCCCCCGCTCTCCCCATCTCTCTCTCTCTCTCTCTCTCTCTCTCTCTCTCGGTATATATATATATATATATATATATATATATATATATATATATATATATATATATATATATATATATATATATATATATATATATATATATATATATATATACACTAAACTGAACCCTAATCCTAATCTCCTTCCTCCTCCGGCCGACTGCAGCCCGCCGCCGCGCCGGCGGCGACCGCCACGGGAGCCTGCACGCGCGCCCACAAGTGTAGCAGCAGCACAGTTCTGCCCCTTTCTTTACGGTATGATATCTCTCTCATCTTTTTTCTTTTTCTCGAGCGGTTTGTCTGTGTACGCTCCCAACCTAACCCTTTAGGAATTTCCTTCAAGCGGGATGAGTTTTTGTTTTCCGGATTGGTCAAAAAATCGACCGAAAAATGGTCGAAAAATTGACCAAAAACAGTCCAGAATTTCAACACCAAACCCCCATGTTCATGCCTAATTTGCCACCAACCTATTTAATATTTTCAAAATCTAATTAAAAGATATTTTTCCAATATAATCGAGAATTTAATTTTTCTTTTACTTTTTATTAATTTATTTTATTCGTTAAATTATTTGACCTCCAAAACGACCAAAAACTTGATATTTTAAAACTAAAATTTTGTGATACGGAGTACGTCCCGCCAAACGGGACCGTCTCATCGCGTACCAATTATACCAAAAGGTGCATATGTTATATCCTGACGTGTGAACTTTCACGAAAGTTGATTCGGACGTGTGTGTGCGCGTCAGAATCAACCCGTATCAGCAAAAAGTCCCCATGTCGTGACTTTTATAAAATACCACCCCATTTTGTGTATGCTTGTCAAAATACGATAAAACTTGTTCCATTGGATTCGTGGTATTACGTTGGTCCTGTGATCCAAGTTTCACGCAATTCTGAGACAGTTGACCAAGCCGTATATTCGCGGACCCCACAGTTTGACTTTAAGGGCGAATTTGTGATCGGCTCACCGGAATCCAAAATTGGACATACCGTTGAGTTTGTATCGACGTTTAAAATTTGTTTGACCTATAATTTGTCCCATATAGAGACCTTTACCTCTGGCACATATTTTGATGCAAAGTGGGCCACATGTGGACCCTACTTTGACCCAAAATTATCGTTTTGCCCCTGTGTCCAAATTGGACGAAAGGGTAGTATTTTCTAGCTAGCTCGCTTATTTTGGAAATGTTGGTGATATTTATTTCAGCATATGGAGATGTTCATTCTGATGCCATAGTTCTGATCCCTTGTGCTTGACGTCTAGACGGTTACACTTCGTATTTTTCTTGCCAGGCAAGATTGTAATCACCCTAATTTTTCTAAATATGTTAAAAACAATTTTCGGGATTTTTGGTATTTTTTCAAGAATTAAAACAAGGTGTTTGGTCATTAAATGATTTTTAATTGCTAATAATTAATATTAAAATATGATGAAAATAAGATTTTATGTTGTACAATGAAAAACTGGATTTAGGGTAATTTTTTGGAATTTATTGGGCCCCGGACCTATTTTATATCACCTAAAAATTATTTTACTTATTTAATTAATTATTTATTTCAGTATTAACCAAACCAAACCCAGCCCAACCGGGCCCAACCCAAACCAAACCGAGCCCGGCCCATCCCTTGGCCTAGCGGGTTGGGCGGGTCGGCCAGACCCGAACCCGCCGCCCGACCTGACCCGGAGGACCCCTCTCCTCCCCCACGATCCAGACCCCGCGCTTCCCCGTCGCGTTCTCCGGTCACGTCGCCGGAGGACCCGCCCGTGCCCCGCGCCACGACCCCACGACCCACCCCGGCTCCGCCTCCTCCGCCACGACCTCTCCTCGCGGCTCTCCCTATAAAACCCTCATCCTCATCCCTCTTTCTCCCCAAACCCAAACCCTAGCTCCCCTGAACCCCGATTCCGGCGACCCCAAGCCCGGCGACCACCACCTACTCCTCCTCCTTCCTAGCTCCACCGTTCGGCCCACCGGTCGACCCGTCTCAGTCGCCCGAGCCTGACCCCGCTGCCCCTCGACCCCAGCTCCGGCCGCCGTCCTCCCCTGGCCCATCTCCGCCTCCCCGAGAGCCGCCCCGCCCCTCGTCGAGCCTCCGCCGCCCTGAGCCGCCCTTCCCCGGCGAGTCTCGGCCGAACTCGTCCAGCGTAGCTCCGGACACGCGGACACAGCAAAACCCCAGCCTAGACTCGCAGGAAACGTGGACACGCCCAGGACACAGAGACACGTGTCGGACACGAGAAATCCTCGTTCACGGAGCCCTGTTCAGGTACTCGTAACTTTCTGCTCGTAACCCCGTTTTCAATTCCGTTAGTTGCATCGCGTAGCCTGCATGACCCCCTTGGTGCCCGTACAAACCGCTCGGGATATCGCGTCCTGTGGTGATCGCGAACCGCGATCCAAAAACAGGAAAAATAACGCCCTGTTTCACCCCGGAACTGGGTACGCCCCGCCAAACGGGACGACTTGGTCACGTGCGGTCTTTACAGATACGTGCGCGTCGTTGATACGGACGTGCGGGATTTCGCAGAAGTTGATTTGGATGTGCGTGCAAACCGGAATCAACGCGTATCCGCGAACCCCGCCCCGTATCCGCCCTTCCTGGAATGCCTCATAACTTTCTGTACACACGTCGGATCGAAACGAAACTTGCACCATCGGACTCGTAGCAATACGCTGGTCCTGTGACCCAAGTTTGGTTCGATTCCGAGAACGTTGACAAAATCGCGTGTCATGGGCCCCACAGGCCCCACTCGACGAGCGATTTTGTGATCGGCTCATCGGAATCCAAATCTGGAAGTTCTGTTGAGTTCGTATCAGCGTTCCTGACTTTTTGATACTAAGTTGGACGAATTTGGAGACCTTTGACCCTGACACATTTTTCGGTGCAAAGCGGGCCCACATGCGGACCCCGTTTTGACCCAAAATGGTCATTTTTGCCCCTGTGTCCAAATTGGACTAAAGGACAGGCGTTTCTTGTCATGACCCGATTCCGTAGAATCGTTGGGGCGTCCCTCGAATCGTGATGCCGTGCGGGCCTGGGGTTGCGCCCGCACAAGGCTAGAGTATTATGCATAGCAAGCACATATTCAGAGTACGCAGATAAATTGAAACACAGATTTGAGACATGGAAAAGTTCTCTTTATTGATAATGAACATCTATTACAAACCCTTGAACGAGTTAGCTAATATGTCGAACGGCTTACAAAATAGATGACTCAAAATGAGATAGCAGTCCTGTACATTACATCCCTTTATAAACTCAAAACGATAAAGACCTCCAGGCTGGAGGACGGCTTTGCCACGGAGTTGCATCTGTGTATGAAGAGTTGCAGCTTCTGGCTTCAAAATGCTTCGAGGGCGCGGTGAAGATGCGCCAACAGCTGGACTGGATCGGGAAGACGACTTTGGCTCCTCGCTCGGTTCGCCTTGGTGCGGAGAACCTGTTTCAACGAGGGTCAGCATATCAAAACATGCTGGTGAAGGCGAGCTAGCCTGACTATACCAATCAACATGTTGTTTTAATGAAGCATGCATATTTGTGGGTTTCTATCTTGCCTTAGTTCATTTACAAGTAAGCAGCATATAGAAATTTACTGAAATGAACGTGCCACCGTTCGGTGGATTATACCTGACCGTCTGAATCACCTGCACAATACTTACCATGCCTTCCCTGCCACGAAGACACAAGTTAGTATGCAACAGGTTTAAATATACACGATGATCACTGGCGTGGTGCCATAACGGACATAGTCAAGGACAAGGATAGCATGCAACGAGAACACGACAAGCACACGATGCGTTGCAAGCTATCCCCTCCAGCACACGATGACTACACACGAGTTTCGCCCGGACCGGAACGGTGCCAGTGCCCCAGCGACCGTCCGCAGAACTTACCCTTGTGCACAAGTTGTCCATGATCGAACAATACGTTACTTAAACAATCAGTTTACGCCTTCGAGGCAACACGAGCACACGACATATCCATAATTGTTAAGCATTCATGCACTTCAAGCAACACGAGTATGAAACATGTATTTGCACAAGATAAGCAACAGTTTATAATTATTTCCAAGCGAACAAGCATGCAGTTAAGTATCCGTTCGTGCGGTTTATTGGCAAGCATAATATACCAAATCTATTCTCTTTTATCTTGGTTTCTTTTATTATTACTTGGTATCGTTTGATCGGGGCGAAGGAGTGAAGCTTGGAAGCAGGGCTAGCTAATCGGGTTGGTAGCCACTCACTTAGATTATTGGAAAGGAGATGGAAAGAGGCGCTTCACGACTCCGCTCGTAAGTCGCCTACTGCTCGTTCACCAGCACACGAACAGCTCGATTAATACTTCTTCCTCTCTTTCCAATCTCGGAATAGAAGTGCAGTTCAATGAACGAAAACAATGAAAACCATCAAAATCGTTCAAGGAAAACAAGCAAATCCCAAAACCAACTCAAAGCACGAAAGCAACAAGCGACATCGAAAACTGAGACAATAAAAGATAGCAGCGGAGAGGTCCCTTCTGACTCTGCCGCTAAGCCGATCCTTGGGGCGCAGTCCACTGAATATGGGAATCGATTCCGAAGAAACAAATCCATAACGAGGACGAGTTCTTAATTTAATCTATCCCGATCGAACGATACCGTCTTGTGTTTCTTAGCCGCGATCTCCGTACCGGGAGAACGGGGCGCTACATCCTACCCAACTAATTGGAAGTTTTGTCCCGAAACTTAAGAATAGGACCTACTGTTAAGGATTATTTTGTTCAGGACGACGACCATGAAGGTTCGGACAGGAGGAAATAGCATGGCCTGGATCACCACAAGCGAGGCATAATCCAAGTATTTTGCGGCAATACTTCTTCATGTGCCCTTTTCTTTTACAGAAGTGACAAGTTTTGTTCCAATCCCCGTCCTGCTGACCAGCATTATTCGGGCGCTTTATAGCGGTATTTCCTCCCTCGTTGCTTTGGCGTTTGTGACTGGATGTATGCACAGCGCCGACAGCAACATGAGGATATTATGGTTCGAGGGATAGGGCGTGATTCATGACTTCACGCATTGTCCCGTACTGATTATTAACCACGTGCGAATGGATGGCAGGGCGTAATCCACCTTCAAACCTTCTGGCTCGACTCGCTGCATCAGGTAAATAGGCCTTAGCGAATTTGGAGAGTCGGTTGAATTCGGCGGAGTACTGCTTAACTATCATACTGTCCTGCCTCAGTTGCACGAAATCATTTTCCATTTGACGTTGTACTGGAGGGGGTATAAACTCCTCTTCAAACGCGGCACGAAAGGTCGTCCACGAGATCGCCTCCTCTCCGTGATCAAATTGGAGAGATCGTTGATGCACGTTCCACCAATCGTGTGCGTTGAGGCGGAGCTGTAGTTGCGCGCAGGCGACGCGCTTATCTTCGGGGACCTCTAGCAGAGCGAAGTGATCTTCAAGCTCGGCTAGCCAATCTAGAGCTACCACCGCATCCTCAGTCCCGTTGAATGGGGTGTTGCAGACTTTCTTGAAGTGTCCCAAGTTGAAGGCAGTCACGTCCCTCGGCCTTGGAATTTGCGGCATCTCTACTTCAAGCACGGGCTGTTCCACCGGAGTCGTTGCAGTTGCAGTGGAATGGTTGGCAGCCAAAGTCTGAACGATCTGTTGCAGGGTATCTACCTGCTTCTGTTGGACTGAGAATCGGGTCTCTAGATTACTCTCGAACTTGGCTTGGCGAGCATCATCTCTTTGTCGTTGCGATTCTAACATTTGCATTACCCGCTCAAGCGGGTCGACTTGAGACATGCCTCGCTGGCTCCGAGAGCTTCTCGAAGTGCCCGAACTGCTTTCTTGCGTTTCGTTCGGAGCTTGCGCTGCAGATTACGCTGGTACCATTCCTTCAAAAGAAGGTAAATTACATTAGAATCATAATGTATTATGGACTTATTGCATGAATGTATCTCATTTTTGCCTAGCGAGTTCAAGAGTTCGCACAGGAATTTGATCGTTAAAGGAACTTTTCCAGCACGAAGTCTAAGGAACTTGAATCTGTGCTCTGATACCACTATGTCACGACCCGATTTCGTAGAATCGTTGGGGCGTCCCCCGAATCGTGATGCCGTGCGGGCCTGGGGTTGCGCCCGCACAAGGCTAGAGTATTATGCATAGCAAGCACATATTCAGAGTACGCAGATAAATTGAAACACAGATTTGAGAGATGGAAAAGTTCTCTTTATTGATAATGAACATCTATTACAAACCCTTGAACGAGTTAGCTAATATGCCGAACGGCTTACAAAAGAGATGACTCAAAATGAGATAGCAGTCCTGTACATTACATCCCTTTATAAACTCAAAACGATAAAGACCTCCAGGCTGGAGGACGGCTTTGCCACGGAGCTACATTTGTGTATAAAGAGTTGCAGCTTCTGGCTTCAAAATGCTTCGAGGGCGCGGTGAAGATGCGCCAACAGCTGGACTGGATCGGGAAGACGACTTCGGCTCCTCGCTCAGTTCGCCTTGGTGCAGAGAACCTGTTTCAACGAGGGTCAGCATATCAAAACATGCTGGTGAAGGCGAGCTAGCCTGACTATACCAATCAACATGTTGTTTTAATGAAGCATGCATATTTGTGGGTTTCTATCTTGCCTTAGTTCATTTACAAGTAAGCAGCATATAGAAATTTACTGAAATGAACGTGCCACCGTTCGGTAGATTATACATGACCGTCTGAATTACCTGCACAATACTTACCATGCCTTCCCTGCCACGAAGACACAAGTTAGTATGCAACAGGTTTAAATATACACGATGATCACTGGCGTGGTGCGATAACGGACATAGTCAAGGACAGGGATAGCATGCAACGAGAATACGACAAGCACACGACAAGCACACGATGCGTTGCAAGCTATCCCCTCCAGCACACGATGACTACACACGAGTTCCGCCCAGACCGGAACGGTGCCAGTGCCCCAGCGACCGTCCGCAGAACTTACCCTTGTGCACAAGTTGTCCATGATCGAACAATACGTTACTTAAACAATCAGTTTACGCCTTCGAGGCAACACGAGCACACGACATATCCATAATTGTTAAGCATTCATGCACTTCAGGCAACACGAGTATGAAACATGTATTTGCACAAGACAAGAAATAGTTTATGATTATTTCCAAGCGAACAAGCATGCAGTTAAGTATCCGTTCGTGCGGTTTATTAGCAAGCATAATATACCAAGTCTATTCTCTTTTATCTTGGTTTCTTTTATTATTACTTGGTATCGTTTGATCGGGGCGAAGGAGTGAAGCTTGGAAGCAGGGCTAGCTAATCGGGTTGGTAGCCACTCACTTAGATTATTGGAAAGGAGATGGAAAGAGGCGCTTCACGACTCCGCTCGTAAGCCGTCTACTGCTCGTTCACCTGCACACGAACAGCTCGATTAATATTTCTTCCTCTCTTTCCAATCTCGGAATAGAAGTGCAGTTCAATGAACAAAAACAATGAAAACCATCGAAACCGTTCAAGGAAAACAAGCAAATCCTAAAACCAACTCAAAGCACGAAAGCAACAAGCGACATCGAAAACCGAGGCAATAAAAGATAGCAGCGGAGAGGTCCCTCCTGACTCTGCTGCTAAGCCGATCCTTGGGGCGCAGTCTACTGAATATGGGAATCGATTCCGAAGAAACAAATCCATAACGAGGACGAGTTCTTAATTCAATCTATCCCGATCGAACGATACCGTCTTGTGTTTCTTAGCCGCGATCTCCGCACCGGGAGAACGGGGCGCTACATCCTACCCAACTAATTAAAAGTTTTATCCCGAAACTTAAGAATAGGACCTACCGTTAAGGATTATTTTGTTCAGGACGACGACCATGAAGGTTCGGACAGGAGGAAATAGCATGGCCTGGATCGCCACAAGCGAGGCATAATCCAAGTCTTTTGCGGCAATACTTCTTTATGTGCCCTTTTCTTTTACAGAAGTGACAAGTTTTGTTCCAATCCCCATCCTGCTGACCAGCATTATTTGGGCGCTTTATAGCGGTATTTCCTCCCTCGTTGCTTTGGCGTTTGTGAATGGATGTATGCACAGCGCCGGCAGCAACATGAGGATATTGTGGTTCGAGGGATAGGGCGTGATTCATGACTTCACGCATTGTCCCGTACTGATTATTGACCACGTGCGAATGGATGGCAGGGCGTAATCCACCTTCAAACCTTCTGGCTCGACTCGCTGCATCAGGTAAATAGGCCTTAGCGAATTTGGAGAGTCGGTTGAATTCGGCGGAGTACTGCTTAACTGTCATACTGTCCTGCCTCAGTTGCACGAAATCATTTTCTATTTGACGTTGTACTGGAGGGGGTATAAACTCCTCTTCAAACGTGGCATGAAAGGTCGTCCACGAGATCGCCTCCTCTCCGTGATCAAATTGGAGAGATCGTTGATGCACGTTCCACCAATCATGTGCGTTGAGGCAGAGCTGTAGTTGCGCGCAGGCGACGCGCTTATCTTCGGGGACCTCTAGCAGAGCGAAGTGATCTTCAAGCTCGGCTAGCCAATCTAGAGCTACCACCGCGTCCTCAGTCCCGTTGAATGGGGTATTGCAGACTTTCTTGAAGTATCCCAAGTTGAAGGCAGTCACGTCCCTCGGCCTTGGAATTTGCGGCATCTCTACTTCAAGCACGGGCTGTTCCACCGGAGTCGTTGCAGTTGCAGTGGAATGGTTGGCAGCCAAAGTCTGAACGATCTGTTGCAGGGTATCTACCTGCTTCTGTTGGACTGAGAATCGGGTCTCTAGATTACTCTCGAACTTGGCTTGGCGAGCATCATCTCTTTGTCGTTGCGATTCTAACATTTGCATTACCCGCTCAAGCGGGTCGACTTGAGACATGCCTCGCTGGCTCCGAGAGCTTCCCGAAGTACCCGAACTGCTTTCTTGCGTTTCGTTCGGAGCTTGTGCTGCAGATTGCGCAGGTACCATTCCTTCAAAAGAAGGTAAATTACATTAGAATCATAATGTATTATAGACTTATTGCGTGAATGTATCTCATTTTGGCCTAGCAAGTTCAAGAGTTCGCACAGGAATTTGATCGTTAAAGGAACTTTTCCAGCACGAAGTCTAAGAAACTTGAATTTGTGCTCTGATACCACTATGTCACGACCCGATTCCGTAGAATCGTTGGGGCATCCCCCGAATCGTGATACCGTGCGGGCCTGGGGTTGCGCCCGCACAAGGCTAGAGTATTATGCATAGCAAGCACATATTCAGAGTACGCAGATAAATTGAAACACAGATTTGAGACATGGAAAAGTTCTCTTTATTGATAATGAACATCTATTACAAACCCTTGAACGAGTTAGCTAATTTGCCGAACGGCTTACAAAATAGATGACTCAAAATGAGATAGCAGTCCTGTACATTACATCCCTTTATAAACTCAAAACGATAAAGACCTCCAGGCTGGAGGACGGCTTTGCCACGGAGCTGCATTTGTGTATGAAGAGTTGCAGCTTCTGGCTTCAAAATGCTTCGAGGGCGCGGTGAAGATGCGCCAACAGCTGGACTGGATCGGGAAGACGACTTCGGCTCCTCGCTCGGTTCGCCTTGGTGCAGAGAACCTGTTTCAACGAGGGTCAGCATATTGAAACATGCTGGTGAAGGCGAGCTAGCCTGACTATACCAATCAACATGTTGTTTTAATGAAGCATGCATATTTGTGGGTTTCTATCTTGCCTTAGTTCATTTACAAGTAAGCAGCATATAGAAATTTACTGAAATGAACGTGCCACCGTTCGGTGGATTATACCTGACCGTCTGAATCACCTGCACAATACTTACCATGCCTTCCCTGCCACGAAGACACAAGTTAGTATGCAATAGGTTTAAATATACACGATGATCACTGGCGTGGTGCCATAATGGACATAGTCAAGGACAGGGATAGCATGCAACGAGAACACGACAAGCACACGACAAGCACACGATGCGTTGCAAGCTATCCCCTCCAGCACACGATGACTACACACGAGTTCCGCCCGGACCGGAACGGTGCCAGTGCCCCAGCGACCGTCCGCAGAACTTACCCTTGTGCACAAGTTGTCCATGATCGAATAATACGTTACTTAAACAATCAGTTTATGCCTTCGAGGCAACACGAGCACACGACATATCCATAATTGTTAAGCATTCATGCACTTCAGGCAACACGAGTATAAAATATGTATTTGCACAAGACAAGCAACAGTTTATGATTATTTCCAAGCAAACAAGCATGCAGTTAAGTATCCGTTCGTGCGATTTATTGGCAAGCATAATATACCAAGTCTATTCTCTTTTATCTTGGTTTCTTTTCTTATTACTTGGTATCGTTTGATCGGGGTGAAGGAGTGAAGCTTGGAAGCAGGGCTAGCTAATCGGGTTGGTAGCCACTCACTTAGATTATTGGAAAGGAGATGGAAAGAGGCGCTTCACGACTCCGCTCGTAAGCCGTCTACTGCTCGTTCACCTGCACACGAACAGCTCGATTAATACTTCTTCCTCTCTTTCCAATCTCGGAATAGAAGTGCAGTTCAATGAACGAAAATAATGAAAACCATCGAAACCGTTCAAGGAAAACAAGCAAATCCCAAAACCAACTCAAAGCACGAAAGCAACAAGCGACATCGGAAACCGAGGCAATAAAAGATAGCAGTGGAGAGGTCCCTCCTGACTCTGCCGCTAAGCCGATCCTTGGGGCGCAGTCCACTGAATATGGGAATCGATTCCGAAGAAACAAATCCATAACGAGGACGAGTTCTTAATTCAATCTATCCCGATCGAACGATACCGTCTTGTGTTTCTGAGCCGCGATCTCCGCACCGGGAGAACGGGGCGCTACATTTCTAGCTGATTGATATCTTCTGAGCATGATGGTAATGTTTGTTTCAGCTTCCGGAGACGTTTCTGGAAATTTCTCGAGCAACAGAACAGTAGTTGGAATTCAAACATCAGGCAAGTGTACCTTGCCAAACCCTGCAGCTTGCTACTTATTTTCTTAACTTATTTATACATCAGTGGACAATTATACCGTGCCAACTTGCAATGATTTTTGTTATAGTACTTGCTGGAGTACTTGTGTAAACATACATAAACTTGATTTAACTGTTCAACCCAGGACCGAGTTATTTTACTTAGCGTCCGATTTCTAGTCGGGTGCCAACCCCGTACGTGGAGTTGTGTAACGTCACATAGACATGGATACCGAGATCCTATGTATTCTCGTACTTGTCTTATCAAGTACATCATAACCCAGGACACTTGACACTATTCATGAGACAGGATCTTCCCGAGATATTCGTGGTGATTCTGTATAGGATACAGGACTTGACAGAGATATTTTATTTATAGACAATATGACTTGTTGCATTAGCTATAATCCCGCTGACATGGACATGAGACGTTATGGTCATGGTATGCGTGATTACATTGGGTGGGGAGAGACACACAGGCTACAGGATGTTTCATATATATATCCACTACTATTGTGATATTGTAGACTCTCCAGCAGAGCTAGACCCTTTACCTGTTATTACTGCTACCGGCTCCCCGACACAGAGCTTGTAGCGGTCTCAGCCTGAGTTCTAGTGCTGCTCTCATATTGCATATCACTTAGCTGGTTACATAGTTTACCCAATTATTTACTTATTGCTGCACTGCTTATTTATTTGGCTTGTATTTTCTGTACCTTGCTATGTCCCCTGAGGACCTGGAATGGATTATGTCCCCAGGTTTAGCTGAGGAGCAGTACCCCGAGATATACGGGACAAGAGATGAAGCTATTACTGGACTTGATACTGGAGCAGAACCGATCCTTGAGCACGAGGTGACTGCTGAAGACTTTTCCTGAGTACCTGATTTCGTACTCAGTATTTACTTTATGTTTGACTCTTTTGTTCCTGGCCTATTAAGCCAGTGTATTCAGACTTATGTCGGATTGTTTCTCCGACCTACTTGTTGAGACTTGTTGCTACTTATTTCCATTTCATTATACAGTTGATTATATTTATCTTTTATGGATGAGATTAGTTATGGCATGTTGTCGTAGACCTTATTTTACAGCTTAAGTGCGCCCTGATGGTTCCATTAAATTGGGTTGTCCATCGGTGCGTGCTGCTGGCCATTGCCACGTGTCCAGTCCCTCAGTATTTTGGGACTGGGGCGTGACATGGTTTTTGTGGTGGCCCATGCAGGTCTACGACTAAATTGTTCGGTTTCAACTTAGGGACCGAACAGGCCTGCAATAAGATATGATAAGTTATAGGATCTCATCCATTGATTGAATCGTTTTTGGACTCTATGTCGAATTCAATTTAATTGCTTGAATTGCATCCTGTTTGATTCCTCTGTGCGTTCTCATTGTTTTCTTTTGATGCAGAGTAATGGATCCCAGAAGTGGTGACGAGAACCCATTGGGTACACCGCCCGAAGCTGTGGTTACCTGTGAAACTGGGGTGACACCAGATACCAGAGGACAATCCTCTCAGAGCAACCAATCTGGCCAGCCAAGCTCCAGGTTCAGGCGTGATGACATCCCGCCTCCACCACAGTTCCCTCCATCGATGCCTGTCTTTCCCCCAGGGCAGGCAATGGACGGACAGCAAATATTCCAGATGTTCTACGCCATGATGCAGGCCCAACAACAGATCCAATAAGAGGCCCAGCGTCATGAGGCCGAGTACTTAAGGAACAGCCTAGTCGCAGCATTGGAGCAGGCAAATCCACTAACTAGGCGACCAGCGACGGGATCCATCACAGATTTCCGTCAACTCAAACCCCGTACCTTCTCGGGCAAGGAAGGACCAACTGAAGTTCATGAATGGCTTACGAACACGCAGCACCAGTTGGAGGCCGCTGAACTTCCAAGAAAAAAGTGGATGACTGCCGTCAGGATGCAACGGACGGACAACGCGCACCATTGGTGGCTGTCCGAAGAAAGGAGGCTCGAACATGATCAAGTCACCTGGGAGGAGTTCTTCAGACTCTTCCAGGAAATGTACATCCCTGTTGTTGCTCGGTCAGAACTCCGAGACAAGTTCAACCGCCTTATCCAAGGCAATATGTCAGTTGAGGAATACAATGCCGAATTTATTCGGCTGAGCCGCTTCGCCACTTCTCTAATTCCTACCGAAGAAGAGAAGGCGGAGAAGTTCTTCGATGGACTCAGGTTCGAGCTCCAGAGGTTAATCGGATCTGTCGCGCCCACCTCATACACCGACGTCCTTGCTGCAGCACTTCGTATGGAGCGCGTTACTCGGAGGGAGTCAAGTCTGAAACGTCCATCCTCCTCAGCACCGTCCAAGTCATCACAGGGAGATTCTACCAAACGACCCCAGAAGAACCTGCCTCAGAAAGCAGCATCAAAGAACCTACCTACTTGTCATTACTGCGGCAAAGTAGGCCACATTCAACAGGAGTGTAAACGCAAGCTGGGACTCTGCCTGGTTTGTGGATCCAACCAGCACTTCTCAAAGGACTGCTCGGAGCGTCGAGAGATAGCTCCAAACCGACCAGCTCTACCTGCACCAAGGCCAGCTCTTCCATCTGTGGGAGCAACACAGACAGGAGCTGGAGGATCCAGGCCACCACTACCACCTCAGGCAGCATTATTTCAGCAGGCTCGTCAGCAGAGGGGTCCAGCTCAGGGACGAGGACAGGCATATGCACTAGCAGTCACGGAGGAAGCTACTGCAGGCGAGGTTATAGCAGGTACCATATTAGTAGCTTCATTACCTGCTGTAGCTTTATTTGATTCTGGAGCCTCGCATTCATTCATAGCTGCTAGCTTCGTAGCCACACATAGAGTAGCTACCGCACCTCTCTTGAAGATGAAGAGAATTCTTACGGGAGGTGGTATTATCCCAGTTAGTGATATCTGTAGATCATGTTCGGTAGTAGTTTGTGGCAGAGAGATGCGAGCCCAATTTCTGATCATTTCTATGCCTGATTATGATGTTGTACTTGGTATGGACTGGTTAAGTCAGTACCATGTGACACTTGATTGCCGGCTTGGAAAAGTGATATTTAGACCCCCTAGCCTTCCTGAGTTTGAATTTCTTCGGGAAGCTGTAGAGCAAGGTGTCCAGCCAACTCTTAGGGTATTATCTGTAGAGGAGGAGTCAGGTTACCCAAGAGTCATATCGGAGTTTGTGGATGTATTTCCTGATGATCTTCCAGGTTTACCACCTGATCGGGAAATAGAGTTCACAATAGACCTAACTCCAGGAGCCGAACCTATCACTTCATCGGTATATCGGCTAGCACCTAAGGAGTTAGTGGAGTTGAAAGAGCAAGTTGACGATCTTCTGGAGAAGGGTTTTATCCGGCCCAGTGTTTCACCTTGGGGGCACCCATACTTTTTGTACCAAAGAAGGATGGAACTGTACGCTTGTGCATTGATTACAGAGCTCTAAATGTTGTAACCATTAAGAACCGGTATCCCTTACCACGCATTGATGACTTATTTGACCAATTGAGTGGTGCTAGGGTATTCTCAAAGATTGACCTTAGATCCGGTTATCACCAGATTAGGGTGAAGAAGGAAGATATACCGAAGACGGCCTTCAGAACTAAGTATGGACACTATAAATTCCTAGTAATGCCGTTTGGTTTAACCAACGCGCCAGCCGTATTTATGAGTTTGATGAACGGAGTCTTCCATCAGTACTTGGATAAATTTGTGGTTGTATTTATTGATGATATTCTAGTCTATTCCAAGGACCACGAAGATCACGAGGAGCACCTCAGAATTATGCTAGAAACATTAAGAAGGGAGAAGTTGTATGCCAAACTCAGCAAATGTGAGTTCTGTATGGACAAGGTGCCATTCTTGGGACATATCATCTCGGGAGAAGGACTGTCAGTTGATCCGGAGAAGGTCACTGCAATAGAAACTTGGCCGACACCTACCTCCGTTGCAGAAGTGAGAAGTTTTCTCGGACTTGCTGGGTATTACCGGCGGTTCGTAGAGAATTTTTCAAGGATTGCGGAGCCAATGACGAAGCTGACTCGGAAGGATCAGGAGTTTATATGGACGGAAGGATGCCAGAAGGCCTTTGAAGAACTGAAGAGGCGTCTAACAACAGCACCAGTCTTGACTCTTCCCTCAGGGTCAGGAGGTTTTGTTGTTTATAGTGATGCATCCAGTAGTGGACTAGGTTGTGTCTTGATGCAACATGGCAAGTTTATCGCTTATGCATCGAGGCAGTTGAAGGTCCACGAGAAGAACTACCCAACGCACGACCTGGAGCTAGCTGCAGTAATATTTGCACTGAAGATCTGGAGGCACTATTTGTATGGAGAGAAGGTCAAAATCTTTACTGATCATAAGAGTCTGAAGTATGTATATACTCAGAAGGAGCTCAACATGAGGCAAAGGCGTTGGGTTGAGTTGATGGTGGACTTTGATATAGATCTGCAGTACCACCCGGGGAAGGCAAATGTTGTAGCCGACGCCCTCAGCAGGAAACCCACGGCTTATTTCTTGACAGAGCAGCCTCGGCTATTACAAGACCTATAAGATCTCCAGATAGAGATTATTTTACCTGGACAAAATGGCTTGCTGGCTAACCTCGAAGTTAAGTCATCGCTTGTGGAGAGGATAAAAGAAGCTTTGCCTACTGATGCCAGATTTCGAAGGCTGAAAGAGAGAACAGAAGCAGGCATGCAGACAGGACTTCGCATCCATGAGGACGGGACATTAAGGTGCGAAAATCGCCTATATGTTCCAAATGGAGAATTGAGGCAGGAGTTAATGACGGAAGCACATAGCTCCATATACTCTGTTCATCCAGGAGGAACCAAGATGTACCGAGACTTAAGGCAGTATTATTGGTGGCATGGAATGAAAAGGGAGATTGTCCGATTTGTAGCAAAATGTTTAGTCTGCCAGCAAGTAAAAGCCGAGCACCAAAGGACTGCAGGTATGTTGCAGCCGCTTCCCATACCTGAATGGAAGTGGGAGCATATTACCATGGATTTCGTCACCGGATTCCCAAGAAGCCCCAGTGGAAAAGATGCAGTATGGGTTATCGTGGATCGACTCACTAAGTCGGCACATTTCTTGCCATTTAGAGTCGGACAATCCACGGAAGTACTAGCCGACATGTATATGCGACAAATCGTAAGATTACATGGAGTGCCGGTTAGTATTGTATCAGATCGAGAATCGAGATTTACGTCTCACTTTTGGCGAAGCATGCAAGAGAGTCTCGGCACCCGACTCAAATTTAGTACTGCCTATCATCCACAGACAGATGGCCAATCGGAGCGCACGATTTAGATCTTGGAGGATATGCTGCGATCATGTATACTGGACTTTGGAGGATCTTGGGAAGATCATCTGCACTTAGTGGAGTTCTCTTACAACAACAGCTATCAGGCAAGCATCCAGATGGCACCTTTCGAGGCATTGTACGGAAGAAAGTGCAGATCGCCGATATGTTGGAGTGACGTTGGCGAACGTCAAATACTGGGTCCAGAGTTGGTAACGGAGACAGTTGAGAAGGTAAAACAGATTCAGAATCATCTTCGTGCAGCCCAGGATAGATAGAAGCATTGGACAGATACGCACAGATGTCCTCTGGAGTTCAAGGAAGGAGAGCACGTATTTTTGAGGATCTCGCCCACTCGAGGTACTATCAGATTTGGGAGCAGAGGCAAGTTGAGCCCAAGATATATCGGGCCATTCAACATTTTGGAGCGCATTGGTGAGGTGGCTTATCGTCTTGCATTACCCCCGTCCTTAGAGGGAGTGCATGATGTATTCCACGTCTCACAGCTGAGACGGTACGTGACGGACCCAAGTCACGTAGTTGATCATTCTGAGATTTCAGTAGGCCCTAGCCTGAGATATGAGGAGCAACCAGTGGGTATACTCGACACCAGTGAGAAGATACTGCGAGGACAGACAATCAGACTGGTTCGGGTAGCTTGGAAACAACACTCCCCTGGCGAATCAACCTGGGAACGGGAGGATATCATGCGCCAGCGTTATCCACACTTATTCGCAGATGCAGGTATAACCTAAGCATTCTCTTATTTCCGTAGTTCGAGCCCTTTTGTAGTTTACCCTTCGATTGCGAGGACGTAATCCTCTTAAGGGGGTAGATTATAATCATCCTAATTTTTCTAAATATGTTAAAAACAATTTTCGGGATTTTTGGTATTTTTTCAAGAATTAAAATAAGGTGTTTGGTCATTAAATGATTTTTAATTACTAATAATTAATATTAAAATATGATGAAAATAAGATTTTATGTTGTAAAATGAAAAACTGGACTTAGGGTAATTTTTCTGGAATTTATTGGGCCCCGGACCTATTTTATATCACCTAAAAACTATTTTAGTTATTTAATTAATTATTTATTTAAGTATTAACCAAACCAAACCCAGCCCAACCGGGCCCAACCCAAACCAAACCGAGCTCGGCCCATCCCTTGGCCTAGCGGGTCGGGCGGGTCGGCCAGACCCGAACCCGCCGCCCGACACGACCCGGAGGACCCCTCTCCTCCCCCACGATCCAGACCCCGCGCTTCCCCGCCGCGTTCTCCGGTCACGTCGCCGGAGGACCCGCCCGCGCCCCGCGCCACGACCCCACGACCCCCCCTCGGCTCCGCCTCCTCCGCCACGATATCTCCCCGCGGCTCTCCCTATAAAACCCTCCTCCTCCTCCCTCTTTCTCCCCCAAATCCAAACCCTAGCTCCCCTGAACCCCGATTCCGGCGACCCCAAGCCCGGCAACCACCACCTACTCCTCCTCCTTCCCAGCTCCACCGTTCCGCCCACCGGTCGACCCGTCTCAATCACCCGAGCCTGACCCCGCTGCCCCTCGACCCCAGCTCCGGCCGCCGTCCTCCCCTGGCCCATCTCCGCCTCCCCGAGAGCCGCCCAGCCCCTCGTCGAGCCTCTCCCGCCCTGAGCCGCCCTTCCCCGGCGAGTCTCGACCGAACCCGTCCAGCGTAGCTCCGGACACGCGGACACAGCAAACCCCAGCCTAGACTCGCAGGAAACGTGGACACGTCCAGGACACAGAGACACGTGTCGGACACGAGAAATCTTCGTTCACGGAGCCCTGTTCAGGTACTCGTAACTTTTCTGCTCGTAACCCCGTTTTCAATTCCGTCAGTTGCATCGCGTAGCCTGCATGACCCCCTCGGTGCCCGTGCAAACCGCTCGGGGCATCGCGTCCTGTGGTGATCGCGAACCGCGATCCAAAAACAGGAAAAATAACGCCCCGTTTTACCCCGGAACTGTGTACGCCCCGCCAAACGGGACGACTTGGTCGCGTGCGGTCTTCACAGATACGTGCGCGTCGTTGATACGGACGTGCAGGATTTCGCAGAAGTTGATTTGGATGTGCGTGCACACCAGAATCAACGCGTATCCGCGGACCCCGCCCCGTATTCGCCCTTTCTGGAATGCGTCATAACTTTGTGTACACACGTCGGATCGAAATAAAACTTACGCCATCGGACTCGTAGCAATACGCTGGTCCTGTGACCCAAGTTTGGTTTGATTCCGAGAACGTTGACAAAATCGCGTGTCGTGGGCCCCACAGGCCCCACTCGACGGGCGATTTTGTGATCGGCTCATCGGAATCCAAATCTGGAAGTTCCGTTGAGTTCGTATCAGCGTTCCTGACTTGTTGACACTAAGTTGGACAAATTTGGAGACCTTTGACCCTGACACATTTTTCGGTGCAAAGCGGGCCCACATGCGGACCCCGTTTTGACCCGAAATGGTCATTTTTGCCTCTGTGTCCAAATTGGACTCAAGGACAGGCATTTCTAGCTGATTAATATCTTCTGAGCATGATGGTAATGTTTGTTTTAGCTTCCGGAGACGTTTCTGGAAATTTCCCGAGTAACAGAACAGTAGTTGGAATTCAAACATCAGGCAAGTGTACCTTGCCAAACCCTGCAGCTTGCTACTTATTTTCTTAACTTATTTATACATCAGTGGACAATTATACCGTGCCAACTTGCAATGATTTCTGTTATAGTACTTGCTGGAGTACTTGTGTAAACATAAATAAACTTGATTTAACTGTTCAACCCAGGACCGAGTGATTTTACTTAGCGTCTGATTTCTAGTCGGGTGCCAACCCCGTACGCGGAGTTGTGTAACGTCACATAGACATGGATACCGAGACCCTATGTATTCGCGTACTTGTCTTATCAAGTACATCATAACCCAGGATACTTGACACTATTCATGAGACAGGATCTTCCCGAGATATTCGTGGTGATTCTGTATAGGATACAGGACTTGACAGAGATATTTTATTTATAGACAATATGACTTGTTGCATTAGCTATAATCCCGCTGACATGGACATGAGACGTTATGGTCATGGTATGCGTGATTACATTGGGTGGGGAGAGACACACAGGCTACAGGCTGTTTCATATATATATCCACTACTATTGTGAGGTTGTAGACTCTCCAGCAGAGCTAGACCCTTTACCTGTTATTACTGCTACCGGCTCCCCGACACAGAGCTTATAGCGGTCTCAGCCTGAGTTCTAGTGCTGCTCTCATATTGCATATCACTTAGCTGGTTACATAGTTTACCCAATTATTTACTTATTGCTGCACTGCTTATTTATTTGGCTTGTATTTTCTGTACCTTGCTATGTCCCCTGAGGACCTGGAATGGATTATGTCCCCAGGTTTAGCTGAGGAGCAGTACCCCGAGATATACGGGACAGGAGCTGAAGCTATTACTGGACTTGATACTGGAGCAGAACCGATCCCTGAGCACGAGGTGACTGCTGAAGACTTTTCCTGAGTACCTGATTTCGTACTCAGTATTTACTTTATGTTTGACTCTTTTGTTCCTGGCCTATTGAGCCAATGTATTCAGACTTATGTCGGATTGTTTCTCCGACCTACTTGTTGAGACTTGTTGCTACTTATTTCCATTTCATTATGCAGTTGATTATATTTATCTTTTATGGATGAGATTAGTTGTGGCATGTTGTCGTAGACCTTATTTTACAGCTTAAGTGCACCCTGATGGTTCCATTAAATTGGGTTGTCCATCGGTGCGTGCTGCTGGCCATTGCCACGTGTCCAGTCCCTCGGTATTTTGGGACTGGGGCGTGACAAAGATACCTTGCCAAATTGCTTATAGTACTTTGCATGCTTATCATATTTTTATATATTCATTATATATGTATTTTTTCAGTCATAATTATATACTATATATGTTGACACACACTTGACAAATAGTATCATGGGAGGGAAGGACAATCAGTAGGCGTATGGGCTACCCACTCTGGTAAACCGTAGTAACTAGCACGCACTATGGTAGTTGTGTCGCGCTGGTTGCTACCCTCGAAGTATGTTAATTTCTGGTGTCGTGATGGTCGCTACCCTCGAGGTATGACGGCTTCTGATGTTCATGCACGTGTGTGTGAGTTGTAAGATAGATAGAGTATCCTCCACCTACCCATTCGTCGAAAATGTTGTCCTCATTATGCATTCATATAGATTGTCTAGTACAGCGTACTTATATATTTTTTGTCTATTATGCATGTTTTATTGTATTCAATTAGCATGCTTCTATGTATCTTGTTACATCCCTCTGAGGACCTGGTCCCTTTCCAAGTGTAGACGATCTTGACTATTCGCAGGAGCACGGATCAGGACTTGCTACTTATCTCTCTTTCGAGGAAGTCTTCTCTTCGAGTCTCATTTTTTATTAGATGTACTTATGTGGTTTCTCTTATATTCTAGTTGTAGTGGATTTGTCTCCACCCAACTACTTGTTCTTAACAAGCATTCTATATTTGATTCAGTTATATAGTTGATTGGTTATTTGATTCTGTGGATGAGATCTAGTTATGCCCTTTGACTTGTGACAATATATATACCACATGTGAGTTAACATTCATATTACAACGTACGTGTGTATTATGGTATCCATATATTGGAGTTGCCATATATATACGGCTGACATGCTTACGTATTCTTGATCCTATATATTTTGGGACTGGGACGTGATAGTAAGAATCACTGAATAAGTGATATACATGCTATCGAACATGCTCTCTTGTATTATCCGCTTTTATAGAGAAGTCTTATTTACGTATATGCTTCTAACTCGTTCACACGATAAAATGATAATTGATGATAAGAAGAGTATAGAGAGATGATAAGAAGAATAATCTACTAGATGCATGATAGAGACCTTAAAGAATGAATATTGAAGTTACATGTAGGTATATCTAGAGGGGGTAAATAGAGTTATGTGTCAATAGTGACCAATTAAAACTGATTAATACTAAATCCAGTAAGCAACTACTAAGAAAGAAAATAATCAGAGAATAATAATGCCAAAAGTAAATAGAGTAAGGAAGAACAAACGCAAACAAAGCGATATATCCTAGTTTCCCTCGTGGAGGACTAGTCCAGGTCCAGGTCAGAGTTTGATCCGAAGGCTTTCCACTTATTTACAGACACGACCTTTTGATCCAAAGTGCTCGGCTACTTCAACTACCCAGAGGCAAAACTTAGAATTTTTCAAGTGAGAACACTTTACAACTCTTGCACAACTTCTAGATGAATTACATCGAGGCACCTTAGGGGATTAAGGAGATTTGGAAAAGTATGGCTTAGAAGAGTAGATCTTAGAAGATTAAGAGCTTGAAAGATGAGGGATGATTTGAAATAAGAGAATTCATGCTCTATTTATACTAGTCTGGGTAGGCAGAGTTCGGCCAGAGTTCTATCCTCTAACGTTCAAAAATTCGAACGTTGGACAGCTCGTTACAAGGTGGAACAAAAAATTAGGTTGCTGATTTTAAGGGCATCGAGTTCGGTCTGCCTCAGACCAGAAGCTCTATAACTGGGTTTGAGTAGGTCTGGTTTTGGTTTTGGTTGGGTTCTGGACTTGGTTGTTTGATTGGTTGAGCTATAAAAAATATGTTGAGGGTAGATATGCCACAGCGGAACCCCCGGGTGCGAGGCTCCGGATAAATCGTAGGCGGTTGGACAAAATCTTCTAGTATAACGCCGTCTTTGGCTCATCATCATTTCATCGTTGCATATGTCCATGCTGGTTTTTGCTTATTACTTTCTGCATGTACATGTTAGACGAACAAGAAAATATACAGAAGCAAATATTGCATATCTAGACAATGTTGAGTTTAAGTAAAATATACTATAGTGATTGATAGATTATCATTATGCTAAACTTAATCAATTAGCCATATTCAAAAACTCAACTTAAACATTGGGCTAAAAAATATGACTCATGAGATACGCTGCACACCAGAGTTAGTAAATGAACCTGCATATCGTACATAAACTGCTTGCCTTGTCTGCTTGCTTGTATTTCGAATATGAAATGTGGCTTTCAAAGATATTTTCTAAAGAAGTGTAATATGACTCTGCTCCTGTACTATATGTAACGAACCTAGATAAAATTAGAAAGATCACTAGTAATGTAATATTTTATCACATACTTACTTAGTATTGGTTTTAGAGGGTGTTGCTTTTGTTCGTTATTTATACTCACTAGTACTTTTCCAAAGTGCTGACCCCCAACAGTTTGCTTGTTCTCAGGTGCTGGATCGTCCAAAAAAGCGATATTCGTGCCCCATCCCCAGGACCCAGAAATCTGGTGTCGATGCCTTGAGCCGTATCGAGATATTTTGAGCTGCTTTTGTATAAAGGAACATAATGTATGGAACGATGCCATTTTATTCAGAGAACCTCATGCCTTGACCTTTATCCCGTATACTTAGATGGATTATTGTTTATAACACTACTCCTCCGCTGCAAACTCAATCGGTTCGATGATAACCAAAATGACTTATGTTGTTGCCTTATGTGAGAGCAACTCCAAGCTTACACGATATCACGTCCCGATAAGAACGATCGTTCTGCGGGAGCGCTGGTGCGGTAATTCGCCCCCGGCGGGGGCGATCTGGACCACGAGAGGTTGGGGTGTGACATTTCGCCCATTGGAGAAGTAGTCGGCGATAGCCAAGATGAACCGATGTCCCTTAGAAGAAAGTGGACTAATTGGCCCGATAATGTCCATTCTCCACGCTTCAAATGACCAAGATGCCACCGTTGGGTATTGAAATTCTGACGGCTGGTGGATAAAGTCTGCGTGGATTTGGCACACTTCGCACTTTCTCGTATAGTCAACAGCCTCTGCTACCATTATCGGCCAATAGTAACCCATTCTCCGGAGACGGTCTTGTAGCTTGGTTCAGACTGATGGGCACCACAAACCCCGTTGAGAGTCTCACGGAGAGCCTACATTGCTTCTGTATTTGATAGGCATCATAGCAGAAGACCGTCGTAGGAACGACGATACAATATTTTGGTAGTCGTATCATAATAGAACCGGAGGAAACGTCTTCTGATGGAAGTGGCTTCCATTGAGTTCTCGAAAAGAATTACATAGACTGGGTAGTCGATAAATGTGAGTATTCAGTCTTGGGAGTCGGTATTTTTGTAACCTTCCCTAATTTTCTAGGATTTTTTATATAATAATAAGAATAATAATGCGTATAACGACAGCGTACCAATAAATAATAATAAAATAAATACCAATAAATGATAATAAAATAAATAGAACAAAAATAAACTAATAATTATTTTATAAAAATAATAGTAATTATAATTAATAAGGATATTTTTATAAAATAAAAGGAAAGAAAAGAAAAGAAAAATTATATATATATATAACAACCAATAAAGCAAAACATAATAATACCACTTATACTACAACCAACAACAAAAACAACAGCCAACTTTTTCCCCCACGGTTCACCAACGACCCGACCTTCTTCTATATTCGACCTGACCCAAGTAACTCTTGGCTATATATATATATATATATATATATATATATATATATATATATATATATATATATATATATATATATATATATGTGTGTGTGTGTGTGTGTGTGTGTGTGTGTACGTAAACAAACGAAAACCCTAACCCCAACCAATGAGCAGTCACCCCAAACTTTCCCCCTCACCACCGTCACCGTCGAACGACGGAGCACTACCGTTGTCGCAGCTGACCGGTACACACATGCGTCAAAACCATGACAGAAACGAACTACAGGTACCCATCTTCCCGCTGAATTTCTAATATATGTGACCGAATTTTGATCCAGTTGTCTAGATTCAACCAAACATGAACACCTTATAATGTCTTCAAGTAGTTTTACTTGAATCACCATATTTCTAATGTAAATTTATCTGAAACTTTCCGAAAAACTACTGTTTTAGATATATGTGAATTAACAGTTTTCAAAACCAACATGCTGCTTTGGAAAACGATTTTCTTCCAATCGAACTCACTTAATTATGATCTTTTTTTCTGATAGCTAGTCTATATAAACAGGATTGCAATGACATAATATTTATATACTTTGGATAATTAATTATGTGCTAAATTTAGATTTAAAATCACAAAAAATAGGTTTTTAAGAACTTAGAAGCTTGCGATACGGAGTACGTTCCGACAAACCGGACCACTATGTTATGTACCTGTCGCACCGAAAGGAGCGTATGGTATATCCTGATGTGCAAGATTTCACGAAAGTTGATTTGGAAGTGTGTGCGTGTCGAAATCAACCTGTATCCGTAAAAAAGTACCCTTGTATCGGCATTTTACAATTTTTCCATTAGTTGGTACATACTTGTCGGAACGCGACAAAACTTGCGCCATTGGATTCGTGGTATCACACTGGTCCTGATACCAAGTTTTATGCGATTCCGAGAGAGTTGATCGAACCTCCTATTCGCGGGCCCCACGGTCGACTTGACGGACGAAATTGTGATCGGCTTACCGGAATCCAAAATTGGACATACTGTTGAGTTCGTATCGTCTTTCAGTATTGGTTTGACCTATAATTTGTTCTATTTAGAGACTTTTATTCCTGACACAAATTTTGGTAAAGGTGGGCCATATGGACACCGCTTTGACCCAAACTTGTCCTTTTTGCCCCTGTGTCCAAATTGGAAGAAATGGTAGAGTTTTCTGACTATCTCGCTGATTCCGGAGATGTTAGTGATATTTATTTCAGCATCTAGAGACGTTCGTTCGGAGCCTGTAGTTTCTGATCCTTTGTGCTTGACACCAGGATGCCTACATTACACAGATTGCTTGCCAGGCAAGTATACCTTGTCATTGTGCTATTTATTTATATTCATTGTTAGCATGCATATTTGTTATTGTTTATTTAGTTATTTTATTTGGTTACATAAAATTGTGCGTCCAAGAATAACTTGGGTGCAACGACGGTTGCGTCACCTTTTGTCACTTATTTAATATTTTGTATGACGACCTAGTGTTACGAGACCACCCAATGATGTTGAGGCATTCTTATGTTTCATTGGCCGTGACATATTTGTTACACGAGTGTGAGTCTCGTGTAAGACACGGACTTGCGTGATAGGCTGGCCACCTGTACGTATGGGATGTGCGACGGATAGAAAATAACTGCTGATAGAAATGCATGCTAAGAGACTTGACAGTTATTACAGGTATCATCATGGCATGGATATGACATGGATACAGCATAGGGTGGGAAGAACAATAAATAGGCATATGGGCTCCTTTAAATTTTTTTTTTTTGTAATCCGTACGCTTCGTCGGAGATGCGTGGTCAGATGACCCTTTTATTATATTATTTACAGGCGGCCTTTGACGATCGAAAGAAGTTACGCTTTTTAGGCCACTGATTCTTCGAGAGACTCACGACAATACCATTTTAACCAGATAGTCCATATATTGGAAAGTTGTTCTTAGAAGTGCATTTCACATTGACGGTTAGGCGACCCTTTAGATGTTATTTTTAGTATATTATGGCATGTACTTTTTGTATCTTGTTACGTTCATCTAAGAACCTGGTCCATTTCCAAGCATAGACGAGAAAGATTATCTGCAAGAGTATGGACCCAAGCCTAATGCATCATTCTTTGTTGAGGAGGTCTTACCTTCTGAGTACCAGTGATTACTTTATTACTGATGGATCCTTGGCTGCTGTTTCTTTATTGACATTTATTTCATATTTGGGTTTTGATCTCCTCTATCATTTTAGTTTTTGATATAGTCGATGGCAGAGGATTTGTCTCCACCAGACTATTATTCTTTTGATACTTCATACTTGAGACATTTAATTATTTATTTTGGTATTCATTTACTTGTGCTTGTGGATGAGATATAGATGCCTGTGACTTGTGTTGACAATATATGAACCACTTGTGAATTAATATTCATATTACAACGTACGTATGTGTTATAATTTTCCAACATATTGGAGTTGTCATATACATACAGCTGGCATGCTACGTATTCCTAGTCCTACGTATTTTGGGATTTGGGAGTGACATATTTTTGTGGTGGCCCATATAGGTCAAGAGAATATTATCTCGGTTACATTACTATACTAAGCAAGACTGCAAATAGGATTAGAGTATATGATATTATCCACTTATTTAATTACTTCCTTTGAATTCCAATTGCGTACTCTCCTTGACTGCTTGATTTGTATCTACCTTGAATCTGTTCCAATTCCCTCGTCCCACCGTGAGATGTGTTGTTACCCTCACCATCACTGCAGATGACTCGACAACTCAGGAGGAGTTGTACTTGTTAGCCGCGTAGGTAGATTTTGTCCTGTAGTGATTCATGACAGAGAGATGAAGGCTCGACTCTTAGTCTTTTCCATGCCGAACTTTGATGTTGTCCTTGGGATGGATTGGCTAAGCAATTACTACGCTTTCTTTGACTACTATGGAGGAAGCATTCTCTTTAAGGTACCAGGCCAGCCGAAGCTCGAGTTTGCACAAAGATCCACAGAGGTTCTTCATGGTGTTCAGATGGCATTGGACGATGTCATTTATCACCCTATCATTTTAGATTTTAAGGACATCTTTCCAGAGGATTTGTCAGGACTACCTCCAGACAGAGATATAAAATTCTTGATTGAGTTGACCCTAGGAGCAGCACCCATAGCGTCACATATTTACAGATTGGTGCAGAAGGAGATAGATGAGATAAAAGCGCAGCTGAAGGAGTTAGAAGAGAAAGGCTTCATCCGACCGAGTACATCACCCTGGGGAGCCCCAGTGTTATTTGTACCCAACAAGGATGGGTCAGTGTGCATATGCATTGACTATATTATCTTGAATATTATGATTGTGAAAAATAAGTACCCTATACCATGCATTGATGGCTTATTTGATCAGCTTAGTGGATTCAAGGTATTCTCGAAGATAGACTTGAGATCAGGATATCATCAGTGAAGGTACGAAACCAGGTCATTCCAAAGACCGCATTCAGGAAGAGATATGGACACTACAAGTTTTTGGTCATGCCATTTGGATTGGCCAATGCTCCAGCTGTCTTTATGGACTTGATGAATTGAGTCTTCCATCAGTATTTGGACCAGTTTGTGGTTGTCTTCATAGATGACATCCTTGTCTATTCGAAGAGCCACGAGGAGCATGAGAAGCACATGCGGATTATCTTAGAGACATTGAGGAGAGAGCGGTTGTATGCGAAGCTCAGCAAATATAATTTTTTCTTGGATAAAGTCTCTTTCCTTGGGCATGTCGTCACTGTAGATGGTATTTCAGTAGATCCGGAGAAAATCTTGGCAGTTGAGACATGGCCCGTTCCTAAGTCGGCATCAAAGGTGAGGAGTTTCCTTGGACTTGCGGGATATTACCCTCGGTTCGTGGAAAACTTCTCGAGGATAGCAGATCCTATGACTCAGTTGACGTGCAAGGACCGAGAATTCATATGGATGGATGAGTGTCAAGCCTCTTTTGAGGAGTTGAAGAAGCGACTGACCATAGCACAAGTGTTGACCATTCCATCAGGATTAGGAGGCTACGTAATCTACAGCGATGCGTCAAAAAAAGGCTTGGTATACGTATTGATGCATCATAGCAAGCTGATTGCTTATGCATCTAGACAGTTAAGAGTACATAAGAAGAATTATCCAACTCATGACTTGGAGCTTGCAGCCGTTATTTTTTCTCGAAGCTATGGAGACATTACTTATATGGGGAACAAGTGAAGATCTATACTGACCACAAGAGCCTCGAGTATGTCTCCATGCAGAAGAAGCTGAATATGAGGCAATACCGATAGTGTGAGTTGATGAAGGACTTTAAGATAGAGCTGCATTATCACCTAGGCAAGGCTAACGTGGTAGCAGATGTGTTAAGCCAAAAGCCTATGACACTATTCTTGACGAAGAAGAGGGAGTTACTGGAGGACTTACAAGAGCTTGGCATAGAGGTTATATTACCCGGATAAGATGGGACACTAGCCAACTTGCAAGTGCAGTCATCGCTAGTAGAGAGGATCATGGCAGCTTTGCCTACAGATGCTAGATTCAGGAGGTTGGGAGAGAGGATCGAAGCTGGAGAGCAGACGGGACTGCGCATTCATGATGATGGGACATTACGATATGGTGATCGCCTATATGTTCCCAATGGAGAGCTTCGGCAGGAGCTTATGGCAGAGGCTCATAGTTTAATATATTCTATTCATCCTAAAGGCACCAAGATGTACTGTGACTTGCGATAACATTTCTGGTGGTATAGGATAAAAAGGGAGATAACTCACTTTGTAGCCAAATGTCTAGTGTGCCAACAGGTCAAGGATGAACATCAGAGGATAGTAGGGCTACTGTAACCACTTATGATTCCTGAGTGAAAGTAGGAGCACATCACTATGGACTTTGTCACAGTTTTTTCGAAGTGTCCAAGTGGGCGAGATGCTGTTTGGGTGATCGTAGATCGACTCATTAAGTTCGCTCATTTCTTTTCCTTCCGATTTGGCCAGTCTACAGAAGCTTTGGATGACTTATACATGAGGCAAATCGTGAGATTACACGGCGTTCCGGTTAGCATTGTGTCAGACAGGAACTCGCGTTTTATATCTTACTTTGGGAGGAGCATGCAGGAGAGTCTTGGAACTCGTCTGAAGTTCAGTATGTCTTATCATTCGCAAACAGATGGGCAGTCGGAGAGTACTATTCAGACGTTGGAGGATATGTTGAGAGCATGCATGCTAGACTTTGGGGGATCATGGGAGGACCACCTACACCTTGTGGAGTTTTTCTACAATAATAGATATCAAGCGAGCATCCAAATGGCTTCGTTTGAAGCTTTATACGGTAGGAAGTGTAGGTCTCTCGTGTGTTGGAGTGATATGGGAGAACGTCAGATCTTGGGACCAGAGTTGGTTGTCGGCACTGTGGAAAAGGTAAAGAGGATACAAGGGCACTTGCGAGCAGTGTAAGACAGACAGAAGCAGTGGGCAGATCTTTATCGTCGTCCTTTGGAGTTCAAGGAAGGCGACCATGTCTTCTTGAGAATATTACCCACTAGTTTCGGGGGATGGGGCAAGTTGAGTCCAAGGTATATTGGACCGTTTGATCTGTTGGAGCGAGTTGGAGAAGTTGTATATCGACTGGCACTACCACCTTCGCTTGAGGGAGTGTATGATGCATTCTATGTGTCACAACTTAAGCGATATATGGCGGATAGGAGTCATGATCTCGATCACTCCTAGATCACCATTGGACCGAGCTTGTCATACCAAGAGCAACCCGTGGAGATTCTTGATCGTCGGGAGAAGGTGTTGAGGAATCAGTCTATTCCCTTGGTCCGCGTGGCATGGAGACATCAATCGCCAGAAGAATCCACTTGGGAGCGCGAGGATGACATATGCAAACATTTTTCGTATCTGTTCGAAGATCAAGGTATAATTTTACTTTATTCTTTTCTACCGTATAATATTCTCGTTTCCTATCATGCGTTAGCTTTAATTTCGATGAGAAATTTTTGTAAGTTTGGTAGAATGTAACCTCCCCTAATTTTTTAGGATTTTTTATATAATAATAGGAATAATAATGCGTATAACGACAGAGTACCAATAAATGATAATAAAATAAATAGAATAAAAATAAACTAATAATTATTTTATAGAAATAATAGTAATTATAATTAATAAGGATATTTTTATAAAATAAAAGGAAAGAAAAAAATTATATATATATATATATATATATATATATATATATATATATATATATATATATATCAAACATAACAATACCACTTATACTACAACTAACAACAATAACAACCAACTTTTTCTCCCACGGTTCACCAACGACCCGACCTTCCTCTATATTCGACCCGACCCAGGTAACTCTCGGCTATATATATATATATATATATATATATATATATATATATATATATTTGTGTGTGTGTGTGTGTGTGTGTGTGTGTAAACAAACGAAAACCCTAATCCTAACCAATGAGCAGTCACCCCCGACCTTTTCCCCCACCACCATCGTTGTCGCTCGACCGTCGAACGCCGAAGCACTACTGTCGCCGTTGCTGACCGGTACACGCGCACGTCAAAACATCGACAGAAACGAACCCCAGATACCCATCTTTCCCGCTGAACTTCTTTCTACATACGCGATCGAATTTTAATCCAGTTGTTTTGATTCAACCACAACATGAACACCTTCTAATGTCTTCAAGTATTTTTATTCAAACCACCCTATTTCTGATGTAAATTTATCGGAAACTATCCGAAAAACTACTGTTTTAGATATATGTGAATTGACAGTTTTTGAAACCAACATGTTGTTTTGGAAAGTGATTTTCTTCTAATCGAACTCACTTAATTATGATCTTTTTTTCCGATAGCTAGTCTATATAACCAGGATCGCAACGACCTAATATTTATATACCTTGGATTAATTCTGTGCTAAATTTAGATTTAAAATTACAAAAAATTATTTTTCAAGAATTTAGAAGCTTGCGATACGGAGTGCGTCCCGACAAACCGGACCACCAAGTCATGTACCAGTTGCACCAAAAAGAGCGTATGGTATATCCTGACGTGCGGGATTTTATGAAAGTTGATTTGGAAGTGTGTGCGCGTCGGAATCAACCCGTATCCATAAAAAGTTTGCACGTATCGATATTTTACAATTTTCCCATTAGTTGGTACACGCTTGTCGGAACGAGACAAAACTTGTGCCATTGGATTCGTGGTATCACACTGGTCCCGAGACCCAAGTTTTACGTGATTCTTAGACAGTTGACCGAGCCGCCTATTCGTGGGCCCCATAGTTGACTTGATGGGCAAAATTGTGATCGGCTCACCGGAATCCAAAATTGGACATATCGTTGAGTTCGTATCATCATTTAAGATTGGTTTGACCTATAATTTGTCCTATTTAGAGACTTTTACTCCTGACACGTATTTCGGTGCAAGTTGGATCCTATATGGACATCGATTTGATCCGAAATTACCATTTTTGCTCTTGTGTCCAAACTGGGCGAAAGGATAGAGTTTTCTGACTATCTCGCTGATTCCGGAGACGTTGGTGATATTTATTTTAGCATCCGAAGATATTCATTCGGAGCCTATAGTTTATGATTCCTTGTGCTTGACGTCAAGACGCCTACATTACACAGATAGCTTGCCAAGCAAGTATACCTTGCCATTGTGTTGTTTATTTACATTCATTATTAGCATGCATATTTGTTGTTATTCAATTAGTTATTTTATTTTGCTATATCAAACTATGCATCCAAGAATAACTTGGGTGCAACGACGGTTGCGTCGCATTTTATCACTTATTTAATATTTTGCATGACGACCTAGTGTTACGAGACCACCCCATGATGTTGAGGCATTCTTATATTTTATTGGTCGTGACATATTTGTTACACGAGTGTGAGTCTCATGTAAGACACAGGCTTGCGTGATATGCTGACCAACTGTACGTATGGGACATGCGATAGATAGAAAATAACTGCTGATAGAAATGCATGCTAGGAGACTTGATAGTTATTAGAGGTATCACCGTGGTATGAATATGACATGGATAGAGCATAGGGTGGGGAGAACAACAAGTAGGCATATGGGCTCCTTTACACTTTCTCTTTTGTAACCCGTATGCTCCGCCGGAGATGCGTGGTCAGATGACCCTTATATTATATTATTTACAGACGGGCTCTGACGATCGAAAGACGTTATGCTTTTTAGGCAACTGATTCTCTGAGAGAGTCATGTCAATCCCATTTTTCGCCAGATAGCCCGTACGTTGGAAAGTTGTTCTCAAAAGTGTATTTTACATAGACGGTTATGCGACCCTTTGGATGTTATTTTTAGTATATTATGGCATGTACTTTTTGTATCTTGTTACGTTCCTCTGAGGACCTGGTCCACTTCCAAGTATAAACAAGCAGGATTATCCGTAGGAGTATGGACCCAGACTTGACGCATTATTCTCTATTAAGGAGGTCTTACCTTCTAAGTACCAGTGATTACTTCATTGCTGATGGATCCTTAGCTGTTGTTTCTTTATTGACATTTATTTCATATTGGGGTTTTGATCTCCTCTATCATTTTAGTTTTTGATATAGTCGATGGATAGTGGATTTGTCTCCATCCAACTATTATTCTTTTGATACTTCGTACTTGAGACATTTAGACATTTAGCTATTTATTTTGGTATTCATTTACTTGTGCTTGTGGATGAGATATAGATGCCTGTGGCTTGTGTTGACAATATATGAACCACTTGTGAATTAATATTCATATTACAGCGTACGCATGTGTTATAATTTTTCAACATATTTGAGTTGTCATATACATACGGCTGGCATCCTACGTATTCCTAGTCCTGCGTATTTTGGGACTGTGGCGTAACAATTGTCTCTACTGAGTATCTCAGGCACAGATAGATATTATTTTTCGAACATACCAGCTCTTGACTGACCACTGTGATCAGTTGATGGATTTTGACCACTAATAGGATGGATATTGTAATCGTAAACCCTATTTCAAGAGAATTTTTTGATACATATGGCTGTATCAAGGTTCCGATACAACCACTGTATGACAAGTGGCCCCACCTCAAAGTTTATATATATATATATATATATATATATATATATATATATATATATATATATATATTGTTGAGGAAGCTACGAATGTTGCAGGAATATGAGCTGCTATTGAATCAGCGGAAGAAAGCATCAAAGCGGAGAAATAGCTATCTTTCAAAAGCAATAGAGGTGTTGGAGTAAGCGGGCTTTCTTCCCTTCCACCGATTTCTTTGGGAGCTTTTCGCAGTCTCCTTGTGGGATAAGGCTTCGGCTGTTGATGATCGCTTTTGTGATATATATATATATATATATATATATATATATATATATATATATATATATTACGAAGAAAAATGGAGCTCACTTGTCATACAGTGGCAGTATCAAAACTTTGATACAACCATCTCTATCAAAGTTTTTATTTTATTTTTCCCTATTCAAGGTTGTAATATCAATGGGGTACCGAACTCAACTGGTTCTTGTGGTCAGCTAGAAGAGGTATAACCTTCCTGACTGAATGGAGGTCTCGGGATCAAACTGCGGAGGAGGTGTGAGGGCAGTGGGTCCAAATGACATGCAACGCAGCGTGCGTAAAGTCCCATACATATCGTCGCATCTAAAAAAAAAAAAAAATCAATGGTTCTGGTAGATATTGCAAACCCGACGCATTAATGATCCGAATCATCAGCTTCATAATCTCTCTCCGCAATTCCTACTATACTTCTATGGTTTCTTCTTCTTCTTCTCGAATTTTAGAGTTAGGGTTTCGCCAATTTCTCGTGTTCTCATTAGGGTTAGGGTTGGGATTTCGTTTCCTTTTGGCGAAATCGGTTGAAATTCGGGAAATTTCAAAGCGGTCGGCACAAATTTGGTGGAAATTTGGGTGAGCTTGATAATTTTGGTAGTTTTTTTATTCCATTCTTATTGTTTTTTTCGCTGAAATTGTCAATGAAAGTATGGGTGTTTAGTAATTCTTGATATTTTCACTGTGCCTCTGTAAAAGTTGCCAATTGCTGTTGTTCTCTTTGGAAATTCGTTGCAACTATTAGATAAGAGTGAAATAGTACTTGCCTGGTAAATTTTTGATGGAGATTACTTTGATTAGAATTTCAATTTTCTTCTTCTTGGATTCGTGGGTTTAGTCTAATCAATACATGTCTTTTCCTTATCATTATTTCACTATAAGTTGCAAACTTTATGCTTATTGTATTGAAGGTGAGCAATCTTGTATTAAGTGGATTCATTACACATTTAACATAACAATGCTTAGAGGAGGGCATGACCCTTTATATAGCTAAATGGAAGAAAAATGATTCAAGTAGCCAACCCCAAAAAAGTGAGATAAAGGCTTTGTTGTTGTCGTATAATTATGAGTGCTTAATACGTGTCTGCTTAGCGTGGAATCGGCTTATGTGGCCAATTTATCGCTTTTTGTGGCCACTTGATTAATGTTTAATTGGTGTTTAACTGGATTAGACTGCCAATTAATCTGACTTCAGAAGATAGTGTTAGCAAATCTTATTTTGCTAAGCGGGACCAATTGTAAGTGTTACTAAAAGTTCAGAAACTATTGTATGACTCTTATCCGGACTATATTTATTTTATTTTATTTTAACTCCCATCATAATTGGAAGGAATAATCCGCTTCCTATGTGGGATCGAACCAACCCAGTGTCTCCACTTGCTAACCATTAGAGCCAGGAGACTTTGACTCTTATCCGGACTATATATTAGTCTCTGTTTGCTAAAGTTCATTTCGATATCCTTTTTGAGATTTAGGGCCAATCATTTATAAACACCTGGGTCACGAACACACGACTTTTCGTCCTATACCAAAGCCCTCAACCATTGCACTACAAAACCTTTAGGTGTTGATTTTGAAATTTTGTCACCGCTCATGAAATTTTTCAGTGTTATGCTTTCAACTTTTTAACTATTCGTTCAAGGTATTAGCTCAAGTAATTCCTATTTTGCTGAGTTGAGCTCATTGATCAACTGTTAACTGTTATTTTATGAATCTTGATCCTGATAATTATTTTAGAGAGGATATGAGTGTTGATGCTTTTGTGATGACCCCTGATGGTTCTTGTTTTTAGAAATATTGATTTACTATGGTCGCTAATGTAACTATAGAGCAAGTTTACTGTTCTGATACTGATCCCTACCGATACCAGCCAATACTGGCAAATACTGAAATTTGGGCTCTTTCCCGTTCAGTTCAAAAAATAAAAAGAGAGAAGTACGATAAAAACAGTGTTGACAAAATGATTGGGTCATGTCGAAGATCGACATGCTATAGTGTGTGATATGATTCCCTAGTGACATACTGGTAACTATTAGCATTTGTCAAGTTGTATATCTATAATTCCACACTACTTATCCATCTTAATATTATTACATTTAGAACTATCTATTGTTGGTGTACTTTGTGACTTTGTCTAGAAGCAATTAAACTACAATATCTATTGAAGACATAGACACAAGCTTTTTTCCAGTCAAGGTCATTTGAAATTCTCTCTTTGCTGAAATGAATGGATGCTTTCTTGTTCTTGATAGTTCTGCGAACTTCTTGGTTCATTACCTTTTCATTCAAGTGCGTATTGGCCACTGCTCAACTTTAGAAATTGGTGTTTTCTAGTCGCTGATTAGCTGTATTTTGTAGGTAAAGAGGAAAACACTTGTTGTAATGTCGATCTTCTAAGTTAGGTTCTATATAATGGAAGGATTTGGGAGTTCTGGTTTTGGTGCAGTGAGTTCTGTTTCGAAGAAAAGGAGGAGTACTACTTCAAGAAGACCTCGGCCTGATTCTCAATTCCTAGTGGAGACTCGAGATGCATCCTCTCATTCATCCCCACCATCTTCAGATAATGGAAGTAAGCTATCTCCTGGCCAGAATTTAGGCTATGATGCTTCTTTCCGTAGGAAAGAGCTTAGTCTCAACATCTCTACTCCAAGAATGGCATCAATGAATAATAGTGATGGAACAAGTACCTCGAGAAAGATTAGGAAACATGACAGAAAATATGAAGATCTTAGCGGGTTCTACGGAAATGACAGTTCAAAAGGTGGGCAGCCTGGGCATAGGTCTGATTTGAGAAGATGCAGTGAAGCTGTCCTTGCTCCGGCGAATTGGAAACATTCAAGCAAGGGTAGAGACAGCTTTGATGGCAGGCATGGTGATGGCCAGAGTTCAGGGTATGCAGTAGGTGGTAATGGTGGATCGGCTGAGAACAAGCTGAAAAAGGTGAAGCTTAAGGTCGGTGGAGTTACTACAACGATTCATACGAAGTCAAACTCAGATATACACACTAGTGGTTCCAGTGCTAAGCCCTCTCGGTCATCAGATGCTTCTAGGCATCGGCATAAGTTGATACTTCAGGTACTACTTTTATGGGTTAGTTTGCCAAGAACCTTTTTGTCTTCATGTAAAATAGCTTGAATTTTTTTTCCAGCATGGAACTTATTCTATAGTTGATTGCTTCATGGGAAAATATAGGATTTAGGATATGTTTCTTCTTATCAGATGAGCACCATTTTGTTTTGCGGATACAAAAGCGGGTTGTTTGGGAGATAATTGAAGAGCATTATGGCTATTACTTCCCTTCTCTAAAATTCTTTGCCCATTGAGAATCAAACAAGATAATAGAACAAAATAGAAAGTGTTTGGTGTAGAACAACAAAATATAAAGAAAATAGAAGTGTTTTTCCATATGAGAAAATTTAGCCTCTGTTTTGATGATAAAACAACAAAACACGGTAATAGAAATTTACGAGCGTTAAAGCAAATTTGCTTTCCTTATCTATGTCTTAGTTTGGTGTAGAAGTAAATGACAAACAGAAAAGAAATCTTTGCTTTCCTTGTTAACATTTATTATTTTATATTTATTTTTCCTTTTTCAGATATCCTTTCAAGTTAAAAAGTAATTTAAGTTTTTTTTATACTAGATCAAGAAGGGTTAATTTCTAATTTAAATTTGAGTAATTGATTCTCATTGGGTAAAGTTGTTTTTGCACTCCCAAGGTGCTGTCCTTTGTTTCAATTGGATTTGCTTCTTGTAGGATAATTCAGATGATGATCATACTCCAAGAGAGAAAGGGGACGGTGTTCAAGGAGTTTCATGGAGGGACAGCAGTGGAGGTGGCTTCCCTCGTGTGTCAAAGGATGGCTCTCGAGTAAAAGCATCAGAAGAGAAGCAAGTGCCCTTTTCTGAGCCTGTTCGTAAGAGTAAGAGAGTGCCTAAGAGGCGGGTTCTGGATGGTGAGCTCGATGAGGGTCATAACGATGATGAGATCTGTTATCTTGAGAAACTCATGACTACGAAGATTAGTACAGACAACACCTCTGAGTTTGAGGATGATGGAGAAGAAAGCGTAAAGAAAAAGAATATTTCGAAGGTTCCAAAAGGTAGGAAAAATGTATATGATGAGGATGAGGACTATAGTTCTAGATCAGCCAGGGAGAACCGCAAGAGGTTAAGAGCAGGGAGGGGGTCTGATGATACTGATTATGCTGATGAAGAAGAGCCTGGTTCTGATGACGGGATTGATCCCATGGTGAAGAAACAGAAGAAGGAATTTGTGGACACATCGACTGATGCCATAATCCAACCTCTTACAACACGGCAGCGAGCCTTTCAGTCAGGAAAAGGTGCATCTACTGGAGCAAGTTTGATTGAGTTCCCAAATGGATTACCTCCTGCTCCGCCAAGAAGTAAGGACTTGCTATTATTAATTATCACGTAGAATTTGCTGTCTACATTTGTAATAACTTTTGTCAAACTCTTATAGAACAAAAGGAGAAGCTTTCAGAAGTGGAACAGCAAGCAAAGAAAGCCGAGGCTGCCCAAAGACGTAGAATGCAAGTTGAGAAAGCAACCAAGGAATTGGAGGTCCCTCTCAGCATTAGTTTTACCTTTAATCCTTTTTTATTTTATTCTAGTTCACTTATTCTTGCTCACTTTTCATTAAATTGTCCTTGACTCCTTGTCTTACTGTAATTGTGAAATTTACAGGCTGAGGCAATTAGGAAAATATTGGGCCAAGATTCTAGCAGGAAGAAGAAAGAAGAGAAGATGCGGAAAGAGCGAGATGAGATGGCTCAGGTGACAAGACATTACTAATATTCCTAATATACATGCACTTTTGACTATTCTCATTGCTTACATTTGAACTTGCATTGCCTTTCTCAGAAGAAAGCTGCCGAGTATCTGGTGTTGCCATCAAACACCATTAGGTGGGTAATGGGGCCAAGCGGTACAACTGTTACATTTGGCGAGGAAGTTGGCCTTCCAAGCATTTTTAATCCCCAGACTCCCAGGTAGGAACCAAATTTGTGTTGGACTTTGAATAGCTGTTTTTATTGTTTTTTTTTACTTGTGCATGCGTTTATGTTTTATATTTAATTTAACTGTCCAAATGGTGCCTGAGGAATGTCGTGGTCGCCGTTTTGGTGATTGAACCTTTTTTTTTTTGGTTAATTTGGTACCTAAGTCTTTTATTTTGGTTTAAAGAGTACCTCAAGTAGGTTCCGATTGTGCTTTTGGATGGAAACCGATAAAAATAGACATGTAATGGTCACGTTCCTTATTTTTTAGGATTATTTTTGTCTTGACCAGTCGCTACGTTGGCTATGATTGATTGTAGAGCCGTTATTTTCTCCTCGACAAAAGTTATTTGTTTATGTATAATTTTTTCGAACACCAATATTCATATGAAAATGATAGTCCAATAACAAAAATTTAACAAAAATAAGACTCGTGACCATCACATGTCAATTTTTAACGGTTCCCATCCATAAACACCAACGGAACCTAGTTCAGACACTCTTTAAACCAAAATGCAAAACTTAGGTAAAACTTAGGTACCAAATTAACAAACAAAAAAAAGTTCAATCACCAAAACAACGATCACAACATTCCTCATACACCATTTGGACAATTAACTCTTCATATTTTATTCCTCACAAATTCATATTATCTGCTGGCTTATTTTCTTTTAGCTAATGTCTCCCTTATGAAATCAGTTATCCACTACCGCGTGAGAAGTGTGCTGGCCCTTCTTGTACAAATGCATACAAGTACCGAGATTCCAAATTAAATCTACCCTTATGCAGTCTACAGTGCTATAAAGCAGTTCACGAGAGCAATCAACAATTGTCGACATGTTGACTCGCTGTTCCTTCGTGTCTTCTGACCTCAGGAGGTGGTGTTAATTGTATCATACTATAATGATGATTGTGATCTAATGTAAATAGTTGAACAATATAGTTACATGGCTATCTTGGAAGAATAAAGCCAGTTGTAGTTGTGAAGATTATTGATTCTTTGAAAGATAAAGTTGAAGGTTTGTAAATAGGTTGGGTCTGTTGAGGGAATATGAGCTAGTTGTAGTTAGTTACATGGCGATAAGTTGATCTGTTGTGATCTCTTGGCTACACTCTTCATTGATGCTTAATGGAATATTTGTTATTTTCAAATTTTGTATTCCTGTTGCAAGTGTTATTCTCTACAAAATCATTGAATTGCATGTTGTTTAAAGTTTAGAAAGGATGTGTGGTCATGGAATGCAGCCTGAATCCTACCTGAACAATCTCATTGTCCTTCCAGTTGTATGTGGCTTATAAGTTTATGGCTTTTTGTCAAGAGTTCGTGTTGCGTCTTCAGGAAATTATCTTTTTTTCTCCTGTACATTGCAGATAATTTTACCACTATTACGGTGATCGACAACTATGTGAATTTTTTTTGTTATGGTTTATATGTTCTTACTTTGGAAATTGTTTTATGGTGGAATGAATGTTACTTTTATCTTTACAATACTTCTGAGTGTACACACAGGTTTGATGCAATTTTTTACATTTTACATGCATGTATAGCCAGTATATCATATGCAATAAATACGTTTTTTCCATTGATTATTTGGTTTCAATGCACTTTCTGTCTTTATGTAGGTGCTATCACCATTCACATTAGAAATTACTAGGGATTTTTTGGCTAATTAGCGTTTAGGTCCTAGATTTTATACCAGTTTAGAGTTTTTAAGTTCTGACATGTCTAATTGAAAAGTTTTGATCCTAAATTTTTAGTTTTAGTTTTCTTTCTCATTATACCCTGAATGAGTACAAGGGTAACATACTGGAAATGAGAATATAATGGAAAAAATAAAAAACAAAAAACAAAAAACAAAAAACAAAAATTCAGTGTCCAAAATTTTCAATTGGACATGTCATGACTTGAAATAAATTCAACGTTTAAATGCTAATTAGCCCTTAGGGATGTAAAAATCTTCTCATTCCTTGCACAGTTCTATGAAACATTTTTTTGATAAAACTGACACTATTAAATCATCACAAATGAGTGTGATAATGGACTAATTGATAATCCATTAATCCCCTTTAGGATTTCTATATTTTTGTCCTACTACCATGTAAAATTGCGCCCCTCCTTTAGTAATAGATCTTGCACTAACTGAATTTCGTTAGCTTTTGTGGTCAGTGAGAAGAGGTATAACCTTCACGGCTAGGTGGATGGTCTCAAGATCGAACCGCAAGGAAGGTGTGGGATAGTGAGTCCAAATGATAAGCAATGCAGTGTGCACAAAGTCTAGTGCGTTACGTCGGACATCGCAAAAAAATAAAAAAATCTTGCACTACCATTGCTAATATGCACATTTATTCATATGAATTACTAAACTATGCGTGCGCTCGAAACCTTCATTTAATTCCTATAAGAAACGCATGAAGATTTTTTTGATCATTTCTTAAAAAGCTGAAGAGGAAACAATATTCTTCTCTTCTTCTTCTTCTTCTTCTTCTTCTTTTTCTTCTTTTTTACTACTTAAGAAGAGCAAAGTCTTTTAAATTTTTATTACTTGAACAAGTAATATCCCTCTTTAATTTTTCTTCTTCATCTTCTATACGTGATTACCTAACTACTCATGTTCATGTAACGAACAATTTTAATTAGTAAATATCAGTGTTGTCAGAGCCAGACCGGACTGATAGTTGGACCGGGTTTGATCGGATTTTACCAAAAAAATGGCCCGGTTTGACTTGAACCGATTTTTTTTAAGAACCAACAGTTTTACTAGAACCGGGGTTTAACCGGTGAATCGTCCGAACTGGTACACAATTGAACCAGCCGATTCTGGGTTTATTTTAACTCAAAAAAGTTTTATCACGTGAGATTTGGGCCATTTGGTTCTTGTTTTGGTTTTGAGAGACCTTATAGTTGTAAAACCAAACCAAACCAACCAAACATACTCAGAACAAAACCAAACCAAACCAAATCAAACCAAGAAGTAAATGCGGATATCTTACAGGTCTCAAATCATTAGATTCTCGTAAAGGACTAATTTGAACCCGGTCAGATCTATACCAAAGATTTTTGGTTCAATCATCAGTCCGGTTTTTAAAAAATTGATAAATATAGATAAGAACATGTTGGAACAATTCTTTTTAGGGAGAAGCCTCTAACTTTTTTTTTATTATATAGTAGCATAGATTCTCAGTCCTACGTTGTGCCTAAGCTCATATGACTCTTTCTGTCTGTGTTGTCCCCCTTCGAAAGAGGAGAAGTGCACGATATTGCTCGTACTTGCAGCCTTGAGAAGAGGATGTGCTAGTTGGCTAAGATGGAAAGCAGATTTGAGGTTAGTACCCATCGGGCCGGTCTAGAGGTAAGTATGATAAGACTTCGTGTTACATCCCAGTATCAGAATACGGAGACGGACATGGCCAGCTACCCCGTACAAGGTACAATACGTCGTACGACGATCACTGTCACGCCCCGGTCCCGCAGGGCCATTCGTCCTCGCTTTGGTCTCTACGAAACCGATCGTCCTCGCACGGGCGTGATGCCGTGCAAGCCTAAAGTGCGCTTGCACAAGGCCAAAGCTTTGAACAAGGGCAAGTAAGCTATTCAATACTGAAGCAGCGGCACCCATATATTGCAGAAAAGTAAAGAACACAATGGCATATGAAAACATGTTCTTTTATTGATATTCACAAGTGTTACAAGCAGCGCATGGCCGAGGTTACAATTCGCTCAAGCACTCTATCTCTCGATTACAATGACACCATTCCATACATTATGTCCCTCTATACAAAAGCAGCTCAAAGCAGGCACAACTCGATGCGACTCAAGGCATCGAGTCCAGATTTCCGGTTCCTTGGGATGAGGCACGGCTATCGCTTCCTCGGACGAACAGGCACCTGAGAACAAGCAAACTGTTGGTGGGTCACCACTTTTATAAGTACTGGTGAGTATAAACAACTGAACATAAGCTACACCCCCTGAAACCCACACTAAGTAATCATGTGGCAAAATATTGCATTACTAGTGATCTTGTTACTTTTACCTAAGTTCATTTCATGCAGCTCAGGATTATAGTCAGATTTCATCTTTTGAATTTTGCATATTCAAACTCATAAGCATGCAATCGGGACAGTGCTCTATCGTGCAGTGCGCAGCACGTATTGTGCACTATGATCTAACTCTTGTGGCAAAGTAGCATATAGGGACTATCATTTAAATCAAGCACACAAGTTGAACTATCAATCAGAGGTCGGTCCTCGAGAAACTCAGGATCGGTAGCGGTAATCCAGCTAACCAATGACTCTTCTTTCTGATGCTATTAGCAGCTGTGACCAAGGTTCAGCTCTGCACTAATAGCCATTGTCCGACCGATGCAAATGCATAAAACACTATCAGATAACTCTATGATGCACATCTTAATGAGCAAGCATGCTTATATGTAAACACTTGCATTTCTTACCCACGGCCGAACGGTTATCCTACAGCAGACACACAAGTTAGCCACAATTTGCATATGCATAACTTATGTATCAATCTTTTTGGTGTCAACAATGATAGGTATGCAAGAAGGTAAACCTAGCATGTGCCCTATTTATATGACGGTCCATGATTTGCCCCATTAATGGACAACAACACCCCCCAAGATCCCGTAGGACCGGTCGTCAGGGTGCTCACACAATCCCTTCCGGACCGACCGATTCCCAGTGCCCCAGGAATCGATCGAGAGACTATTACCTTGTGCACAAGTTGTCCGAGACCAATGCATGACAAGCAACATTCATATTAACAAGTATATAACAATCTAATAGCACACCCCCCAAGATCCCGTAGGACCGGACGTCAGGGCGGACTATTAGACTCTTCTCTTTTATTTATTCAAGCAAACACATCTTTTCAACAATCTAATAGCACACCCCCCAAGATCCCGAAGGACCGGACGTCAGGGCGGACCATTAGACTCTCTTTCACACTTATAACATATAGCAGATCGATAGCAAAACAGGCAAGCAAAACATATAATGACAAGCACAATTGACTTCATATCTAACATGCAATAACTATCTCTTCTTAGCATATTACAAGGGACATATTCAAGCGATTCATTTACTTATCTTTCTTAGCATAGCAAGGGTTCGTTTGAGCTGTGTTAGTGTAACTAAGCATGCAACATTTCTTATACTCTTAGCATGGCAATGGTTCTATCTCATTTCTGACAAGCATTTCCATTCTCTAGTTAGGCAGCAGATTTGTTTCAATGACAAGCTATGTGAGTTCTCTTATTAGCATGCTGAGTTGGTTCTATCATTCTCTTATGAAAACATTCTTCTTAATCAAACAATCATTCAAAAATTCAGATTCATTATTAAGTCGTGCAAGAATCAGAGAATGCAGTTCTGCCCACTCACTTTGATCAATCGGTCAGGAACCCTCCGAAAAGACTTCCGTTCGAGCAAGCAAGGCGATATCACTTGTACATCGCGCCTACGTTGAGCGGGGCGCTACAATCACGACTGTAACAAGACAAGGGGGTGCATGCTACAATCAAGTCTCCTGTGGTCAAGAACTTCTGTCTCAATCATTCAAACCAGAAACAGTAAACATTGAGCATATATGATAAAGCAATAAGGCGTCTCAAACGCTTTCTCAAAGTTGTTCTAGAGACCAGTTGTGCAAAATAAGAAGCTGGCAGAGTATCAAAAGTACATGACAGTGATCATCTGCAGTCTGATTTAATACAATCATGTAAGGAGACTAATGTCCAGACGTACCAGCAAACAGGTGTCGGTGGCTAAACGCCTAAAAGAAGAAAATATACGACTACGAGCAGGGAAAAAGAAAATTCACACGTTATCCTCTGCGACCATGTTCCTGGTACGCGCCATGAGATGGGGGATAGTACGCTGGATCCTCGGGTACTGGCTCGAAACCTGGCCATGCAAAACCAGTGGGATTAGACCCCCAAATAGCAAGTACCACAAAGGAAGCACGAAATGGAGAAACAAAAACCCAAGAAATAATTACATGATAATACATAAGTTTAGTGTCGTAATTTAGGTCCATGGCATACCCTGGTGCAAAGGCTCAACCCTACAACCAAACAAGGACAAGGGTTGAACCATCGCACTATGATAGTCTATTTTCCTAGGCTACTAACCGAATAATACAATCACAACCAAGTTATTTTTCTTATACCGGCTAATCACTTGTACGACTTGCTATTTTGTGGAGTCTGAGGGTTATCTCAGAAATAATGCATAATAGGTATCCTCAGATCACGCCAGTGCCGAACATGAGCTAACCGAGACAAATAAGGAATATACATGCACTTGCAGGATGCACCAGTCCTCCGTAGGGCCACTGCACTAAAAATACGGTATTAGAGGTTCCAATGCTCCTATAGTGAAACAGTGGCTCAGCATATTTATAATAGGTCAGATACTGCACTCTACTAAGGCGGGTGATATACAGTATCTGTGGTGGCCAGCCCACAGTGCACTTAGAATGAATATCTGTGGGAAGGTTCAATGGCATGATCTCGGGATATCGTTCCCTCCAAATGTTACTACCACTTTTAGTTACCTAATTAGCCCTATATTGTGTTCGAAATCTCAATGTGTGGTCACATGAGAATTTCTCTTAAAATATCGTACAAAGTACGGGCACGCTAGATACGAATCCATGAAAGTTCAATCTGGATTCACCCGAATATGTATGCAACATTCAATCAATATCCTAGCCACGCTTTGGCAGTTGACTCGCTTATTATGCCCGTGCTGGAGAAAAGTAGTATGTATATATAATATCACGTATTCAGGAGATTTGGAGGCATTCTCGGTGCACAATCCAAATATAAACCACTTAACACGTAACACGGTATGTCGCACATCGGCGCACATCCGATCATATATACTTCCAGGCAATAATTTGTATCAGCATATATATAGTATTCGAGTCCAATTACCAATTATACATTGGGTCACATGAATCAAGATCATATTGTAATACAAAGCTTATGTCATGCAAATAGCCGGTTAGTCACTATCCACTTAGTCTGGTTCATACTGAAATCTCAGTTCAACTCATGCCATGTTCGTAGCCAATCTTAGCTCATGGTCATGTCTGGCACGAGGTCTGGTTACTAAATCCATTCTTCCTTAGAATCATAATACTAGCATTAACTCAATTATAAATCATAAAAGAATAAGAAAATATTCAATCAAACAATCAAGGCCGCATGGGTCTCTAGACCGCATATAAATTCAGGGTCGCATATGTCTCTAGGCCGTAGGAGAAATCCTGGCCGCATATGAAGTCTAGGCCGCATGGGTCTCTTGGCCGCATATGAAGTCAGGGTCGCATATGTCTCTAGGCCACAGGGAAAATCCTGGCCGCATATGAAGTCAGGGTCGCATATAAAGTCTGGGTCGTATGCTCAGGGTTAAAGTCTACTCCTTGGGAAGTGTTGAAGTGACGGTCAATAGATGAAATGTCAGGGATATGACATATAGTGAATGATGTGACTGATGTGACAATGCAATAAAGTGTGTCAGAGAGAAAGGACAAAGTCATAGAAATATGTGCCAATGGTTCAAAGTCATGCGTCTAAGAAATGTGGTGGCATGCTCTGCTTGCCGCATATGAATCATGCCGCATGGATTGTCTCTTGGACTTAGCAAATTTCTCATTCGTTCAACGAGTTAAAACACAAGAATCTCAAGGACACTTGAGTAAAATAAGCAGTCATGCGTCCAATAAGATGGACGCATGTTGGTCAGTATATGTGGCACAGAGTTCAGGCCGCATAGCACTCATGCCGCACAGCACTTTCTGCCGCATATGATGTTGGCCGCATGAGCACTTCGTCTTCTCCAACATCAAATTCGGCCATGGTGGAAGCTCCAAAAACCAAAAATTTGTTTCGACCATAAAATCTTCATTTAAAGTCTAAATCAAGTGAACCAAAAGCCAAAACGCTTGAAATTGAAAGCTCTATCATGTAGAAAAAATTGGTTTTCAAAAATACATGTTAAATAGATCAAAACCAAAAAAAAAACTCATGAATCCCATAAAAATCCCTAAGTAAAAAATATAGATCTGCACTAATCCATCCACTAAATCCGAAAACTCCAAGTTCTAAAAGTGTCTAAAATTATGCAAAAAACATAATAATCAAATAATATGGTGGTTTTCTCAATTTCTCATGCAATGTGTACTTGCCTATGGAGAGGGGAGAGAAAACACAAGAGAGAGAGATAGAAAGAAAATGAAGCAATGAAGAGAGAGAATGAGAGGTTGGCTTAAATATGGAAGGGTTGAGGGTTGAACCAATGGTTCTCATGACTTGAACCAACCCACAAAATAAATCATGAACCAAGTTAAACCAAAGAATGGGTCTAGTCTCCATGCATATGCAACCATGCTAAAATAAAATACGTTCTAAATACGCATATCGAAAACGGGGAGTGACATCTCTATCCATCTTAGAAAACTTCCGTCCTCGAAATTCGAATCCAAGTAAGCTAGAGAAGTCAGGAAAAGCACGATAAAATTCTACTAGTAAAATTACACATGCAGGCAATATCATCACAACAAATAGGTGATCACCTGATCACGGAATCTAGATACAAAGGCATAGGTAGAATATACCTTCTGAATCGAACATGTACAGGTACCGAGATCGAATGTCGTCCTCGCTCTCCTACGTCGATTCTCCAAGAGTGTGATATCCCCAGGAAACTCGGACAAAAGAAATAGTTCGGTTCTTGAGTACCTTCTCTCTTTGATCCAGAATGGATACGGGTTGCTCCTCGTAAGATAAGTCGGTACCAACAACTAATTTAGAATGGTCAAGGATATAACTCGAATCCGGGACATACCTACGCAACTGAGATACATGAAATACATCGTGCACCTCACATAGCAAAGGTGGAAGGGCAAGACGATATGCCACATCGCCTACCCGATCAAGAATGTCGAATGGCCCAACGTATCGCGGACTAAGCTTCCCGCGAACCCCGAATCTAATGACTCCACGGGTAGGCAAAATTCATAAAAACACGTGGTCGCCGGCATGAAACTCTAAAGTTCTACGACGCTGATCTGCCCAATGACGATGTCGGTCTTGCACAACCCGAAGTCGCTCTCTGATCTTCCTGACAACTTCTACTGTCTGTGTGATTATTTCGGGGCCTAACATCTTCTGCTCATCAATGTCGTCCCAAGCCAATGGTGATCTATACTTCCTGCCGTACAGTGCTTCAATAGGTGCCATCTGAATACTGGCCTGATAACTATTATTATACGAAAATTCCACCAAGTAAAAGTAATTTTTCCAAGATCCACCAAGGTCTAAGGTACATGCTCATAGCATATCCTCCAAGGACTGGATAGTTCTCTCTGATTGTCCGTCTGTCTGGGGGTGGTAAGTTGTACTGAATCTTAACTTGGTGCCCAATCTCTCGTGCAAGCTTCTCTAGAAATGATAAGTGAACCTTGTATCTCGGTCTGATACTATGCTTACTGGCACTCCATGCTGTCTCACAACCTGTCACATATACAAATCCGCCAACTGCTCTGTAGACTGTCCCACTCTGAAAAGAAGAAAATGTGTCACTTTCGTGAGCCGATCCACTATCACCCAAACTGCATCTCGACCAGTCGGTGATCTCGGTAAACCGGTCACAAAGTCCATCGTGTTGTGTTCCTACTTTCACTCTGGAATAGGGAGTGGCTGCAATAATCTTGACGGTTTTTGTTGTTCTTCCTTCACTTGCTGACATATCAGACATCGCGATACGAAGCGTGCTATTTTCCTCTTTATTCCGTTCCACCAAAAGTGTTGCTTGATATCTTGATACATCTTCGTGCTTCCCGGATGAATGGAATACGGGAAACTGTGTGCTTCAATCATAACTTATTGCCGAATATCCCCGCTTGGTATGCATAGACGATTCCCAAACCTTAGCGTTCCATCCGCATGTATTGTCAACTACTTCCGAAGATCTGACTCACATTCTTCGCGTAGCTTTTGAATCTCCGGGTCCTCTTTCTGAGCTAGTTTGATTCTATCTACCAAAGTTGATTGAATCTGTAGGCTAGCCTGACTCCTGTACTCTATGGAAGTACTATCTCGATACCAATCTCTCGTAAGTCCACTAGAATGTGCCTCTGAGTAGTCAACATAAATTTGCCACCTCTTCTGCTAAGTGCATCAGCTACTACATTAACCTTGCCTGGATTATACTGAAGTTCCACGTCATAGTCTTTCAATAACTCTAGCCACCTTCTCTGGCTCATGTTCAGGTCCTTTTGCGTGAATACATACTTCAAACTCTTATGATCCATGAATATTTCTACTCGATCGCCATATAAGTAGTGCCTCCAAAACATAAATGCGAACACTACTGCTGCTAACTCCAAATCGTGAGTTGGATAGTTCTTCTCGTGATACCTGAGCTGCCGAGAAGCATACACTATCTTTCATGCCTTGCTCCCAGAATACTGGGTAAATACGGGGACTGATATGGCCAATCGCACCTTACAGAATACCAAAGTAAGCCAAAATGTGTTAAGGTTGTCAAGAAGACAAATGGGTGAACTCTAGCATGCTATGACGTCAGTCCTAAGGCTGACCAATCCTATTATCTCAATCCAGCAACACAAGTACAAGAGTATATCATACATTAAAGTAAAAAAGGCATCCCAAATTATATGTCACATATGATCATGAAGCTAGTGAATACAAAATACTGCACTAGCAGAGTTTAATAATACATGATCAAAATATACCAACCATGGTCTAATATATACATTATGTTGACTGTAGTCTCAAAAATATAAGGAGCTAACTCTTCTCCTTGCTAAACACCACAAAATGAAGTAATCAAGACGAGGGGTGGAAGAAGGAAACCCACTCGCGAGCTTCGGCCGCAGTCCTACGAGTGCGAGCCATCTTGCTGGAAGCGTGGAGGATCCTGGGGTAACCTGGCCATGCAAAGCCAGTGGGGTCAGAACCCCAAGCAACAAGTACCACAAAGGAGACCAAAATACATCACATCATAAGCAGAAAGAGATATATAAAAAATACATGTAGATCGAGACTTGTACGGTACCAACGTAGTCTCAAGAATATTACTGGAAGAGCTGATAAAAGTGCATAAATGAAAGTAAGGCGACGAGCGGCATGAGAGCATAGGAACTACTCTTGATCGGGACCACAACCCTTAAACCAAACAAGGATCGGGGTTGTAGACCTTCACCCGAGCAGAACTTAACACCCTAACCACGCGCCAGGAGAAATTTAAACTAGAAGAACGAGCTATACAAATAAACAAACATCCAATTCACAGCCAAACATGCCTACGACTTGCTATAATTAACTGACTAGGCTTATCATAAGCCCTAATTACTAGAAATGCATTGCTAAGAATATTGCTACCACCAGCACTGCAGTTAACCCGGATGGCCAAGAGTATGCTTGTCTAGTAACTTTAAATGCACAATCAACCATACAACAACATAATTAGTTACTTATCACAAACAACAATTGAACTTATAAGCATAAATATAAACTTGTGAATCAAAAATTGTTCTTGTAAACATAAACTTGTCTTATAATCATAAACCTTTCTTGTAAACAATAAACTTGTCTTGTAATGTGCCACAACACGCGTAAACTTGGTCAGTCATGGAGGCCTTGCCTAGTAGGGTTGTCCATGTCGCATGGGGCCCTTGGGGATCGGGGTAGCCGGTAGCGCAATATTCTTCCCTCCCAAAATGCTTTAGGTAAATCTTATCTTGTTTAATCATTACTAAATTATTCAAGTTCTCGAGTCGTGGACACTTGAGAACTCCCTAAAATGACGAGTCGCGAGTACGAGCTTTTCATGAGTTATCGTATTTGCGACACGCGATACACTGGACAATACTCACACTCGATTGCCCGATGCCAAATGCAATATATTTTATACACAAAAAATTTTACGATGTCGTGAGAGTTGTGAACTTGTACATAAACTGGTCTTGTGAGTTAGCAGCAGTAGTGTCCACTAGAATGTGCCTCTGAGTAGTCAACATAAATTTGCCACCTCTTCTGCTAAGTGCATCAGCTACTACATTAACCTTGCCTGGATTATACTGAAGTTCCACGTCATAGTCTTTCAATAACTCTAGCCACCTTCTCTGGCTCATGTTCAGGTCCTTTTGCGTGAATACATACTTCAAACTCTTATGATCCATGAATATTTCTACTCGATCGCCATATAAGTAGTGCCTCCAAAACATAAATGCGAACACTACTGCTGCTAACTCCAAATTGTGAGTTGGATAGTTCTTCTCGTGATACCTGAGCTGCCGAGAAGCATACACTATATGTCATGCCTTGCTCCCAGAATACTGGATAAATACGGGGACTGATATGGCCAATCGCACCTTACATAATACCGAAGTAAGCCAAAATGTGTTAAGGTTGTCAAGAAGACAAATAGGTGAACTCTAGCATGCTATGACGTCAGTCCTAAGGCTGACCAATCCTATTATCTCAATCCAGCAACACAAGTACAAGAGTATATCATACATTAAAGTAAAAAAGGCATCCCAAATTATATGTCACATATGATCATGAAGCTAGTGAATACAAAATACTGCACTAGCAGAGTTTAATAATACATGATCAAAATATACCAACCATGGTCTAATATATACATCATGTTGACTGTAGTCTCAAAAATATAAGGAGCTAACTCTTCTCCTTGCTAAACACCACAAAAAGAAGTAATCAAGACGAGGGGTGGAAGAAGGAAACCCACTCGCGAGCTTCGGCCGCAGTCCTACGAGTGCGAGCCATCTTGCTGGAAGCGCGGAGGATCCTGGGGTAACCTGGCCATGCAAAGCCAGTGGGGTCAGAACCCCAAGCAACAAGTACCACAAAGGAGACCAAAATACATCACATCATAAGCAGAAAGAGATATATAAAAAATACATGTAGATCGAGACTTGTACGGTACCAACGTAGTCTCAAGAATATTACTGGAAGAGCTGATAAAAGTGCATAAATGAAAGTAAGGCGACGAGCGGCATGAGAGCATAGGAACTACTCTTGATCGGGACCACAACCCTTAAACCAAACAAGGATCGGGGTTGCAGACCTTCACCCGAGCAGAACTTAACACCCTAACCACGTGCCAGGAGAAATTTAAACTAGAAGAGCGAGCTATACAAATAAACAAACATCCAATTCACGGCCAAACATGCCTACGACTTGCTATAATTAACTAACTAGGCTTATCATAAGCCCTAATTACTAGAAATGCATTGCTATGAATATTGCTACCACCAGCACTGCAGTTAACCCGGATGGCCAAGAGTATGCTTGTCTAGTAACTTTAAATGCACAATCAACCATACAACAACATAATTAGTTACTTATCACAAACAACAATTGAACTTATAAGCATAAACATAAACTTGTGAATCAAAAATTGTTCTTGTAAACATAAACTTGTCTTATAATCATAAACCTTTCTTGTAAACAATAAACTTGTCTTGTAATGTGCCACAACACGCGTAAACTTGGTCAGTCATGGAGGCCTTGCCTAGTAGGGTTGTCCATGTCGCATGGGGCCCTTGGGGATCGGGGTAGCCGGTAGCGCAATATTCTTCCCTCCCAAAATGCTTTAGGTAAATCTTATCTTGTTTAATCATTACTAAATTATTCAAGTTCTCGAGTCGTGGATACTTGAGAACTCTCTAAAATGATGAGTCGCGAGTACGAGCTTTTCATGAGTTATCGTATTTGCGACACGCGATACACTGGACAATACTCACACTCGATTGCCCGATGCCAAATGCAATATATTTTATACACAAAAAATTTTACGATGTCGTGAGAGTTGTGAACTTGTACATAAACTGGTCTTGTGAACTCATATGCAAAACTTATCTGATATTATAAACTTGCATCAATATAAGGAAGCACACAACAATAATCACTAAAAAAGAATTACAAATCAATACGGAACACAAAATGCACACAAGAATTTATGGCCTCATGGACTCACTTGCCGCATGCATCCACTGGCTGCATGCACTCACTTGTCGCATGCACCCAATTACCACATGGACTCACTTGCCGCATGCACGCAATTGTCGCATGGACTCACTTGCCGCATGTTCAAGGCTAAAGTCTACTCCTTGGGGCAAGTGCTGAGTGATGGGTCACAAATGAAGTGTCAGTGAAGTGACATAAAGTGATTGACGTGACATGCCCAAAAGTGTGTCAGGGAAAAGACAAGAATCATAAAAAGATAAGCAAGGGTGAAGTAGAGTTATGCGGCAAAATAGGAGATACGCATAGTACTAATGCCGCATAAGTCCTCTTTGCCGCATACTCATAGTGCCGCATGGACTCCTCTTGGACTTAGCAAACTTGTTATTCGTTCAGCGAGTGAAAACACAAGGTGTTCAAGGACACTTGTGCAAATGAGCAATCATGCGTCCAACAAGATGGACGTATGCTGTCAGTATGCGGTAAGAGTTCAGGCCGCATAACCCTCTCGGTTCGCATGACACTCTCAGGCGCATAGCTCGCTGGCCGCATGAAGACTTCATCTTCTCCAGTAGTAGGTTCAGCCATAGCCGAAAGCTCCAAAAACCAAAAATTTATTTTGTTCATAAAAACTCTATTTTAACTCCAAATTAAGTAAATCAAAAGTCAAAATGCTCGAAATAAATTGCTCTAACATAGGAACTAGTTTTAGAAAACATTAAGTTTTAATAGATCAAATCCAAGAAAAACTCATAGGACAAAGAAAAACTCTAATCTTGAAACTCAGATCTACAGAAATCTATACATCAAAATCCAAAACTCCAAGAACTAAACATGATCAACAACTCAAGGAGAACTTTTTCCATCAAAAACATTTTTTAAAACAATATCTATAAAAAATATAAAAATTCATGATTTCACCATTGAGCAAGATGTACTTGCCTTGGGTGGCTCCTAGCCTCTATCTCTCATGGTCCAAGTCGCAACAACTTCCCTTAGGGTTAGGGTTTGTTTTGGATAATATAAACGAGAAAAGATTTGATGAATGCGGAAAACGAGGTCTTGTACGAAGACCCGCCCTTCTTTTATGTTTACAAACAATATTGTACAAATTTGATCCTACACGAGGATGTCTAAGTACAATTTATTTAGTCTGGATGAATATTGCTATAGGTGTCTAATCTGCAGTCGATCACTTTAGCCCTTGGATCACACGATATTGAAGAAGTGTCGTGGAAGACAGGTAGCAGCTTCGACGGTTGCTAAAGAGGGTGGATGCCCGATGCCAAAGTCGTCGATCCCTTCTCTTTGCCTGAGCTCCAGATTCTCCTCTCTCTCTCTCTCTCTCTCTTTCTCTCTCTCTCTCTCTCTCTCGACCGTCTGACCTTCGATCTTTGCGACCGTTGGATCTGATACTGGATCTCTTGATCAGTTTTTAGACCTAATTTCTTCGACCTTGTCCTCTGTTGATAGAGGTCTCTATTTATAGAGTTTTGGTGACAGTGACCACTCAATCGGTGTAAAAACCGAGTAGTGGAAAGTACAGCACCCTTTTACACAACGGTTAAAATAACCAATGCCTGCGTATAGATGATCCTTTGAATGAGCGTGTGACGCGGGTCCAACTAAGGGACAAAATACGTATAACTGCTACGAAGATCACGGCGTAAAAGCCACGTAGGTAGGTATCCCTCGTGTAGAAGAGATTGGCATAGAAGCCAATGTCTGTCACCATGGCATAAAAGCTAAATAGTTATCAAACCGGCATAGAAGCCGAATAGGCGTAGAAGCCGAGTGGTCATAAAGGCCGAGTAGGCGTAGAAGCCGAGTGGTCATAGAGGCCGAGTAGGCGTAGAAGCCGAGTGGTCATAGAGGCCGAGTAGGCGTAGAAGCCGAGCAGGCACAGAAGGCCGAATGGACGTAGAAGCCGAGCAGGCATCAAAGCTGAATAGGCGTAAAAGCCGCTGCGTAACGTGCTAGAGTGATGATGTGGACATCTTAGCCAGAATTACGGCTCTTGGAGATAATCAGATCTCTTGCATTAAATGCATAGATCTGCCCCCATCCTGTGCATTAAATGCAGATGCTTGTCTTTAAGATTTGCCATCATTCTGCGCATTAAATGCAGATACGCCCCTTGAATCCTGTGCGAAGAGTAACCGCTGTCGTGGCAGTCTGTTCGTCTTCTGCGGAGCGTAAAGAGCTCATGTTTGCCTGTGTAAAACTAGGCAGCGTATTCTCTTGTATGCGTAGGAGCAGCTCTCGCAAAGGGGATGTCACTAAACGACGGTTCGGTGACATTTAATCAAATCTCCTGCATTAAATGTGGAGATCCGCCATCATCCTGCGTATTAAATACAGAGGCGTGTTTTGAAGGTCTGCCACCCTTCTGTGCATCAAACGCAGAGACGTGCCTCAGGCATCTGTCAGTATTCGGCGCATTAATTGCAGAGACGTGCCTTGAGGGCCTGTCACCACCCTGTGCATTAAATGCAGAGACGTGCCTCGAGTCCCGTACGGAGTGCAGCTTTTGACGTGGAAGGCGGTTTGTCTTCCGTGGAGCGTAAGGAGCTCTCATCTGCCTGCGTAAAACTAGGCAGCGTATTCCTCTGTGTACGTAAAAGCGGTTTTACGCAAGGGAAATGGCAGTAAATGATAGCCTGGGTTGCAGTACCGCGCCATCATTATAGCCGTCGCCTGGGTAGTCGAGCAGTATCCCTTTGTCAGAAGTCGAGACATCAGGTTCATTGCAGAGAATACGAAGCGTCCCTCGTACACTTCAATGCTGCATTGAAAGCGGATGAGTGTTACGCCATAAAGGCGATGACGCACCCTGTTTACGCCGAATCATCCTGGACATACTGCCCTACGCGGATGGTCCTCGAGCCTATATTTCACGCTGTGCTTGGCGGAGAAGCTCTGTTTGCACGTTGAAGGCTCTGAAGTCCTTTTTTATGCTGCTTTGTATCAATATGCCGCGTAGAGCTATCCGGCATATTTTTTATGCTTCTACAAGACCCCCTTCAAAGCTTTTAAATTCCTCGTAATTTGAAACGCTTTGAATGAAGCATGACCCGCTCCTCGTAACTCGAAACATTTCTGAATAGAGTTTTAAAACGGTCGAGGCTGACTTTATGGCTGATTTATTGGGGATCGGTGCTCTCTCTCGCCTATAAAAAGGCTGAGGAGTTCTCTTATTTTTTCCATACTTCATCATACAGGGATGATGGCCGGAGTTCGTCGGGTCGACTTGAGGAAGAAGGAGATCATGCTCTTCCAGCATGTAAGGATATCATAGCCTCATTTGCTCGGGATAATCAGAAACTTTGTATGGTGGTTCTTCGGGAGAGAAGAAGAGTCGCATTTTGCCATGCTGCTTGCAAGTGGTGCCTTCTTCCGTTACCTCCGGGGACGAGAGCATCAACTAGCTCTGACCTCGGATATTGAGTTGGGTAAAATACCTCAACTCAATCTGTCACGGTGCACGGAGCATGGGATCTGCCTAATTTAGGCAGGCCCAGTTTCGTATTCTCCCTCCATTTATCATTTTAGTCGGTTGCGGAAACCGACCAACTGCTGGAGGAGAGATAAAGAATTGGCGCCCATGCAAGAACCTGGTAGAGCAGATTCTGGGGGGTGGCCTTCCGACGACGACGAGAAAAATCCTTTTGTAGATGGGATTTCCCTCATATGTAATCATGAAGAAAAAATGAAGAAAAACCCACGTAAACTGGATTTCCCTCACATGTAATCATGATTTTAATCTTTAATAAAATCGTCTTTCTTCCGTGCATATGATCATGTTGCCATACTTTGTTGCTGTGAAGTCTGAATATGTGTAGCTTCGACACGTCTGATTCTTTACGCCGACTTTGTTTAGAAAGAGTGCTAGGTCCTGTCCTGTCTTTTACGCATAACTAGGGATGCGTAGAAAGCCGCTTTAGCATTCGAGTGTTCGAACTGTCCTGTTATTTTAGGAGTGAGAAACCGCGTAGGATTTTGAACTGTTGCTTCTGATGAACAGCATTTTTGTTCAGACATCATCTTCAAGAATGATTTCTCGAAAAATCCCTTTGAGCAGGGCGGGAAATGGCTGTCAAACTGATTTGCCATCTTGGTAGATAAAATATTCAGAGTGGAGTCTGGATGAACTTCGAATCGACCCATGAAGAAGAGTAATTTCTCAATGTTTAAACTATGTATGCTTCGGGTACTTGGGATATCTTATAGTCAAGAAGGAGTATCTTCTGTGTGAACTCCTGTAATTGACCACTTTGAGAACCGTTCAGATGTACGCGTACTCTGGCCGGCGTATCTTTCAGATGTGCGGGAAGTCATGGAGCTGGAAATCATTAGTCTGCAGCCTCTGAGCGTAAACTAAACACCACCGAGCATGAAATCATAGACTTGTAGTTCCTGAGCGTGAAGTCGTAGGTTTGTAGCCTCTCGAGCATAAAAGCTACTGAGCACAAAGGCATCTGGGCGTAAAACCTGACTTGTAGCCGTCGAACGTAAAGCCGTAGATTCGTATCTGTCGAGCGTAGAAAGCTCCTTAGCGTAGAACTATAGATTTGTTGCTTCTGAAAAGAAATTTTTTTCGAGCGTGAAGTCGTGGATCTGTTGCTTCTGAGCGTAAACTAAGCGCCACCGAGCGTGAGATCATCGATTTGGTATCTGCTGAGCGTAAAGTCGTAGGTTTGTAGCCTCTCGAGCATAAAAGCTACCGAGCACAAAGGCATCCGGGCGTAAAAACCATAGACTTATAGCTTGCGAGTGTAAAACCGTAGATCTGTAGCTGTCGAGCGTAGAAAGCTCCTTAGCGTAGGAACCATGAACTTGCTTTGCGCGAAAAACTTTTTGAATTCGCTGACTGTCCGCCTTCTCTGAATAATAGGCTGACGTAGGGCCCAATCATAACCGAATATTAATTAGGAGATTTGGTTCGGGGTCCGAGGAGTCCATCTGAACTCTATATATATCCCAAGTTTCTGAGAGGAAAACTTTCCATCCGTCTTCTGCGAAAAGAAAGCCTTCGACTGTTCGAGTTCTTCTCTATTTCTTCTCCGAGTCTTCAAAGTTTCCAGTAATGGCTTCGAAGCAAACTCCCTCCGCTAAGGGAAAGAAGGTTGATTCTTCTTCTCGTTCTTCAGCCCAAGCGAGAGCGTCTCTGGTTGGACAAGGCGAACTTCATTCTGAGCGGAGCATCCCGCCGACAAGTAGTGCACCCGGCCTGGAAGGTAGAGCTCTTGGAAAAAAAGAGAATGACTGAAAATCCTTCGCACACGTTGAACGTGACCGTGCTAGGTCATCTTTTGTGCTGATAGCCTCTTTGAGGAAGATGATGCACGGAGACGTTTCATCTTTTTACGCCCACATTCCTAATGTGTCAGCGTAAAAACTCTATTTTTTCCGCAGTCGAGCGTAAAAGCTTTGACCGCCGAAAACTTGGTGTATACTATTAAAATTTGAGTTTTATGCTTGTGGATGAAAATCCTAGCGTAATAACTTAATTTAATCAATCTGGCGTAAAGCACAGACCGTATACTGCCAATCTTTACGTTTTAAGGAAATGGATTCCAGCGTAAAGGCTCAAGTTTCACAGTCTCGACGTAGAGCACGAACTGTTGATTTTCCTTTTTGCGGATGCTGCAAGTCCCGAAATGTCAAGTTAGGAACTTACGTGTTTCTTCTGTGCTTTTGCAGTTAACTTGCATGAGTCTCCGCTGGCTGAAGTGATTGGCTCTGCCGCCGGGATGCTGCACTCCAATTATTTGGAGGATCTGTCACACGTGACATTTCCTATCTCCGGGCCCCAGTATCCCGAAGGAAGGCAATTCTGATATCGGCTCAGGGCGAGTGAATGCTGCTGAGCATGATCAACGGGGATCCCCTAACATACGTAGACGGGGAGCAATACCTGAAGCCGGCTTTCCTCTTCGGGGACATGATTGACAAGCAGTCCCAGACAAAGCCCAAGAGAGAACTCTGGGTTTTCCCTGCCGAGGGTTTGGTCTTGTATCTGCCCAATATGCCGAGAGACTACCCCATCTCGGCCTTCTTTCATGCTACGCATCCCAGGAAGATGTCATGGACGCTGACCCCCGATCTTCACGGCAAGCCAGGGAAGATCTTTCATCTGAGAGGAGCTGACCAGGGGTCGTTTGTCAGCCGCCCTTCTGGCTCTGTGACGCTGTTCAGGGGTCTGTACCCGGGCAGTGTCCCGAGTGAAGACAGTTTGGTAATCCAGCCGGTCCAGTTGTCGACTTTCTGTAATAATTTTATGGGGCGTGGGGGAGTATACCCTAAGGTGAACCCTCGGTGTGGCGGGTGGATCACCCCTTCAAACCTTCGATGGGCTCGCTTAGTTGATTGGGCCCTGAAGCATTTTCAGACCGAGTTGGAGAACATCGGTCTGTTTGCAGCTGTGAGTTCTACCAGTGTTGGGTTACCTCCTAACCCTAACCTGTTTCTGGCACTGATGGAGCGATATATTTCGCTTACCGGAACCTTCGCCACTCCACTGGGGGAGTTGGGATTGGCCCTGCATGAGATGGCAGAGATCTCAAGACTGTCGATGGGGGATACCCCATACGAAGAGTATGTTCCCACGAACCGAGAGCTGGGGGGTTCAGACCCTCGGGTAGTGGAAGTATACCAGGAGTTGATGTGCTACTACCTCGCTTGTACTGCTTTTTATGATGAGCCCTCAGATTTGGCTCATATCAGCAAATGGACGTCCTACCTCTTCTTTCACTGGTCCAGGACTGCTAAGCCGGAGAAGGTATTGGAGGGCAAGGATCTGCCTGTGAATCCCCTGAGTGCGCTTAATGCTCAGGTAGTTGACGATCTCATTGTGGATGCTGGGGCTCCGGACCGGTTCCTCGATGAAGGGACAGGAAAGTATCCTGAAGGCACTAAGGCCTATAGTTATTTGAGGCGCTATCGCAGGCCTCTGTCCAGGGAGGCTCAACTGGCTGGCTTCCTTTCCATATGGCTGCGCCGAGTAGTAGTGCCTGGCGTCACATCTGCGGACCGCATTCACCGCAACACGCTATGGCCTGCAGTGCGTCTGGTGTTCGGGGCAAGACTGGGCTTGCTCCCTGCCATGGTGTGCCGTATACAAGCTGGCCTGAGGGCCATGACTGACGGGCTGCTCGTCGATGAAATTCGGCGTGATAGCTTTCCCAGGATAGAATTACCATACCTGTATTTGATGGGGTGGTTAATTCTCCATAACCCTCGGGTGATGTCTCCCGGTTCCGGCAGTAGTTCGGGGGTAGTTTCTTGTTGAACTACCGGAAGTCTTCCTGGAATGTGAATACGGTTATAGACTGTCGGCGGGCGCTAGGCTTCAGTCATAGTTGGAAGCTTTTCTGCACCGCTCCTCCCGTACATCGCAATCAATCGGGGATTAGGCTCGAGGATTCGGGTAGAGAGAAGACCATTCTTTCTCCCGAAGCTTTTAATTGGTTGGTCTGCATTAGACCATCCTATCTGCTGTACAGAAGCGAAGATCATTGCTTCTTGGAGCCCTACTTGCCCAGTTGGTTTGTCCGGTAGCTTGGGTATGATCAGTTGCATGTGGGCAATGCCGTCACCAGCTTCAGGTCCAGAGGTGGACTCATTGATGGAGCACGGGGATGGCAATATTTTATCATGGGCTGTACTGGGGCAATTTTCACTGTGCCCGTCACCACACTCTCCACGGAGTTGCGCATCCTCCACTCGTATGTCCAGTTTTATGTGGCCACCAACACCTTCCATCGTGATTTTGATATGCGTGGAAGTTTCAGGGTGCCCTCTTCCAAGCTTGGGGGAAGAGTTGAAGTTCCCTCGGTTTCTTCCGACGAGGGTGAGGAGTCCGTTACCCCGGATGAGCCTCTAGTGTCGGTCCCTAGGGGTAAAGTACCTCTGCCTGCAGGGGCTTTGGTAGTTTCTGGGAAGCGAAGGGCTCCTGTATGCAAGGAAGCTTCCCCTCGTAAGAGGAAGAAGAAGACGGTAAATCGTTCTCTCCGGATTCCTGGCATTGATGCTCCTGGAGGTGAGCTTGCATCTTCCCGTGCTGGGGACGATTATTTGATTGGAGGTTCCTCACCTTTTAGAGAGGGATCTTCCACAGTTCCGGCTGGTGGTGTCGGAGAATCTCAGCTGGATGCCGCCGTCGCTGCTACTGCTTCAGGTAGTGGAACGAGGTCGCCTTCGGGGCTGAGTATAATAAAGTTTCGTATACCTCTAGTCGGATCGGCGTCGGAAGGGACTTCTGCCACGCCTGCGAGCGCACCTAGCGCGATTCCAGCCGATGAGCCTTGGTTGGATTTTGAGGAGGACCTGGAAGACTACTTGCCAGTGTCAGTTTGTAGGCCCCTTTCTCCAGGTATGGCATCTCGCCTAGCATTATTAAGAAGTGATTTAGCTGTACAGGCTGCAGATGCAACGTATATGCCGTCGGCCAGGGGTAAATATCGTCTTTTATGCCTCTTCTTTGGGAAAATTAATATTGCGTTTGATATTAACTTCCTTTTGTCTTCTTTTCAGGGGAAGACCTCTTCGGAGAGGGTGATGTAGACGCACCCGTTGGCTCTGTGTCAGGTCCTAGTGGTGACACGGAGGTACCTGATTTTGAAGAGGAGACCTCTTCGGGTGTTGGCTTGCCTGTCGAGGAGACTCTTGAGATATCTCAAGAGGAGGACGAGCCTGTTATTGCGACAGTGCCTCTTTTGAGCACGCCGGTCACTTCGTCCGGTGTTGGCGATTCTTCCTTCGTCGTACCTCCTATTGAGACGACGGTCGTGGCGACATCGTCTGTTGTGATTCCTGGAGGGAAAGTCGCCACCATCGCGGACACTCCTCGCGTTCATGCGGACCTAGTTGCGCTGACCGAGCAGTACACCGGGATCTTCTACACTACTTTGAGAACGCTAATGTCAATGGTGCTGGCAAAGAAGCTGGACTTTGCGTCACTGAAGAGGTCCTCTCGGTTCTCGATAGAGGCGGTCAGGGAATTCGGTGATGCCGGGGTAGCTGACGCGCTGGAGGCGATGGTTAATGGCTTGGAGCAACCCATTAACGAATACCTGCAGCTAGCTCGAGGCAATATTGAAGCTCTAGTCCAGGCCAGATACGACTCCTTGACTGCACATCTTGTTGAAAAGAAGGAAGGTCTGAATAAATTCATCGAGACCAATCAGCAGGAGATGGATAAAGGGAAAGTCGTCTTTGAGGAGACTCTCGCCCTTCAAACTAAGTGCCAGGCCGAGCATGACGGCAATGTAGCGAGGGTCCGCAAACTGGAGACAAAGCTTGCTCAGGCAAAGGAGTGGGCTTCTCAGTCGTCGGAAGGTCTAGATGTGGTGAATGGCCGACTGGTCGCAGCACAACAGAACTTGGCGAGTGCAGGAGTCGCCCGTGCCGATCTCCTTCGGGCTAGAGCCGAACTGTACCTCCTGATAGATGACAAGGCACGGTTGGAGCGGGTCCGCGCTGATGTCTTGGATTCCGGGGCTGAGAGGATGGCCGTACTGGCACAGCAACTTCGCGACCTGATCGCTCCCCCTTCATGATGTACTTTTGCTCTTGCTCTTTTCTGGGAATAATAAAGAGGCTTTTTATCTGACTTTGTGGACCCATCATTTCGGAATGTAAATGACAGGTTTGGGTAAAAGTGATATCAGAGGTAGTATGGACATGATATACTTTCGGTAAGTTTTAGCAGAGCGAATCTATTCAGAGGTCATATGGACATGACAGAATATGATCCAACTAGTTTCGTTTTGGAAGTAGTTTTGTCAGAATGAGATCACCTTATTCCACTTGAGCAGAGGGGGTTTAAGCATAGTACCTTTTCAGGAATTTGCCATTGATATGAGCCATTAGCAGGTCTCCATTAGGCTAGGCTAACCTGTAAGCGCCGTTTGAGAACGTTGTCTCAATCACGTAAGGGCCTTCCCATTTGGGCTGGAATTTGCCTTTACTCCTGTGAGTAAGAATCATCGGCCTTCTTACAGCCAGAACTAGCTCGCCGGCTTTGAACACTCTTTCCTTTACTTTTTGATTAAAAGTTCTGGAAATGCGTGCTTGGTAGAGCGCAATGCGCTGCTGAGCTTGGAGGCGTTTCTCGTCTAATCCTTCTAGCTCTTGAAGCCTTAAAAGTTCATTCTTTTCTTGAGTTAACTCATTAGCCATGGCTACCCTGAGTGACGGAATTTGAATTTCGATAGGAAGAACTGCTTCACTCCCGTAGACCAATGAGAATGGCGTGCAGCCTGTCGGTGCTCGTACCGTGGTGCGGTATGCCCAGAGACATTCTCCCAGCTTCTCATTCCAGTCTATCTTGTTTGAAGAGACGAACTTCTTCAAGAGTTTGATAATGGTTTTGTTGAAGGCTTCCGCCAACCCATTAGCAGCTGGATAATATGCCATGGAGGCCACATTTTGTATCCAATTTTTATCGCAGAATTGGTGTAACGCATGGCTGATGAACTAAGGCCCGTTGTCATGGATTATCCTTCGGGGAACCCCGAAGCGGTAAATAACGTGATGCTTGATGAAGCTGGTCACGTTAGATGTCTTTACCTCAGCAAGAGGGATCGCCTCTGCCCATTTGGAGAAGTAATCTGTGATGGCCAGTATGAACCGGTAACCTCTGGAAGAAGACGGGTGAATAGGACCAATGATATCCATACCCCATGCTTCGAAAGGTCAGGATGCAACCGTAGGATGTAGATGTTCGGACGGTTAATGTATGAAGTCAGCATGGACCTGACAGGCTCTGCATCGTCTGGCATACTGGATTGCGTCTGCGATCATAGTGGGCCAGTAATAGCCCATTCTCCTGATACGATCCTGTAGCTGAGGACCGGGTTGATGCGCCCCGCACACGCCGTCGTGAGCTTCACGGAGAATCCGTTGTGCTTCATCACCAGAGAGACATCATAATAATAGCCCGTCATAAGACCGGCGATATAGGCATTGTGAAGATGCATCGAAATAGAAGCGTAACGATCATCTTTTGACAGATATTGCTTCTTTAGGATCTTCTGGCAAGGTTCCGTATGCTACAAAATCTATAAAGGGACTTCTCCAGTCTCTCCTGCGAGGATCTGTGTCCACCGTGTAGCTTTATTCGATGTGAAAGTTGTTTTTCACACAGAATAGGTCTCTGTTAAGAAGGATTACCGAATTCTGCCTTCTTATAGGGGTAGCTAAATCTGCAGCTAGACTGGTTAGGGCATCAGCTTCCAGATTCCGAGACCGAGGTACATGCTCAAGGAAGAATCCTTTGAATGTCATGGCTATATCGACCGTTGCTCGGTGATAGGGGATGAGGTCGGGATTCCGGACTTCATATATTCCTCTGACTTGATTGACGATCAGCAGAGAATCACCGAAGGCTTCAAGAGATTCGACCCCCAGCTCTTTAGCGACTTGGAGCCCGATTAGTAGAGCGTTGTATTCTGCCACATTGTTAGAACAGGGCTCGCTAAGAGAATATGCTCGGTAGATAACGAGTTTATCAGGAGTGACTAGGATGATCCCTACTCCTGAAACCACGTTTCCCCTGGGACCAGTCCTGGAGGCGCCATCGAAGAACAGTTGCCATGCATCGCCTTCCGTTGCGGAATTACACTCTACAACTTCGTCGGGAATGTCCTCGTATAGTTTGGAGGCCTCCGGGATGGGATGAGCAGCTAGAAAGTCGGCCAATGCTTGGCCTTTGACGGACTTCTGAGGGACGTACACCATGTCATATGGCGTTAATAACATCGCCCAAGTCGCGAGTCAGGAATTAAGAACACTTGGCTTGCTCATCAGTACCCGAAGAGGATTGATCCTGGAGATGATATGAATGGTTTGGCCCGTGACATAGTGTCGCATTTTCTGAATAGCGAACATCAGAGCCAAGCATTCTTTCTCCATAGGGTTGTACCGGTGTTCGGCTCCGACCATCATCCTGCTGAGGTAGTAAATAGCCTGCTCGTGGCCCATATCGTTCTTTTGTGCGAGAAGAGCTCCCAGAGAATGATCCATTGCTCGAACATATAGCACGAATGGTCTTCCTATGACGGGAGGTACCAGAACTGGTGGGCTAGTGAGGTAGCGCTTGATATCTCCGAACGCTTGCTGACAGGCTTCGTCCCATACGAAGGATACACCTTTCTTCATGAGACGAGAAAAGGGCTGGCATCTTCCAGAGAGGTTGGATATGAATCTTCGGATATAAGCCAGACGACCTTGAAATCCCCTGAGTTCCCTCAGATTGCGGGGCGGTCGCATTTCTAAGATGGCCTTAACTTTATCAGGGTCCACTTGAATGCCTTTGGCGGTGATGACAAATCCCAGAAATTTGCCGCTAGATACCCCCAGAAAGGACTTTGTAGGGTTTATTTTGAGTTGATGTTGGCGCATCAATTCAAATACTGTCTTCAAGTCTCGGATGTGATTATCCCTGAGGCAACTTTTGACATCTACATCGTCCACGTAACACTCCACTGTCTTGCGTAGATGCTCATGGAATATGTTACTCATAGCCCGTTGGTACGTAGCCCTGACATTCTTTAATCCGAAGGGCATGACCGTGTAGTAGTATACCCCCAGTGGTGACCGGAAGGCAGTATGCTTTTCGTCTTCAGGATGCATCTTGATCTGATTATATCCCGAGAATCCGTCTATGAAAGACATACGTTGAAAACCGTATGTATTGTCGATCATGACGTCTGTGATGGGAAGAGAAAACTCATCCTTGGGGCAGGCTGCGTTCAGATCTCGGTAATCGATGCAGATACGTACTTTCCCATTCTTCTTCATGACCGGGACAACATTGGTGACCCAGTCGGGATGTTGTTCCTCACGGATGAAGCCGCAGGCTTTGAATTGGGCAGTACGTTGAGTTTATGAGTAGCCACCTTTGGATCAAGACCTGGCACATCCTCATAATTCCACGCAAAGATGTCGATATATTCTTTTATCAGCTGGGTAATTTCTTCCCTTTCTTCTTCGGAAAGGTCGTTACTGATAAATATCGGCTTTGGTGAACGTTCATCCCCTACGTCAATCTGGATAACTTCATCTTTAGTGGGAGGTTCTCTCTGCTCGAAGCGGAACTCCCATTGTGTATTCATCTGCTGAGCCCAAGCGTCATTCTCGAATGGTTCGGATTCTTGTTCGTCTGATTCGAAGGAATCCGTCGCTACCATATTTGCTGATAATGTTTGCTTGAGAGCATGAGATGAGCCGGAGGGCGATGAGCCGACTTGAAAAGAGAAAAAGATATCCTCGTTTGACTTGGAAGTCGTAAGGGAGGTGGCATATCCTAACCCGGAACGGGTTCGTTGATAGTGGGGATTGCCGAGCAGCGGTGTTCGTCTGCCTTTCCCGGGGTTGAGACCTGGTTCCATTTTCAAGTTGTAGCCCATATTTTGCATGATCTTCAAGGCTTGCGGGCTGTACCTGTGAACTTGTATTTCACCAGAGTCGTCATTGAAGGAATCTTCTTGTATAGTCTGTTCGTTGCGCATGCGGCCGAAGACTATTGAACGCTGACCGTTGCGGGCAGGTGGAACAATGAAGATAGAATCCTTATGTGGTCCATACGTCGTGGTGACATTGGATGATGACGCCACTTCCCATATGTACGGATGATAGGAATCTATAGCTGCCAAAAATTTTTGTGCTATAGGCTCTATATCGTCCTGGGGAGAGGATTCCTGATTTGGAATCCGAGCGTTTATATACTGGAAAAGAGGTCCTTTATTATTATCAGAAACCGCGCTCCTGGTTGCATTTACATCACTCGGCTGCTTGTTGCGCCGAAGGTTGATGATTAAGGGCGGAGGCTGCTGTCTCAGAGTGATCACTAGAGGATCACCCCCTTTCCCCGACCTGGTCTTGTTCAGGTGGATAGCCATAGGCTCTGTGGCTTTTGGACGGGTAGTCCATCCTTTCACCTTGATTGACAGAGGTTGCTTGGCAGAAGGTTCTTCAGGCTCCCGGTGGGATTCCTTCTCTACTTGGGCCGACACCTCTTCCGTGTAGTCTTGAGAGTATAACACGGCGTCGGAGTAGTAGGATTCTACTCCTTTAAACGGGTTTAGGTCGGCAACCTCCGTTTGTACTGTCCCTTGGGCGTCTACATATTTGAAGCATTGATGTAGAGTCGAAGGAACGATGTTGTGGTCGTGGATCCATGGTCTTCCCAGCAGGATGTTGTAGGACACCTCTGAATCGATGGCGTAGCATGTAGCCACCGATCTGAGGTTGCCAATCTGGATCCTCAGGCGAATTTTTTCCAACGGCTTACTTCTTCCGGCGTTGAAACCCACAAAAGTAGTGGTGGTGTAAGCCAGTTCGCTGGTAGGAATCCTCAGCGGTCTGAGCAGACTATGAGGAATGATGCTGATTGAGGATCCCGAATCTATGTAAATCCGGTCGACCTCCATGGAACCGATGTACCCGGTATGGTAGAGGGGTCTGCCATTCCTGTTATGTTTTAACAGCATGTCGTCTTGAGTGAAAGTGATGTTTGGGACCACCTCCATCACACTGTGGCATCGGAGACACGCCACGGGTTCTTCATCGGGGGACTTGAGTTGGGTCAAGTATGTATCCGCCTGTATCAATGCTTCACTCAGGGCTAGACGAGTGTCTTGGGAGAGCCTGAGTAGCTCGAAGATGGACAACCTGGCCGGTGTATTAGCCAGTTGGGCCAAGATGTCGAAGTTGTACGGCTTCTCTAAACCTTTGTTTTGAATATTTTTCACAGGTTTATCGAAGCGCACTTCTTTTTGCTTCCCCTTGTCCGCCAAAGTTGGTCTCGAAGGACCGGCCTCTGGTACGGCGGGCTCTGGTTCCGAAGGCTTGGCAGCTGAAGCGTCTGCAGGTGCATCTTCCTGACTTGCTCCGTAGTCCTTGAGGTAAGCCTTCCTTGAATGGGTTGCTGTGGCCAAAACCTCGTCTTCGTCTGATGTCGAAGAAGTTGCAACCGTATGGCATGGCTTGCATTTGGAGTTCTTCCTGGACTTAGCCTTAGTAGCTTTAGTCTCTTTTTCGAGCTCCGACACCAAGTCTGGGTAAACCCACAAAATCTCGCCTCTCTGGGTAGTTAGGGGTATCAGGTCGTGATTTTGACCCCTAGCCGGAGGGAGATTAACGATGTTCATCGTTGTCCGAGAAATAGGTGTAACACCGACCGGTACTTCTTGGGGAGGCAGATTACCAAATTGTAGAGAGATCATGTTGGCCGTGACCGTCTTCTCGCTATTGCGCAGGGTGATGGCTTTAGCATCGATCGGCTCTTGGATCCTCCTTTTCAGTATGTAACACGCCTTTGTTGGGTGGTGTACGTATTTGTGGAAGATACAGTACTTGGGGTTGTTGGCACTGCCGACTTCACTGGGCCGCCTCTCCTCCGGAAGGGTGATCTTGCCACTTTTGACGAGACACTCGAATATACTCGGAATATCGTCATCGTCGAAAGAGTATACCTCGACGGGCCTGGAAGTCCCAGGTTTTGTCTGCGTGGTTGCCGCAGTCTTCTGTCTGGACGTATTGATCGCCAGAGCTTCTTTTCCTTTGGAACTGCGAGGATGGTCGCCGTTGGGGGATGACCTCTTGCCTCTGTCAGAGGTAGAGATCATGATGCCATTGTCACGCGCCTTGCGACTGTTGTCCTCGGCGGCTACCGCTGAGATGATGAACAAGGGCCAATCATGGAACTGATATGGTCCTGTAAACACCGAGATCACGGGAAGAAGGTTCTTCCTGCAAATGTCCACCAACGCTGAGTCTGGAACTCCTGGAGGCATCTGTAAAGTGGCTTGGCAAAAACGTTCGACGAAGGTGCGAACGTCCTCCTTTTCCCTCTGCTTGACTTCGATGAGAGAGGACATAGACATGTCCATTCCCCCTCGTAGAATCGTGTAAAAAATAGAGCCTTGAAGTCTTCAAAGGAAGTAATGCAGTTGTCTGCCAGGCTGCGGTACCACTGGTAAGCTACTCCTGAGAGACAGCCCTTGAACACCCGGGTGAGGAGGGCGTCATTCCCTTGTAGCAACACCGTCATCATACTGAAATAGTTCATGTACTGACTTGGTGATATTTTTTCCTCGAACAGGGCCATAGTCTGAGGTTTGTATCTCGGAGGAAAAGGGACCTCTTCCCCGATAGCTGGGTATGGCTGGTTGATTCCCAATTTCTTGAGCTGATCTTTGTGCTTCAAGGCGTCAAATTGGGCTTTCAACTCCCGCACTACTTGTATCAGATTTTCAGCTGGTAGCGAAACCACGGAATGGTGCGGAATTGGTTGTATCGTGACTCCCGCAGGAGGTAATACGTTCTCCGAGTGAGGAAGTGGAGGACCAGCTGATTCTTGATCTAGAGCAGGATCTTGGACCGTGTTGGATGGTGGCAAGTCCACCCCCACACGTATCTGAGTTGGCGGGACCGACGTTTGAGCCATAGCAGCCGCATGTTGAGTTAGCATCATTTGGTGCATGTTCTCCATCATGGATTGCATTTGCTTCAGAGATGTCTCTAGTGTAGTAATGCGTTGCTCAGCGTTCCCTGATGGCGAGGCTTCCTCATGTTCATCTCCAATGGCATAAACTCCCATCTCCCTGGGCGTCATTGAAGGATGAGTATAGGTCATTGCAGAAGTTGACTCTATACTCTCAGTATCCAATTCGGGAGACTGGTGACCCCCAGCATCGAAATCAGAAGAGCACGAAGTCAGTTGTCGTAGCCTTGAACGAGTGTTCTGGAATACCCCAGCTTCGATGTCCCTAAGGAGCATGTTGAATTTTCTTCGGCTCGGAGTTCTAGAGGACGGACGTCTTGAGTCTGAGCTTCCTCCAAGTATATGTGAAGCCATGTTCACAGATGCATGCGCGGGCGCTTCTTCTAGGAAAGATGGAGAGTAGCTCAGTCGGTCGAAAACTGGCCGTTTTGCTTTAGAACAGCAACAATTAATTAAAATCCTGTGACTATTACAACAGTGCTCATTGGGCGGCGTAATAGCTCTGCTGGAAGATCCCCTCTTCTTGCGTTTCTGGATTAGATATTTACGCAGGTCAGGAGTCTGGGTGGCGGATAATCCCAGAGGAGGGTGTCTTTCCGTCGATCGAGCCTTCTGTACGCTGAGGGATCCCACCTGGCGTAGTTCAAAGCTCTGCTCCGGTTGGCGTAGAGCCGAGGAGGCCCTCAGTCGGCCATCAGTTCCTCGCGTAATCCGGAGGGCGTGCAGATTGTTCCCTTGCTGGCGTAAATGCCGAGAAGTTGAGTAGTCCGTCGCTCGCTTTCCCTTGCGGAGATCACAGGGATCATCTGGTTCTCCGTAGAGGTCAGATGTTGTTTTATGCACGGAGCATGTCTTGTACTTCTGATTTGGCGCTGAGGCTTTATCAGAAGTTTTGTCTATTCCGCCAGGGACGGGAGACTGAGCTTCACGTGCAGAGCACGGAGTATACTTTTGGGTTAGCGCTGAGGCATTGCCAGAAGTTTTGTCGGTTCTGTCAGAGACAGGCGACTGAATTTTACACGCAGGACGCGGAGGGAGCAATGCTAGAACCTCATTGGTCGAAGAGATCGGAGAGATCGGAGAGTCCACAGGAATGGTAGAGGATGTCTTGGGCATCCAGACCTTACGCAGCTTCCTGTTGTTTTGGACAGAGAGAGAGTAAGAGCTGCCCTTTGTTCGGAGCATATCTTCGTAGGCAGACTGGTCGAACTGGACGACCAGTGTCTTCTTTACGGATCCCATGGATACCGTATCGTGTTGAGCAATAGCTTCCTCGTCAGAAGAGAAAGATGTCCCCAGCAGAGTCACTATCTTGTTTTGGATAATATAAACGAGAAAAGATTTGATGAATGCGGAAAATAAGGTCTTGTACGAAGACCCGTCCTTCTTTTATGTTTACAAACAAGATTGTACAAATTTGATCCTACACGAGGATGTCTAAGTACAATTTATTTAATCTGGGTGAATATTTCTATAGGTGTCTGATCTGTAGTCGATCACTTTAGCCCTTGGACCACACGATGTTGAAGAAGTGTCGTGGAAGACAGGTAGCAGCTTCGAGGGTTGCTAAAGAGGGTGGATGCCCGATGCCAAAGTCGTCGATCCCTTCTCTTTGCCTGAGCTCCGGATTCTCCTCTCTCTCTCTCTCTCGACCGTCTGACCTTCGATCTTTGCGACCGTTGGATCTGATACTGGATCTCTTGATCAGTTTTCATACCTAATTTCTTCGACCTTGTCCTTTATTGATAGAGGTCTCTATTTATAGAGTTTTGGTGACAGTGACCACTCAATCGGTGTAAAAACCGAGTAGTGGAAAGTACAGCACCCTTTTACACAACGGTTAAAATAACCAATGCCTACGTATAGATGATCCTTTGAATGAGCGTGTGATGCGGCTCCAACTAAGGGACAAAACGCGTATAACTGCTACGAAGATCACGGCATAAAAGCCACGTAGGTAGGTATCCCTCGTATAGAAGAGGTTGGCATAGAAGCCAATGTCTGTCACCATGGCATAGAAGCCAAATAGTTATCAAACAGGCATAGAAGCCGAATAGGCGTAGAAGCCGAGTGGTCATAAAGGCCGAGTAGGCGTAGAAGCCGAGTGGTCATAGAGGCCGAGTAGGCGTAGAAGCCGAGTGGTCATAGAGGCCGAGTGGGCGTAGAAGCCGAGCAGGCACAGAAGGCCGAATGGGCGTAGAAGACGAGCAGGCATCGAAGCTGAATAGGCGTAGAAGCCGCTGCATAACGTGCCAGAGTGATGATGTGGACGTCTTAGCCGAAATTACGTCTTTTGGAGATAATCAGATCTCTTGCATTAAATGTAGAGATCTGCCCCCATCCTGTGCATTAAATGCAGATGCTTGTCTTTAAGATTTGCCATCATTCTGCGCATTAAATATAGATACGCCCCTTTAATCCTGTGCGAAGAGTAACTGCTGTCGTGGCAGTCTGTTCGTCTTCTGCGGAGCGTAAAGAGCTCATGTTTGCCTGTGTAAAACTAGGCAGCGTATTCCCTTGTATGCGTAGGAGCAGCTCTCGCAAAGAGGATGTCATTAAACGACGGTTCGATGACATTTAATCAAATCTCCTACATTAAATGTGGAGATCCGCCATCATCCTGCGCATTAAATGCAGAGGCGTGTTTTGAAGGTCTGCCACCCTTCTGTGCATCAAACGCAGAGACGTGCCTCAAGCATCTGTCAGTATTCGACGCATTAATTGCAGAGACGTGCCTTGAGGGCTTGTCACCACCCTGTACATTAAATGCAGAGACGCGCCTCGAGTCCCGTACGGAGTGCAGCTTTTGACGTGGCAGGCAGTTTGTCTTCCGCGGAGCGTAAGGAGCTCTCATCTGCCTGTGTAAAACTAGGCAGCGTATTCCTCTGTGTACGTAAAAGCGGTTTTATGCAAGGGAAATTATAGTAAATGACAGCCTGGGTTGCAGTGCCGCGCCATCATTATAGCCGTCGCCTGGGTAGTCGAGCAGTATCCCTTTGTCAGAAGTCAAGACGTCAGGTTCATTGCAGGATCTGACAGGTTCATTGCAGAGAATACGAAGCATCCCTCGTACACTTCAATGCTGCATTGAAAGCGGATGAGTGTTACGCCATAAAGGCGATGACGCACCTTGTTTACGCCGAATCAACCTGGACATACTGCCCTACGCGGATGGTCCTCGAGCCTATATTTCATGCTGTGCTTGGCGGAGAAGCTCTGTTTGCACGTTGAAGGCTCTGAAGTCCTCTTTTTATGCTGCTTTGCATCAATATGCCGCGTAGAGCTATCCAGCGTATTTTTCATGCTTCTACAGGGTTTTAGGGGGATCTTGAGGGAGAGGAGAAAATAAATGAAGAAGAAGAAAGAGAGGAGATAGAAAAGCCATATATACTAAGAGAGAAGAAAAGAAGGTTTAGTCATGGGTTCACCCAAAATGAATCGAACCAAGGGTCCATTCTACATGAGGGTCCTAAACCGGGTCTATGGCAATGCCAATGGATATTCTACTGGTCTCGGGTAGTCTCTCTCTCTCTCAACAACAAAAATAAAACAATAATAAATGACAGGATCCAACATATAAAATACACCAGAAAATACATTATCAAGAAAATTTTAAATTCTTGAAATTCAAGAAATACTAAATTTGGAATCAGGTGTGACATCTCTACCCTCCTTAGAAAAATTTCATCCTCGAAATTTCACCAAGTCTTGTCGAGCTAGAACACACGAGAAAACTCAAGAAATCTAATCATAATTCAAATGATTACACTAAGCAAGTAACTAAAATAGAAAAGATAGCTGAAGAAGTAACGAATGAATAAATACACAAAAGCAACACACATGGAATTGGAGGCATATGGATACATATACTCCTGAGTCAGTCAAATAGGAACTCGTTCTCACTTCCCTATGCTGACTCACACAAATGGACAAGAGCCAAGCCTGGAGGTAAGTCGGTACCAACGACTATATCGAGAAAATGACTCTAATCCAGGATATACCTCCGCAGTCGGGATACATGATATACATAATATACCACGAGTCACGAAGGCAGAGGAGCGGGGCGATGAACTCGCCTTTTTTCTCAACGAAAGTATCGAACGACTATTGTATCTCGAACGCATCGGAACACGAGATCGTTCGACAAGAACCCAAGAATGAGACAAGCTAAAGAGAGCTCGTAAACCTTACCCACAATTGTAGCGCCTTCGGCTAACAACTGCTCTAGGTTGCCAAATATTTTGTCAGGCCATCGTCTAGGGGCCGTGGTTCTAACTTGCTGCTAGTTCTGTCTCGCTGGTTGGGCTTGCTGGACTCGCGCATGCTGCGCCGTATGTTGCTGCTGGAACTGTTGGATCTGCGTCGGGAGAGGACGCTGGGTTGGTGGTCGAATTGCTAATGCTGGTCCTCATGGGCCTTAAGTCGCTGCCCGAGGCTGAGATGGTAACTATCGGACTGAAGAAGCTTCTGGGTATAGGGTTGGACATGAACCAATCATGTGGTCGGATGCCCCATATCTGAGACACTGACCATTGGCCCTCCTGCACTGTTCCTTGGTGTGCCCTGGCTTGCCTCAGTGGCTGCATCCTGCTGATACAGACTGCATGGTAGATTGTACTGAGGTTAATATAGAGGTTGGAGGTGCTGGCGGGCGAGGTGTTCTTACTGCTGGTGCCAGAGGTAATGACTGAATACTGGCGCTTCTCAAGGATAAGTAGGACCTCTTCTGACCTCTGGTCCGTGCTACTAATCTCTGGCCGACAAGTTCTAGTGACCTAGTTGCCCTGAGTACATAATTATGGCCCACCGTGAATTGCTGGAGCTCTAAATATAACCCTTGCTCAAATTAATTGGCTCAGTCTTCCTCAGAAGCTACCATATGAGGAGCAAATCGGTTAAGTCGACAAAACTCGGCCGCATACTGGTCGATCGATCTTATGTTCTGGCGGAGGTTGATGAACTGTTGTTGGAGCTGGAACTTGGCGGTGGTGTAGAAATATTTCTCCTGGAAGCGCTCCTTGAACGTCTTCCAATCGATGGGCTTCAGAAGCGCCAATTCATGTGTTGCCCACCAATCTTGGGCAAGATCTGATAATTGTAGCTTTACGATTGCTACCTTCTCATCATCTAGAGTCTTGGTTGCATCCAGGATGGCCTCAATGTCCTAGAGCCAAGAATCTACTGAAATTGCATCTTCCGTGCCGAGGAACTTGGTTGGGCTCATGCGACTAACATTGGTCGTCGCATTGTGAGTATAATACCCACTGCTCTCGAGTGCTGCTTTAACTCCCTGGCAAAGAGTAGTGTTGGTATGTTATTGTCCTTGCTGAAACTGCTGGCAGAGTTGGACCACTTGTTGCTGAAGCTGGAGTTGTTGTTGTTGTTGTTGTACCATCATCATGGCTTGGATCATCTCTAACATAGCCTGCGTACCTGTCACGACCCGTACCCGATGTAAGGATACTAGTCGGAAACAACGCCCAGCCTACGCCACAGAATCGGCGGTAGAACGCTGTCTAGATAGTCTATCTAAAGTAATGAACCACCAATAATAATAGAATACTCAATCACTGAACTAAGATAGAATGAGCACGAATCAGATAAGAATAGAATAGTCATCATACAACTCATGAGTTTAAAATAATATATCAATGAGTCTGAAGAGTAACAAAAATAAGCTGGAGACAAATCCAATACAAAAGAATACTATCATACTACAAAGCTACACTCCAGGGTCAACTGTCTCAGTTGGGATAAGTCCCTCTTGAGCCAGGGTCTCCGAATCTAAACCCACAACATCCTGGGGTCCATAATAGGTAGGGTACTCCTCAGTGTCATCTGGAAAAATATATCCAGTCAGAAAAGGAGCAGAGTACATCTCTAACAGCAGTTCTAATCCATGATAAAAACTATGTAACAGTAAATAGCTGTGGATAAACAAGATGCACAAAATAGATACAAGAGATATATAGACAATAAGGAAATACTGGAAAAAAATACAATAATGAACAATATGCCAATGAAACAATAATACTAATGACTAAGTGTGTGAGTACTAGCTTAACATGTGATCGGCTTGGGCAAGATACAATGCGGCCTGGCTAATCATACGTGCGGTGCATGATCAACACTATTCGCTTACCAATACTTTATTCAATAGGAATTTGATCACATATCTATACTAATACTCCCCACCCCCAACTGGTATAATAGATCCAACCACGGTATGCTATGGCACTAGATTCCCTAAGAAGAGAGCGACTCCTCCCGAAAATCGGTGTCTGTACATGTACAAGATAACCAATGAAACAATACTTGCACCATATACACCATATACCAAGGAATAACATCTCATGACGAGATCCGGATATACCAATCCGTGTAACCATAGTGTCAAGAGAACATGGATATCTACACTAGATACAGTGAACATAGAGGATATCATAAATGAGAAACTATCAGAGAATGTACTCGCCTGAAGTCCAAAGAACAGTCTCACAGATGTCTGACTCGGTACCTCGAAGACCTAGATATAGAATACCACATTAATACAAGGTCCCGGAAAGAGAACAAGTCAAACTAGTCAACTTCTAGGTCAATAAATCAATTCTAAGTTAAAAGTCAACTATGGTCAACTCTAAAGTCAACTAAAGTCAAACATGGTCAAACCAAGGTCATCCTCACAAAACCTCTATATAAAATAATATGGAAATAAAATACAATAATTTAGGAAATCAAAATTAGATCCCAAAAGATACCCACACAAGAATACTAATAATACAAATAATGCACACTCTAAATAATGTATATACAAACCAAATAGAATAATATATTATTATTAGTATTATACCTCACAAAACACCTATATATATACATATATATATATACAAATATAATATGTAATATATAATTTAAATCTGCCAATTCGTCATTGAAAACAGTGAGCTGAAAATACAATTTAAATAAAACAGCTTATAGTGACAGTCTCAACTGTCACAGAAAATCTGTCGCAGAAACTCTATATATAAACCATTGCTGCTCAATTGGTGACAGTTAAACAACTGTCACAGAAAACTGTCGCAAATACCGCTGTCTAAATCCCGCCCGCTGCTATTAATGACAGAATTGTCATTAATAGCTACAGCGGCTGCTGCTGCCCACGGTATATTAATGACAGAAACTGTCATTAAAAGCTGCTGTCGCCAAAAGAAATATATATATAATCTATATATTAATAACTATAAATCAATATAAATAAATATATATATATATACATATATAAAACAATTTAATAAATATATATACTTATATATATATACACATAAACTTGCACATTAAAATATTAATAATTACTAAACACAATGCACATATTAATGTACATATTTTACATGGCTAGAAGCACACATAAAAATACATTCATTAATATCCAAATAATTACATAATAATTATAAATAATATAATTACACATTTAAACACAATATATTTTATAAAACATTTATGTATAATTTATGTTATTAACATAAGTACATATATATTTGCATGCAAGAAAGCTACATATATATATTTATACATCACATTAGAACACATAGAAATATAT